>CM031948.1:9218445-9848445 GCA_018749465.1 Paracanthobrama guichenoti | reverse complement strand
AGGGAGGACCCAATTTATAATGACACAGCAGTGCATATTTACTTCCTGGCAACCCGCCAAAATAGAAGCTGGCTTATTTTTAGGTTTGAAAATGTTGAAAATTCATATAAAAATAAAGAAGTAAAAAAATAAAAAATAATATATATATATATATATATATATATATATATATATATATATATATATATATATATATATATATAAATATTAGCATTGTACTTTTTATATAATACTATTTTTTATCATTTATTTTATTTAAAAAACTAACTAAATAAAGTGCAATAATGCTATTATTAAAGCTGCAGTCTGTAGTTTCTCCTCTTTGTTGCCATCTCTGTTTGAAATCTGCAATTGCAGTTATTCGTGGAATTATCAACTTTAGTGAATTGTGCCTCAGCACGGCGCAGATGAATCCAATGTTTTGAGGAGAATGTGTGGCTGTCAGTCACCGCGCCGGTGTGGATACTGTCATTCGGAATCACAGAGTAAGTAGCTAACATCCACTTTTGTTCTGACCGACTAAGGGGAAAAAAGCATTGCAATAAATCGCCATGATTAAATCTAACAATCACTTATCATATCACGTCAAACCATGCAAATTATACTTTGTTTTCAAATTGTTCATGTTAACATCAGCATTGCGTGACTATATTTATTGTGTATTAGGGCTACCTGTAGTTTCTGTGCAGTCTAATTTCTAATCATCATATACCAACAAATTAATGTGGAGTAGAGGTGAATTGCTCCCTCTCATAGCTAGTACAAAATAATACATATTTACCATAATGCACATAGCAAAACGAGAAAGGCACAACAAAGAAAACCCTCCATGAATTAAAAAATGTAACAGACTAATAATGTAACATGAATTAAAAAATGTATACAATTCAAGGGCCGTTATTGTAACCCCTCTATGTTTTGCACTTTGGACAAACGTAGTCAGGGTATGTTTTTATATGAGACTGGGTTGGAATTAAGTGAACAAGTGTGCTACTGTTACATAATTTAACCATTAATGTCTTACCTGTCCAGCAGAAAAAAAAGCCATCTATGCGTCCGTTTTGAACCCCTTCAAAACACGGAGTTCACGCCACCTTTCAAAAGCCCTTTTTATCCTTGTTTTCACATGGGCCCGGATGCAGTCTCTTTTTTTCTGTAGCCACTCCGAAGTCCGAAGTCTTTTGCATTTTACAACTAGTGAATCTCCAGTTGTCACTGGTGATTGTTGTTTGAACCTTTCTGGATCCGCCATCAAATTGATATGTTTAATTACATCAAGTGCTGTGAGACAAGGCTATAAATCTCCACCTCCAACATCCTCACACGCAATATAGCCTACAATATTAGCCTACAATATAGCCTGCTAGCCGGGACTCCTTCTTTATGTGTACAGATGTGACGTAATGACGCAAAGATATGCTTGAATTCCCCGTGGAAATCCACAGTACCACTGGAATTAGAAACATTATTACAAGCTTACCGTTGTAAATTGAGCTAAGGTAAGCAGATAGTTTTGAACACTGGCTGGTTACGTACTTGCTCAAAAATTGATTAAAAAGTTACGGACTACAGCTTTAATTATTAGATTTTTTTATAGTTAACGATTTTTACATTTTCAAAAAACCAAAAACAAATATAATTTATAAGCGGGTTTCCTTATGAAGGCCAAAAACCTTTACCACAAGGATAAGTATTTCGGATATTGCCATCTTTGTGGGGCAATTTTGTGCCATTTTGTCCCTGTTTGTAAATTTGTGTTTACCTGAAACACACACACACACACACACACACACACACACACACACACACACACACACACACACACACACACACACACACACACACACACACACACACACACACACACAGCAATACTTCAGTTGTACTTCTTTTAGATATGTTTTTTTATTCAAATAATGGTTTTATTATTTCATATTTATAAAAATAAAATGAGCTAAAATCTAAGTTGCATAACTAGCTACTTTCTCTCATTTATCTTAGCTTAGCTAATTCTTATTTGTCAATGTTAGTTAATGGATTAGCTAACATAACCTAGCAATAAGCAAGTTAATTGAAGTTGAAGTTAGCTTTAGCTAAGATTAATAAATCCTATACAAATACTGTTCATTGTTAATTCACATTAACTAATGTATTTAACTAATGTTAACAAATGAAACCTTATTGCAAAGTGTTACTGTTACTTTTTGGCTAGCTTGCCCAGCATCACTTCTGATCCTGTGGTACTAACAGCAGCTGCAGTTTTGGATCTGAAGCTGTTCATATGCAGTATATGCATAACATTGAGACCAGGCTGGTAGATGATGCCTGTTTGTGGCTCCACTCTGAGTGCCAGGACAGAGCAGGAAAAACGATATGAGAGATAGATGAGAGCAGTTACAGTAAATGGAAGAACAGGAAGAAAGAATTTCTCTTTAATGACATGTTTTAATATCCTCGTCAAAAAGCGGCTGCTGGTTGAAGATTTATGTGGAAACAGCAGTTATATCATATTTCCTTCCTCTCGATTCATCCTTCACCTGCTATTATCCATTTCAACCTTTCAATTCTTTATATCTTTCATTCATCTCTCCATTCTGTCAATCACTCATCACAAATGCTCTCTTTTTTTCTGCTAAAATATACAGTAGAGGTTTGTGCATCAGCCTGGAAGCAATGCTGTGTTTTCTTCCTGGGTTGACTTTTGTTAAGTCAGTATGAATTGAAGTGTGATTTCTACACACACCTGTTGAATCTTGTTCTGGAGTATCTGCCTCCAACTACAGATTCTTGGTCCTTTCTCTTTCTAATTAATTTTGGTGTGTAGTGTTTTTACTTCCTTTGCCTCACACATTTGTATCAAATTACAAGACTGAGATTTAGGTATTTGGAGAAGCATTGCAAAGCATGTAATTCTGACAGCAATAAATCCAGCGGGTTCAGAAAAAATAAAGTGAAATGTGTATATTGTGGGCCCAAATTAAGGTGCAAACTGATGGACAAGAATGTGTTACTAGATTTACTAATTACAGTAAATAAATCAGTAAATAAAATAAATAAATCAATTAGCCACCTGGACACTTGAACTTGAAATGGTTTTTCAACCAAAAATGGATTTGACTAGAAAAAGGAAGTTCCCAAAAAACTAAAGTTTGATCTCTTTTTAAAAAGGCAATTGACAAATATAGCTGAAGTGAAAAAAGTAAAAAAAAGTTATGGAAGTTTATGGACAAAATGCACAAAAATACTATTTTCAAATTTTGCATGAAATATATATTTTCCAAAACATGTTTTATTCTAAAACTGGGAGAAAATCTAAGCCATGAATCTAAACAAGTCATGTTTCAAATTTAAGGTTAATATCTCAAAAAATGACCTTTCAGTAAGATTTTGTTTGGGCGCAGTACCAAACGCTTCCACTAGATGAAATGTGTTCCCCATTCGTTTCCATTGCGGTCATTTCAGTGCAAGTGTGACTATTTTTTTCAGAACCATTTAACCTTTTTGAATCATGGCCATCTGATTTGTGTGTGTGTGTGTGTGTGTGTGTGTGTGTGTGTGTGTGTGTGTGTGTGTGTGTGTGTGTGTGTGTGTGTGTCTCAAGTGTTCAAATAGCAAGTGTTAAAACCATTACCAAGTTTTGTACCATTCCGATGAAGTAAAACATAAAAAACAAAATGTAAACTTTTTCAGTCAAAAATGACAGAAGAGCACCAAAAGGAGGTAATGTTGAGACTTGGTTTTAAAGGATTAGTTCACCCAAAAATGAAAATTCTGTCATTAATTACTCACCCTCATGTCGTTCCAAACCAGTAAGACCTTCACTCATCTTCAGAACACAAATTAAGATATTTTTTATGAAATTCGAGAGCTTTCTGACCCAACAATGACCGCTTTCAAGGTTCAGAAAGGTAGTAAAGACATTATTAAAAAAGTACATCTGACTCCAGTGGTTTAACCTTAATGTTATTGTGAGATTTATTTTGTGATTATTTTGTAATATGTAAATTGAGTAATTTGGTTCGCTGTTCATGTGTGATGCAATGGTGATGTTATTAATACGTATGGGGAATTGGCGCGCTGACATGCACAGTCATTGTTATATGTGAAGAAAGGGACATGCACGAGGAAAGTGAGAGAGTATGTGTATGCGTATGCTTGCATTACTACGTTGGACCCATTTACAAGAGACTGGAGCTTACTCGGGTGTTCCACAGCCCCTCTTACATTATGAAGCGACGAGAATACTTTTTGTGCGCAAAAAAACTAAAATAACGACTTTATTCAACAATCTCTTCTCTTCCATGTCACTCTCCTATGCGATTCACATAAGCACCACAACGTATGCATGTGGTGCTCAGCCTATTGTGAGCCAGCGTTCTGCCCTAGAACCCGGAAGTGCTGCACTGTGTGAATAGCCTAACAATGTGACTAGCGTAAGAGAGTGACAGGGAAGAGAATAAAGAGATTGTTGAATAAAGTTGTTTTGTTTGTTTTTTTGTGCATGAAAATTATTCTCATCGCTTCATAACATTAAGGTTGAACCACTGGAGTCACATGGACTATTTTAACGATCTCTGTACTACCTTTCTGGACCTTGAAATTGGTCGTTGTGTTGCTGTCTATGTGGGGTCAGAAAGCATTTGTCAGAGAAAGGATTTCATCAAAAATATCTTAAAGGGTTAGTTCACCCAAAACTGAAAATTCTTTCATTAATTACTTACTCTCATGTCGTTCGACACACGTAAGACCTGTGTTCATCTTCGGAATACAAATGGAGATATTTTTGTTGTAATCCGATGGCTCAGAAAGGCCTCCATTGGCAGCAATAACATTTCCTCTCTCAAGACCCATAAAAGGTACTAAAGACGTCGTTACAAAGTCCATCTCACTACAATGGTTCTACAATAATTTAATGACGCAACGAGAATAGTTTTTGTGTGCAAAGAAATAAATAAATAACGACTTCTATAGAGATGGCCGATTTCAAAACACGGCTTGCTGAAGGAAGCTTCAGAGCGCTATGAATCAGCGTATCAATTTGATTCGCGCGTCAAACCGCCAAACTGCTGAAATCACGTGACTTTGGCACTCCGAACCACTGAATCGATCTTCATTTGTGTTCCGAAGATGAACGGAGGTCTTACGAATGAAAAATGAAAATTCTGTCATCATTTACTCACCCTCATATTTTGAAGAATGTTGAATCCAAACAACATTGCCCATTGATTTCCATTTTGTGGGGAAAAAACACTTGGATATTTCTCAAAATATCATTGTTTATGCTCCACAGAAGAAAGAAAGTCATACAGGTTTGGAAAGACATAAGGGTGAACTATCATGTCAGTATAAAAGTTAAAATATACTATAGTATTAGATGTTTGTTGATAGTTTAGGGTAAATGAGGTTCCATATATATTTAACTGGTATAAACATGAAATCTGAAACATTAATTAACATGACTGTTCATTTCAGAAGTCCACCCGACTTCAATGCAACGTACATATCAGTGTACATTTCCGACAGATCCAGTGTGATTCATTAAATCACCTCCTCTGGTGTTTATGGCTGGCTGCCTGTGATTTATAAATCACGCTAGAGATTTCAAACTTTGAAAGAGTCACCCTCCCGCTCGTGTCTCTGTTTTGTCCTTCTCACTTGTGCTCTCTTTTCCCCTCAGGCCGTTAGTCAGCACTTCTGTGTTTGTTGTGAGTGTGTGTTTCCCGTGATTTTACAGTGTGTTTGCTGTGTGTCAGTTGTGTGCGCGTGTGTGTATTCAGATAGATGGATGACCTCTTGTTTAATAGCTGATGTAAATAACCTCTATTTGCTTCTATGGGGTTGATGTACAAATGAAACCGGTTCACCTTCTGTGCTCTTGCCTCTGGGTGACCTGCTTCCTCCAGGCGCCTCACCACAGCTGGCCACAACGACACCAGGGGTCTTGTGTTCCTCCCCCTGTGCTGTAGGGTCACGGTCAGGTGTAATACCAGACATTATTTCACTCTTCACTATCTGCATGCATGTACACCCGAACAGGTGTCTTGTGTTTCAGAGCGCCGATGTAATTAAAGTTTGTCCTCATCTGATCTCGACCATTAAACATTTACAACAGAAACATGCATCTGTGACACCTGTGCCTCTTTCTCTCTTTACAGTGCAGCAGTGACTATGCTCCAGTGTGCGGATCCAATGGCGAGAGCTATGAGAACCACTGTCTCCTGCGCAAAGATGCCTGCAAATTGCAGACAGAGGTGCTGGTGGTGTCAGAGGGCGCCTGCCCTGTCGGTACGTCCCCATGTTGTAGAGGTGACTGCATGTGTGCTGATGAACGTCTCCATGGCTGCAATCGTTAACATTTTTTACAATAAGGTTCTATTTGTTAATGCAATATGTATCAGGAACTAACAATGAACAATACTTCATTTCTAAATACTCTCGTACCAATACATTTTAAACATTTCAAGCTGCATTATGGAATGTATTATGAAAAAGAAACAGTATTTTGTGAATTAAATTTAACCTAGATTAATAAATGCGATTAAAATATTGTTTGTCAACAATTTACGAATGTTAACAAATTGTACCTTATTGTAGTTTTACCACATTATTAAAAAATAGACCAAATCTTAATCATGTTCATTAACACTTTACAATAAGGTTCTGTTTGTTAATGCATTAGGTCATGAACCAACAATGAATAATACTCTTACAGCATTTATTAATTCGGTAACACTTAGTTAGTTGGTCATTAGTTAACATGAACTAATAATGAACTGCATTTATTTATCTTTGTTAATGTTAATTTCAACATTTACTAATACATTATTAAAATCTTGTTAACATTAGCTAATGCACTGTGAACTAACATGAACAACTGTATTTTTATTAAATAACATTAGCAAAGATGAACAAATACAGTAACAAATGAACTGCTCATGGTTAGTTCGTGTTAGTTAATACATTAACTAATGTTAACTAATGACCATTATTCTAAAGTGTTACCATTCATTCTGCGTACTCTCACTAATACATTGTTTAACATTTCAAGTTGTATACATTTATATTTGCTAATGTATTACGAAAAAACTAGCCTGACTTCGTCATACTCAGATTCTAGTCAAAATATGAGTCTGATACTGCTCCATTGGGCTGTGATTATGGGGCGTGTTTCAACCGACCCAGGAAAGAAAATGCTTCTGCACTCAACTGGATAGAAATACAACCAATCAGAGCAACGGAGTAAGTGATGAGCGACACATAGTTGTCAACAGAACTCAACTGCACACATTGGAAGAAGTAGTAGAAGAAGATGAGTGTAAACGATCTTTGCTGGTGTTGTATAAAGAATTTCAGGATACACGGAGTACTTACCAACATGATCATCATTTTTGAGAGAAATAGTAAAGGTGAATGCATATACGAACAAGTTCTGCGTTTAGGATTAGAACGAATTCAACCCAAGCGCTCTTTGGTGACGTGAATGATTACGTTACGTTATCTGTCCATCATCGTATAAAGCCTGCCCTGATAATTTGATTGGTCTGAACAGCTCTGGTTCAAGCATAGTTGCTCCACAACGGATCAAGTCCAGACCGAACTTCCCGACCTCAAATGTTGTGGGCGGAGCTAAGTTTGGCTGGCATCCAGGCTACGAAAACAGCTGGACCTAGATGAATAAATGCTGCTTAAATATCGTTCTTTAATGACTTACTAATGTTAACAAATTGTTCCTTATTGTAGTGTTACCAAATATTTAGAAAATAAAATAAAATCTTAATTTTTTTTTAGTATTGTTGTGCAGTGAAACTAGTCTAAAAATCTTTAAAACAAGATACATTTATTTGAGAAGCAAATCAGCCATAAAGATATGTTTTCAGAGAATATCTTAAACTGAGGTTATTTTTCTTACAATTTATTATAAATATTTATTTTTCTTTCTTGGCTTAAGGATGTATTTATTGGATAGACTGGAAAACAAGACATAAATGGGTTTGGATTCAATATTGCAATATTGCCTTTAAACAGAGATTTGACAATAATTAAATTTGATTCCACATCATAAAAAAATGGTTGTTTCCAGATTTCCAGAGAAGTGAATTTTGAATGCAACTTCCTAACCAACCAACAAGTAAATAAATACATACATACAGTACATACATATGTATGTACACATACATGTATGTATGTATGTATATATTTAACAAGTTACATAAGGGAATTGAACCTCAGTTGTTTTGCACATAAAAAAAAAAGAAAAAAAAAAGAGAGGTAGGGTTAGGTTTAGAATCACTCTATTTTCATGCATAGGTGTTAGAGCTTTGCCAATAAGTGTCGACAAATTCAAAGATAAATTTAACTGCAAACTTCCATTAGCAGGGAGCAGTGGTATGTCAACGTGCCCTTGACGCTCAGAGGCGCAACATTCCACGGTGAAACATCCAGCGGGGTTCATTCTGAGTTCTGACTTCTGCCAGTACTCGGGTTCCTTAGAGCCACACTGCAGAGGAAATAACGGCGATTATGAGCTAAAATAATGATCATTCACTGACAGCTAATGACTAGTGAGAGTGACAAATGCACCTGGTGTTGGGTGACATACAGAACGACACAGTTGGTTCTGAAAGTTAATGCTGATAATGACACTTGTGAAACTGGGATATACACTCACAGGCCACTTTATTAGGTACACCTGTTCAACTGCTCTTAACAGCAATGCATTAAGCATGTATACATGGTGAAGACGATCTGCTGAAGTTCAAACTGAGCATCAGAACGGGCAAGAAAGGTGATTTAAGTGACTTTGACATGGTTGTTGGTGCCAGATTGAGTATTTCAGAAACTGCTGATCTACTGGGATTTTCATGCACAACCACTCTAGGGTTTACAGAGAATGGTCTGAAAAAAGAGAAAATATGCAGTGAGCGGTGGATCTGTGGGTGAAAATGCCTTGTTGATGCCAGAGGTCAGAGGAGAATGGCTAGACTGGTTTGAGCTGATAGAAAGGCAACAGTAGCTCAAATAACAACTTGTCACAACCGAGGTCTGCAGAAGAGCATCTCTGAACACACGTCCAGCCTCGAAGCAGATGGACTACAGCAGCAGAAGACCACGCCAGGTGCTACTCCTGTCAGAAATTGGACAATTGGAGATCGCCAAAACATTACCTGGTCTGATGAGTCTCAATTTCTGCTGTGATATTCAGATGGTAGGGTCAGAATTTGGTGTAAACAACATCCTGCCTTGTATCAAGGGTTCAGGCTGCTGGTGGTGTAAAGGTGTGTGTAAATATTTTCTTGGCACACTTAATACCAATAATACCAACTTAATACCGGCCCCTTTATACCAACTGAGCATCGTTTTAAACCCACAGCCTACCTGAGATTGTTGCTTACCATGTCCATTAATGACCACAGTGTTCCCATCTTCTGATGGCTACTTCCAGTAGGATAACTCACCATGACACAAAGCTCAAATCATCTCAAACTGGTTTCTTGAACATGACAATGAGTTCACAATGAGTACTCAAATGGCCTCCACAGTCACCAGATCTCAATATAGTAGAGCACCTTTGGGATGTGCTGAAACAGGAGATTTGCATCAGCCGACAAATCTGCAGCAACTGCGTGATGCTGTCATGTCAATGTGGACCAAAATCTCTGAGGAACGTTTCCAGCACCTTGTTGAATCTATGTCACAAAGGATTTAGGCAGATCTTGAAGAGGCAAAAGGGGGTCTTGTGTTTTGATTGTGGACATTTTGGCAAATCTGATTTCACTGCTATATAGTAGAAACACAGTGTGAAAGTTCAACACACACCTGCTGTTGCAGCTCCCCTTGCACACTGCTAATGTGGGTTGTGTGGAACAGGGTGTAAGGATTTAAATAAAAACTCAATTTATTACTGAAAAACATGAAACATTTCAAAAAAGACATTTTGTGCAGGTTACAGTTTGTTTTTCTCAGGGAAACAGCTGAGACGCAGGTTTGACTGACATTCTGACAGTGTGACAGGTGATCTTGTGATGGCAATTCCAACCCATCTCTGGTACAATATTACAGAAAGTTATAGTGGAAGAAAGAAAGAGAAACAGAGCACAGTGCTGACAGAGGTCACTGGTGAAGACTGATACTGAAATTGAATCTTTAAATAACAGAAACAATTCTTATTTTCTTCATTATCTGATCAATTATCCGAAGCGTAGAGACACAGCTTTAGGAAGGCTGTTCAGAAAAGCTCAGGGGAATCACAATCGGGCTTGTGTACTGCTATAATGGCAAATGACTTTGTTCCACCTCTTTCCATTTTTCTCACACAGATACACACTTCTACTCATTAGAGGTGACTTCCTGTGAGGACACACACACACACACAAAGTATTTTGGTCCAGTTACTATGTCCTCTTTTTGTCCTCTGTCTTTAGCCCAATTTTTGACATATTTTATTAAATGATGAAGGCAGCTAATTTAATCAAGAACAAAGATAAATATTTAATAATAAATATCTAAATATGTATAAAGAGGCTTAAATTCTGGTGTAGTTGTTACACTACTGTTCAAAAGTCAGTAAGGTTTAAAAAATTATATATATATAGAAAACTTCTTTTTAAAAATTGTAATAATATTTCACAATATTACTGTTTTACTTATTTTGCTTAAATAAATGCAGCTTGGTGAGCCTAAGATACTTTTTTCAACAAATATTAAAGACCACAAACTTTTGAATGGTATAAATTATACAAAATAATATTTGTTTCATAATTTTTGCTTTCAATAACTTGGGTAATAGATTTGAATGGAGTCAACACTATAATTTGTGTAACGATTGTATAGCAATGCCGTAACCATGTCTTGAACATTGAGCAATTTTTTAAATTTTGTATATGCTTTATAGTATAAAGCATAAAAAAACAGAACAGTGAACAAAATTCTAGGTCTAATTCTAGTTGGAAAATAATAATTTTGGGACTATTTGCAAATAATTTTTGCATTAATGTGCATCAAATGCATTGTTAGTCTCGAGATTCTTCCCGTTAGTGAATAGATCCGCTGTTAATATTTGAATTCCTTAGTGGTCTGGTGGTAGAATTTTGTAAACCGTGTGGAAGGTCACAGGTTCTAATTCGCCCTCATATAGTTTTTTTTCGTCATTAAAATCAAAGATGTTCATCAATGATTGTATATTAAGAGCATGGACACGTTTGTGTGCATTTTGTTTTGTGATTTCAACGGAAAGAATAGAGCCACCAATGACATTAAGCGATAGATTGTCGCACTTGTCTGTGTGAAGACACGAGACAAAAGAGAACGTAAACCCGTTTAAAAAAAAAAATTCTAATTATTGTGGGGGACTTGTCACCCTCAATGTCTATGGTGGATATGGCCCCATTGTATAATCCAAATAATGTAATTCTTATGTGTTGTAATTTTATGGAATGTTACAGTTTATGTAGTGGAGAAAAATAATAGGTAACAGGGCTGCACACAAAATGTGGGACACAGTTAATTGATACAATTCAAAATGGCTGCTTTCATTAGCTCGTTAGATTTGGAACAGGCCACAATTCCCATTTTAAGTGGGGGATACAGACATTAGATATGTTTAAAACAAACTGCTTTTCAGGCTATGTGAATTTTATGTTTGATACAACATATATAACAAAAACAGTCGAATGTAGAGAGTCCCAGCCATGAAAGGAAAACAGCCATTTGTATGTGTGATGCAGAGATGTGGGGCTGTTCAGAGGCAAAGGCAGTAATCAGTGTCAAGTAAAGTGGGCTACATTTCCTCACAGACCACAAATCATTGTGTGTGCTATATGGGTGTACACAAATCTGAGTGTGTGTTTGGAGACAGAATAAACATAGGTCACAGTGTTCTCAAATTGATCACCCATTACTTGTAAAGAAGAGAAAGATAGCGGGAGGTAGTTATAAATCAGACTGTTTGTGTGTGTGTGTGTTTGCGTGTGCTGAGGAAGGGGCAAAGCTGGAGGAAGATGGAATCGGAAAAGTCATCATTAGTATAATCCATCAGAACATCTAGACGCTCCCCACAGAGCAGTTTGAGAGTTAGACGGGCAGAGAGAGAGACAGTCTGATGTAATACCAAAAGGACAGACCCAGACAAATAATTTGGCTAATTATGGAAGATCATGAGTGCAGCGGGGATTGGTCTGATCAGCCAAGGGAACGAGGAATGATCTGGAGAATGAAAACGCAGATTGAAGATGAAGAAATTAGATGCTGAATACATAGAACCTCTGTCGCTCTCTTTTTATTTCAGACAGCCAAAGTGTCACAGGTTCAGTGTAATGTGGTCCTGTAATTGAGTCCCTCATTAAAACCACAGCCTCATGAATATGAACGAGCTCAGCCTCATCTGCATACCTCATCTGCGACTATTTGTGTTACCTGTGACCCAGCAGGGGACACAGAAGTTTGGGAAGGAGAAAGAGAGGAAGTGAGAAACTGAAAGGGTGAGGAAGGGACATTGCAGAATATTTTCTTAATTTGTTCTTTTATTTTGCCTTGTTTTTTAAAATGCGTGATGAATTTACATGATTTAATCATGTATACTGGTTCCACATAAATTAGTTTACATAAAAATAATTTGTTCATGTAACTTCAACATTGAAAAAAAAAAAAAATTTTTTTTTTTTTTAAAGTGACCCGATTAGTCAGTTAGTATAGAAATTTCATGCTTGCCTGACAGGATACATTTATTCAGGTTAATATATTTGGTTTCACATCACTGAATTATAAAATTGTAGATAGAAAATTGTTAACTTTTTTTTTTTTTTTTTAACTACTACCAGTGTTATTGAAACATAAAATAAAAACAACATAACTGAACATTAAACACTCTAGTATTTTCTCATCCAGCACAAAAACATAAAATAGTACAACATTTTTACTCTCCCCATTAAGTTCCATGCAAAGCATGCTGGGATGTTTCAGTAATGTAAACAACCAAAATGCTGCTGAACATAATTGATAGGCAAAATAGAAACAGAACTAAAAATGGAAAACTTGTTATGCGTTATGGTTATACTTGTTATGCATTTTATGCAATTATAATTGTTATGCATTTGCACAACAACAGTGTTTTGGTGGCCTGAAAATGCAAACTTTTGAAAACGATACAGTTATCGTATCAGTGTAATCTAATCTGTGAATGTGTGAATGTGATGCACATGTGTATTACGTGTTTAGTCATAGGCATGCGTGTTTGAATGCGTATGTGCGTAGTCTTTCTTTACTACTTGTCTGGCATGCATAATACAGTGCTTTTAGCCATTTTCGCAGATCTGTTTGCTGTAACTAATCCTGCAGAACGCTCTCAGATTTCCTCTGAAACCCTCCACCTCCCCAGCTCCACCTGCCTAGATCTGCTACAAGATTTATGTATGTCTATTTATGCAGCAGCAGCATATGTCTGTATCTATTAGCAATAGCAAGTTTACTTGCTCTGCAGCAGCAGCAATCAACAGCAGCAGCAGCAGCAGCGTAGCAGATCTAATCCACCAAGATTAAATACACTCACCTAAAGGATTATTAGGAACACCTGTTCAATTTCTCATTAATGCAATTATCTAATCAACCAATCACATGGCAGTTGCTTCAATGCATTTAGGGGTGTGGTCCTGATCAAGACAATCTCCTGAACTCCAAACTGAATGTCAGAATGGGAAAGAAAGGTGATTTAAGCAATTTTGAGCGTGGCATGGTTGTTGGTGCCAGACGGGCCGGTCTGAGTATTTCACAATCTGCTCAGTTACTGGGATTTTCACACACAACCATTTCTAGGGTTTACAAAGAATGGTGTGAAAAGGGAAAAACATCCAGTATGCGGCAGTCCTGTGGGCGAAAATGCCTTGTTGATGCTAGAGGTCAGAGGAGAATGGGCCGACTGATTCAAGCTGATAGAAGAGCAACTTTGACTGAAATAACCACTCGTTACAACCGAGGTATGCAGCAAAGCATTTGTGAAGCCACAACACGCACAACCTTGAGGCGAATGGGCTGCAACAGCAGAAGACCCCACCGGGTACCACTACAAATAGGAAAAAGAGGCTACAATTTGCACGAGCTCACCAAAACTGGACAGTTGAAGACTGGAAAAATGTTGCCTGGTCTGATGAGTCTCGATTTCTGTTGAGACATTCAGATGGTAGAGTCAGAATTTGGCGTAAACAGAATGAGAACATGGATCCATCATGCCTTGTTACCACTGTGCAGGCTGGTGGTGGTGGTGTAATGGTGTGGGGGATGTTTTCTTGGCACACTTTAGGCCCCTTAGTGCCAACTGGGCATCATTTAAATGCCACGGCCTACCTGAGCATTGTTACTGACCATGTCCATCCCTTTATGACCACCATGTACCCATTCTCTGATGGCTACTTTCAGCAGGATAATGCACCATGTCACAAAGCTCAAATCATTTGAAATTGGTTTCTTGAACATGACAATGAGTTCACTGTACTAAAATGGCCCCCACAGTCACCATATCTCAACCCAATAGAGCATCTTTGGGATGTGGTGGAACATGAGCTTCGTGTCCTGGATGTGCATCCCACAAATCTCCATCAACCGCAAGATGCTATCCTATCAATATGGGCCAACATTTCTAAAGAATGCTTTCAGCACCTTGTTGAATCAATGCCACCTAGAATTAAGGCAGTTCTGAAGGTGAAAGGGGGTCAAACACAGTATTAGTATGGTGTTCCTAATAATCCTTTAGGTGAGTGTACATTAACATTAGCCAAGTTTCGTGAATATGTGAATATGCGTATAAAAAAAAAGTCTCCAGCCTGTTTCCATCCAAATTCGCTAGTTTACTGCTTACTAGTTTCACAAAATAATAGGTCTATTACTAAATTAGGAAATATTAATCAGAAGATCACTGCGAAGTGGGCCATCTTGTCTGACAGTCTGTAACTGCCTTTATGTTCTGAAGCCCATTTGTACACAGGGCAGCTCATTTGTCCTGTATGCAAAATTTTACTATCAATAAAAAGACTAGTATACAGTAAAATATTGGGTCATATAGCAACAATCTTTAATAGCCTTGAACATCAAGCTGGTCGTGGTTTTTTCACTTTATTTTTTTAAATAAATTTATATATGTATTGTATTGTGTCATGTTTGTGATTTTCATTTATCCTGTATCAGTTTGCTATTATTTTTCTGATTAACTTTTATTAGATGGTAAAAACAGACAAAATTATAAAAATAAGGATGAATGACGTTTGAGAGGTAACACGTCTTATTTTTACCAATAGTAATAAAATAATTGAATATACAATTTAATAATATGAATATAATAGGTAAATATAATGCGCCTCTGAACTACAGAGAAAAGGTGCTTTAACAGGAGCAACACCACGAAGGCGGATGCTGTATAGGCTAATTCTGTCATGTGACACCACAATGTTTCTAACCTATTTTTTCGCAACATTTGATGTATTGACATAGAATTTATTCACTAAAGTTAAACAGAAAAAAATTATCAATGAATGGCATTTCCATAATTTTGATGCGTTAAAATTTTGATTCCTTGGATGGAAACCTGGCTATTGCCATATTCAATAACATGCTAAAACTATTCCGAGATGTCATGGTTGAACTAAAATTAATTATTTTGCAATAATAAATTATCCCTTACTTAGAAAAGTTAATATATTTTTACTGAAAAACAAGACAAAAATACTGATTAAGAAAAGCATTTTTGCAGTGCTGCAGGAGAGGCACAGTTCTGAATTAAAGGAATAACACATTAAGGCCTCGCCTTCCTGTGGCCATCTCAAACGAAGATTTATATTTGTTCTGGGCGGGGAATAATTGGTGGGGTGATTGATGGGAGGGCACAGAGCTATAAGCTGCTCCTCTCCATCATAACAAATTGATGAATGTCAGATTTTCCCAAAGCTGCCGTTGAGCCCAGGGGCGGATGGCGAGAAAGACTGAGAGCGAGAGAACATAGCACAGTCTAGTCATAGCGGCTGTGCCCTTGAACTTGAGAGAGAGAAAGCGGGGTTATCTGGGGCTACCTATTGTTTTCACCTCAAATGAAACCACAAGAACTCCATTATTTATATTTTGAAAGGAACAGATGCAGTCGGAGGACAGATTTATAAGTGTTAAAAATTGGAAGTGACAGACAGCCTCCCTCCCCTTCCGCTCTAATGTATACATTTCCCTCTATGGTTCTTCTCAGTTCTACAGAGCAGATACATTGGGCTTATAAAAGCTCAGTTTAAGTCCTGGGAATGACTTAGAATTAGAAGCCTCAAGTGTACGTTAGTGTTCCATGAATGCCTCTTTTAAGTTGGGCTGAGAGAGAAGTGCACTGTGCCACATTGACTTTTGTTTTGCATGAAGTCTGTGATATTGCTTCTATTGTTCTCCTCTGCTCTGTCTGTGCAACCTTCACTGACTCAGATAAAGCCGTAAAGATTCATAATAGATAAGGTGGCTATTGGGAAAATGGCACAACAGGTGATTTTGTATTTGTAATCTAATCATGCACTAAACAGAATGAAACAGGCCACATTGCAGGCAAAATTCTGAAGATTTTTTTTGCTTAAGAACTGGCCAGTTATGTGAAGAGACCATACAAAGAGACAGTTTATAGGTGCAGGTGAATAAACAAAATTTATGCTTCTCATGATCTAAAATACATTTTGATCTCTAATCCTATAAAAGTGGCATAGCGCAAATCTGCGGTGGGGAGGGAGGGGTGGATATTTATATAATATATATTTAGCAATATAAAATAGGTAAATATAAATAAGAATTTAAATTAAATAATTACAATGATTAATAAATTATTGTCAATAATGAATAAAAACATCACATTAATTTTAATTGCACCATTTGGTTGTATTTAAAGGGATGCTCCACCCAAAAATGAAAACTCTTATTTTTCTCATCAAATTTACTCACCCTCATGCCATCCCAGATGTATATGACTTTCTTTATCAGATGAATACAAACAATAATCTGTATAATACTAGTGTATGACCCCAAAGTTGACACTTCAAAAACCACACAAACGTGAACACAGTGGTAATCCATACGACCCCGGATGACGAATCGCTGTCTTGTGAAGCAAAACGATAGATGTACTAATGCTAATATTTTCAAATGCTAATATCATTTTAACTATGAACCTGAATACACGCAACAGGTTCCTGGGAGTGTTGTGAAGTGTATATGACAGTTGGCCTGAAACGATGATTTGTAGGTCAAAATGTTACAAATATAATTTTTTTTTTCTGAAAACACCTATCATTTAGCTACAGAAGACATTTGCTGCATTCCAGTTTGCCTACTTATACTACATCCTAAAAGTATGTACTCGTTTTGTGAATAAAAAGTACATACTTTTGAGCGTGTAGCAGAAGACTAGGCAAGCTTTGGGACATACTACTACGTCATCTTTCACGGACAGCTCTGCCGCTTAGTTACGTTCATCCCGTCACTGTTTGAACTGCCCTGTCAATGATCGTCACAGCTAAACACCCTCCACATTCAGTTTAATTTCATTTTCTACCGTTTCAGAGAAAAATGTAGTAGCACGTTGATCTGCCAGTCGTGAGTCTTTCATGCGGTGAGTCTTCTCACGTGTTTGAAATTTGAATATAATGATGTGTTTAAAAGTTAATGGCCAAACGTATCATTACAAAAGTTCTCAATGGTGCTGCAGATGAAATATAATGTAGATAACACTGAATAAATATCTTTTCATCAGGTTAGATACTGATAATTAATCAAACCCCTTTATCTAAACATCTCGGATTCGCACATCCGCCATGTTTGTAGTTTTTTAACACTTTTAACACGTGTTTGTTCTAATCGAATCCTCGTCCAACTCGCAGTGGGATGTGGACAATATTAACCGTCAGAGTGTGCACGGATCTGCACTTAGGATTCTAACCGGAAATAGAAAACCATCCGGGAATCTTTGGAATACTCATTTCAACATAACACGATTTGGGACATATACTAATTCCATACGAATATTATTTAGGTTGATAGCATGCGAATTGGGACGCACCCATTGATTCATCAAACGGGGGTGTATGGATTACCGTTGTGTTCGCTTTGTGTTGTTTATGATGCGTTACCTTTGGGGGTCCCATATACAATACTTCCATATGGACTCACATAAATTGATTTGTAAACAATTTGTGTTTATCTGAAGAAAGAAAGAAAAATAGATCTGGTGAGAGAAATTTTATTTTTGGACCATTTTGTAATTGCTCAGCCTATCATTCTTCTTCTCCAAAATGAATCGCATTTCAATTAAGCGCCGTTCAAGCTACTTTTCACGTATAAGTATGAAATTCGGTAGATACATGTAACAGCCCAATACAAAAAAGTCTCTGCGAGCAAAATCTGAAAACCCAAAAGGGAGTCAGATATTTTGAATTTTCTTTGTAAAATTGTTGCAAGTTTTGCCATTTCCAGACATTGTACTTCAACAAACTCCTCCTAGAGATTTAATCAGATCTACATAATATTTGCACACTCTAATCTAAAGGCCTTAGCAATGTTAAATTGTGAAATCCCTGAAGGCCGTGTCCGTGGCGGCCTCAAAAATTCTGATCTTTCGCCCTGACACAGGAAGCTGTTGTAAGTCAGGCATACAATGTCCGATCTGCCCCAAACTTCACATGTCTGATAAGAGTCCTGGCCTGAAGACATCTGCATGCCAAAATTAGTTAGTCATAGCACCACCTGCTGGCAACAGGAAATGGCATGCTTTACACTGTAATTCACTCCTTGATACACATTTAAATATGCCATGAAGTCCCAAACATGCTAGAAACATATTAAATCATGCAACACTTGGCTAAGTGCTAATGTATGTGATTTACGCCATGAAACAGGAAGTTGTTGTAATTCAGGCACACAATGTCCGATCTGCCCCAAACTTTGCATGTTTGATAAGAGTCCTAACCTGAAGACATCTACACAACAATATTCAGTCAAAGTGCCACCTTCTGGCAGCAGGAAGTGTGGCACATTGAAGTGACTTTGCTATATTTACACGCGTAAATGCATATCACCCACTATTTGCTGTTTTCCTGAGGCCACCGGGTGGCGGTGGTCCCGGGTGCGAGGGCCCTTTCATCAGCTTTAATATCAATTTGACATTTTGCCTCTTTTCTTGATTATTAATTAAACTGCAGCATTTTTCTTTTCTTTTTAAAAAAACTACAGTTTGCTTAGTGAGGGCTCAAATCCCAACCTAATTCATTTTAATGAAATGAAAATGCAACTGAACTTGACAGCCAGTAATCAATAAGCATTTTGTGTTCCACAAAAAAAGCTGGGTAGATGATGACAGAATTTTCAATGTAATGCAAATGATTTTGCAAAAACAGCTACTCGTTTGACAGATGGATTTTAGAGGTGTGAATGATTGATTTTTGTCACCTTTTGTATCTATGAGTGTGCAATCTAATTACCAAATATATTGTCATTTTGTTTGTAAATTGTAATTAAATCTGTTTGAACGGACATGACACTTCTGTTCCTGACAATCTGTTTTTCTGCTTTGTAGATGCTGGCTCTGGATCAGGGGATGATGGTGAGTATTTTCAACTCATCTCTAATTAATATGGCGCGTTACAATAATGATCTCATATCTCGCTTTGTCTGTTCACATCCGCACACACATACACAATCATACTGAGTTCGGATGACAGCAGCTTCTGTTCGCCTCTCTTGATAGATGTGAATATGCCAGTGGTACTTATGAAGTGAATCCAGGATGAAGAATTTCACTCTAGAGCATGGCTAATTAAAAAGAGAGATAGGATGTAGTGATGTGAATCTAGAAAGAGAGTAACAGAAGAAAGAAAGAGAGAGGGAGGGATGCTCTGAAGTAAGGGATTATATATCTATTCTGAAATATTAGAAAAGTTTGACTGATCAACTGGGAATTAATGTGACAAGGAATGACTTTGCTATATCGTGACCTTACCAAGTTGCATGTTTATATCAGAACATAATTAGCATTTCTGATGAAGTTTTGTGTTACAGTGTCTTCACTTTTGATAAAGTGGTGAGACACAAAAAGTCATCTGAAAATTGTTCCTGATATTAAGGTACATTCATCAAGGTCAAATCAAACACATTGCATTCTGGGATAAAGTATTTAAAGGTGGCCTAGATTGAAAAATTTAATTAACCTTGGCATAGTTGAATAACAAGAGTTCAGTACATGGAAATCACATACCATGAGTCTCAAACACCATTGCTTCCTCCTTCATATGTAAATCTCATGCGTGAAAAACACCACAGAGAAATAGGCAAATCTCAACATAACATCGACTGTGACGCAACAGTCGGGATTATTAATATGTATGCCCCCAACATCTGCATATGCCAGCCCATGTTCTAGGCCAGGCGGAACTGCGCAGCCGAATCATCGGAAGTTCTGCAGGTATTGTGAAGAAACAAGCGTCAAGCGACGATAGCAAAAATGGCAGATCATGGAAATAAATGTTATGTTCCAGGCTGTGCAGGGGATGTGAGAACAAAACTGTCAACAGGCATGGTTGATGTTTATCTATAACCGTATACCGCAACAATTGAATTCAAAGTTGTTAGTTTGCTCAGCCCATTTCACCACGGACAGTTTTTCTAACCTGAGACGTTATCAAGCAGGCTTCGCTCAGCGTCTGATACTGAAGAAGGGGGCAATTCCAACTATATTCCTGCAAGCAGTAAGTGATTTTATACACTTCTTGACTATCGAAAACCATTTCTGATTAAATTGAAAGTTTCTTAGTGAGACAACATTATCAATAATTTACCCTGTGTTGTCTAGATCCAACGCAAGCTGCTAGTACAGTAAAATAGAAAACTCCCTCGGTAGAAATCGCGTTTGGTTGGTTAAATCGCCTCCGGTAGAAATTACAAATCACGTTCACGGGGGTACCTGCAGTGCGATCAAAAAGGGCACTTTCACTTTCAAAGGGGCAGGGGCTCAGTTCGTGATTTAAAGTGAAGAAGCTATCATTGTAAAATCATACGGTGACACATTACAATAATTAAAATGTTTTTATAATGCATTATTTTATAATTACATTATTTAATGTAAAGTTAATTCTATATGCTAGTTAATGTTTAGGCTGAAGTTCTAGTATTGATGTAACAGTTACGTTTTGCAGGTTCTTACTGAAAATAAAGACTAAATTTACCGCGTCCATTTCCAATCTCAAAACAATTGGTTGTTCCTCAATCTGCATCTTCGTCAGAAACAGGTTCAAACATATAAGGTTGGATGCCTAATCTCTCCATTGCCATGCCGGGCAGTAGAGATGTGTTTGCTGTCACTGTGAGCCACTAAAATAGGCCGCGCAATGAAACAGCCAATCAGAGCAGAACTCCACATTACTATTCATGACCCTTCCAAATAAGGCAAAAACAGACCATTTCATTCTAGGGACAATTTCTAGGGTTGTAAATTGACCTGTAAAACCGTATCTGGACAATTTTTGCCCTTAAATAAGTCACATACCCTGTAGATATCAGATATGTAGATATCAGAGAACAATTTAAAATATTGTTTCAACTTATTCTAGGACACCTTTAATGTAGTAAACTATGTGTATATTGTGCACAGTTATTGTATGCAGGGAATACACACACTTAGAAAAAAAGGTACAAAAACTGTCTCTGGGGTGGTACCCTTTCACAAGGAACTAATATGGACCAGGTACTAATATGTACCTTTAAAAGGATTGATCACCCTAATGCAATAAGGATAAATAAAAATTAAAAAAAATGCTTGTGGCATATATAATGCAAACGTATTACAAGATGGTCCCATTACTCCATATGACACGTGTTGTATGTCCCATATTTTCTGTAGGTAAACCATAAGGTTTGGTAAACAAACTGAAATTCCTTGGCTGTTGGTCTTCTGTGCATGGCTGCATGACGTCCGCTTTCGTGAGACTCTATTAGCATTGCAGTTCACTCCGACTCATTCAAAAAAAGCACACAAGCTGTGGGAAGTGAAGATTAAGAAAAGCGTGACATGCATGGGACGCATGGGATCATTCTGTGATACTTTAGATTTTTTTTGTAAAGCTTGATGCTGGTTTCTATTCATTTAATTTCTCCTTTTGTGGTCCGAAAAAGAAATAAGGGAATACAGCGTTAAAACAACACCAGGGTGAGTAAACAGTGACTTAATTTTAATTTTAGGGTGAACTATCCCTTTTAAGGGAACAATAAGCTACATAGGTACCTTAAAGGGATGGTTCACCCAAAAATTGTCATCATTTACTCACCCTCAAGTTGCTCCAAACCAGGGGTTGGTGACCAGAAAGTTGACGGTAGTCATTGACTTCCATAGTATATTTTTTTTTTTCTACTGTGAAAGTCAATGGCTACCATCAAGTGTCTAGTTACCAACATTCTTCAAAATATCATCTTTTGTGTGAAGAAAGAAACTCATACAGGTTTGGAACAACTTGAGGGTGAGTATAAATGATTTATATTTGGGTGAACTATCCCTCACTCTCAGAAAGAAAAGGTACAGTGCTGTCACTGGGGCAGTACCCTAAGGTACAAAAGTGAAAAGGTACATCTTTGTACCTCACCCCTAAATGGTACATATTAGTACCTTAAAAGGTACATATCAGCACTTTAAGAGTGCGTATTAGTACCGTAAAGGTACATATTAGTATCTTTTCGGTTTTGTACCTTAGGGTACCACCCCAGTGACAGCAGTGTACCTTTTTTTTCTGACAATGCTTTAACTTTTGAAAGGGTACCGCTCCAAGTAACAGATTTTGTACTTTGTTTTTTTAAGAGTGCAGATGACCTACTACATTTGCCAAAATGTCCACTGTCTCCTACAATGCAGTGTGCTCTGCTTGACTTTACATTTCCAAAATGATAGATAATCACAGCCATTATTTTTTTTCACTCACTGTTTGATCAGACTCAAGCCACAAAAATTCTAAATAAAATGTTTTTATTTCCATGATGTCCATGTTTGAGGAATATTGCCTACTGTTTCAGTTATTATTAAATAAAATAATGGGCACTATACATTGTAAACTGTGCAGTATTCAGAATGTATCCAAGGTTTCCATTTCGAACAACAGCTTTTCATATGACTCGCATTAAGTCTTCAATGCAAGCACCACGTGCCCTTTTGACCACCACACGAAAGGCATTGCAGATAGAGTTACGGAAAGAAAATTGTACGAGGATGCTACTGTATGTAGGAAGAAAGCAGAAAGTGCACACAGTAAACGGTGAAAACATTTATTTGAGATTGGAATAGAAAAAGAGCCCGGCAAGAAATAAGAAAGGGATACAGCAAATAAACATGAATTAGTCCAAGCACTGGATTAAAAAAAAAAAAACTGGGTTGCTGTTGTAAACAATAAGACCAATATAAATAAAATAAAAAATCTTTAAAAAGACATAATTAAAAGACACCATTAGAGATGTAAAAGCATGTGTAAAAATCACAAACTTGAGACCTGTAATTGAATTCATCCCATGGACTTTTTCAGTAATCACTGGCTATGCCTCAAAAGGTTATGGCAAACAAGGTCAAATTTGAAATAGTTTGAACTTTGAGCGACGCATTACAACGCTTGACTGGCACGCTGCCACTGGAGGTAATAGCTGATGTTTCTCTCTTTGAGTTCTCTTTATTGGGCAATGCTGATGTGAGTCATGTGAAACGGCTTTTACTGACACATGCAGCTGTGTTTACTGAGAGGTATAACGCTCTCCATGATTTGCATTTCGTAATTCATTTTCTACGATTACACTAAGACTTTTGTGTGCCCCTATTATGCTATTTTAAAGGTTCCTAATTTTGTTCCTATGATAAATTTACATGCATCAAAGGTATAAAAAAAAACACTTGAATTTTCTCATAATATACATTGCACATCACCTCATTTCTCAAAGAGACTGTTTGTTCAAAGATTCAGTCTCACTAAACCTTACTCTGATCTGATTGGTCAGATGATCCAGTCGTTGTGATTGATCTACCGCTTATAGCACATGTCAGAAACGAAACAGAAATTACCATATGTGAATTTCAGCTCCGGAGGCTTCCTCAGAGCTGCTATACACAGTGATATGAACAGTAAAAATGGCTTTGTTTGTTTCCTGATGATTCCAATGAGTCCTCATCCTTTGGAAGTGCATGCAAAGTGTATTCACAAAGCAGAAAACAATGTCGACAACACGACCCAAACTCTTCCAGGCCTCAGATGTTTGAGGGCGGGTCAAAGTAGACAGCATTCGTGGGCAGCCAATGAAGACTATAGGATGGCATTATGCAAATGTTAAATTGTTACGTAGTTATGTAACAGGAAGTAAGACTGGAATTGCTGACTACTCGTTTCAGGCAGTTCAGAATCCTTTCAGAATCTTCGTTAGCGCATGTCCCGTGTTGGTGCAGGGTACACTTGTTCACACGCCATTCGCCACTTGCCTCGATCCAGGGCATCATCAGGGACGATATTGACTGTGTGCATGTCCATCACCAGGTGATTGAGCCACCCGCTTTTTCGGTCCAGATGGTGATAAATGATAGGCCGTTTTCGCCACTGTCTTTATGTGGCCATATCAGCAGAGTTGGGCTTTGTGCATCTTGTCGATTATGCACCTTCAGACATCTTCGTTTGTGATACGGTCGAGTCACGTGAGGCCGAAGGACCAGCAGAGTATCTTCATCTCCATGACATGGAGGGCCTGCTTGTGTCTGAAAGAATCCTTCTAGAATAAATGTATTCATTTCTTAAAAACAAAAAAAAAAAGAACTGTGTATCACACAAAAATAGTCACAATAATTTTCTCAACTGTTGTTGAACAGCTAGTCAGCCACCCTGCCCATCCCTCTAACTGATCAGGAGTTGATAAACAGGGACTGGAGAAAAAAAAATAGAGCGGAACAACAGAAGAATGTGGCTCAAAGAGCAAAGAACAGGAAATTGAGGGTGAGAAGAAAAGAAATGAAATAAGAGAGGATACAAAACGAAAGCAGATAGATAAAGGCATCTGAAAGCCACACAAGAGGGAGAAAGCGTAGAACAAGTGAACAAATGTATCCACTGTGGGAGAGAAATAGAAAAGGGCAGGAAGAGAGATGGATGGAGGGGGTACAGCCGCTTAGAGACAGATCGGTGTGGCTCAAAAGAAGAGTTTAGCTTGAGGAAAGCATTGCCCCTCCTCCAGTAGGATCAAACATGTTTTAATGTCTGAGAGTAAATCATTGATGAGCTCTGGCTCATACATTCTAAATCACACACATACACACTTAGAATCAGATATGTTCTATCGACGTGGATACAACCTTCTTGCTCTGCCTCACATAATGAGCAACGATACGCAAGAATCTTCAAACATACACACATAAAGGTAATGACAAAAGACCTACTATTTTATGAATAGTGTAAATTCGGACACACTACTCTTTTCACATACTGTTTTTCACCTAATATAATAGGAAAAAAACAATTAGAAATAAATTATTTAGAAAATACAAACAAAATCTGTGCTCAGAACCATGTTTTAGCCTACAATAATGCTTTATATTCAAAGCAGTGGGGGTTGGGGGTTTATCCGTCAGCCATTGGCGATGGACGATGGTGGTCGTCCTGTAGCTCAAACAATAAGAGCGTGGTGCTAGCAACGCCAAGGTCATGGGTTTCGATTCCCAGGGAAAGCAAGAACTGACAAAATGTAAAAATGTGTACCTTGAATGCAATGTAAGTCGCTTTGGATAAAAGCGTCTGCCAAATGCGTAAATGTAAATGTGATCGGCCCAACCCTACTAACATTCTTGATTGTAAGCGTGAAGGTGATTCTTCATAAAATGCATCTTAGCCCATTGCTAATCTCTCCATTTTAGCACATCCATTTGTCTAGTTTTTATTAGCAACGTTACACACTATCTCTGACTTTCTGAATCTGAATGTGACCACAGTGCAGCAGCTCAGCCCTGACACTTCATACTCCATAATGTGTGGAAAATCAGGCCGTTCTTTTACACCCACTCAAACCAGGATTTTATTTCAGGCTAAAAGCTGCTGCTTGACCCATATTTAGCCTTCAGAAGCCCTACCATGCTATGTTTACTTAGATCTTTTCATTTACTGCCAAGCACTGCAAATTTGCAATTAGTGGCATCCTAACTGAAGTGCTTTAGTCATGTGCTGTATTAAAGCTTAGATTACATTGCAAATACACATCGAACACTGTTCGTTTCTTTGGCATAAAACCACCAAGGTAAGGTGTCTCTGTGTTGATGAACTGGTGGTAACATCAGATTTTCATGCAGGCGAGGGCTAACCGAAAGAGTCTCTGGCTGTTTGCCATCAATAGCCCATCACAAATCACTTTTACGATTACATTTTTATTTTGTAGAGAAGCAAATTGGCTGATACTGCAGCCAGTGGGCTCATACCTAGCAATAATCAACCAATTATTTAACCATACACCCTGACATTTCTGCTGTCATCTAGATATGATCGCCTAGAAAGCCCTGACATTCAAAGATGCATTTCCTATAGGATTACATATGCTTTTCAGTAACACTTTACAATAAGGACTTTACACTAAAAATTTTAACAAATAATACTTGTTATTGCTCATTGTTAGTTTGTGTTAGTTAACTAATATTAAAATAAACCTTATTGTTAAGTGTTACTGCTTTTTCTGAAATGTAAAAGCATTATAGCTGGACCTTTGCATGTTATGGTTATCTTGGACATGTTAACTTTTAAAAATAATCTCTGTTAAAAACACTCACATTTTCAGCTAATTGGTACACTAAAAATGTTCAGGAGTATACAAGCATCACAAGAACTTTTTTGTCATTCCCACTACAATGTCATTTCCAGTGCATTGTAAATTCTAACAAGTTCAGTTTACTTAAAAAAAAAAAGTTTGGAAAACGATTGCCTTATTTTTGCAAAGCAAACTTAAAGGGAAAAATTACGTTAATTTAATAATCAGCTAAAAGTAAAGACAACTAACACCTCCCAAGTAAATTAAGTAATACATATCAAGTTAGTTTAATGCCAATTCTAGTTAATATACTCTAGAATATTTACTAATCTTACATAAGATTTAGTAATAAGATTACTTAAGTAGTCCCATTTAACTAACAGTGTTATATTATGTTCTGCAAACATCTTAAATACTATTATTCTCAACATAGTTTTAATCTGTCATTTTCAGCTATGGCGACTTAA
Organism: Paracanthobrama guichenoti; assembly: GCA_018749465.1. NCBI lineage: Eukaryota > Metazoa > Chordata > Actinopteri > Cypriniformes > Gobionidae > Paracanthobrama > Paracanthobrama guichenoti. The sequence continues at coordinate 9,821,191 of CM031948.1, read as the reverse complement.
ACTATGTGCTATTGGTTTAAAGTGAACATATTTTTAGTAGTTCAACTAGCATTGAATGCACTTAACACTCAATTTAGTACGCTTTAATTGCATCAAGTTGCTCTTACTTAAACCATTTAAGTTGTCAACTTAATTCTATTTGTGATCTGAGGGAAGCGTACTCCCAGAATGCATTGTGGCATGAATAAATTAATTGCTTTGTGTTACTATTTTTGGCTTTATTTTACCATTTGTCTTTTGTCAGTATAACCCCAATAACGACAGCAAAAACTATTATAATAATAATAAAATAATAATAATAATAAATAAAATAAAAAAACCTTGTTACCATTGTTGTGTTTTGCATGCTGAATGTGGAAGTCTGTGTGTGACTCAAGCATGGTCAGTTGCAAGATATTGCCACAAATATAGAGGGATTATATCAACCTAATTAAAAATGTATGCCATAAGTGTTAGCAATTTTTTTAAAGATCATTATTTGACATGAAATATAGTTATGTTATATATTATTAATTCACAAATATATATTCCATTCCTTTGAAATCAGATAACTATGATTTCTTGTTGTACTGCATCAATAGGAATCAATCAATCACTGCATCAATAGGAAGAGAATAACAATAATATGAATGGAGTTCCAAGTGCCCAACCAAAGTGAACACTAATCACAATAATGGTGAGAAGTGGAGGAAATGAGTGAAAAGTCTATCAAAAAATTGCCCCGCCTCAAAAACCTTTTGCCCGCCTGTTTGTGTTTTTTTGCTTTGGCAAAATGGTTTTTACTGTAAAATTGAAATTAAATAACCATATAATTTACATTCCAAGAAGTACATGACCAGTCACGTATATTTTATATAATTAGTTTTGTTTCTTCTTATTTATTGTTGTCAGAAATGTACATTAGGATGTTTTGTGGTACATTTTCTGTTATTTAGTTAATTTTTATTGCATTATTTTAGTGTAATTCGTGTGTGTTACCCTGATTGTGTTTTGACCCTATTTACTGTTTACGAGCATTGTTCATTTTTATAGACAGGCCACTTATGATGAATTCTGATTCATCGCATGGCTTTCTATTTTACTACTTGTATTATTATCATGTTGGTTATCAGTACACTGTAAGGTACTTAGTTCAAGTAGATTTGTATTAACATTAAATCAATTGATGTTACGCTTAAAATGTGTAAAATATACAGGCACCAATATGTCATCCTGTAACACCTGAAACATTGTCAGCATATTTTTATAGCAGGTTTCTTATAGTAAATTATACAGGATATTTTAAAGTGTGTGTATATATATATATTGTATATATGCTTCAATGCATTTAGGGGTGTGGTCCTGGTCAAGACAATCTCCTGAACTCCAAACTGAATGTCAGAATGGGAAAGAAAGGTGATTTAAGCAATTTTGAGTGTGGCATGGTTGTTGGTGCCAGACGGGCCAGTCTGAGTATTTCACAATCTGCTCAGTTACTGGGATTTTCACGCACAACCATTTCTAGGGTTTACAAAGAATGGTGTGAAAAGGGAAAAACTCCAGTATGTGGCAGTCCTGTGGGCGAAAATGCCTTGTTGATGCTAGAGGTCAGAGGAGAATGGGCTGACTGATTCAAGCTGATAGAAGAGCAACTTTGACTGAAATAACCACTCGTTACAACCGAGGTATGCAGCAAAGCATTTGTGAAGCCACAACACACACAACCTTGAGGCGGATGGGCTACAACAGCAGAAGACCCCACCGGGTACCACTCATCTCCACTACAAATAGGAAAAAGAGGCTACAATTTGCACAAGCTCACCAAAATTGGACAGTTGAAGACTGGAAAAATGTTGCCTGGTCTGATGAGTCTCGATTTCTGTTGAGACATTCAGATGGTAGAGTCAGAATTTGGTGTAAACAGAATGAGAACATGGATCCATCATGCCTTGTTACTGTGCAGGCTGGTGGTGGTGGTGTAATGGTGTGGGGGATGTTTTCTTGGCACACTTTAGGCCCCTTAGTGCCAATTGGGCATCGTTTAAATGCCACGGCCTACCTGAGCATTGTTACTGACCATGTCCATCCCTTTATGACCACCATGTACCCATTCTCTGATGGCTACTTCCAGCAGGATAATGCACCATGTCACAAAGCTTGAATCATTTCAAATTGGTTTCTTGAACATAACAATGAGTTCACTGTACTAAAATGGCCCCCACAGTCACCAGATCTCAACCCAATAGAGCATCTTTGGGATGTGGTGGAACGGAGCTGCCCTGGATGTGCATCCCACAAATCTCCATCAACTGCAAGTTGCTATCCTATCAATATGGGCCAACATTTCTAAAGAATGCTTTCAGCATCTTGTTGAATCAATGCCACGTAGAATTAAGGCAGTTCTGAAGGCGAAAGGGGGTCAAACACAGTATAAGTATGGTGTTCCTAATAATCCTTTAGGTGAGTGTATTATATATATATATATATATATATATATATATATATATATATATATATATATATATATATATATATATATATATATATATATATATATATATATATACACACACACACACACTTTAAAATATCCTGTATAATTTACTTGTATATAATTCTGTGATAATTATTACATGTTCTTTTCAGAATAAAATGACCAACTTATTTGTGTTGCCAAGGCTACTTTCATAGCTGGCATTCTAAGTATCCTCAATAAAAAAAAAAATTGCATAACCTTACAAAATGACATTTGTAATTGATAGGCTACAGCAACTCTGCAACCCTAGAAAGGATAAGCGGTGTGGAGAATGGATGGATGGACATTTGAAATTACTTGATTGAAAATGAAGCACAATCAAAACCTCATGACATGACCCCCTTTAAATCCTTCAAGATCTCTTATCTCACTTGTTTTCTCTCTCTTTCGCTCACCAGTTAACGAGGGTTCGGCAGAGATCAGTCAGAAGGAGACATCAACGTGCGACATTTGTCAGTTTGGGGCTGAGTGTGACGAGGACTCTGAGGACGTGTGGTGAGTCACAAACACGTGCGACAGCTTTTCAGGGTCATGACGTTCTGTTCTTCAGAGAGCCGGAGGGCTTCAGGAATATGGGGGTGTGTCTAATGGTATGTATCAGATGCAGAGTCTTCTGCAGGCCTGTTTCTGTTCTTCCTGGCACTGATTCTGATGGCTGATAAAGTCTACAGCATTTCACTGTAATACATTACAGCGCATAGCCGAGGGTGCGTACTGTATGGTGTGCGCTGCAGTAAATAATCTCTATTCAATTGTCCTTCTCTTTGTCTTTCCATCTCTTTTCTTTTGTATTCTTCATCTCTCTCTTGCTCCCCTTTTAGCTTTGCGATCTCTTTTGTGGTATCTGTCTATTATCTTTAGTGAGGCTTATGATTAATGCAAGAAAAACTATTTGCCAATATGCTAAGTAAAATAAACTTAATTCAAGATAAGTAAATTGATTCTGTTTTGTAGATGTTTAGATATTTTTACTAGAAATCAGGCCAAAAATAGTCCCACGGTCAATTTTTTTGGGTATTATAACAAAGTGGAAACAATTGGGAAAAACAAAAACTCAACCATGAAGTGGCCATATAAAATCACACAGCAGGAGGGGGTTATGGTGTGGGGTTGTTTTTCAGGGGTTGGGCTTGGCCAATTAGTTCCAGTGAAAGGAACTCTTAATGCTTCAGCATACCAAAACATTTTGGACAGTTTCGTGCTCCCAACTTTGTGGGAACAGTTTGGGGAACAGTTTCATGCTCCCAACTTTGTGGGAACAGTTTGGGGAACCCTTCCTGTTCCAACATGACTGCACACCAGTGCACAAAGCAAGGTCCATAAAGACATGGATGAGCGAGTTTGGTGTGGAGGAACTTGACTAGCCTGCACAGAGTCCTGACCTCAACCCGATAGAACACCTTTGGTATGAATTAGAGAGGAGACTGTGAGCCAGGCCATCTCGTCCAACATCAGTACCTGACCGTACGAATGTGCTTCTAGAAGAATGGTCAAAAATTCTCATAAACACACTCCTAAACCTTGTGGAAAACCCTCCCAGAAGAGTTGAGGCTGTTATAGCTGCAAAGGGTGGGCCAACGCCATATTAAACCCTACGGATTAAGAATGGGATGTCATTAAAGTTCATATGCATGTAAAGGCAGGTGTGTGTGTGTGTGTGTGTGTGTGTGTGTGTGTGTGTGTGTGTGTGTGTGTGTGTGTGTGTGTGTGTGTGTGTGTGTGTGTGTTTTTCACCTAGTTGGCAAGGCAACATTTCTCATTTTCATTTAAATCATTTTCATTACTAAAATGATTAAAACTTAAATAATATTAATAAATACTATATAAACATTTTGTAAAAAGTAATAATAAATGACAAAAACACAACAACATTTCTAAAACTTTTAGTGAGAACAGAAAATATACAAATAAAAACGTATTTAAAATATTAATAAAAACTATAACAGTATGTCAATATTACACTCAATATGTGAAAAAGTGAAATAAATAAATAAATTAATTAAGAAGGCATGGTATAAATATTTTTCCAATCCTGTTTAAATGTGACTTTCATGTATAAATAATAATTTTAAAAAATACAACCCAGCCCTGGCCATATAGTTATATAGATATATATAGAGAGAAAATTTATTGTCTCACTCAAATTGAAAACACATTCAATTTGCCAGTAGGGTAAGTAATAAACTTAAATCAAGTAAATTGATCCTGTTTTGAGGATGTTTAGTTTTTTTTTTTGTTTTTTTTTTTTTTTTTTTTTTTACTGGAAATGAGGACAAAAATACTGATTAAGTCAATGATTTTTCCAGTTCACGTCAGCAGAACAGGAAACTACCAGTAATTTCAGAGGCAAAGCAAGTTATTACATTTTGATGAAATATTAATTTACAAAATAGTGTATTTTTAATGTCATATTAACTTTACCAACCTCCCATCTTGCCACATGTATAGCAAAAATTGCAAAAACTGATTCCAGGTCAGTATTCTGACCCTTTTGTAATCACTCTCATGGACAAGGTTTCAGGTTTCTCTTTTCTGTTTCATTTCAGCCTTGTAATTTATTTAACCCATTGACTAACATGTTGTCCCTTGGCATTCTGTGGCATTCTGAGCAGATTGTAAATGTTAATTGTATTGTCGCCGGACTGTTAGGGCAAGTTCTCTGTCAGTCTGGAAGGATGATGGATTATTTCCTAGTACGAGGCCCAGCGTTCAGGACAGTGGACAGGAAACCCAAGAGATGGAAGGGCAAAAGAGTGCAGCTCTCTGCTGCAATTCCATCTTCAATTAATAGAGTTCCTCTTCCCTCACAGACAGATTAAAACCTCAGGACCATGGGAGGGCAATTACTATTCAAATATCCCTCACAGTAATACACTAACCAGACAGATCAGAGGGAGGCCGAGAGAGATAGAGATGTGAAAAAGGGACAGGAACGACTGAGGGAGAAAATGTCAGAAAGAGACAGAGATGAAAAGAGGGAAATGAGGCATTTCAGGCAGTTCATCTGTGTAAGTGTGTCTACGTTAAGGGTCATGTGGTTGGTTAAAAGCGGGAGGGAAGAGAGAAAAATATAGGCCCCGAAAACCCAGATTTGCAATAAATTTGAAATCAAAATTGACTCTATTTACTTTGTTAGCACATATTAAAGGTCTTAGGGTGAACAATTAATCCATGCAAGTTAATACACTGAAAAATTGTTGCGGTAATCTTTAATCAAAATCTGAAAAGTAATTTACGGTCTGGAAACGGCGTTCCTTCTCAGATGATGTCAGTTTGACGGCTTGGGTTTGAATATCTTTAACCACTCCCCTCCAACCGTTAGTCTGCTATGAGCTAGAGATGGAGAGGAGGAGCACTGAAGTAACCCTGCCCTCTATTCAATATTCCGGTTCACTTGGAAATACGTCACAGCACTGAAGAAAACTCGCTTGCTACTTCCGGTTCACTGGGACTTTAAATAAACATTCAAATTAAGTAGATCAAATATATTTGGTTTACTGATAAGCTTATATTCTCCATAATTTGAAGAAATTGCAACTATTTATATGGCTATAAATAGCAACAAAAAATATTTTCTTTGGACTAAAGCGCTAAATGCTATTTACACCAAGTGTGAATAAGCCACGTTCACTCAGTAGCAGAATATGGTTGTCAGCCCTGTATTTGAGTCCTTAATATGGTTACGTTCACACAGAGTATGGTTATGTACGGGAGTGACAACCGCATTCTATAAACAAACTCACACCCTTACATTTTCAGCACTCACAACCGCATTCTCGGAAAACCCGTGCTGTGTGAACAGAACTGGACAACTAGTTGTCTGTCAGTTTCAATTGTCATACAGTGCGAGAAAGCCGCTCTGCTGAGGGGTTTTGTGTCTGGTTTCGCTTTCGGGAACACGCAGTTACCGTGCGTTCACACCGGCGCCGGCGAGAGCGTCAAAGTGGCCGGAAAGTCATTCATTTGCAATGTGAGCCGGTAGTGAGCTCTGGCTGATGATCTTGGATGATTTGGGTGTCGAGGACAGTTGAAATTAGGTCAACTTTATGGTAATGAGCTATGACGCGGTTCAGCCTCCTATAAACTGCATGTTGAAATTAGACTAGCGCTTAACCATGAACACAAAAACCACACCACACAAATAGCTTTTAATTTGTTTATTTTGTAAGCAAACATGTAACTATAGACGGTTTCATCGGACTCAAGCGCGTTGCCTCAGTTACGCGCCTGGCCCAAAGTTATCTTCCGGTCTGTGTTTGTTTGTCGGTTTGGCTAGTGGCCAGTATGGCGCACTACTTAGTAGAAACACATTTTTGACGTACTATTCTTGGATATAAATGATATAAATATTAACGATCAAGTAGAGAGCATATGACACCAGCGATAAAACAGTGTATGTGTCACCAAAAAGCCTCGAAAGTGTCATAAATATCCAGTCTGACTGCATACGAGAGCAGCGTCTAATGTCATTTAGACTGTATGTCTAATGTAATTTAGTTGTTATTTATTTGCTTGTTATCAGAAATAATCTAGAGGTAACTTATTCTGGCTGCGTCTACACCTGGCATTAACATGCGATCATGTCAATCAGGACACAGCGCGTTTACATTTGTTCACAAGATTAAGTGATCGGATTTGCGTTTCCCGCAAAATATTTAAATTGGGTATGTAATCGGCCTTTATCACGGAGTGTAAAACAACTTTCGCTTTATCCTCTATTAATGGCAGTGCCCATAGAGCACAGGGTTTTTGTGATGCATTCATATACAATCAATCTCAAATAGGGTGCTTTTTCTACAAGTTTAAGTTTCCCAACATTAATCTTATATTATGAAACAAAGAAACATGTTATTCAGACGCAGTGCATGATTGAAAGGCGAGCGTGCAAGGATTTATATAAGCTACTGTACAGAGAACGGCATTACACGGTCCTTAAAGGGTTAGTTCACCCAAAAATGTAAATTCTGTAATTATTACTCTCCCTCATGTCGATCCAAACCCATAAGACATTTGCTCATTTTCAGAACACAAATTAAGATGTTTTTCTTTTTCTCTACGGTCTTACGGGTTGGGATCGACATGAGGGTGAGTAATTAATAACAGAATGTTCAGTTTTGGGTGAACTAACCCTCTAAGGGGGCGTTTCCCCCACTCTATATTGAAGACAGAAATGGGAGATTATTTGTAATAAACATGCTGAAACAATAAAACCATATAAATGAAGTTAATGTTGCACAATTAAAATGAAAAATGATAATGCATAAGAAAGATAACGCAGCCTCTGTTGTTATTGATTCTTTGCTGACATCTACCAGAAGTTAAGTTTCGCGCATGCGCAGTAACATTTGTTTATGTTGTTGCCATTGAAACCGTCTATAATTGTTAAGTTCTTTCCAGCAATCTTTTTTTTTTTTTTTTTTTTTTTTACTTTCACATTTAAAAGATTTCACGAGGTTAACTTATACCGTACTTGTGGTCAGTCTGTACAAATGCCAATCAACACGTTTGTTTGCTTTGCTGCCCCTTTAAATAAAGAGCATTCGATCTACGTCAGAACATCCGCAAATCTTTCCACAGTGTTGTAGGCAGGGCAGCCAAAGTTGATATAACTTTGGTCACTGTCGCTATGGTTACAGGTAACAGAATACAGGCTTGACTCTTGTTACATGTTTATCCCGATAAACTTATTCCCACAATAAAATCTTTATTTTATTAATAATTTCTTAATTTTTAAAAATAAACACTATTCCAAGTTGACATGCAACAGTAAAAGGGAGAAAAATGAGTTCGGAAAAAGGCAGATAATGCCACCCGTCTTACTTTAAATGCCATCCTGTTATCAGCAAATGTCTTTTGTAATTTTGTCTGGCTCAGCCAGATATTGATAGATATAGATAAATAGCCTCTGCCAACAAGGTGGAATATTTGCAATTATATTAGAAATATATTTGTTTGCTCAGTGCAGTCAACTACAAATTGTATAAAACGTGAAATTGTTATTTCATACAATTTTTAAGAATGTTAAATTTTCTATTTACTTAAAACTGGTTACTGCAGTGAACTGAATATCAATTATTCAAAATTATGATGTTACTTTTTATTCTAGGTAAATTTTTATGTTAGAGAATAGCTTATCTAACATATCAGTTCTCACTACAAAAGCATGGGGTTTGCACCTCTAATGATTTAGAAATGTCATGGAAAGTGACAGGAATTGTTAAACCATTTTTTTTTTTTTTTTTTTTTACTCTTGTCTGACTTCTTTTTCATTACTGACCAAAGATAATGTCATTTAGCAGCACTACAAAAAGATTTGTGCCACACCTGCCGATTACATGTCAGAACAGCAGCTCAATTTTTCACTGTGAAATCAGAGGCGTATTCTTCTGCAGTCACACTTCTCCCTCATTCTGCTGATTACTCTTTTTTTGTTTCAGGTACACAATGTCTAAAGAAAGTGTATATTATAGGTGCTTCTTCATTTTCACAGGTTTTTAAACTTTTTTGTGGTTTCCACACACCACTTTTTTTTCTTTTTTTTTTTGTAGTCAATAATTGTATCCCTTAAAACTCATCTTTGATCACCAATATGATTTTAGTTTTTTCCTGTGGATTTTTTAATCATACCTCAGAATAGCTTGAATGTAACTGTACACCTTTTCTTCATTTAGTATATGAGAAACCATGAATATGCAAATTAGCCCGGCCTCTAATCACTCACAACAACTCAGACCCACTCACTCAACTTTACTGTAGTAAACGCTGCACAATGGCAAGGGGACATACTGGTTTAAATCAGCCATATGTGTTTGAAGAAACTGAGAAGAAATGGAAGAGTGAATTATACAGGCTCGTAAACAAGTTGATGTAGCAGAATGGGAATGCGTTTTATGTATCGCTCTCTACAACGTCAGACACAAAACCGTAATTAATATGATTAGCCTTTTTCTTGACTATGTTATCAAACAGCTAATAATGTGTTGCTAATGTTACACAAACCAGAAACACTTTGAACAACTTAGAACGTCAGTGGAGAAAGGCATATAGTTCATCATAACATTGTAATATACATCATAAAATTCATCCGCAATATTACTAAATGTACACGACTTTTCATATCAACATAAAACATACAGAGATAACCTGGCTTCTCTTGAGACTCCCCTGCTTCAGAGCATGGTTAATGAGATACTAAAGCCCTCCCACACGTTGATGTGATTGGTTACAAGGTAGTTTGTGACGTAAGAAACACCAGCGATTTCAAACACGATTTTTTTTTTCACTGCAGTTTTAAGAAAATGTTCAGCAATGGTGTTGACTTATGAATTTCCCCATGAATTTGGGGTCATGACAGATTTTTTTATTTTAATATGTCTTGAAGTTCACTTATAATGTTAATTTACAGACAAAGCATTATTAAATCATTTACTTACGGTTTGTGATGTAGCTGCTGTCAGATCCAGTAAAGTTGGCTGCTTCGTCTTTCAACAAAAGTTTCTTTGTTAACTCTCCATTACACTGTGCCTCGTTTACGAAACAAAATGCTCCGAACAAAGTTATAATCCTCCGACATGCATTAAAATAAACCATCCACTTGTTTCGGATGCTGGAATCCTTCTGAAGTCTGTACAGAGAAGCTAATGAGCTGTTTAAACTGGACCTGTTAAAGCGAACATTCTTTCACTTTTCCATTTGTCCTGTTGTCGGCAGACTCAAGCATGTGGAGTATGTCAAAAAGTGAACATGCATCTGTATACTGCATCCAGTGTAGATACAGTGATTATAATGGGTTTTATTTGCTTTTGACACAACGCTCATCCAATGTAGGCAAATGTTCACCATTAAGCGACTGAACACCAGGTGGCGGGGCCTATGGTGCAATGATGTATAACTATTCATCAATGTCTTGCTCTGGAGGCATCACTGTAAAAAAATAAAATAAAAAAATAAAGTAAAAAACAGCAGCTGTGGTTGCTAGATCTTTACCGTAAAAAATATGGTAGCAACATTTTAGGTTTTACAGATTTAAGTTAAATTTACAGTAAATAACCATATTTCATTAATTTAAATAGTTAAATTACCAGCCTATTGTAACCTATTGACTAATATCTGTTGTACCTTTACAACATTTGTACCTATGTACCTTTGATATATACTGACAACCACCAATCACAGTGGTGATGAGAGTCACATGATGCATCAAAGCTCATCACAAGCAGCTTTTAGGAGGACAATATTAATAATATATAGAAGGTGCAGTGTCATTCACACAAACACTAAACATCATCATGGTAACAAACATGAAATTTTAAAAATGCAACAAATTTTTTTTTATTTATCAACATCAAATGTAACATAAAACCCTAATGTACATAACTGATTAGAAAAAAATACGAATAAACCGTTATTTCAACGAAAATGCATCAAAAGTGTCATGCAGGGAATTCTGGGAATGTCAATTTACATTTTTTCACTAAATTACACAACGACTTGTTCTTTTTCACTTCCAAAAACTGTACATTTAAAGGTATTTTAATGTTAAATGTAAGGTTAGATCTATTACAGTTATTCACCATATATAGTACGGAAACTTAGCCTGAAAAGCCAGACCCACATCAAGATGTTGGGTCTGGGAACACACCGTTGGGCAGGGCTCAATCCGAGGGGCGGGATAAATGGTTCTTTAAAATTTCCTCTGCATGCAATAGGATAGCGCTACAACCAACCAGAGCAACGAAGAAGGTGAAGCGAAGCTAGTTGATTAAACTTTTGCTATATCAAGTTCGGCAAAACTCAGAACACATCTTCCTTTTTTAAGAATGACTTCAATGCCGTTCTTTGTTCTTTTCTCAAAGAAAAGCTTAACTCCAGATTTGCGGCCAAACCCAATTCGAAAGACCGCTGTTCGCCAGGTTCTTTGTTTTCAAGTAGCATGTGGAACTGTCACAATTCTGCCGTCATTGTGTTAAGCCCGCCCACCGACTCTATACACGATGTGATTGGCCTGACTAGAGTTTGGTTTTTCAAGCTCGCAAGCCAACGGAGAGTTGCAAATTACATTTGCTGCCGCTAGGGTGCATCTAGATTTCTAGGCTAACGGAAACTTTCTGTTAACCAGTTAACTGTTTTTAACCGTAGCATTTTTACAGTCTTTTACCGTTAAAATCACGATACTTTTTTGCTGGCGTATGCAAATGTATTTGCCTGTGTAATGTCACAGGTCACTTTCAAGCTTGATTAAATAAATGCTTGTTTGTGAGTTGGACATTTTAAATTAAATTAAATTGTGCAATGTTTTAATGGTACAAAGACCTCTTGTATATGAAAAATTTGATTTCTCATGTCCATTAAACATTATTGATTATATGATTTTTTTCTTGAGCAGCAACTCAGCATATTAGCATGATTTCTGAAGGATCAAGTGATGATGCTGAAAATTCAGCTTTCCCCTCAAAAATAAATTACATTTTAGAATATACATCAATTATAATAAAGTTATTTACAATATTACTGTTTTTACTGTCTTTTTGATCAAGTAAATAAATGAGCAGAAGAGCCTTATATAAAAACACTACAAAATCATACCAACTCCAAACTTTTGAACGGTGTACATACATACAGAATATACACCAAATAAGAAACTAAATATATAAATAAATTTAAACGAACAAAAAAACATAAACTTAGCCTGTTTAATAAGGGTTAGAGAGGGGGTGGGAAATAGTTGTGATTTGTTTTGGTCTAAATATGACTAACAGACTTGAAAAGAGAATATGGCCTGTTAGAAAATGTTTGTGCGTTACAGTCGCTGTAGATCTTTGTGGTTTAATATGCAGGGAATCTTTAAACCAAATATAGCTGCTCCAATTCCACGAGATTAAGTATATCTTTGAGAGTCATGAAATCCCTACTGATCCTTCCTAAGTTGCTTTCATCAATTATATTTTTGGAAAGCTGTGAAAAATGATAAAATATAGTTTCCATCAGCCACAGCGAACAGTGAGTGTGCTAGATTGATTTGCAGAGCTGTAATTCCAGACGTTATAGAAGTCCTCTCTCTCTCTCTCTCTCTCTCTCACTCTCTCTCTCCTTCGTTACCTTTCATTCCCCCTAGAATCTATTTGTATGTGCGTGTTGTGTCTGATAACCAATTAGCAGCTACATCTGCGCGCATTGATGCGGCCTGGTCCTATAGCATAGAAATCCAGCTCAAGCCAACAGTAATCAATTCATACCCTCTAATCACATTTAATTCAGCTCAGTGGAAATGCAATAAATCTGCTTCAAAGCATGCTGTTTGAAGAATCACATCTTGTGTGCGTGCCTGCATGTGCGTGTTCTGTGTCAAATGGTTGTGTGAGAACATAAGTGTGGATAAGTGAGAGTAAGACATGGTTCATGTTGCTTTGCCTTGTGTATGTCTTGCCAAATGCTGCCAGGTCTGGTCTGTTATCCTCTGGGCATATATGGAGGGATTAGAAATATTACAGAGGGGTTTTATAAATCAATACCAGACTCAGAGATGAAGTGCTCGCCAGTAAATATATTACACAGATAATGTCCAACAAATGTATGTGGTCTAAGAGCTTTTTCTCTTTCTCTCCCTCTCTCTAAGAATTTGTAAGTGTGCCTGTATGGTAATTACTGTATGGTGCTAGTTATATACTTCCCAAAGCCAGACACACACACACATTCATCTTATTAACTAGCAATATGACTATATATAAAGTTATTTTATTCAATGTTATGAGTACAAACATTTTGGTACAAAAGCCTGAAACCACATCTGGGATTCAAACAAACATTACATCTTGCAAATAAACATTATACCAAGAAAATAAGTAATTTTAGTATTTAGTACACACACACAGACACAAAAAATTGTTATATCATGTAGAAGTTGTTTCATGTTAATCATGTCAATATTGATCATAACAATGCACTGTGGCTTTAATTCAGCGTGAGCAACTTTTTGCCCAGACTTCAAAGGCCTGTTTAAATTATTAAAACTAGAAGCATATCTTAACTTTAAATGTTACATTTGTCATGTGAACTACTTACACTCACCTAAAGGATTATTAGGAACACCTGTTCAATTTCTCATTAATGCAATTATCTAATCAACCAATCACATGGCAGTTGCTTCAATGCATTTAGGGGTGTGGTCCTGGTCAAGACAATCTCCTGAACTCCAAACTGAATGTCAGAATGGGAAAGAAAGGTGATTTAAGCAATTTTGAGCGTGGCATGGTTGTTGGTGCCAGACGGGCCGGTCTGAGTATTTCACAATCTGCTCAGTTACTGGGATTTTCACGCACAACCATTTCTAGGGTTTACAAAGAATGGTGTGAAAAGGGAAAAACATCCAGTATGCGGCAGTCCTGTGCGTGAAAATGCCTTGTTGATGCTAGAGGTCAGAGGAGAATGGGCCGACTGATTCAAGCTGATAGAAGAGCAACTTTGACTGAAATAACCACTCGTTACAACCGAGGTATGCAGCAAAGTATTTGTGAAGCCACAACACGCACAACCTTGAGGCGGATGGGCTACAACAGCAGAAGACCCCACCGGGTACCACTCATCTCCACTACAAATAGGAAAAAGAGGCTACAATTTGCACAAGCTCACCAAAATTGGACAGTTGAAGACTCATCATGCCTTGTTACCACTGTGCAGGCTGGTGGTGGTGTAATTGTGTGGGGGATGTTTTCTTGGCACACTTTAGGCCCCTTAGTGCCAGTTGGGTATCGTTTAAATGCCACGCCCTACCTGAGCATTGTTTCTGACCATGTCCATCCCTTTATGACCACCATGTAAAAGGGGGTCAAACACAGTATTAGTATGGTGTTCCTAATAATCCTTTATGTGAGTCTATATACAACATGTTATATGCATGTGTGTTTGGGACAGAGGGGAACACGGTCGCATTTGCAGCAGATATATGGTGCCCATCATAAATCAAACGAGACAGACAGGGATCGGAGGAGAACACTGGAAAATGTGACAGAATGGACAATATTCGTCTGTATTTGCAATACACGAGCCGTGGTTCAGCTGCACGAGACAAACGCTGCCAGTGTGAATGCACAACAGGCACGTGCGGTTCCCGCTCTCCATACGCACTGCTTCTGCCCTGCCAATGCACTGCTTGCGCACGCGGTGTGAAGCCGGCGTTATACGATGCTGGCGCATCCTCCAACTCCGGGCAGCCTTCCTTATCTCTCCCACTTACAATTTCTACACGTGACGTGACCTGCAGCACTCCACCTTTACTGTATGTCCACACACACCTCTTATTTCACGTGAAAAGGGCACCCACTGTCTGAGGTAACATACGGGCAAGAGGCTACATTGCGCATGCGGTGAACCGTGCGACGCACAGGCTCCGAACCGAGACAAGCGAAGCGAACATTCGGATGTTTTTTCATGTACCGTGCCACCCCTAATATAAAAATAAAAAAAAATTGTTTTGTTGTTTTACACATGCAGTAGTGGCCATAAGTATGGAAGAAATCTGACTTTATATCACGCAATTCTGAGGGAAAAAGTCAGAATTGTGAGATAAAAAGTTGTAGTTATCTTTTAAAATGTTTTATTCTGTGGCAGAAAAAAAGCTTCCATACATAAGTCCGGCCTAAGAGAAAACTGACATCTACACACTTTAGTCGATATTATAAAAAATTTGTTAAAGGTTTAAGCATATTGCAGATTTTTATTTGTAAAATGCCAAATTGTGCAGACATAATTACCAGACATAAAACCTGTAGCTTTGCCTTTTTTGACACATAATTTTGTCAGATAAAAAACTTTTCCTCATATTTTGATGGTTTAAATGAATTTGTAGGGTCATTAAAAACATACCCCGCTATCAGGGGCGAAAAAGTGTCCCTGGACTTTCTGGCACAAAGTGGCCCATCACACCCGGTCCGCAACACACCTCACCATAAACCCACCAGCTCATTATGCACAAAACAATTTTAAACACCACTTACTAACATATAGATTCTATTTATACAGAAATATAATTTATATTTATTTCTTTTATTTAAATGCTTATCATAATGAATGACTGGCATACTTATTTAGGTTATAATTTGTCTTTCCTGGTGCACATGGCAAAAAAATAACAAAATCATACACTAAAGTTTAATGTCACTAAGTTCAATACCTACCATAAAATCAGTCCATATAACAATGCTCTGGTCTAGAAGACTCAAAATGTAGTGCAGAATGTGGTCTGTTTTATAGTGCCTTTCTAGTGGTTATGTCCTTTCAGGAGCTTGACATCTGTCATTTTATGGAACAGAACTCAAATTGTGAAAAATAGTTTAAAAATAGCATATTAGAATGATTTCTGAAGGATCACGTGACACTGAAGACTGGTGTAATGATGCTGAAAAGTCAGCTTTGATCACAGAAATAAATTACATTTTACAATATATTCACATAGAAAACAGCTATTGGAAATTGTATTCATATTTCCTAATATTTGTGGTTTTACTGTATTTTTGATCAAATAAATTCAGCCTTCTTTCAAAAGCATTAAAAAAAGTCTTAATTATTTCAAACTTTTGATTGCTAGTGTGTAAAAAAATTCATGTGAACTAACTAGCAAATTATATATTTATTTTAGTATATGACACTTTCTTACACGGGACATAGGCTACTGTTGCCAGATTTACCATGTAGTAGGCCTACGTTTGAGAATGATATTTAGAGTTTTATGAATCGTTTTAAAGTGACTGTTAAATTACTGAAGAAAGCCTGACAGTCAGATACACAAACATTCCCTCTGATATGCTGAAAACTGCTACGTTAATGTTTCTTTGTGCATTGTTTACCTCGGCTCAAATTCAAGTGCAGCGCTGCTTGGTTTCTGTGGACAATAAATCCCGCCTCCTTAGATTTGATTGGATATCTCAAACATTTTGACATTGACGAGCGCTTTTGGACCAATGAGACTGATCAGGCTAAATAGATTCGAGTTTTTTGCCTCAAGTGGGCCGCGCGGGCCATTCCTCTGGGCTGACGGAAGGATATAGATATGTAATTTTACTATCATTTATTCTTCATATATATTTACGTTGCAACGGGCCGGCCAACATTGCACAGCGGCCCACCGGGAAAACACCCGATGCTCCAGATGGCCAGTCCGCCCCTGCCCGCTATGTAAATCAGCATTATTTTAGTATTATTTATATACTGTTACTCCATTTATTAATATTGTGATATTAATTTGATATAATATTATTCAGTCATTTTAGTTTAACGTTTAGCATTTTTTGTTACACTGTAAAAATGATAAAAAAAAGTTATGACAACATGTTTTACATTGCTTTAACTCATCAGAATAAGTTAAGCAATTTTCAACTTTTTTTGAGAAATAACATTTTTTAACTAATTTCTTTAAGTCGGTTTATTGTAATTTAAGTTGAAATTATAAAGTTGATTGTACTTAATTTAAGGCAGCAACTTCTTTTAGTGTATTTGGTCAAAAATATTTCTGTTTAGTAATTTTATACTTCAATTTTAAATTGCATTTTATTTCAATTAGTTGCCAAGGCAACATTAAATTTTTTTGTTTTATTTTTTCAGCTTATATTTACATTTTATTTTATTTCAGATTTACAACTACTTTGAATATGTAGTTTCATCTTTACTAGTGGTCTCAGATGTTTGGGCTCCTCTGTACATGCAAACATATCCATAAAGACGCAAACAGACATAAGAACTGGCAAGCTAAATTTGGCTAAAAAAGAAAAAAAAAAAGATTATATTTAATCGGAGACCACACAGGCAAACAGATGGCGATATCGAAGTTCATCCACATAGATAAATATCTCAAGAGAGGCAGAGACGATGCTCATTCTGCCAGGATAGCAGAAGTCTCCAGTAATGGGTGTCTGGCAGAACAGTGTGCTTAGATAAATTAATAAACTGATAAACTGCACATGCAATGCAAAGTAAACTGAAAGATACGGTTGGAGAATTCTTGAATAAATGAACAATCTGTGCGCATCTCTTTGTGAGTGCTTACCTGCACTCTTAAAGGAACATCAGGAAAAGTGATGTTTTTTTTGTCATGTCATAACATAATTAAAGCATCACATGATGTCTGACATCCTGGCGTTGCATAGATTACATGCTCTAAAACAATCCAATAAAGCTTTCTGTAGGTACATTTTATCTATTATCATGCAGCTGTTGCTTTTCTGGAACAATGCATTTCTGAGATAAGAACATGGATGTCTCATAATTTTCTTTGCCTTAACAGTGATAAGACAGAGGTTATGCTTATTGGTTCAACCCATCAGGTGCGTAAAGCCAGATCTTTCAAACTTAATGTAGATGGCTCTGTCTTGGAATTTCAAACAAAATGAAAATATTTGGGGGTGATTTTTGACACTCACTTCTAACCGATGTCACACTGTGCCTGTACCCTGAACACACTGTAAATAAACACGGTCTCTGTAGTCACCACAAGCTCCAAAAACGGCAACAAAGACAAACTGGTGCAGTCTGGACCACAAAACATAATAAACAGTGCTCCATCCAATAGCCGAGAAGAATGATTTCCACCCCCAAATCATTCTTGCAGGCTATTGGCTGGAGCACTGTTTGTTATGCTTCGTTGTCCAGACTGCCCACATTTGTTTTGGTTGCAGTTTGTGGAGCTTATGCGGACTACAGAGATTGCATTTTTTTACTGTGTGTTCAGGGGACAGGCAGCTAGCGGATGGTGAGATGTTTGCTGTATGTGACAAAAAAAATGTTTTGGCCTAAAAACGTCATTTGGATCATTGCTACTCTCCGTTTAAGAACGCCTATAAAGCGCGGTCACTTCCAGCTTTTGGCAAATCGGATCATGCCGCCATTTTCCTCACACCCGAATACAAACAAAGGCTCGTTCAGGAACCCCCGGTGAGGCGGGAAGTTAAACGCTGGTCGCCCCATTCAGAGACCGCGCTACAGGCAGCTCTGGATGATGTGGATTGGGACATGTTCCGAGCGAGTTCAGCTGACATAAGCGAGTTCATGGATGTGGCGCTTTGCTTCATCAACACGCTTACAGAGCAAGCCACGCAAACAATAACAATAACGTCCTTCTCAAATCAGAAACCGTGGGTGGACAATTCAATTCGCGCTGCAGTGAACACACGCACTGCCGCTTACAACGCCGGTCTCCAATCGGGGAACATGACTGAATACAGAACGTCCTGCTATGCTCTGCGGCGTGCAGTTAAAGCGTCTCATTTCCAACTCAACGACTCGCGGCGCATGTGGCAGGGTCTGAGGTCCATCTGCTCCTTTGGATGTAAATCCTCTGATCCGTCGCTTGTGAATGAGTTAAACTCTTTCTATGCTCGCTTTGACTGTAACCGCGGCAACGCGACTCCGCCAAGTGACGCGTCAGAGGGAATTACTCAGAGCAGCAACAACCACGTGATCTCTGTCTCGGAGGATGAAGTTCGGAGGGCACTCAAGCGTGTGGACGTCAGGAAAGCTGCTGGGCCAGATGGTATTTCAGGTCGTGTTCTGAGGTCCTGTGCTGATCAGCTCGCCGGGTTGTTTACATCTATCTTTAATGAGTCCCTCGCTACATCTGTGGTCCCCACCTCCTTCAAAAAAATCCACCATCATCCCTGTCCCTAAGAACAGTAAACCCTTTTGCCTAAATGACTATCGTCCAGTGGCTCTCACATCTATAGTCATAAAGGTCTTTGAGAGACTCATTAAAAACACCATTTGCGCCTTCATTCCTGACACTTTGGACCCTCTTCAGTTTGCCTATCGTCCCAATAGATCGACTGAAGATGCCATCTCTCATGTCCTCCACTCCTCCCTCACTCACATCGACAGCAAAAGTGGGAACTACGTAAGGCTGCTATTTATTGACTATAGCTCAGCCTTTAACACCATAGTTCCCATCAAGCTAACCTCCAAACTCCTGGATCTCGGCCTGAATCCTTCTCTCTGCCACTGGATTGAGGACTTCCTCACTGGCAGGCCTCAGGTGGTGAGAATAGGCCAGTTCACCTCCACCTCCATCACCCTGAGTGTGGGAGCTCCACAGGGCTGTGTCCTGAGTCCCCTGCTCTACTCTCTCTACACACATGACTGTTTGTCCACACACAGCTCCACCTCTATCATAAAATTTGCTGATGATACTGTTGTCCTGGGCCTCATTTCCAACAATAATGAGACGGCATACTTGGATGAGGTGGAGCATCTAACATCATGGTGCCAGGACAACTGTCTCTCTCTGAATGTTGGCAAGACCAAAGAAATGATTGTGGACTTCAGGAAGAGACAGCAATGGACATACTCCCCCCTCATGATCAGCGGGTCACCAGTAGAGAGAGTGAGCAGCTTCAAGTACCTGGGTGTAAACATCTCCGAGGACCTGACCTGGACTGCTCACATTCAGACACAGGTGAAAAAAGCCAGGCAAAGACTGTACCACCTGCGCCAGCTGAGGAAATTCAGGGTTTCACCAGCTATCCTGAAAACTTTCTATTTAGGGGCGATAGAAAGTGTATTAACTCAGTGCATCACAGCGTGGTATGGGAACAGCACCAGTCATGACCACAAAGCCCTGCAAAGAGTTGTGCGCTTATCCGAGCGTATCTCAGGGTCAGCTCTCCCGTCTCTGCAGGACGTCTACACCAAACGCTGCAAAGGTAGAGCTACTAAGATCATCAAGGACTCTAATCACCCTGCAAACCCTCATTTCACACTGCTGCCATCTGGTAAGCGCTTCCGAAGCCTGAATTCAGTCACCTAACACACACACACATACATATATATATATACATATATATATATATATATATATATATATATATATATATATATATATATATATATATATATATATATATATATATATATATATATATATATATATATATACATATATATATATATACATATATATATATATACATATATATATATATATACATATACATATATATATATATATACATATATATACATATACATATATACATATATATACATATATATATATATATATATATATACATATATATATATATATATATATATATATATATATATATATACATACACTACACTCCTAAAGGATTAATAGGAACACCTGTTCAGTTTCTCATTAATGCAATTATCTAATCAACCAATCACATGGCAGTTGCTTCAATGCATTTAGTGGTGTGGTCCTGGTCAAGACAATCTCCTGAACTCCAAACTGAATGTCAGAATGGGAAAGAAAGGTGATTTAAGCAATTTTGAGTGTGGCATGGTTGTTGGTGCCAGACGGGCCGATCTGAGTATTTCACAATCTGCTCAGTTACTGGGGATTTTCACGCACAACCATTTCTAGGGTTTACAAAGAATGGTGTGAAAAGGGAAAAACATCCAGTATGCGGCAGTCCTGTGGGCGAAAATGCCTTGTTGATGCTAGAGGTCAGAGGAGAATGGGCCGTCTGATTCAAACTGATAGAAGAGCAACTTTGACTGAAATAACCACTCATTACAACCGAGGTATGCAGCAAAGCATTTGTGAAGCCACAACACGCACAACCTTGAGGCGGATGGGCTACAACAGCAGAAGACCCCACCGGGTACCACTCATCTCCACTACAAATAGGAAAAAGAGGCTACAATTTGCACAAGCTCACCAAAATTGGACAGTTGAAGACTGGAAAAATGTTGCCTGGTCTGATGAGTCTCAATTTCTGTTGAGACATTCAGATGGTAGAGTCAGAATTTGGCGTAAACAGAATGAGAACATGGATCCATCATGCCTTGTTACCACTGTGCAGGCTGGTGGTGGTGGTGTAATGGTGTGGGGGATGTTTTCTTGGCACACTTTAGGCCCCTTAGTGCCAATTGGGCATCGTTTAAATGCCACGGCCTACCTGAGCATTGTTTCTGACCATGTCCATCCCTTTATGACCACCATGTACCCATTCTCTGATGGCTACTTCCAGCAGGATAATGCACCATGTCACAAAGCTCGAATCATTTCAAATTGGTTTCTTGAACATGACAATGAGTTCACTGTACTAAAATGGCCCCCACAGTCACCAGATCTCAACCCAATAGAGCATCTTTGCGATGTGGTGGAATGGGAGCTTCGTGCATCCCACAAATCTTCATCAACTGCAAAATGCTATCCTATCAATATGGGCCAACATTTCTAAAGAAAGCTTTCAGCACCTTGTTGAATCAATGCCACGTAGAATTAAGGCAGTTCTGAAGGCGAAAGGGGGTCAAACACAGTATTAGTATGGTGTTCCTAATAATCCTTTAGGTGAGTGTGTATATATATATAAGAACTGCCTTAATTCTACGTGGCATTGATTCAACAAGGTGCTGAAAGCATTCTTTAGAAATGTTGGCCCATATTAATAGGATTGATGCAGTTGATGGAGATTTGTGGGATGCACTTCCAGGGCACGAAACTCCCGTTCCACCACATCCCAAAGATGCTCTATTGGGTTGAGATCTGGTGACTGTGGGGGCAATTTTAGTACAGTGAACTCATTGTCATGTTTCAAGAAACCAATTTGAAATGATTCGAGCTTCGTGACATGGTGCATTATCCTGCTGGAAGTAGCCATCAGAGAATGGGTACATGGTGGTCATAAAGGGATGGACATGGTCAGAAACAATGCTCAGGTAAGCCGTAGCATTTAAACGATGCCCATTTGGCACTAAGAGGCCTAAAGTGTGCCAAGAAAACATCCCCCACACCATTACACCACCACCACCAGCCTGCACAGTGGTAACAAGGCATGATGGATCCATGTTCTCATTCTGTTTACGCCAAATTCTGACTCTACCATCTGAATGTCTCAACAGAAATCGAGACTCATCAGACCAGGCAACATTTTTCCAGTCTTCAACTGTCCAATTTTGGTGAACTCGTGGAAATTGTAGTCTCTTTTTCCTATTTGTAGTGGAGATGAGTGGTACCCGGTGGGGTCTTCTGCTGTTGAACCCCATCCGCCTCAAGGTTGTGCGTGTTGTGGCTTCACAAATGCTTTGCTGCATACCTCGGTTGTAACAAGTGGTTATTTCAGTCAAAGTTGCTCTTCTATTAGCTTGAATCAGTTGGCCCATTCTCCTCTGACCTCCAGCATCAACAAGGCATTTTCGCCCACAGGACTGCCGCATACTGGATGTTTTTCCTTTTCACACCATTCTTTGTAAACCCTAGAAATGGTTGTGCGTGAAAATCCCAGTAACTGAGCAGATTGTAAAATACTCAGACCGGCCCGTCTGGCACCAACAACCATGCCACGCTCAAAATTGCTTAAATCACCTTTCTTTCCCATTCTGACATTCAGTTTGGAGTTCAGGAGATTGTCTTGACCAGGACCACACCCCTAAACGCATTGAAGCAACTGCCATGTGATTGGTTGATTAGATAATTCCATTCATGAGAAATTGAACAGGTGTTCCTAATAATCCTTTAGGTGAGTGTGTATATATATATATATATATATATATATATATATATATATATATATATATATATATATATATATATATATATATATATATATATATATATATATATATATATATATATATATATATAGTATTTTTTTGTATATCTGGTATATGTTATAAATATTAAATAATAAATATTGTTTTCTATCTCTTTTTACTTTAACATTGTGTCCTTTTTGTAAATCGCTTTAAGAAGTAGCGTTTAAAGGCAATATAAAATAAAGTTTATTATTATTATTAACAAGGTTGCTTATTGCAATTTAAAGGGATAGTTCACTCAAAAATTTAAGTTCTGTCATTTACTCATTCTCTAGTTGTTCCAATTATCTTTGTTCCGCTGAACACAAAGAAGATTTTTGGAAGAACGTTTGTAAGCTAAGTAGATCTCGGCAGCCAATGACTACCATTGTAGGGAAAAAATACTGGTAGTCAATGGCTGCTTGGTTACAAACATTCTTCCAAATATCTTCCTAACAGAATATTAAAGGGAACTGCTGGAACTGAATGCATTTCTTTACTTGGCAAATAGATGCAGAAATCATCAATATGGTACAGGACGTAACCCTCTTTTTATAGATGCATCTGTCTCACAAACTCGAGAGTCAAAGAAGCATATTTCCTATACGTTTGGATGTGTTCCTATACTGTATCCAAGTATTTCTCTCCCAATTTCTTTGAATGTCTCAGAAACAAACTTCTGTCAGGACCACTATCGTCAAATATGATGGTTATGTAGAGAGGTTTAGATATTAGGGTTTGAGTGAATAATTATCAGTATCTAACCTGACGAAAAGATATTCAGTGTTATCCACATTATATTTCATCTGCAGCACCATTGAGAACTTTTGTAATGATACGTTTGGCCATTAACTTTTAAACACATCATTATATTCAAATTGCAAAGACATGAGGAGAGTCTCCGCATTAAAGACTTACGACTGGCAGATCAACGTGCTACAGCATTTCTCTCTGAAACAGTAGGAAATTAAATTAAACTGAATGTGGAGGATTTTAACTGTGACTAGATGACTGACAGGGCACTTTAAATGGTGACAGGATGCACGCAACTAAGCGGCAGAGCTGTCCGCTAAAGATGAAGTAGTAGTATGTCCCAAAGCTTGCCTAGTCTTCTGCTACACGCTCAAAAGTATGTACTTTTTCTTCACAAAAAGAGTACATACTTTTAGGGTATAATATAAGTAGGCAAATTGGAACACAGAAAAAGTTTTTACAAATTTGTGAAAATTACGTATTACATATTATAAGTCTATAGGCGTGCATGTTTCTTTACAAAGTGACATCAACTACTGGCCTGTCAGTATAATACAGTGTTTTTAGTCGTTTTTGCGGATCCGTGTGAATGGGGACCGTTTTCACAACGAGAAAACCCATGAATCTCTATCTCGTGTGAACAGTAAAATTTACTCTGCTCTGTTCTCTCTCTCTCTCTCTCTCTCTCTCTCTGTGTAGGTGTGTGTGTAACATTGATTGCGCCCACATCAGTTTTAATCCAGTTTGTGCATCAGACGGCCGTTCCTATGACAACCCCTGCCAGGTGAAAGAGGTGTCGTGTCAGAAACAGGAGAGGATTGAGGTCAAATACCTCGGACATTGTAAGGGTCAGTCTCAACTTTCAATTTATTCAACACAAATGTGTTCACCTCTGCTCCAGCCTGACAGTCTAACCACTTTAATTCTACTCCTGATCTGAGGAGGTTATGAGGAAAGTATCCCTCATACACCACCTCTTTAAAAAACTTTTTGTTTTAATAAGTATAACTACATTCTGTAGCCAAGCGATTTAGTAGAGCTTAGTGGATTCAAATAATCACATGAAATGCATTTTTCTGCATATTTTTGACAATTTGACCCAGTCATAATTCTAAATTAGAGACCCATGATAATTTGTATAAAATTCTGTTATTTCTATGCAGCATTTTTATGCATTATTGGCCCTATTTGAATTAAGAAATATAAAACAGCCTTTTTTCCTGAAGGTTCCTGAAGAATTATTCCTAAGTATTTTTTTTTAAGAATTTAATGGGTTTTTTTGTTGTTGTTGTGGTTTTAGCAAGGATGCATTACATTTATAAAAAGTGACAAAGACATTTACATTGTTACAAAAATGTCTATTTCAAACAAATACTGTTCTTTTGAACTTTCTATTCATCAAACATCCCTGAAAAATGCATTGTGGTTTTCATAAAAACATTTAGCAGCACATAATTGAAAATAAGAAGAAATGTTCAAATCAGCATATTAGAATGATTTCTGAAGGATCACGTGACACTGAAGACTGGAGTAATGATGCTGAAAATTCAGCTTTGATCACAGGAATAAATTACATTTAAAATATATTCAAATAAAAAACTATTATTTTAATTTGTAATAATATTAACATTATGGTTTGTACTATATTTTTCATTAAATTAAACATTTATTAAATACAACCTAAGATTTTTTGAATGTTGTGTAGGTTAATGTATTTTTATTTTTAAAACACTACATTTTTGTACATCGTTTCCCATTTAGGGAAAGAAATCGCACCAAACATAGACGTTAATAGCTCTAAAAACGGTCTCTCCTCTCCTGTGAAAAAGCTGTGTGAAGGAGCATATTGAAACCAGTGAGTCTCTGGAGAACTAGCCTGCTTTATGTGTCCTCAACAGGCCACCGTACCCTGATACCTCCCAGTGTGTGTGACAGTTTGACTGAGTGGTGTGACCTGCTTCACAGACAGTGTCAGGAGAGAGTTTGAGAGTGAGAGAAAGAGAGAAGAAAAGAAAGGAAGAAAGATTGTGATTAATTGAGTAAACAGAGGAGGGTGTGGTGTCACTGCTGTAGCATTGATCCCTCCATTGACTTACACGGATACCCTTCAAATGCTCTCTTGCATGCACACACACATTTTTCTACTCACCATTTAGAGACAAAACGTACTCACTGCTAAATAGTCTAAAAGGTCTTTAAAAAAGTCTAGTTCATCTAAAAAATAAGATTCTGCCATCATTTGCTCAACCTCTTTGTGCCAAGTCTAATTATTTTAGAGCGGTCTGATGAATAGATTGACTAAATCATTTGCTGAAACCTTTCCTTTCCCCACAGCTCTCAAATTTCATTTCACATTCACATAGATTGTGTCCCAGTTCAAAGGCTGCATCATTCGAAGGACTTCAAATGCCACACCTTAAAAGCAATACTTGCATTTATAAGTTTAATTCACCTATTTCTCTCAAAAAGTAGTCACTGTTCTTTCCTGTAGTCACTGGCACGCAATGAACTCTAGGGTAGGCAAGGCTGTGATGGATCCATCTGTTGTATCCTTCATTTCACGGGAAACAAAGGATGCATTTGGAGGCTGCATTTGAAGGAGCCTTCAAATTTGGACAGCCGCGGTGACGCAATCAGCCTTCGAATTCGCCCTTCGAAGGATGTAGCCTCTGAATTGGGACGCAGCAACTGAGTTCTGCAGAAATCCTAAAACCCGGAAACGAGTTAGCACAACGGTCTCAGCCCTGCAGAGTTTAGCTCCAACCCTAATTAAACACACCTGATCCAGCTAAATCAAGATCTTCAGGATTACTAGAAACTTTTAAGCAGGTGAGTTAGAGGTAACTCTTCAGGGCTGTGGCCCTTTAGGAACTGAGGGTACGTTTACACGATAACGATGTACTAAAAATGGAACAGGTCCCCAAAACACTGTTGTTGTGTAAATGAAAGTTTTCTGTTTTTAGTTAAAAACTGTGTAACTGGACCCTGAGTTTGAGACCACTGAGTTTGTGTTCATACTTATGGTCTTAAACTTGTTCAAAATTTATGAACCCTTGATTCTTAATACTGTGTTGTTAGCTGGATGATCCACATCTGTTTTTTTTATTATTTTATTTTATTTTTATTGTGATGGTTGTTCTCGAGTCCCTTGTTTGATCCTTCACGTCCTGCAAATTCTTACGTTTTCCAGCCTCTTTTGCATAATTGAACTGTGACTGTATGATTTTGAGATCCATCTTTTCAATTGAGGACTAAAACACAACTATTAAAAAAGGTTCAAACATTCACTGATGCTCCAAAAGGAGAAACAATGCATTATTAGCTGGGGTGAAAACTTTTGAATTTGAAGATCAAGGTAAATTGTACATGATTTGTTTTCCGGGAAATATGTTAGTATCTTCTGTTGCTTTCAAAGGGCAATTTTTTTCATTTAAAAAAAAAAAATATATATATATATATATATATATATATATATATATATATATATATATATATATATATATATATATATATATATATATATATATATATATATATATATATATATATATATATATATATGGCGACATCTTCATTCTGTTCAAAAGTTTTCCCCCAGTTCTTAATGCATAATTTTCCCTTCTGAAGCATCAGTAAATGTTTTAACCTTTTTTTATGTTTAATGTTTTGTTTTAGTCCCTCAATTGTCCTCGAGGTGAAAATTGCTACATTGTCAGACAGCAAAAAATATCTGGATTTGGCTGGTGGTGGGTGTTAATTTGCCATTGTGCAAACCATCTGTCATGTTTGCAGCGGTTCTGTGGATCTTTTTATGTTACACTTTTTACACTACATTCATGATCTCATCAAAGACACTACTTCAAAACAACCTGACAACATAAACATGGTTGCAGAACTACAACAGTCTACAACTCTCTTTCTGGGTGTGTTTAGAGGAGAAAGACCAGGTGAGCGAGGTACCGTGGGGTCTTTACATCCCGTGTCCGGAGCGTTACAAGAACTACTGTGTCCATGGAGAATGCGAGTATCCTAGCAACCTCTCACCCCCCACCTGCAGGTAACAGCACAGCACCTCACGACACATAACATAGTAAACTCTTCCTTCTACCTCACCTATACACCCACAGACTCTTAAAAGGACAGTGTGAGATGGATTTTGGAGATGCGGTGAGAAGACAAAAGCAGGGTAGAGAACGAGAAATGAGAGAAGATGAGAAGTGAGGAAAGATTTGAAGGAAGGAGAAAAAGAGAACAGATATTGTGTATGTGCCTCCCCCTGAAAGATGACTCATTCCTACCAGCTGTGTGTGTGCGTGCGTGCGTGCGTGCGTGTGTGTGTGTGTGTGTGTGTGTGTGTGTGTGTGTGTGTGTGTGTGTGTGTGTGTGTGTGTGTGTGTGTGTGTGTGTGTGTTGGCTGGCAGGTGTCCCTTTAACCGCCTCCTCCGAGAGGTCGAGGTTCTAATTAAACAAGACTATGTTTTTCCCAGTGTGCACTAGCTCCCTGCTGCACACTCACTCCCACACATACACACACTTGCACTGCTTTTTTGCACCTATAAACACTGAATGCCTAGTAATTATCCACAAACAATGGCATCGACATCCTACTGCCATGTGATTATATGCACACACTTTCACTGCTCTCCATCATCACATTGTCACACACGCTACCCGATGTCATGGGTTCTGCTGTTACAGTCTACTGATCATGCCCATCTTCTCTTTGCTTTAAACACTAACATTGTTTTATCTCGTGTGTGTGTTTTCCAGTTGTCATTCAGGCTTCATTGGGCCGCAGTGTGACAGGAAGGACTATAATGTGATGTATGTGGTACCCGGTTCTGGAAAACTGCGTTACGTTCTGATCGCATCCATCATTGGAGCTCTGCAAGTGGCCATTATCTGCCTGGTAGTGCTCTGCATCACACGGTAAGCTTAAACACACATTTTTTTCTCTCACTCAAACCTCACAAATGTACTGTCATGTTTTTCTGATGTTTTTTCATGCAGCTGGGGAAAAAAAAATCTGACAGTTATGGAGAATAAGTCAGGAATGACAGGAGTTCGACTGGAGTCCATCCACATTTGCATTTTTGTTAGTGTGGAACTGAAGCTGCAAAGATTTGTGTGTGGAAATGGTTATGAAATGGAAATGGCAATGGTTATTTCATAAGAGTATTAATTAAACTAAACAGCACAGAGATGTCAGTTTCTTGGGAATTACGGCAGCACACATAGAAGGCCAACGAGGTCACACTTTATTTAAATTTTTGTCTTTATTTTGTGATCTCCATAAAACAAGTAATTTTGAGTTTCTGATTCTTTTCTTTCTTTCTTTCTTTCTTTCTTTCTTTCTTTCTTTCTTTCTTTCTTTCTTGAGAAAACAATAACACTAAAATATGGGCTCTAAATAATGTTATTATATTAATGAATTAATTATTTATATTTCGTTATGTATAAATTCTAATCTAAATATTATCTATTGGATAATACTAAATAAAGTTACTATGTATATCTCTATTCTCCCATAAAAATGTAATTAAATAGAGTTGGATTGGACTACTCTCTTTTGGAGATCGATAACCATAGATATAATCTGTCCTTGTAAGACACTACCGTTCAAAAGTTTGGGGTCATCTTTTTTTTTTTAAAGAAATTAACACTTTTATTTCATGCATTAAACTGACCACAAGTGACAGTAAATACATTTATAAGGTTATAAATGATTTGCATTTCAAATAAATGCTGTTCTTTTTAACTATTAATATTCAAAAGAATTCTGAAAAAATATATATAGGCTATTTTTATGTTCCACAAAAATATCATGTTCATGTTTCCACAAAAATAATAAGAAGCTGTTTCCAACATTGATAAGAAAATTATCTTGAGCAGCAAATTAGAATATTAGAATGATTTGTGAAGGCTCATGTGACACTGAAGGAATGATGCTGAAAATACAGCTTTGCTATGACAGGAATAAATAAAATTTTATAACATATTACCTGGTGAGCATAAGAGACTTTAAAAACAAAAAATATCTTACCAACCCCAATCTTTTGAATGGTATCGTTCATACGGCAATGATTTTGGGCAAACTATCCCTTTATTATAATATATAATACACAGTAGCCCCAAACAGAAAAATATTTGTACACTTCCACGTTTATTTTATATAAGTTTAAGTAAAACTTAAGTGTCCAAATACTTTTGGGGCCACTATATAGTTTATATTAACTTTTTCCCCAACATTGACGGAATTTTCATAATTTATGAGAAAACGCTTCCCGCCATTGACAGAATTTTACAGCTTTCTGTGTTTTCACTGTTATACAATAGGGAGCGCTATAACACATCTTTTTTTAGGGGTGTTGATGCAGGGGTGCAAACTCATCAGAGGTGAAAAAGGTGACAAAAACACACGTATCAATTTGATGGCGGATCCAGAAAGGTTCAAACGACAATCACCAGTGACAACTGGAGATTCACTAGTTGTAAAATGCAAAAGACTTCGGACTGGCTACAGAAAAAAAAGAGACTGCATCCGGGCCCATGTGAAAACAAGGATAAAAAGGTGTTGCACAGAAATGGAAACTGAACAACAGTAGCTCTAATACACATTAAATGTAGTCACGCAATGCTGATGTTAACATTAACAATTTGAAAACAAAGTATAATTTGCACAGTTTGATGTGATACAAGCGATCGATAGATTTAATCATCGCGATTAATGCTTTTTTTCCCTTAGTTGGTCAAAACAAAAGTGGATGTTAGCTACTTGCTTGTTCAGATGAAATTCTTATGTTGGTCATACTTTCAAACAGTAGAATCTGTGATTCCGAATGACAGTATCCACACCGCACGGTGACTGACAGCCGCACATTCTCCTCAAAACACTGAATTCATTCTCGCTGTGCCTTGCCGAGGCGCAATTCACGTAAAGTTGATAATTCCACGAATAACTGCAATTGCAGATTTCGAACAGAGATGGCGACAAAGAAGAAAAACTATGGACTGCAGCTTTAAGCGTTGCCCGGGTTTCTCTATGGCTCTGGGTCCATTATATTGTAACTCTTGCATTTTCTTTCTCAGTTTTACTTGTTTACTTTCATTTAAGACATAAATGCCTGTGTTTATGAGGATACTTGCAAAGATGGGCATTTTGACACATACGTACACTCTAAAAAAATGCTGGGTTAAAAACAACCCAAGTTGGGTTGAAAATGGACTAACCCAGCGATTGGGTTGTTTTAACCCAGTGATTGGGTTGTTCAACCCAGCAATTGGGTTGTTTTAAGCAAACATTTAACCCAACTGCTGGGTTAAAACAACCCATTTACTGGGTTAAAACAACCCATTTACTGGGTTAAAACAACCCAATCGCTGGGTTAAAACAACTCAATCGCTGGGTTAGTCCATTTTCAACCCATTTTCAACCCCACTCTGTGAGAAGCGGATGTGTCAGCATCTCAGACAGTGGTCAGAAACAGTCTCTCGCACAAATGGAGAAATGAGTCTTTCGCTGCTGACTGCGATTTAAAGGCTTAAAATGACTTGTTTTTACACCACAATGCTTACAAACGCAAAAAGTTTTCGTGACCATGCAGCACAGCAATCACATGAATGAGTAACTTCAGAAGGCGCAAGTCTGTTGATGTCATTCACCATGACTCTGCCCTGGCAACACCCCTTCATTTTCAAAAACTCATCGGATCTAGACGAGTCACAATGATGACAAGCTGACAAGTTTGCACCCCTGTTGATGGAATCGATCTACTCCATCTGTGTTTTGATCATCGTTCTGAATCCGATCCAGACAAAAATGTGATTTAGTTTGATATATTGCATGTTCAGCTATTCATACAACAATATATTGTGGGGGCAATGAAACTTTTGGGAAAAAAATTATAAAAAATGCTGGCGGGCAACTTTTTTTCAAAAACGCTGGCGGAGAAAGAGTTAATTGCATGTACACAGAAAAACACATATGTAGGGATACGGTGACAGCTTTACTGATTATAATGGGATTGGAGTATTCTAGTATTGTCGCATTGCACATTGCCTGCGTATAATTTATTCAAAATTCAACAGCTTTGTTTTTCCTGCTGCTGAGAAGGACAGTGTGATTTTCTTGATTGTCTGACTGATTCAATAACAGTTCTCAGCTTGATATAGATGTAAAGCCTACAATGAATAAATAATATGGCATGCACTTGCAAACACAAAATACGTTTATAAAATGTAAATCAGAATAACTGTGAATGCAATATCCAGAGAAATAAGCAACAATTGTGATTTACGATTATGAAACCTGACACACACATGCACAGTCATGAACAAACACGAAGTGAAAGGTGCTGGGGTCTCAGATGGATCGGGAGTGCACAGTGTACTCCGCAGTGCCCCCCTTCACCTTACAGCCTGCAACTGGTTTCTATAGCAACACACTTTCTAACTGCAGCAGTGACTTAGGACGTCTTTCTCTTATCTGTCTCCTCTTGCTTTCTAGCTCTTTAATTTTCTCAAGTCCTGTGTTTCACTCTCTCTCTCTCTCTCTCTCTCTTCGTCTAGCTAATCAAAGATGCTCAAACTGAAGCATGTTTAATCAAACACACTCCTGCAAGGGCGTAGTGATTAGGTGATTGTAATGATTCTCTGACACCGCATTGCATGCAGAGTTTGAGAGCTACAGTCAGGAAGGTAGCAAAAGTAATGGTTCAGAGAGATTGTAATAGAGTGAAAATACAAAGAGCGAGAATGGAAAATCAAGCACTCTCTGATGAGCGATCATTCAGATTCTTT
This sequence comes from Paracanthobrama guichenoti, assembly GCA_018749465.1. Classification (NCBI taxonomy): domain Eukaryota; kingdom Metazoa; phylum Chordata; class Actinopteri; order Cypriniformes; family Gobionidae; genus Paracanthobrama; species Paracanthobrama guichenoti. The sequence continues at coordinate 9,788,601 of CM031948.1, read as the reverse complement.
GACCTTTTAAAAGTTTACAACCCACAGTACCACTAGTCTGTTTTTCCTCCACTGTGCCTCCACCTGTAAGCAGGCTTTCTGAGGCCTGTAATGTGTTATGGTTGTGTTGTGATTGTTGCTTTGTTCCGTAACGAGGCTCCCAGGGACAAGTGGGGCAGTGGAATGGACCGTGATGCCATAATGGCTCTGTTGCCCTCAGTGTTTCCTCCCCAGGGAGAAATTGCCACCTCGTTTTCGTATAATCAGCACAAATGGTCTTTGACTACAATCCATTTAATATAAATCTCCAAAAGTAGCCCTGCAGGATCCTAAAGCAGAGGGTTTATTGATTAAAGTGAAAGATTTGCCAAACAGACACAACAATGTAGCAATGTAGCAAAAGTGTTTCACAGGGATTTAATGTCTAGCTTTTTTGGGATAACTTTTGCCCAGTAGCGAACAGTGACTGACTCATGAACCTTGGCTCTCTCATCCCCTTCCCTCGTTGGAAGAAGGTAAACTCAGCCTAAAATCAGCCTAGCTTACTGTGTCCTTTTCTATAGTACGCATAAGTTACTTTTGACAAAATAAAACAAAATGTAATAAAATGCAAATCCTCATTGCAAATAATTAGCAATTTTGCATTTTATGGTGACAGATAACTGGTCAGGTTGTGAAATGTATGACACACAAAACCAACAAAATTTAATGTAAGCCAAAACATCATGACAGCACTCAGACAAAAGCAAATTAGCGACAGACACTTCCACATCATAGACCATGAAAAGCGATCGTGGCATTTTAAACCCTCCACCGCAAACAAGCAATGTTGATAATCAATAATATCATTAGACTGGCACAGAGGCCTATTAAATGCATGCAACAGACCATAATAAACTTAGCGTTTATTTGGGAAAAAAATGTAACTATGCAGAATTACAGCAAATGTGCATAATGGTTGCGGAGTTGGTAAATGTACAGATTGACAGTAATTCTGCAAAATTACTGTTTTCTCAAATAAAGCTTAACATATACACTATATTGCCAAAAGTATTGGGACACCCCTCCAAATCATTGAATTCAGGTGTTCCAATCACTTCCATGGTCACAGATGTATAAAATCAAGCACCTAGGGATGCAGACTGCTTCTACAAACATTTGTGAAAGAATGGGTGATAGGTTGCCACCTGTGCTAGGAGTCCATTTGTGAAATTTCCTCACTACTAAATATTCCACGGTCAACTGTTAGTGGTATTATAACAAAGTGGAAGCGATTGGAAACAGCAGCAACTCAGCCACGAAGTTGTAGGCCACGTAAAATCGCAGAGCAGGGTCATACTGAGGTGCATAGAATTCGCCAAACTTTCTGCAGAATAAATAGCTACAGACCTCCAAACTTCATGTATCCTTCAGATTAGCTCAAGAACAGTGCGTAGAGAGCTTCATGGAATGGGTTTCCATGGCCGAGCAGCTGCATCCAAGCCTTACATCACCAAGTGCAATGCAAAGCGTGGGATGCAGTGGTGTAAAGCACGCCACCACTGGACTCTAGAGCAGAGGAGACGTGTTCTCTGGAGTGACGAATCACGCTTCTCTGTCTGGCAATCCGATGGAGGAGTTTGGGTTTGGTGGTTGCCAGGAGAACGGTACTTGCCTGACTGCATTGTGCCAAGTGTAAAGTTTGATGGAGGGGCGGTTATGGTGTAGGGTTGTTTTACAGGGGTTGGGCTTGGCCCCTTAGTTACAGTGAAAGGAACTCTTAATACTTCAGCATACCAAGACATTTTGGACAATTTCATGCTCCCAACTTTGTGGGAACAGTTTGGGAATGGCCCCTGCCTGTTCCAACATGACTCCACACCATTGCACAAAGCAAGGTCCATAAAGACATGGATGAGCAAGTTTGGTGTGGAGGAACTTGACTGGCCTGCACACACTTTTTAAGTAAACCCAACTTGGAATCATTTTACTTAAAATTAACGAGAAAACCTTTTCTAGTATGTGCAAGTTGTGTTAACTTTATTTAGTAGATTCTATCGTGTTACATATACTTTTAAGTAAAGAATGTTGAGTGAACTCAAATATTTAAGTACATATAACTATTTATTTTTTTTAATTTTTTTTTTTAAGTAAAATTATTCCAGGTTGGGTTTACTTCTAAAATGTGTGATGCAAAAATGGTGCATATATATTTTAAGTAAATCCAACACATAATTTTTACCAGTGCAGAGTGGGATGCCATTAAAGTTCATGTGCATGCAGGCGCCCCAGAACTTTTGGCAATATAGTGTATATTGGCAGCAACAGCCAGAATAAAATCAGCTGGCACATGACCCATTTTAAATAATTTTTAAATAATAAATAATTTTAAATCACTTGCCCAAACAGCAAACAATTCCAGCAGTAAAGCTTTAGCTTCTTGCTTGATGCTGTCATCCAGGGATATCGCTTGTAATTGCTTGTAATTTGGGATTGAAATGCTTTCAAAAGCTTTGCTTTTCTGCACCAAATTAACTCTTTCCACGCCATTGATGGAATTTTCTGGCTTCCCGTGTTTTAGTATTATACAGTAGGGGGCGCTATTACGCATCTTCTTAAAGAGTAGAGAATCTCCAGATCAAAACACAGGAAACAAAAAGGGCAGAAACAAGTGATAAAAGCATGGCTTATGCACATTGTAGTCGGAAATTTTATATATATATATATATATATATATATATATATATATATATATATATATATATATATATATATATATATATATAAAAAAGTTGAAAAGTTATTTTAATACCATCCATCCATCCATTATCTTCCGCTTATCCGGGGCCGAGTCGCGGGGGCAACAGTCTAAGCAGAGACGCCCAGACTTCCCTCTCCGTAGCCACTTCCTCCAGCTCTTCCGGGGGAACCCCAAGGCGTTCCCAGGCCAGCCGGGAGACATAATCCCTCCAGGGTGTCCTAGGTCTTCCCCGGGGCCTCCTCCCAGTGGGACATGCCCGAAACACTTCCCCGGGAAGGCGTCCAGGAGGCATCCGAAATAGATGCCCGAGCCACCTCAACCGGCTCCTCTCGATGTGGAGGAGCAACGGCTCTACTCTGAGCTCCTCCCGAGTAACTGAGCTTCTCACCCTATCTCTAAGGGAGCGCCCAGCAACCCACAGCTCATGACCATAGGTGAGAGTAGGAACGTAGATTGACCGGTAAATCGAGCGCTTCGCCTTACAGCTCAGCTCCTTCTTCACCACGACAGACCGGTACATCGACCGCATTACTGCAGAAGCTGCACCGATCTGTCTGTCAATCTCCCGTTCCATCCTTCCCTCACTCGTGAACAAGACCCCAAGATACCTGAACTCCTCCACCTGAGGCAGAAACTCAGAAACCTGAAGTGGGCAAGCCACCCTTTTCTGACTGAGAACCATGGCCTCGGATTTGGAGGTGCTGATTCTCATCCCGGCCGCTTCACACTCGGCTGCAAACCGTCCCAGTGCACGCTGAAGGTCCTGGTCTGAGGAGGCCAACATGATAACGTCATCCGCAAAAAGCAGCGACGAAATCATGTGGTTCCCAAACCGGACACCCTCCGGCCCTTGGCTGTGCCTAGAAATTCTGTCCATAAAAATTATGAACAGAACCGGTGACAAAGGGCAGCCCTGCCGGAGTCCAACATGCACCGGGAACAAGTCCGACTTGTTGCCGGCAATGCGGACCAAGCTCCTGCTCCGGTCGTACAGGGACCAAACAGCCCTAAGCAAGGGGCCCCGGACCCCATACTCCCAGAGCACCCTCCACAGGACGCCACGAGGGACACAGTCGAATGCCTTCTCCAAATCCACAAAACACATGTGGATTGGTTGGGCAAACTCCCATGAACCCTCCAGCACCCTGGAAAGGGTATAGAGCTGGTCCAGTGTTCCACGACCGGGACGAAAACCACACTGTTCCTCCTGAATCCGAGGTTCCACTATCGGCCGAATTCTCCTCTCCAGTACCCTGGCATAGACTTGCCCGGGGAGGCTGAGAAGTGTGATCCCCCTGTAGTTGGAACACACTCTCCGTGTTCCAAAACCCCTTGAAAAGAGGGACCACCACCCCGGTCTGCCAGTCCAGAGGCACTGTCCCCAACCGCCACGCGATGTTGCAGAGGCGTGTCAGCCAAGACAGCCCCACAACATCCAGAAACTTGAGGTACTCAGGGTGGATCTCATCGACCCCCGGTGCCTTGCCACCGAGGAGCTTTTTAACTACCTCGATGACTTCAGCCCGGGTGATGGATGAATCCACCTCTGAGCCCTCAGCCACTGCTTCCTCAATGGAAGACGTATTGGTGGGATTGACGAGATCCTCAAAGTATTCCTTCCACCGTCCGACGATATCCCCAGTTGAGGTCAACAGCTGCCCATCTCCACTGTAAACGGTGTTGGTAGGGCACTGCTTCCCCCTCCTGAGGCGGCAAACGGTTTGCCAGAATCTCTTCGAGGCCAACCGTTAGTCTTTCTCCATGGCCTCACCGAACTCCTCCCAGGCCCGATTTTTTGCCTCCACAACTATCCGGGCTGCAGTCCGCTTGGTCTGCCTGTACCCGTCAGCTGCCTCAGGAGTCCCACAAGCCAACCAGGCCCGATAGGACTCCTTCTACAGCTTGACGGCATCCCTTACTTCCGGTGTCCACCACCGGGTTTCGGGGATTTCCGCCTCGACAGGCACCGGAGACCTTACGGCCACAGCTCCGAGCAGCCGCATCGACAAGGGAGGTGGAGAACATGGTCCACTCGGACTCAATATCTCCAGACTCCCTCGGGATCCGGTCGAAGCTCTGTCGGAGGTGGGAGTTGAAGATCTCTCTGACAGGGGGCTCGGCCAAATGTTCCCAACAGACCCTCACAGTACGTTTGGGTCTCCCGAGTCTGTCTAGCTTCCTCCCCCACCATCGGATCAAACTCACCACCAGGTGGTGATCAGTTGACAGCTCTGCCCCTCTCTTCACCCGAGTGTCCAAGACATAAGGCCGGAGGTCAGATGAGACGACCACAAAGTCGATCATCGACCTCCGGTCTAGGGTGTCCTGGTGCCATGTGCACTGATGGACACCCTTATGCTTGAACATGGTGTTCGTTATGGATAAGCCATGACCACGTGTGCGTTGAAGTCCCCCAGTAGAATGATGGAGTCTCCAGTTGGAGCACTTTCCAGCACCCCTCCCAGAGACCCCATTAGGGCCGGGTACTCTGCACTGCCGTTTGGCCCGTAGGCACATACGACAGTGAGAGACCTATTCCCTACCCGAAGGTGCAGGGAAGCGACCCTCTCATTCACCGGGTTGAACTCCAACACATGGCAGCTGAGCTGGGGGGCTATAAGCAAACCCACTCCAGCCCGCTGCCTCTCACAATGGGCAGTTGAGTGGTAGAGAGTCCAGCCTCTCTCAAGAAGTGTAGTTCCAGAGCCCAAGCTGTGCGTGGAAGTGAGCCCGACTATCTCTAGCCGGTACCTCTCAACCTCCCGCACAAGCTCAGGCTCCTTCCCCTCCAGCGAGGTGACATTCCATGTCCCTAAAGCCAGATTCCGTGTCCAGAAATCAGGTCGTCGGGGGCCTAGCCTTCGACTGTTGCCCGATCCACTATGCACTGGCCCCATATGATCCCTCCTGCAGGTGGTGAGCCCACGGGCGGGTGAGCCCACGGGAGGGTGGCCCCACGTCGCTCGTTCGGGCTGAGCCCGGCCGGGCCCCATGGGGGCAGGCCCGGCCACCAGGCGCTCGCATACGAGCCCCAACCCCGGGCCTGGCTCCAGGGTGGAGCCCCGGCTGCGCCATGCCGGGCGACGTCTCGGTCCTTGTTTTAATTAGACTCATATTGGGTTTGTGAACTGCTCTTAGTCTGGCCCGTCACCAAGGACCTGTTTGCCTTGGGAGACCCTACCAGGGGCATATAGCCCCAGACAACATAGCTCCCAGGGTCATTCGGGTACTCAAACCCCTCCACCACGATAAGGTGACAGTTCAGGTTCAGTTCAATACGTTTTTTAAAATTATTTTTACAGTAGTTTAGGCCTTCTCTGAACTATTTCGCCATTACAGTTTCAAAGGGAGCACAGTTGGGCTGAATGGCCATCAGAAATAGAAGGGTGATATTACTGTCCTAAAATATCATTATGAAGAGCAAACACTGAATGCAAAACATAATGAAGTTATTGAAAACAAAAAGTACTTTGGCATAATTCTGTCTGGTGTACTAAAGGGTTGTAACACTTTAACCCTGTGATGCATTAATATTTAAATCACAAATGGGGACAATTCTGTGATATTTTAGTATTTTTTATATACTATTTATATTTATTAATATTTTGAATGAACTTTTTATAAACTTAATTTTATTTAAGATTTTGTTATTTAAAAATATTTCCAAGGCAACATTTCTAATTTAAGTTCATCTACTATTTATATTTTACTTCAGCTTTTACTTCAATTAACAACCATTTTTGAATGGTTTTAGTTTACTTAATTGTAATTAATCATTCCAAATTATTCATTCTGAGAGAGTTACACATCTGTAGTGTTCACAGTGTACCAGAGGGTTAAACCCCAAGTAGCCTATTTGTGGGTTTCAGCAAGAGAAGCTACAGCTCAAAAAAAAAAAAAAAAAAAAAAAAAAAAAAGTAAATAATGCACAAAACAGTTTAATGGTTCTGTATGGAAAAGAAATATGTATGGCTGTTAGTTTTCTCAATACAACCGCCACTGGCTGGGGTGGCAAAAAGTTAATATTAGGCTATGAATGCAGTGCTTTAAGACTTGGTAGGTGATTTGTTTTCTCAACCCGTATAGCCAGTGAGTTAAAGGTTCTCTTCACTGAGTAAAACTTAATGTTTGCAAGCGAGAGGATGGAACTAATTAAAACAGGAACAGCTTTGGTCTGGTCAGGAATCAGTGTCCCCCGCGTACCCTGCTGCCTCCGAGCCGATTTAAGAGCCGGGGGCGCACTCTGCCCTATGCAAAACATGACATTTAATAAAGCGACGAGAAAAATATAATAAAGATTCCCTGTGGTGGAAGGTTTCCCCTGCCGAGCTGCTAGGGAAGAGAGAGAAGCTGTTAATGAGACAATTTAAACCACAGCAAGTGCCTGTCTGTCGGTATCTGATCTCCATTCGTCTCTCTTTCCGTCTGCCTTTTTCTGTCCATTTTATACATTATGATTAGAGCTGTTAATTTAATACATAAATGTAGTACAATTAATTATAGACCTGCAAAAATAACCTGTTGAAAAATTAACACATTTAATCATGCCCACTGAACTTATATATATATAAATTCATTAAAAAGTAACGCATAGTTACGTAATCAGATTACTTATTTAAAGTTACTAGTAAAGTACTACTTTTAAATTTTAAAAAAACTGAGTTACTTTTTCAAATAAGTAAAGCAAGTTACTTTTCCCATTTATTCACTGACACCTCTCCTGTCCCCATGTTGAGAGAAATCAGGAGTAATATGCAGAGGCATTTCCTTTAGCCCGAGGCTTATTCGTTTCACTTTTGGCAGGAAAGGGCCAACTTTACAGTTGCCAAAAAAATAGAAATTTTTATGTTTATTTTTATTAAAAAACAAGCAAGAGCAGTCCAAGTAAGAAAAGTAATGAAAAAGGCAACATTAATTTCCATAAAAAGTAACTAATGCAATTAGGTTTTTTTTTTTTTTTTTTAGGGAGTCATGCAATATTGGAATGTTTTACCTTTAAAATGAACTTTCCCCAACACTGATATTACAATTAATATTTTACCGAAAAAAAGTGATGCAGGCTCACTCATAAGAACATAGATCAACAATTTAAAAATAGTCCTGTGTAAAAGTCCACCTCAGACAAAACTCGGGTGAAAATTGGATTACTATAGACTGTAGGCCAATGACAGGCTTATATTTAAACAAACTAAATGTATTCTTGTCAATAACTTTATCATATTAGTGATAATATGTGATTATTTTGATTTAATGTGATTACATGCTTTTTTTTTTTTCTTTTTTTATTTACTGTCCTTTTTAATTAACATCCCTAATCTAAAATCTAATCTAAATGTGATTTTTCTATAAAAAAAAAAAAAAAGAAAAGAAAAGTGACTACAATTGTTTTTAAAGGTCCAAGTTTGCTGTGCTTATTTGTAGGGATGCACAATTTGTTTACTATTTTATTTATTATTAATAATAATAATAATAATAATAATAATAATAATAATAATAATAATAATAGGGATGCCCCTAATAGTCAACTAAACATTAGGTCGAGCAACATTTTTATTAGTCGGATAGTTGCAAAAAAAAGTGGAGAAGTCACGCAGTCCGTGAGGGACAGATTGTTAACGGTGGGTCCTTGTGGTAATTACAGTAACAGGTCACTAATATTTATGCTGTCGTCAAACTTTAATTTTGACAGAAAACCACAGCAATGTTTTAACAACAGCCAGTTTATAACCGCTTCTCATTACAATTTTGGGAAGATGGTTGGGAATATAAAACGTCCTTTTTTGTGTGTTTACAGAAGGTGTCCACGTGGGAATCGGATAGCACGGCAGAAACAAAATGTTCCACACTTCAACTCCGAAAACACCCTGCGGGCCTCCACCAGACTCATCTGACGAACCCTTAAACTTAGAGTGACATGTGCTAAAGACAGCAGAGAAAGGCCCCAGGGAATTGTGGGAATACACACACCCTTCCAGACAGGTGTGTAAGAACTGAGGCGGGACTCCTGGCAGTGTGCAAACCTTCTCGTCTCTTGATTCCCATAGGATGCAAACAGAGGATGGGCCTCATGGGATGGGCGTGCTGCCTGGCCTGCAGGCTTGAGTAAGGCTCAGTGGGAAAGAGAACAGGCAGTCAGCTTCATCAAAGCGTCAGAGCGTACAGCCAAAAACACCCCTTCCCTGGGGTTGCAACAGTCTGGGAAAGAGGAGTGCTTGTGGTGGATGGATGGACGGATGGATGAATGGATAACGGATGGATGACTGGAACGGTGTGCCACATGTTGCCTTGTATTTGTTGTCTATGACACCATCAAAAAAATGAGCCCTCAAAGGCTCTCTTTGGTTATGTATTATATATTTCCAATAGGTTAACATACTTGTGATGTTTTTCTTCGTTTTTATTCGCTGTAATGTAAATAAATAATTTATATCACGTGATTTGATGCATCGTGTATGACCTCCACAATGCAAAAAAATCAGGTAACATTTACAATAAGGTTTCATTTGGTAACATTAGTTAACATGAACTAACTGTTCCTTCTGATTCCAACAAAAGTGATGTTCTGTCTTGTTTTCCATTGCAAATGTTTTTTTTAAATGAAGATATATTTCCAAGGGGTATGACGCGACATTAAAATGTGACGAGATTTCTCGTTGAGTGAAAAACGGAATCAATCTTGCGTTATCGTCATGACGGAGTGTGAGGGTGAAATTAGCATAGAATACGTGCAATCACAAATATGAAAACTAAAGTAAAACGCGAGCTCCCTGATTTGCGCAATTAGGCGACATACAATAGCATGTCTCCCAATATCAAAGATATCTTAGGCTGGGCTGTGTAGTTGTAACCATCTCTTAGCTCTGGTCTCTGTGTTGGTCTCTGCTTGCACTTTGAATATTGAGAGAGTACTTTGATTATGGATCACGATAAAATGTACTGACGGTTAGTAATATCGTTTAAAATGTAATTATCATCAAAACCGTGTTTGATTATCATGATTTTGAAAACTCGCGGTACATCATGTTCAGCCAGCATCAGTCTGACACTGGCGCAGCGCACAACGCTGTTTTTTGAGTGAGAAGAAATGGCAGAAGGCAGTGACAGCGTTTGGAGAATTGTTCAGTCTTCTAAAAGGACCAAATCTTAGGTGTGGTCATATTTTGGCTTTTACAAAAGTCCTGAGGGAAACTTGATCGAAGATGGTCTCCAGAACATGCAAAAAGAAAGTCGCTGCAATAGAGGTGTGGCAAGCAGCGAGGCGAGGGACCATGAGAGTGGGCCGGTGGCGAGTGATGATGAGCGCCAGCTGCGCGCCCCACTGGTCTCGTCTCATGGAGGAGTGACGGGAGCGTAAAAGGAGGAGCGACGACAGTGCAAGACGAGAGAGGACCAGGCCTGGATTTATGTTGTGTTTTGTTTAAGTTTGGATATGTGTTTTTACTTTCATTTTGTATGTATTTTAGTTTTTACTTTCATTTTGAATTTATTTGATTAAAGTCTTTTAAATGTTCGCCGGTTCCCGCCTCCTTCCTCCTTAAATCTACGAACTTTGTTACATTGGTGCTGAAGTCCGGGAAGAAGGAGGGACATGCTGTCGGAGAGCCCTCGCTGCTGAGGGGGATCGCGGTGCTGAGGAGTTTGGGCAGCGCGGATGGATGAAGACCGCGAGTGGCTGCCCGAGGCGATGGTGCTGGAGCAAGTGAAGATCGGGGTGGGACGGAGAGCTTGCTGACATGCCCCTGGGTCGAGGTGGGGTCGCTGCCGTCTGAGAGGGAGCAGAGGAGTCGCCGGCGCTTGCGGTAAGCTGGAGCCTGCTGCCGTCCGCCATTTAGGGGAGGAGCAGGGAGCGTGGGGCTCGTTGCTGGCTCCCTCAGTAGGAGGAGCCACTACCGGCTGCCAAGGGGCGAAGGAGGATCGAACCGTTCACCTAGCGTCCAGTGCCATCGCATGGCACCGTAAGGAAGAGCCTCTCGGCTGGCTGAGGACCGAGCAGCAGTGTGTCCGGGAACCGGACCAGACTTTTCTCCTCTCTCCCGGCTCTCGTTCTGTCGCTCCTCATGCTCCTGGCTCCATTTCTCTTGCCTCTCTGCCAGGTGCCGCGGCCGCCGTCTCTACTGGGGGGAGTAGAGCGCAGTCTCGGGAGTGCCCCCCGGCCTGCAAAGGGCGTTGGGGGTACGTGGCAAGCAGCGAGGCGAGGAACCGTGAGAGCGGGCCAGTGGCGAGTGATGATGAGCGCCAGCTGTGCACCACACCAGTCTCGTGTCAAGGAGGAGTGACGGGACCATAAAAGGAGGAACGACGACAGTACAAGACGAGAGAGGACCAGGCCTGGATTTATGTTGTGTTTTGTTTACGTTTGAATATGTGTTTGCGGCAGCCATCCGTGAGGGGCTGCCTGCGTTTATACTTTCATTTTGTATTTATTTGATTAAAGTCTTTTAAATGTTCGCCGGTTCCCGCCTCCTTCCTCCTCAAATCTACGAACTTTGTTACAAGAGGAAACACTTCAAATCTGCCGAGTCGTCTTCAGTGTAGCCTATAGCGAACGCAAGGCAAGTGGACTTTGACCTCAATACTACGTCTGGGAAATAATTGGACACAGTTTTGAGTTTAAATATTTTATCTCACTCACTTGAAATTAATGTGAAGCTTCCGCGAAGAAAAGTTTGCAGCAAGTGGCTTTGAGCCAAAGATGAATGAACAAGTTCAAATAAGACTAAGGGTGACATTTAAGGGATAATAATGTATATTCATTGTACACTTATTATACATATTTTCTTTAACCACATAAATAATTATAGGAACATATTGAATTGAGATTAAGGTTTTAAATAGTACCAATTTATAAATCAATTTTGTAAAGCGTACAAAACAATCATCCAGACAAGATGATCAAAAGAAGTTATAGTAATTATAGTAATAATTATAGTAGTATTAATAGTAAAGTCCTCTGATTTCATTTTCAATACAATCAAAAACAGAGACACAAAAGTTGCATTTGAATGAAACGAGAGAGGGCATCCGTTGTGATATGTAGATGTGTGCTGTTATAATGCGTTGCTATTGACGACGGTCATTATAAGGAACAAAAATGCCACAGTATAGATTAAAAAGGTACATAGAGCTGCTTGTTTGTTCAAATGTTTTCAGTGTGTGCATAAGTTATTTTTGAACACTTTCATCTAATCTTAACAAAACTGTGATAATATTGATAATCGTGATAATTTGGGTCATTATAATCGTGATATGAAATTTTCATACCGTCCCATCCCTAGTTATTGTTTGTACATAAGGAACACACCGACTTTTTGGGACTTTAGCTTATTCACCGTATCCCCCAGAGTTAAATAAGTTCATACATACTATTCTCATCTCCGCACGTGCCATAACTCTGTCTGACGCACCCACCGCTAGCCCAGCTTAGCACAACTGCTCAATAAGTGACAAAATAACCCCAACATTTTCCTATTTATTACCTTTATACATATTACCTTTTTAAGGCCTTAATTTATGAAAGGGTGAATTGAGACCTGCAGAAACCCTGGAGTATTAACGGAATGCTCTTCCAAAATTACAAAACAAGGTCTTACAATCTCTTCAGCAAAATTGTTTTCCTAAAATGTCCTTAACCTTCCTGCAACACTCCTTCCTGCTAACCCTTCCAAGTCTGAAGGTCTTGTCACTTGTAAAAAATATCAATACTATCACAGATTTAGAAGTACCCAGAACTCTGTTGATTAGCTTTAGGACCGAGAAGCATCCATTCTCGTCACCTTGTTTCTCTTAGCACAATCTGACACGAGCAGGAAAGGAAAGTCTGTCTGTCTGCCTCCTTCGGCCCAAAGGGAGTTGTAGGCGGATGAAGCCCAGCAGCCGGTCGATGGCTGTGAGCCGCACCCATTACCCAGCAATCAATGCTGCCACAAGATCCGACAGCAGAGATGCTGTCACAACCTCAGTCCAGCTCTCTCCTACGCCTCGGAGCTGTCAAATACAATCACCGCCAACAAGTAGTGTGTGTTTGTGTGTGTGTGTGTGTGTGTGTGTGTGTGTGTTGTACTGTTACCAATGCCCTCTGTGACCTAAGATAACTTGTGGAACCAGATCCAGCAATCCTTGGAAGACAGAATGAGTATGTATGTGTGTGAGCAAGCATCGATATATAAAACTATATATGATGCATGAAACAGAATAAGTTTTATGATTCCTGTGTCTCTCGTTGCCATTATGATCAATGGCCTCACGATGGCAGTGTGCATCAATAATGTGATTATTTCCCGTAATCAGAGTAAGGACCTAATCGCAGTAAGATGCTTAGATAAGACGAGCAAACCTATTAATTCCCGTTTACATACAATTTTCATTATTCTGATATTCTCTAACAATTGTGGTTATTTTTACAGCCATTATTCACATACCCCATATGCACAGCACAAATTATGATCTCACATATAGCAGGTGTGCTACCGGCCACTGTTTTAATCTATGTGCATAAAATGCAAAACACATTTCTATGTACGTATATGTATACGTAGATGCCACATCTGACCGCTCCAGACACAGACGCACCCTCCATCTCCATCAGCATATATATATAAAAATGAGAGAGAGAGAGAGAGAGAGAGAGAGAGAGACGGTCCAGCATGAAAAATGCATTTTTGCCATAATTTGAGCATTTCGAAATTTGAGACAGTTGTCAAAATTTAATGGTGATTTCAAAATATGAAATGTAATCATAAGCTTGGTGAACAGCGTTGGAGAATTTTCCTCATTCAAAGAGATAGGAGCTGTACTTGCATGACTGGAATATCTGCCAGAGAGATGTTTCAAAGATGGCCACCAAGTGAAAGGACTTGTCTGAATGAGACTTGGATTAGATTCATGTTACGCAGTGTTGTCAACATCAGTTTCTTCAGCACACCAAAAATGTAATGCCTTTTTTATCACTAGGTTTATGAACCTGCACATGAAAATGTTTGTGTACATCACAAACATGTGCACTTGGGTCTGATTGGAACAGAAATATATAACAGAAGTACAATCGAAGTATTGTGTTTCCATAAGATAAAGTTAAATCACAATATTGCCTAAATGTCATTATAATCAAATTATGAGGGTGCATGCAAACACATGATCATTGTCAATTGTGAAAATCGATTAATCGCATCCAAAATAAAAAAGTTTAACATGTGTGTGTACTGTGTATAATTAATACGTATATATAAATACACACTCCATGTATTTAAGAAATATTTGCATGTATATACACCGCATATATATTTATATAATTCATCTTATATATAAATATTTTATATATAACTATAAAAATGTTCTTAAATGTATACATGCGTGTGTGTGCGCATTTATATATACATATTAATTATACACAGTACACACACATTTGTTATGTAAACAAACTTATTTTGGATGCGATTAATCGATTGCCTAGCACTAATTAAGGGATGTAGAATACAGTCATGCAGAATAAGGCATCAATATGTGCTTTATAAATACTAATAAACCAGTACTAATAAACCAGTCAATATCCTAGTAATATGCATGCTAATAAGCAACTAGTTAATGGTGAGAATTGGACCATAAACTAAAGTGTTACCATAGTTTTAAAACGTTTTTTGTTTGTTTTTTTTTTTAATGGCATTCATTGTGACATTAATTTTGAACACATTTTGATGAGACAGTCCGCTTTATCATTCAAAACCTAACAAACTTGAAATGTGAAATGGTTTGCTTGATAAGTGTGCTTTTGATTTCTTTAAAATAAAGGCCACTTTGTTTGATATTTGACATTCAGACCATTTTAAGTGTGGCTTTATCAGGCTTCTATAGCCTATTCTCATCAAAGCACAAAAGAAAGCCTGCCAAGAGTCTCATATAATGTGAGAATTTATATCAGTGAAGAATGTGAAGCCTTATAAATAAGCCTGGCTACCACAGGCGATTTTCTCTCACAGTTATGAATAATCTACACCAGGGTTGTGTGTAGCTGTGGAATGATGTGTTTGAGGTTGTAAGGTAATAAATTATTTTCATGACATGCAGTAAGTACTGATTCCCACCTTCCTTCCACATGGCAGTGCCAGGTACACCAGGATCCCTCCCTCTCCATGGGTTTCTGTTCTGTCAGCAGGGAATCTCAATAACAAGTACAGCAGACGCTCAGCACAGAGCCAGCAGGGAGATCCACAGCTTCTGGGGTTAATATAAGATGAGGGGAGGGGAGGGAAAGGGTTTGGTCTTCAAGAAAGGAAAAGTGTAAAGAAGGGATCATAGGGGTCAAGGTCAGAAAAAGTATGAAAAAAATTAGAGAAAAAGTAAAAGGGAGAAAAGAAAGTTATTAATAATAAATGAATCCAAGGCAAACATTCATTTTATGATAAATCAATAATGCAGAGATTGACTTTAGACACAGCTTGGTCGAGAGAAAAGAGAGAAAAAGAGTTATACAATAATTGAGTCAGAGTCAAAAGGTTTGAAGGGCCACTCTGATGTATCATATTTGATATATTTAAAAATTAACCATATGATAAAAGAATTTTAATATTCTGTCACCTTATTGTTAATATTGTCGAGATTCCCACTGGTGTGTGAATAATGCTCAGTATACGCAGTGGTATCAGTATTTAAATGGTGAGAATTATAAATTAAATATGATAAACGCTAAAATAATGGCAAAAATAATATAACCTGAAAAAACTCGAAAAGTTAAAAATAGAAAAATATTTAATTTCTATATTAAATCAGAAGAACGCAGTGTTGGAGGTAATGCATTACGAAGTTATTCAAGTTACATAATCAGATTACCTTTTTCAAGGAACTAAGTAACACAGTTACTTTGTTTTCCCATTTATTGACTGACACTATAGACTGTAAAAAAATATGGACATAGTGTCCGTGACATCACCCATAGGATTCTGAAGTAAAGTAGAGACGAGCTGGCCGTTGCCATCTTAGCAGCGCGTCACGCCCGGATAACAGAAAATGGGCAAAGAGGCGGGGCGTGGATGGAGCTGAGGTGACGTGATGACTAACAGACAGCAGACAAACGGCTATCCATCTGTCACTCAAAGTGGCCACGCGCTTAATTATTCAGAACTTTATGGCTTTATATAAATGTAAACCAATGAGTTATAAAAATTAAAAAAAATCACCCCCCTCACAGTTGTCATGAAGGGCAAAATTAGCCATATAGACCAAAACCACAATTTGTACCAGGCTGTAAATATGTTTTTTTCCGCTGTAAAGTTGGGCATTTTAACATGGGGCTCAATGAGATTCTGCTCCCTTCTGGAGCCTGTCGATGAATTGTAGTTTAAGTTACTTCCGTACTGGCTTCAAAAGAAACTGGGGGAGGTTGCCACTTGACTGACACAACTCCTGTTGAGAGAATTTGGGAGTAAGTTCAGAGGTGTTGTTTGTGCTGTGTAAAAATTATGGTTATTTAGTAAAGGCCAGATTTACTAAACAGGGCAAATTAGCATGAGTGCAATTCCAAAAAACGCAGTTGGGAGTAGAAAGTTCTGCACGTGATTTACTGACGATGTGCAAATAAAAAAAACACAAACACAGCCGGATCATTTCCATAATGACCAACGCAATCTACCAGAGCAGCGCAAATTAGCGTCTGGTTTAAGACATGCTTTTTTGGATGTTAAATAATGGTGCAAATACCAATAAATTGACCAGGGCAAACCTTAGTAAATCACCTTGCGTGATTCATTTTAATACTCTCCTCCCATTCATTTTGCATCTGAAAGGGAAACTCCTATAAATTCATATGCAAGGTCAACTGCAAAAATAACCCTGTCCACGTCTTTTCGGCACTAATTTTTCACTGCGCATCTTTAGTAAATCCTGACAGTAGTTTTTTAACGCCAAAAGACGGTTTGCACTGGCGCAAGCTGTTAGTAAATCTAGCCCTAAATGTGAGCAGGCATTTACTCATCACTTTGCACTTTTACATTTGCCCAAAATAGAACTTTTTTTGTTTTCTGAAGGGGTTAAAAAACAATTAAGCAAACCCAGCCCAGCCCAGGTGGGAAAAAGTAGCGTATATTAGCGTATTAAAAAAAGTTACTAAGTCACGGAATTAGTTACTTTTTAAGGGAGTAATGCAACATTGTAACGCATTACTTTTAAAAAGTAACTTTCCCCAATACTGGAAGAAAGTAATGCAAACACTTGTTTGAGTATCTATCATGTAGTATTATTCTTAGACTTCAGAAGAAAAATACTTTTAAAACACTTCACACAGAAACTTTCTGTTCTGGCAAAACCAAAATTCAGCTTCAGATGCAACACGAAACCCATAAAATACTGTACACATACTATCCAGAAAACACCAGCTAGATTAACTGAAATACAACACTGTAGTTACAAATCATTCCATAGAACAGTATTCCAAGGGGTCAGTGTTTGGCTGGTTATCACAGGCCATCAGTCCCCACTGGTACATGCTGTAAATAGAGCAAAAAGCATTTTTCTCCCATGTTGGCCCATTTGAAAATAGAAAGCAGCCAAGAGCAGGCTTTTAAGAGACTGACAAGTAAACTGTCACACAAAAGAAGACAAGGACATTCAAAGTAATACCTTTTTATTCACCACATTTGTCATAGCAGATCTTCATCCTAAAATGCAAATAAACATAAATCATGGTGCAGCTTGAAAACAAAAAATGGTCTGATAAGACAATGACACTATAAGGAACTGTGAGAAAGTGAAGGTGACAAAATGATAAGTCAAAGTCAGTTATCAGAAACCCAAATATTAAACTGAGAGCCTCAATAGATGTTCAAAATGTATAGACAAACAGAGAAGGGGCAGTAAAAAAAGTAGACAAATGGCATGCTGTAAAAACAATAAACAGAATAATTAAATGGAAATGGAAATTAAATTAAAATTAAATTAGGCTTTCTTTTACAAACAGGGCACTTGAACCAATAGATATAAGGGGGCATGGCTTAAGCCCGAATATGTAGTCGTTCATGAGACTCGAGTGTCTCAGCAAAGGTGTTGTTAAAGTAATTAGATAAAGTGTGAAGAAATATAGGCTGATCATTTCATAAGAGCAGTGTGGAAACTCCTGTTTCTATAGATTCCCATTCTAAGAGGTAAAATGGATATTATTTTGAGGCCATAAGAATATTTTGTTAAGATAATGGCACCCTTATGTCAAGTCAAAGTTTGATTGTCAGGTATGATTGTCAGGCATTTACAAAACTTCCAAAATATGTATTCTTTAACCTTCGGTTTCACACAAAAGTTAAGACTAGTCCCAGACTAAAATGCAATTTTGACTGAAAGCAACTTGCAAATCTTAAAATAAGTCACTGCCATTAATTTTGTTTCAAGATGCACACCAGTAATGGTTTTTTTCTAAGGCATGCTCATAAAAGCTACTTAAATGTCCTAATTGAACTAAGGCCTAATCCTGGCTTAATCTAAGCCCTGTCTGTGAAACTTGGTCTAAGTATCAGAGTAGATAATACAGAAAGTTAAGAGAGTTTGAGATATAATACAATATAATATAGCTATGTATTAATGTCACACACTTTCTGGCAGTTTTTTATTCAAAATAAAATCATCATCTCGTGACCACAACTTATTATCATGTTTGCCAAATGTGGCCACCGTTCCAGGACACATTTCTAGCATCATTCTCAGCCAAGTTTTGATGCCTTTGATAAATAATATACTTTTGATAAACTTACTGAACTTGTAAAAATAAACTTTGTACTAAACTAGGAACAATTCTTAAATTTGAAGTTGTTTGTGTGGGTTATTTGGTTAATGCCACTACTGACTCCTACTGGTGATACATAACACTAGCCTTTACTCTTCACACGCAGTTGGATAACTTTTGTGCTTTACTTCCTCACCTCCCAGGTTTTCCACGATGTCACATTATTAAATTAAATTACAATTTGGCATTTTGTTTTGGGTTGAGGGTTGCTGTTTGTTAGGGTTTGTGAAAATGTGTTCCTAAATAATACTCTTTGACTCCCATTGTGTAAAAGGGGTGCTGTGGTGTGTTAACTGGCTGACCTGGTGTCACTTCACTGTAAAAAAAAAAAAAAAAAAAAAAAGCAGCAGCAGCAGTGATATTCCAGAATCCAGACAATCTGGTCTTGTTTGTGTGCTGCACTTGTGCTCTGATGTTGCAATTACATAATGTTTTCTCCAGGGGGCGACGAGTCATTTCTAAAAAGATATGCAATCTGAGCAATGTACCTTCAAGCCTTTTGAGATATTCCCATGAAAAACAAGAGATCAGGATACGAGTTCCCCAGAATGAAAACAATAGAGATAAAAGCTGATAAGTTGAGAATCCCCACCCTTTTAAACGTAATCCTAACAGGCAAAAGAACTTTCCAGGTGCATTTCGCGCTCTCTCTCTCTCTCTCTCCTCTCTCTCTCTCTCATTTCCTCTTTCGTTGTCATTTCTATGCATATTAAACTGCTATTCCTCAATTAATGAAAGTTTCTAAATTACCATGTTATTTACTACTACACTAGCCAAACACTAAACAAGTACACACATGCCTGTCAACAGCTTTGCATTTAGAAAACTAAAAAAATATGGACTTGTGCCAAAATTCATGTGCTTGTATGCTATGAAAATGTGTTATGTAATCCATCTAAGCATGTAAAGTATCCCTAGAGTACAGGTTAGAGGTCGAGGGGAACATGAATGGACTCTTTTCCTCTCTCAGAAGTCTGTGTTTCCACAGCCATTACCGTGCAAAGGAAAAAGGAGGGAAGATGACATAATGGAGGCATGTATAACAATGCAGAAAGGAGGAAAAGGGAACAATTAAGACATTGTGTTTGTTTGTATAAGAGGCAAACAACCAAGAAAATGACAAGGAAGTTAAATTTTTTTCTTTTTACAATTTTACTGTTTTCCGACAATTTTAAAGATCTGGTTTTATGCTGACAGTGTTATTATTCTTCACTATATTTCCTTGCATAGTGAAGTGTAAATGCAAAGTTTTCCAGCTCTAATGTTAAGTTTTGCCATGCTCCTGCTACAGCTGCAGACAGGAAAAATGACTCCACTCAAACAGCTTGAGAACTGTTTGTGTGAATTTTTTTCCAGAATAAACTTAGAATGACTTCCACTGTATAAGAAAAGGCTCTTACAAAATAAATAAAGGCAAACATATACATACATTATTGTGCACATCTTTGCACACATAGAAAACTTCTCCAAAATGTTGCTTAGCAAATCTTTACTCAAGTGGAAAACACACACCTTTGTTCTATCTTCCTTTATCTTTCACCCTCCCTCTTTATTTCTCTGTCACAGATGAGCTCATTCTTCAAACATGACTCTTAATATACTATTGCTCTTTTCAATCTAAACAGAACTAAACCAAGCGAGCCAGAGAGAGAGAGAGAGAGAGAGAGAGAGAGAGAGAGAGAGAGAGAGAGAGAGAGAGAGAGAGAGCCAGAGAGAGAGAGAGAGAGAGAGAGAGAGAGAGAGAGAGAGAGAGAGAGAGAGAGAGAGAGAGAGAGAGAGAGAGAGAGAGAGAGAGAGAGTGTGAGTGTGAGTGTGAGTGTGAGTTAGGGGGAGGTACTGCATATGGAGAGAGTTGCTCATGTTCCACCGTACACACCCACATACTCGCACTTGACACATGCAAACACATAACTCCCTCACCAATGGGCCGGGCTAGGTGCCATGGAAACCAAGCTCCGCCCCCATAGGGTGTGGATGGGCTTTTTAAGCTGTGGGGAAGCCTCTACGCAGATCTTCCAATCGCACCAGAGAGGGAGGGAGAGACAGAGAGAGAGAGAGGTTGAAAAGAGTAAGAGTGTGGTTATCTTCAAAAAGGGGTGGGAACGCTGAACCTGGAAGCTGAAAAGTTATTCCCAAGCCTGTAAACAGGAATTAAAGCTGTAAGAACGTGGCGGCACTAAAATTGACTGGAAGGGGAACCAGCTCACTTAAAGGTGAAGGTAAAGAACGAGTATATTTTCCTGAGTAAAGTTATTTGTTGAGACCAAGAACAGCCTCAGAATGGGAGAAGATGCAGTGCAGGCAGAGAGGAGGAGTATGGTCAGCACACATGAGAACCAGGAGCTGGTGGTTCCAAGCCCCAGCCCCACTGGGTCTTCACCCACCCATAGCCTCAGCCAGCTGGGCACTGGTGGCTTCAACATCGCTAGCGGAGAACCTAGTAGCCCCGGAGCTCTGGCTGGGGTCACCACAGGCACTCTACCTAGAGATGGAGCTTCACCCACAGGCCAAGTGAATGCCATCACTGTCCTGACACTTCTAGATAAGCTGGTGAACATGCTTGACACAGTGCAAGAGAACCAGCATAAGATGGAGATAAGACAGGTCGAGATGGAGGGGGCGGTGAGGGGCATCCAGAATGATATGACCAAGCTCTCCAAGAGTCACACTTCCACCTCCAACACGGTCAGCAAACTCCTGGAGAAGAGCCGCAAGGTCAGCGTCCACATGAAGGAGGTCAAGGACAAGATGGATAAGCAGGCTGTCCAGGTGAAGAAATTGGAGGCCAACCACGCTCACCTGATCAAGAGGAACAACTTCAAAGTGCTCATCTTCCAGGTAAATGTACTGTGTGTGTGTGTGTGTGTGTGTGTGTGTGTGTGTGTGTGTGTGTGTGTGTGTGTGTGTGTGTGGGGGCAGTTGGTGGTGGGGTATTTGATATGCTCAGGTGAGAACATTGAATGATTGCATTGTGCGAGGGTTCATTGCTGCATGTCGGTGTTCACTGAACCAACTGTCTCCAACTCTGTTAACAATAAGGGATATTACTGTCTTTCACAGCTGAGTAGAGTCTAATGAATCTAAATGTCATTTTACTAAATTACCTCACAGTTGATTAACAGGGTGGGTCCATTTCTAAAGCAGGAGAGAAGGGTCATAGATCAGAGTGTAAAGATGAAAGCAATGCGTGAGAGGGTGTGATGTCGCTTAAGGTCATTGTGAGGTGGGGTGGAATAGAATAGCTAATGCTTTGGGGTCAAAAGCTCAGACAACACTACCCGAACATTTAAGTATATTTCTGGGATGGTCAAACCTAGTTAAAACTATTCAATCTGTGGATGTATGCCTGCAAGTGGAACTTGCGAATTTTGTATTTGCCTCAAAGTATTAGCCTCTTGAATACCCAGACAGATTTTCAGATATCCCTATATTTCAGAAAGAAAATCAGCAAGGGCTCCAAACTAAGAGAGTTAGTTTGAGAGTTAGTTAGCTAGAGAGCTAGAGAGCTAGAGAGAGAGAGAGAGAGAGAGAGAGAGAGAGAGAGAGAGAGAGAGAGAGAGAGAGAGAGAGAGAGAGAGAGAGAGAGAGAGAGAGAGAGAGAGAGAGAGTGTCAATAGGGGAGGCTTGTTTTGAAGCTTAGCCAAAAGCTATTATTTAAAGCACAATAGCCTTGAATAGAAGGTGTGTCCAGAGATCAGCTACAGTGCAGCGTAATGTGTATCCTGTTGTCAGAAGACCCGTGCTGAAATGTGCTATGCTACACTGGTGAGCTGCTGTTTACTGCAAGACCTGCAATCAACTGAATGACTCAGTGATTCCAAAGTCAGAGAGCTCCGAGAGAGGCCTTCCATTTCCCCCTCTCTTCCCAACTGTGTGGTTACTGCTGAAGTACATGATGTAAAGAATGAGAGGGAGCCTAGTGAAACATTTTCAGAAAGTCAACATTCAGAGAGTGTTTAAAAAAAGATGGAAAGGTACATTACCCTCGATGAAAGTGTGAAAACCCTCAACTATTACACTCTGCTTTAAACAGTGAGTGCACTCTTTCTGAGAATAGTTTCTACAGTTGCCGTCACAGACAGAGTGCTGTTTGTTAAAGCTGGCCAAAAATGTTGTGTGTGTTTCTATGGCAACTACGTTGTTTATTTGCAGGGAAATCTAATTGGAGTGTGAGACAGTTGAGATTTCCTTCTTTGTCCAAATTATTTCAGGCTCGTAACTTGCAGTGATTTGGTTTGCTTTTTCATTTTCTAAGCATTTGCAAAGCAGTCCAGACATGTCTGGTCTAAGAGAATGTGTTTAATCCAGCCACGGGGTTCTTGCTGACTCCTGATAGGTCTTTCATTATAGTTAGATTGGGTGGGACAGTGGTGGACATGGGGACAAAGTGTTCCTAGAGCTTTTACATTTCCATCAGACATGCCTGGCAGACCCACACAAACATTCCTTGACAGTCCTTGTCTTATTTAATGTTCCTTCATTAAACCCCCTTCCTCTGTCCCTTGGGGTTGCCTGGGTTTATTTCTCAGGAATGATAGGATCTGACCAGTACTGAAACTAAACTCAGCTCATTAAACAGATACTTGTGCTTCAACAGGAGAATCAAAGAAACTTTTCAAGTCATTTCTGCAAAATGCTTCACATACTACTAAACAAGCTTGACAAAAACTGAAAGACTTTCGGATGAAACCAGAACACTTTGCTAACACATGGGCTACATTTACACTTAGCATTAACATACGATCACTGTGATCCGATCAAGCAGATCAATCAGGTCTGCTTTTACACTTGTAAACACTTTGCTTTTACACTGCTTACACTGCTTTTACACTTTACGCGCTTTTACACTCGTCAACATCAAGTGGCTTCGGTGTCTGGATAACCGATCAGATCTCTCTTTCCCGTGCAAAAAAAAAAAAAAAAAAAAAAAAAGTCTGCAGAGGATGGCCCTGATGGAGATTTTACAAATCTCGCAAAATTAGGAGGGTGAGCAAATAGTAATAAGATGGAGAGATGCTGTAAATGGAAATGGTACAAAGAAACATACGGATCCGAGATCGTTGCCAGCTGTGATGGGAAAAATGCACAATCTTTACAGCGAATTAATGGTTCTGTAACTGCGGGTGCGAAGGCAAGCTTTCCACTATATTTGCGATCTACTCCGCCCTTGATTGTATCCAAAACCACACAGCTACGTGCAGCGATTCCCGTAGAGAAGAGTTTCTCGGTTTAATTTTTCATTGGCATTGGAGCCAGGTTCTCTCGTAACCATGTTTACGCATTTCGTCTGCTATAGACCTTCATATATTGATTTGTTTCTGTAGCTACTTTCAAGCCTACCTTGAATGATCACATGGTGTCCATCCATTTTTCTGACAGTTTGGGAGAAAGGAGGGGGAATAATGACAGTGGGTGGGGTTTTGTGTGACGTCGACCTGTGAATGCAGACACGACGGCTGGATTGCGTTGGCATTATACTAAGATTCTATCACAAAGCGTCCTCGACTACCTCCGAACCAGGACACAAACGCGTTTACACTTGTCTTTTCAATACATATGTTGACAACATCCAGATACAGGTCACATGTTAATGCCAAGTGTAAACGCAGCCATGGTCTATTTGCCTTTTAACATTCCCAGTTTTATTTCCTCATCTCCATAGCTACATTCAGGTGTTCACCACACCCTCTCTGCCTGTGTTTTTCACTTTTAACTTCCCCTGCTGCTTTTGGATTAGGCTCCCCTTTAGGCGGACTGCAGGCACTAGACAGAACGCTGTTCTTGCATAAGCAGAAACTCTGGCTCAAACGCTCACATTCCAGAGGTGGAGCAAGTCTCTCTTACTTTCAAAATGATATAAATAGGCAAATCACCACAATCGATTAGAGCTCAATGAGACATGAAACATGACATTGGTCAAAAGAGAAAAGGAGGACAGAGCTTGTAAAGTCTATTAGCCTATGTTTGTTCTAAATCAAACATCATTCCATTTGCAATTTTTGAGCATGATGCAACTTTCAATGAACACATTTAACTAATTGTCCTTGTGTTTCTCAAAACTTAACATATGGGTTGTGTTATAGCTGCACAACATCTCCAAGATCTCATAAATACCAGTGCACAATGCTTCAATGTTCATCATACTGAAAGCCAAATTAAGAGTAGGAAGCGAAAGATGGAATATTTTTACAACTAGCCCTTCACTATCACCTAATAAGGCTATCGGTGCCTCTCCAGAGAGAGGAGAGAGAGGGGGGAGGGGAGAAAAAGTGTCAGTGCAAGAAGGCCTGTAGGCAGAAAGAAAGGAGACAAGAGTGTTTGTTTTCCATTGTCCATCAAAAAGGCATTATCTCTCAGCTTAATGTTACAGTTCCCACTGGGGTGATATGAAAATGAGACAAAATGAGAAAGGGCTTCATTACAATTAAGGAATTACAACTTAGCTGCTCAGAGATATTCTAAATGTATGTGCAAATTACTCATGTAACTCATCTTGTCTCTCGCGGCACACTACATACATTTGACAGCAAATCTGGAACTGTATGTTAGAGCTACAAATTCACTAGAACAAAAACAGGTAGGCCATCTTAACTAAGAACTTAGAAACTCAAATATACAGGAGGAAAAAATAATAATAAAATTAAACAGCAATAAACTACTAACATCAATAAACACAGAGGTAAGGACAATACTGTCGTTTTTTATTGTTGTTGTGAGGGCACAACAGGGGGACATTAACATTTCATTCCTTAGCCTTATCTACTATTTTACAAATATGGAATGTGTGACTGTTGCAGTCCCCAAAAACTGTTACAGAATGTACTGTGAATCTGACCTTACTGAGCAGGAGCGAATAGTGTATTTGGTGAGCTAAATTGTTTCTTTGAGAGGATAGATAGAAATTAGGGCTGTAAATATAAATCAATTAATTGCGATATTGTTGGAAATAATTAAAGGTGCTGTATGTAAGAATGACAGTTAGTGGTTGAAATGGGTACTGCAGTCCAAATTCAAAATATTGTTTGCCCCACCTCCTCCTCCTCAAACTGGACGCTCACGTCAGTTGCCAGTTTTAGGACACGCAACAGGAACGAGCGCAACTGACAATGGAAGGTGAGGAGACTTACCTTAGATAACTTACCTTATCTAAGTTGATGAGTTGATTTTCCCGCTTTTAATGTGCTTCAGTTCATAGAGATTTTTAGATGGATGCCAAGGCTTTTTAGGTCAGGTAGAATCTGCGATCTCTGACCCAGTTTGTTTGTTGGCTTCCATGGCAGCAATACGCTGTGTTTTCCTCTAACTGGCAACCTGTGGTGGCGAAATACTATTGGGTAAACTGGCAACGAACATTATCTCACAGACCAAAACCAAAACAGACATCGCAGACACATCAAAAGACAGACATTTCAAAGTAAAATAACTGACTGTAGCACTGTTTTTCAGAGAAACAAGTATGCTAACTTAGCATGTTTCCTAAATGTCTGCAAACATATTGTGGTATTTTTATGCTTTAGTACAGTAAAAAAAAAACGGGGAAAAAAAACTTACATACAGCACCTTTCAATTACCAAAATAATTTAATTGAATCCTATCGGAATGTAACAGAATTTAAGAACAGCCGAGCAAATATTTACACCCTCAATGGAAATGTGGCCTCAGGGTCCATTTCACTGTACAGGTTTAAATACTGAATGAGCATGTGAAATTGGTTACATGAAAGGGACTGAACATGTTTTTGCACATGGGACTAGTGACAACTATTAGTGGTGGGTTATCAATACAGACTTCCTCATTCTTAAATCCTCCATACAATTTAGATTTTATTTCAATTAATTTGGGTATATTTTAGTTATACTTTATACTTTCATTTGGGTATATTTTATTTACTTTTTTTTAATTTTTATGAAAGAAAAATTAAAACCGGTAACTCAAGTTTTTGAATAATTCATTAAAAAGAACAAGGATCACTTGTTTCGCGAATCAGGCTACATTGGTCACATTGTATGCTTTCGATTTTACCCAGCCGTAACTATTACATTGAACTCAAGGGTATTACTTGTATCAAGAGAATGAACAGACACGTTGTAAAATGTTAAAAAACCTCTCAGTTTAGCTTTTACGCTGTACATTTATATTCGCTTTTCGCTACATGATTTATCTGACAGCTGTCTAATATACTGCCTGCAGGTGCCCACTCCCTTTTCTCAACAGCCACAATGAAATCAAATGAAATGCAAACAAATCATGTAAATCCATATTTGACAAACAAAACAAAATTGAGCACAAGCATACTGAACATTTATACACCAAGACATAATCAAAGAAAAACACACACAAAAGCACACCTGTGATCGTACCATATGCTAAATAATAAATGATTGAAGCAGATGAAGGCAAGTGATACAGTATATTCTCAGTGAATGACATAAATTTAAGTTTTGACACTCGCAGGGCCTGGTTCTGAGATGGACATATACTGTAATTATCTACAAAAACAGACATCCTTTTGCACTATTGTGATGAATACTGACAGAGCTCTGGCTCTTTGGTCCTATCTAAATACACACATACACACACGCTGAAGAGACAAAAGCTGTTATTGTGTGTGTCCCGTGACAGGGAGCAATGCCAGCACAGAGAGAAGACCATACACACTCACAATGCCATGGGAACTCCTGGGGACAATATGCTATATGCTGGGGCAAACAGTCCAGAAACAGTTGACAGACTACACATCATTTACAAAGAAAACTGCAACAGAACCATGCCCTTTCACACTGATCTTACATCAACCTCTTCTTTCAGAATTGAGGTTAAGTAATAAATCACATCAGGACTCCTGATCACCCTGTTGGGGTTTATTTTGCAATAACGACTCCTTGACTGCAGTCACTGCACATTATTCCAATTATTTCAGCAGCTGCTTAATAAAAAAGTGAATGCATAAATAAATACTGAAATTATTTTATTATGTGAGAGATAACTGAAAGCAGAATGCAGCGATTGATGAATCCGAAGTCAGAAAGCCATGTAAGAAGATGTGGATATGACAAATAATTCTTAAAAAGGCATAACAGTTGGAGTTAAAACTAAAACTACCACATAAATGGTATATTCAGCTTCAGCATATGATGTAATATATTATACAATGTACAATATAATTTGTTGGGGATTAGGATGAAGCTAACAGAATACTATTATTATTAACGTGATTATGCTCATGACCATAACTGCAATAAAACATGTTAAGTAGATCTCACTATACAGGCATAGGGTTTAATCACATTTCATGCACTCTGATCAAAGTGACAAAACAACATCTCTTTGAATAATTGTAATAAATAGTTTAGTTTTAAGAGGGTTGCTCGTGAGATGCAAACATCTTAATACATGCAATTCCTTATTCTGATTGCTGGCAATCATCAGACTGTTGGTGTAAACATGGCCATTGTTGCATGAAGTTTTTCCAGGGCTGATTTTTTAGAGGGAAACCCTTTTCCGCTCAGCTCTCCCACCCTGTCCTGCTTCAACTATTTTATTCTGCTTGACTTCTTACTCACGCAAAAACATACACATACAGTACATTTCTTGTGCACACAAATAGTGTTGAACAAGCCACAGTACAAATTACACAAGTCTTTAGAAAAAGCCGTTAGCTACAGTATACCAAAAGCTACTAACAAAATGACCTACATAGCTTTAAAAGAGTAAATATATTTTCAATTATACAATTATCATATTAGACTAAGATTGGTAGGAAAACATCTCTGTGATGATCCTTTTTTTTTTTTTTTACCACTTCATTAAAATGAAGCATCCAAACAAACTAACTAGCTAAAATTACTAACCAAACATTTGAAAGAGAGAGAAAAAAAAAACAGTAATGCAATACATTGTCGTCATGATACTATGGGAGCTTGGTTCTGCCAGAATAAAAATAGAATAAAAAATTTTTTAAAAAGGTAACTGCAACTTTTCTTTATTTACCGTTTATATTGCAAGTTCTGAAAAGTAACAAGAATTGTGAGATATAAACTCACAATTGCAAGAGAACAAAAGTCTGAATTGTGAGATAAAGTCACATTTACCTTTTTGTTTTTTTATTCCATGCCGGAAACAAGCTTGGAAAAAGTCACTTGTTACTTGAAAAACTACACTATAAATGGAAACAGTTGAACTACGATCACGGCACAAAAAAACAACTTTGTTTTAAAATAGTTTTAGTGCTACCCACCACCACGCAAAAATGTACCCATTTTCTTTTCTCTCTCTTTCTCCCTCTCTCTGTGTGCATCTCTAAATATTTTTGACAGAGACAGAGAATGCACATGGGCTACAGGGCTGCCTTTGGTGTGACGCAAAAGCAAAGAACAAGTGAGTGAATGAGGTTAAACAGCTGCTTCCTGTCAGATGTGTTGTTAATAGGCAGCAGGATGGGAAATGCAAGCATTACAATTTTCTGAGAATTACAGGGGCTGGAGATCCCACTGCATTGCTAAAGATAAAAAAATAAATAAATATATAGCATAAGCTTGAAAATAATTTGCCACCATCTACAACACCTTCAAATGCAGCCACTTACATCTCTCTCTTTACTCTCCACACCCCACCCCTGAGCAAATATTTACCCCCAATCCTTCATAAGCAGAACTCAAGGTGACGCATATGTCAAGTGTGTTTAGAATGTAAAGTGAATATTGAGAAAACAACTGGATAGCGTAGCTGATAAAGCTGACAGCAATGAGAGAAGAGAGCATGGCATGGAGAGGGGTCTGTGTGTGTATATCTATGGACATGCACTTGTCGAAACTAATAAATTCACTTTATGAAATAAAACATGTTAGCTTTGTAAAGAAATTCATAAACAGTATGAAAGTGAAGTCATTCCTATTAGTCAACAAACAAATTTGAAACATTTAAGCCTAGGCCTTTATATCAAAAGATTTGGTTTAATTGGATATTTTACTCAAAAAATAAAATTGTCATCATTTATTTACCCTCATGTTGTTCAAACCTGTAAGACTTCCCAGCCTGTGTTCCCTGGTCTTGAGTGGACTTTTAGGTTAAGTTGTTTCCTGCTCTGCATCATGTTTTGTAGTCCTTTGTTTTTCTTGTTGATTAGTTCTTTGATTGTTACCAGGCGTGTCTTATTTGCCAATTACTTGTATATTTAAACACCACTGTTACACCAGTGTGAGTCTTGCCCTTACATGGATGTTTTGTTGAGGCGCTCATTCTGTCTGCTCCGTCCTTGGCTCCCCAATCCACCCCAGTTGCCAGTCACACAGACTTGAGGGCGCTGAGACCACCAGACTTGGAAACTCTGGGATTTGTGGTGGTCCAGGCTCCATGGCCACCGGAGCTTAAGGCCCATAAGTATTTTAAAGATCAGAATATAAATAGCAAACACAGGAACTAGAAAACCAGGGAAACAGAATGAGCACCCCAACAAAACATGGACGCAAGAAACACTGGGGTTTAAATACAAAAGGTGTAAGTGGCAAAAAAAGACACATCTGGGAACAATCAAAGAAAAAAAAAAATCAACAAGAAAAACTACAAAAGAAGTACAAAACATGGCGTAAAACAGGAAATTACATTAAAGTCCAGTCCACAGAAGACTATGGCTGCATCCGAAATCACATACTTCCCTACTATATAGTAGGCAAAAAAACAGTATGTGACAAAAAAGTATGTCTGAATTCACAGTACTCATAAAAGAGTAGGCAAAAAGTAACCGGATGACCTACTTCTTCTGGCAAGATTCTGAAGTTTGCATATGATGGACACTTTACTATCCCATGAGGTCGTGGGAGAGGATTTGTGAATGGCAGTGATGCAACGTAACTGACACTGGTAGGTCACATGATAAGTGCAACATGCCAAATGTCCAGATTACATTCATACTATGTAGAATACTTTTTTAGTGGTTGTGAAGAAATTACTTAAAAATAAGTACCTACTCAAGAGTATGCGATTTTGGATGCAGCCCAGGGAACACAGGCTCATTCATGGAGAACAGACTCTTCAAAGTATAAATGTACCTTAAAAAGTGGTTTATATAACCTAATTACATTGAAAAGTAAGGGAAACATTATTTTGTAGCTTTTTGTTGTTTGGAACAACATGAGGGTGAGTAAATTGTGATGAGTTTACATGGGTAAACTCATTATATGGGTAAACTATCACTTTAAGACTTTGAGAAACTTAAGTAATAGCAGGCAAAGAGTAATGCGGGCATTCATGTGTCTATAAGAACCACATCTGGTCAAATAAACATCAAATAAAACCCAGTCTCTTCATGCACAAAGAAAACAGGCACAAAGCATGCCTTGTATGCAATGACTCAGACTTAATGTTTACCAAAACATTCTCTCTAAAAATCGATTTCTTTAATAACCATAAACTGTAACAGAAACGTATTTACCCCTTGTGAGATCCTCTTATATTCTTGTGCATATATGAGAAAACATATATCAACTCAGCTATCATAAGCGCCTGCATTGCCCAAGGCAAGAGGGACCGGTTTAGTACACAAATGAATCAAACCTAGAGTATCAATTGACAGGTTGTGCAGCATGAGGTAATCGTGCTCTTTAGTGACAAAAAATTTTTTTTGAGAGTCAAACAACCAGAATATGAAGACAATGTAGCTGTAGAGGAGGCTGTAGTCATTTACAAGTCATTTCCAGATCTCATACCTACAAGGCAGAATGCATGGAATGAACTGTTTGGTTCCCCACTGAGAAAACAACAGGGACTTGTGTCTCTGGAGGCCATAAGGAAGGATTCTTTAACTTGTTTGCAACAGCTCTAGTATTCAATGCTTAATCTGAGGGGCGTATGATACTTTGTTTTTGCCATCAGCATAAGCTGTTCATCTAAAGTGATTTCAAATACAGTTGTTCCAGGGACAAGCCTGAACCTGGTTAACCTGGTTCAGAAAAACATAAAACAGCACAATTACGCAAGCTCACATCAAAATGTCAACACTCTACTCTAATTCTTAGAGACCATCTACAGGCAAGACAAAAAAATTGAATGGCGGTTGATGGATACTCTTCTTGACACACAGGCTAGTCCAACAGGCTAGTCCAGTGGCTCAGCGCATTTTCCCTCTATCTTTTCAAATTAGCAATGCAAGCTATGGATTCCACTTAGAGTCTTGATGACAGTACTTGAAAACATGCAAATACAAACAAAGCACAATGCCAGAGGCATCCAAACAACACAGAAACTAAATACATGGCATTGACTCCTCTGAGTTGTGAGTAAATTGTGACATAAAATCTATATCTTGGGCTTTGGCCTAAGAAGAAGAAGAAGAACATTGTAAATAATAAAGAAAAAAAAATTTAATAAAAAGGAAATCATTTTCTAATAAAGATGTTATGCACGGTGACATTATTTTCATGGAAATTAACCATGACTAAAATATTTTATTAATTAATTATAGGTCATGATATCACTTGTACTGTGAATTTAAAGGTGCGGTGTGTAGTATTTATGAGGATCTGTTGACAGAAATGCAATATAATATACATAACTATGTTTTCAGTGGTGTATAAAGACCTTGCATAATGAAGGTCCCCTTACAGTGAAGTCGCCATTTTGCGCCATCATGTTTCTACAGCAGCCCTAAACGGACAAACTGCTCTACAGAGCGCTAGCTACACTCTGCTGTCTCAGACGACGACATCTTTGTCCTGTGTCAGCCACCGTAGCTTCTCTATGTGCTTCAAAAGGGAAGGGTGAGCGCCGTGGGCGGTTGAAGTTTGCAAACTCAGTGCTAGATGCAGCTAAAAATTTACACAGTGCACCTTTAAATTAAAAAGAGTGATTCTATTATAACAATGTTCACATGAACATAATTTTAACAATGCAACAGTTCTAATGGTGCTAAAATAGTCTTTTGATTTTAGGGTAAAATGTGACCAGGTAAAATTTTCAGGTTTGTTAAAGTAATAAACGCTTGCATATTTCATGTAATAGGTTTAAAATTATACAGAGTATTACTAATATTTGTAAGTATGACCCTGAAGGAGGAAAATGTGTTTATTTGATCTAGCCATGGTTACAATTTTAACTTGGTGCTATAAATGAATTGCATTCATTATTATCCAATTCATAATCTGTAGGAGTTGAAAAGCAAATCTGGTGTGCCAAATATCACAGACATTATCACTGTTATAGAAGACTGTGTATATGTTCTTTTTTTTTTTCAGCTCGTTTTGTTCAGAGGTTTCCCTCCTAAAATTCTAAAGTGAAGCATATAATTTCCCAAAAGGTTATTATTTGGCATCGCCAAGTTTTTCTTGATGCTTAAATTTTAAACATGCTACTTGTGTCATAATCAGGAGGTTCATGGAAAACTAGCCACACCTCACCAAAAACCACATCAAACAACCCCATCACAACAGAAAGTAGACTAATACTTTAACAAAGAAACATTCCAAAACCTATACAACCCTTTGCTTTCAAATACAAGATTACAGCCAATGTTATGTCACACTGTTTTCTATATCTACAACTATGTTTCTAAGTCCAAGTATCCAAGTTTATTAATTGCTCTCCGATGAGACTGATGGAACGTGGAAATTCCATGTTAAAGTTTGCAGGGACTCTGCCAGATTCATTCTCAAACTGTGCCAGCAATATCAAACCAATACCTTTGATCCATATTTGCCTTCCAAAGTAAAGCTCTTTCGTGGGTGGACAGAGCCACTAAATCCCAAAAGCGGTATTTCACCCCTGATTTAGCATGTTGCATATATCCACAGGGATTACTGTCAGTCATTATGTATCCTTTTTGTTAGCTCTCTTCTGTTAGGTCAAATCTCTCCCTCCACTTTGACAGGCCAAACTCGCATTCCCTCACACAGAAAGCTTCAGAGGCCAGAGTTAAAACAGAGGGTTCAGAGGGGAACACAACATTTCCATCATGTTAGAAAAGCAATGTAAACATTAAGGCCTTTTTGCAGGCAGTGCTCAGAGATAAGCAGAATCAAAGCATGTTCAAGTTCAATGCTTGCGTAACATTCTGGCTACGAAGATTCCTTTATCTCTTCGCCTTTTGAAGAGAGCTTAGATACTGTATATTCTTCGCATGACACTTCACTTCTGTGTATGTGGTTTGGGGGTTCACAGAAAGAATAAAATGAAACATGATGTGGAACATGGAACATAAATAAATGTCAATTAATGTTTTTATTTCAACTTATGCCATTTCTACTGAGAAATAAGCAACATTCTATTATGTTTACATAGGAAAAATTTCCACCAAAATTACCCCAAACAATTTGTTCCAGGAACTTTATTCCCAGGAAATCTTTTTTCCCCCAGACCTGTTGCTGAACGGTCTAAAGTACCATGAAGAATAGTCCAATGACGTAGGACTGCACGCGACTTTCCAGAGCCCACTGGATTTCGTCCTCCGCAAACTTAATAAAGCCCGAACCTCGTTGTTGGTCCATCAGTCATATTTTTTAAACTTCATTGTTGATTTGAATAGCAAACGACTCTCAATACATGCACCGCAACAGACTTTTAGGTTAACATAAAAAGCTGCGTGGCCGTGGTCTCAACCAATCAGCATGTTCAGCGCCCAAGTCCCACCTCCAAAAGTTCCTGAACTTTGAAAAAGTACTACCTCGCAAGCAGGGCCGTTTTGAGGGGGAAATTTTTACCCTTTATTTTTAACTTTATTTAGACCCCGGTTCCTGCAATCGAAACACACAGAGTACCACCCCAAAGTCCATATTTCCTGGGGAAAGTTCCTGCAGTGGAAATGTGGCTATACTGTACATCCCTCTTTTAAAATGTAGTTTAGTGTTTCATGACCCTTTAAAGCACATGTATTGTATGCCCAAATACGGGAGTGTCTGCATTCACATGTACGTTTGTGAGTGCTTACATTACAGACTGTACGAAAACAGTGCCGTTAAAGTGATTAACTGGGAGGTTTCCTATGTGAAGTGACCTCATCCGTATCAGAATTTAGAGTCTTATCGCTAAGAGAGAGAGGCTCTCTGGCTCTCCTGCGCATTTCTGACATGCCATGGAACATTCTGATGGGTGGGGGGCAAACAGGGCTTCTGTCCAGGTGTCCCCATTGCTGCACTCCACCCCAAGTGCTTCCTGACTCTCGTCCTACTCCCTTCCAAAGCCCTAAACCAGACTTCCCTGCTTTCTGCTCTCTCTCTCTCTCTCTCTCTCTCTCTCTCCTGGCTGTCCTCCAAAACTCAGTGGAAACTCTGATATGAGCTGTGTAGGGTCATGCCTGGCCTTCCTTCCCAATCGTCTCACTATTCTTCAGCCTTTATGATTGTCTCCAGCAGGGAAAAGAGGGTCGGTACACAATGCCTTTAACACCAAATGTTTGTGTCATTTAAAATAAAAAGTGCATCCACACTACACATTTACACTACATATAGTTCTTCCATTTTACAATCTGAGCAGAATGACCTTGAATATATTTGACACGGTATCATCTTTTTAAAAGGGAAATTCTTTAAACTATGATAAAAGGTCATATGTCAGGTGTGGTGAAGGACATTTCTTTGGCAGTATACTTTTAAGAGCAAAAAAGTGTATTAAACTGTTTTAAACCCCTTCATAGTGGCTGCTATAAAGCCACAGACAAACCTGTTGTACATTTTAAATGGATAGTTCACCCAAAAATGAAAATTCTGTCATCATTTACTCATCTTCAAGTTGTTCCAAACCTGTATGAGTTTCTTTACTCTGTTGAACACAAAAGAAGATATTTTGAAAAACGTTGGTAACCAGACATTTGACGGTAGCCATTGACTTCCATAGAAGAAAAAAATACTATGGAAGTCAATGACTACCATCAACTCGCACAAGTTTGAAACAACTTGAGGATGAGCAAATTATGACAGAATTTTCATTTTTGGTGAACTATCCCTTTATTCGTTTTTTTCACAGTGATTTTGATTCGGTCAATACACAGATTTTCAGGGAGGTTTCAGAGCACAGTGACTTCTCAGGTTTTATGTTCATTTGAATTCATTTGTCAGATTAATTTACTAAGTAAATTACTTACTTTCTAAGCTACAGACTTCACCATAAAGCTTTTTACCCTGTTCTAAAATTAAGATTTAAAAGAAGACCTAAAATTAAGTCTTAAGATTGAGTATCTTAAAGGCATGCAAGGATGATGTTATGTAGAAACTATTGAAGCTATCTCCCACAAACACATGACAGCCCTATGTATCACTGGCATTCTTACAGTCCAGTTGCCAAGACAACCAAATACAAATCTTGTAGGCAGCTAATTCGGCACTGACTTGGTTTCCTCTGTGGGGAAACCATTGCCTATTAAAATAATAATGCTTTAAAATAAGGCTTAAAAATTATGTGTATGAACTGTGTATAAATAGCAAGCATATGTGATGTGAAAAAAATGCTGTAAAAAGGTTATAAATAAATAATTTATTGACTTTTTTCATTTTTGTTGTGCAGGAGGAAAATGAAATCCCTTCAAGTGTCTTTGTGAAGGAACCTGCACCGTTACATGAAGTGGAAGAGGAGACCCCGGCTATCGATACCAACCGCTCTCATGAGGAGGGCCTTCAGACCATCGCCCTCTCTTCGGATGAGGAGCAGGGAGGAGAAGACGATGATGATGAAATTTTGAGGGTTTTGGATCTTGAAGATGAAACCAGAGTTCAAAAATCTCGAGCTGAGAAGATCAAGCGTTCCAGTCTGAAGAAAGTGGACAGCCTGAAGAAAGCTTTCTCCAGGCAGAACATTGAGAAGAAGATGAACAAGATCAGCACCAAGATTGTGTCCCAAGAGCAGCGTGATAAAATCAAGAAGAGTCTGACACCAAACCACCAGAAGAGCCCTAGTGCCAAGAGCTCCTCTTTCAAGGTCTCTCCTCTAACCTTCAACATCAAGAAGAACCGCAGTGGGGATGGGGAATCGGAGACTGAGGCCTCAGCTCAACCTGAGAGCTCGCCAAGTGCTGTCACCTCCATCGAGCTGGCCCCAATTGAGAGCCCAACAGAAGACCTGTCCTTCAAAGAGGTTCACTCTCAACTTGCACCAGGACAGGAGGAAGTAAAGGCAGCTGTGGAGGCGATGGAGAAAGATGAGGTGCCCAGCATCCTGAATGGCACAGCTGAGGTTGAGCTGTCGATCACAGAAGATGTAAGCGAGGAGTATGCTCTTTCTGCGACCCTGCCCCAGGACGCCTCCCAGATAGTGGTGTCCCACAATGCTTTACAGGAAGAGGATGAAGAGGAGGGAGAGGAGGAAAAGGGAAAGGAAAGAGTGCAGAGTGAAGACAGCCCTCTAGCAGAAGCTGCAGCTGCAGGCCAAGCAGAGGGTGTTGCTGTAGGACAAGCATCCTAATGTCCTGACCCTCCATTCCAGCCCCTGGACACCCTCCTAAGCTGAGAAAACACTCTCTCCCTTATCAGTGACAGCCATCCCAGCCAAGAACCCAGACATCTTCCCTGTCCCTGTTGCAGAATACAGACTTACAATACAGTCCATTCAAAGGCAAAATGCATGCACTATATGACATTTGCTTAAAAAACCCATATCACTGTTGTTAGTCCCTAGTCTTTTAGCAGAAGTGAATGTGAAAGCAGTCATATCAGTTCGTCTTATCCAACAGTCTGTTACAAACCTTACGCTTGTAAGAAACCCACTCCAGCTGGTATTACTGGACATTCTGTCTTCCTCTGGTAGTGACTACCTGTCAGCTGAGAACGTTGGCAAAGGAAAACAAAATCGCTTACAGCCAAAGGAGTCAACGGACGCCAAGTGCACTCCATCTATCCGATGGACACGTTTTGACCATAGCCTGGTTTTCATCCCACAATCCCACAATTCATTTCTTCTGGAACAGCCTGTGCACAGCTGAGAGTGATATTGACTTCATGCAACCTATATAATTTTCAACCATGGTCCAATTAGGTTTTGTTTGAGAGATTAGACAGCACAAATATACTGCCATGTTCTATCTCTGTACAACAAAAGTGTTCTCAATTTTAAATTTTGAGTATACTGTGAACCCATAAACATAGCGACCAAAAGATGTGAGAAAGCTAGCTGGAAAGCATATTGACCTAAACTAAACTACAAATAGAATTTCTAATTTCTAGATTTCTGCTTCGCAGTGACTAATAAACATTTAGATAGCCTTTTTTCTGTCCTGAGTGAGTGCACGACATGCTCACACACATTTCAAATCTGGAATGCAGCTTACATGGGGGATCCTGGTCTTCCCTGAGCTCCACATGTCTCAGACCTTTACTCAGAAAGCATTCCAGCCTTTGATAAACGGCCCTTTTCAGAGTCCATTTCTCAAGCTCACTTTGGCATTGTGCTGGCTGAGAAACAGGCACTGTGAGGCCAGTCTAGATCACAGGCATATTTCTGAAAGTGATGAAGGAGATGATCAGCCGAGTTGGATGCAAATAAGCCAGAGAAGTGTGGAAAGTAGTGGAGAACTGAAAAATTATGAAAAGTGAAATTCTGTTTGAATTGTTGTACTGAAGTTTAAAAATGTGAGAACTGAATAACACAAGGGCAAATATAAAATCCCCCTCATTACTTTGGAATAAATGCAGTTAACTGATATTTGTGCACACATCACCACTCGCCATTTTAAAAATCCATATATAAAATAGTGCTGTCAACGGATAAAGAAAAGCATAGGGAACAGCACTGACCAATCAAGTCTGAATTGATATTGTATGAGAATAGAGTTTGGTTCCTATATGTTTTTATTGTAAATCAGAGTAAGTGGGAATCTTTTTTGTGTTTATTTCCAGCATATTTTCATTTCAGTATTCCAGTGCTGAACAAAAATATAAAAGTGTGTATCTTTGCGTTGGGTGGATGTATCTTTCAGATGAAAAGGGATGAGGTTTTTCTTCTTTAAAAAAATAACAGATTTTAACTAATTTTTGCTGATGCTTGTAATCCCTAATCTGTATTTGCATATCCTTTAAAATGTTAATTGCAGCAATTACTTCATAATATATAAAAGAGCTATATGTTGTCTTGGTTATATTTTAGAAACATTATGATACACGCCAAAGAAAAGGCTCAGTTACAGCAGAGACCTCATAAAGTTTCTGTGACACCTGTTTACCAAGTTGTTTCACGCTGTGTTCAAATTGTTCTTATAATGCAAATAAATAAAAATGTTGAACCATGCCTTTTTCATGTCATCTTGTTCCTTCAAATCTTTAGTATGCTTTCAAAGTACTGTTTTTTTCTTTTAGTCATCTATCTGACAGCAACAGACGCTAACCTAGACTTTGAATACCTTTTAAATATTACACGTTCATATTAGATGCTTAATATGTTGAAGTAGAATTGGCTGGACATATTATGTTTCTAGCATGTTATATGTCAGGCAGCAGTTATTCTGCCTATATTTATGTAGCTTCTCATTTCTTAAACAATCATGTAGGAAGACACATCATGGCCATGGGCAATGCAAGAGTCCAGCACTCTGTAAAGTCTACTCCAGCACACCCCAGAGACTTTCAATTAATTTAAAGTCTGGATTCAGAGGTGCCAATTCATGTGTGAAAACGATTTTTCATGCTCCCTCCCAACCATTCTTTCACAATTTGACATTGTCATCCTGGAATATGGCCATGATGTGTCTTCATACATGGTTGTTTAAGAAATGAAAAGCTACACATTCAATCAATTAGGGTTAGAAGAACTGTTGCCAAACATATAACATGCTAGAAGACAATGATTCTTACCTGCAGTGTCATGGTAACGGTGAATTGTTGCCTTATACCTTCCTTATCAGAGCTGTATGGCATGAAATATGTTTCTGAACGTTCATATGAACTAATTTTATGTCAAGGCCTGGCTTGTGTAACTGTTACTCTCTTGAACTATGTTTCAACGTGAATAGTGGTCAAATTGAAAACGCGCCCTCTGTGACAATGGAAACACTCCTTGGGGACTAGCGCCATCTGGCGTTATGATGACTCAAGTAAAACAGCAGAAACCAAAACAAGCGTTATGAATGATTATACGAGAACCAGCTTTAAAAGGAATATATCTTCCGAAATATTTGGTTTGGTTAATCTATCGAGAATGCTTTATAGCTTTAAAAAAAAAAAAATCATAGTATAATACAGCGATCAGTAGATAGAGCGTTTTTCATACATGCACGATAAGCAGTCACGGTGGCCGAGAGGTTAAGGCGTTGGACTCGAAATCCAATGGGGTTTCCCCGCACAGGTTCGAATCCTGTTCGTGACGATCTTCACTTTTGATTAAACTACAAGCGTGGAAATGTACAAACAATTTCAGACCGCATAAAATCCACAAATAAACTGATGCATTTTAATCACGTTCGTTCTTACAGAAAAAATAACACGAACGTAGATCATTTAGCACTTTTGTTTCTCCTTTCCTTCCTTAGTTAATATTGGTGAATTGTTGTACAGTCTTAAATGGGAAGTTTCATGTGCACCATTCATTAAAATCTGAGCTCATTGAGGTAGCTTATATAAATGCCTGGCACAATCAGTCATAAACCACAAGGTGATCTGAGGTGTCTGGAAGTTTTACCGAATTGGATTTCCTTTGTCATTTTTCTTTTTCTTGTTTTAAAATGGCAAACCCGTTGAACGAAAATGTGTGTCTGATTAAAGACCTTAAACCTGGATTAAAAAATATTAATTTGGTTTTCATCGTCCTGGAAACTGGTAAGTCATATTTGAGTGGGACACATTTGCTTTTTATCGACCAAACACGGCCTGCACGATTGCGTCGCTGTCCTCATTTTTAAAAGTGTTTGTATGCTCACAGACAGTTTGAGGCACTTATAACTTCAAATAAGAGTAGTATTAATGTCTTACAAGTCCGTGCTGATTTCCATTAAAAAAGGAAAAGGGGAAAAAAACGTCGCGAATCCGTTAACAAATCGTTTGGATATTTTCTGTGAGCCGTTTGAGCCGAGTCATAAAGCCGTTCTGAACACATTATTCTCGAATCGGACTGAATCGACACGTGAGCCGTTTCTCAAAACCGACTGTGGGTGGTAATTGAAAGAAAATTACTGATGAAGGAGATTCAATTACACACTGACCTATCTTCTGAAAAAAATATGTGATAGGCCTATTATATTGCTTCAATTATTATATATATATATATATATATATATATATATATATATATATATATATATATATATATATATATATATATATATATATATATATATATATATATATATATATATATTATAAATTTTTTTATTTATTTATTTTTAAATTCCAATTCCTATGTTTCTTTCAGTTCAACCTATGCTAATGGTCTAATTAACATATTATGCTTTGCTAACATTACAGAACATGTTTTTGATATCTTGAATGCAAAGCAAAACTCAAATAAGCATAGGCAAAACACCAATAAGAAACAATTATATGCTTTAACTATCACCTTAAGTTTTATAAAAATCATCTGGCTGTAAACATGATAAAGCAAAGAAAAAAGGAAGAAAGAATTGTGTTAGTGACTTTTCATCTTCAATTGCATAAGGTAAAATAATAACTGTACTGTAAATAAGCCATTCTTTTTGAATACCTCAAGCTCTACTGGATGGATAAGTCAAAAACTCAACTGAACTTCACAGATGAAGTGGCGTTCATTTGTAGTTTTCTTTTTCCTGAGGTAGGTCCAAACATGTTTGTCAATTGGATTGTTTCTGTTATTGACATATATGCAATGTTTTATATGTTAATTAATTAATTTATATGGATAGGCCATCATTCATGGCCTATGTGAGATGCAGGCATACTTATCACCCTAGGTATGCTTCTAATTTGCATTTGCAAAAAATATATAATTTATCATTACACAATATTTTTGACCATGGCATTCATCTTTTATTTTTTAGTGAAGTCGAGGAATTTGACAGAGTGATTGCCAAACAATTGAAAAAAAGGAACAGTCACCTACCAGAAAGTATAGTTTTACCTTATGCAATTGAAGATGAAAAGTCACTAACACAATTCATTCTTCCTTTTTTCTTTGCTTTATCCTGTTTACAGCCAGATGATTTTTATAAAAATCAAGGTGATAGTTAAAGTATATAATTGTTTATTATTGGTGTTTTGCCTATTCTTATTTGAGTCTTGCTTTGCATTTAAGATATCAAAAACAGGTTTTGTAATGCTAGCAAAGTATATTATGTTAATTAGACCATTAGCATAGGTTGAACTGAAAGAAACATTGGAATTTGCAATAAAAAAAAAATTGTAGCAATATAATATCACATAATATTTTTCAGAAGATAGTTCAATTTGTAATTGAATCTCTTCCATCAGTAATTTTCTTTTAAATTACCATCCACACTCAAAAAAAAAAAAAAAAAAAAAAAAAAATACTGGGTA
Organism: Paracanthobrama guichenoti; assembly: GCA_018749465.1. Taxonomy (NCBI): domain Eukaryota; kingdom Metazoa; phylum Chordata; class Actinopteri; order Cypriniformes; family Gobionidae; genus Paracanthobrama; species Paracanthobrama guichenoti. The sequence continues at coordinate 9,746,711 of CM031948.1, read as the reverse complement.
ATTTGTTAGTCAGAGAACACAGTGAGGGTTTGTTGCATTGAACAGAGAACGCAAATAGATTATTTATTAAATCGTTATTTTGTGTAAATGTTATTTGGAAAACTTTTAAATGAAACGAGACCGTAATGCTGCATCCTATTGTTTTCAATGGCGTTTGGATAAGGGTGTTATACGATCTTCAGAACAGCAGGAGGCGCTGTCTCGATAAAACGAGGGGTCTGAGAATGCGGGACTGTAAACTGCAGACTTCTGCAGACTAAACTGCAGGGGATTTGACACATCCGGGGATTTGAACTGTACTTGGCTAGATGTGAATTTTGAATTGGAACAGTAGGCCTACTTGGGGAGTGACTGATGACGATTCACAAGTCCATGAGAACACCAGTACAGACAAAAACGCATATTGAGAAACGGCTGTGCTGTTCTCGAGTAGGCTACATCATATCCGAGTTGGCTCACTCACTCCTTACTAATCTTGTGCAGGATTAGTACATGTGTGAACGAGTGAGCCATTACATATAATCATACAATGGTCATACACGCTACAAATTTGCACAGTCACATGCAATTTCTCCTGGGAGTGTAGGCTATGATATGGATGATGTTACCACAGCTCTTTTCTGACCATGTAGGCTAACACTGTCCATATCATACACTCCGTGGAGAAATTACGTGTGACTCTGAGCAAACTTGTAGACTGTATGACCAAAAAACTGATTTTCAGATAAGAAAGTAACGTTTTTCATCAAGATCATTTTTGCCTAGCAAACAATTATTTAACTTGCATGACCTGAAGCAGCTATTTCTCAAGTTTAATTTTGATGCCTTGTAGGCTATTAATGCTAACTTCAAACCCACATGCTAAAATTTAGCCTTGTTATGGCTGTTAGGGGTGGGGATAGTTGTAACAGTTTTTAAAAAAATGTTACAACCAACTCCTATGACTGGAGTCCAGTATCAATCACATTCTCTGTTGAGGCAAAGCCTGGTTGATCTTGTTCTTGTTCTTCCATCATAGATTATGCTCTTTCCAGCTAAAATATTTGCCTCAATTGAACGCACAAGCTTTTTGTGCACATTATTAGAATGTATGGGCATCTTGATGTTTCCATCCAGCATTTTTGATGCAATATTTCAAAATTCACATAAGAAATTTGGAAACATGACTGAATCCTTATGTGACAGCAATACAGTACACTTACTCACACAAACACACACAGCAATTGATTTGCACTACATTTAAAGTAAAAAAATAAAATAAAAATATGATATGTGTTTTGTCTGTTTTCACGAGCAAGGACCACGCCACAACCATGAAAGTTGGAGAATTATTTATTGAAGTTAGGGATGAATAGGGAGAGGATGAAGAGGAAGAGAGAAAGGGATGTAGTCAGGCTGATCTGGGCATCTGGTGTTGACAGCTGGGAGACTCAGAGTGGCGGCATAATCTGTTAAATGTAGGCAGAGTCATTAGGACCCCTGATACACCCTGGAAGGGAAGAGAACCGGGGATGGGAGGGTTTGAGAGAACGAGACAAACCGTACTGTAAGGGGCGGCCTGATATAAGAAGGTTTTGAGAAGTCAGGTGATTGGTTGAGGAGTGGCCCCGCTCCCGAACCTCAGTTAACGCCATTAAATTGTTCACTGTGTTCAAAACAGTTTTTTCTTTGTTCTACAATTATGTTTATGCAAAAATTGGATTATGTGGGTGTTATTTCAGCAAATTACCTCTGTATTACATCTATCCACAGCTAGTGTTACAACTCACCCCAGAATTGTAACAACAGAACTCTTTGTATTTGACCAACTCACATATATATATATATATATATACCATATATATATATATATATATATATATATATATATATATATATATATATATATATATATATATATATATATATATATATATATATATATATATATATATATATATATATATATATATATATATATATATATATATATATATATATATATATATATATATATATATATATATATATCTGTGACTGTGTAGTACACGTCCAAGTGGGTTATATTTGTAGCAGACAAATGTGGCTACCATGTATCAAAATTTGAGACCTCTATCACAAACGACCACTGAGTTACTGATGCTCAAACAAAAAGTGTTACAGCCTTCCCCGGTCTCCCCTAAATGAATATTAGTATTGTTTAAAGTCACCATGAAATCAAAATTGAAAATCTTTTTTTTTTTTTTATGGAATATTGTTTTCCTTTATTATAAATTATCCGTGAACATCATTCATGTGTCCTTGTAATCTTTGTTGATCAAAATAACACCCTCCTTCTTGCAGTGACATCTCTTCTCTTTTCTGATGACATTTTTGCTATTGCGAGGGTCATTTACATTAGATCACTGCAATAGCAAACTGCAACGATCCAATCAATTCTTGGACAAAATCAAGTCCTGCCCTAATTTTTTTTTTCTTGTTCAAGAAGCCATTTCATTCAGATATATACACCACAATGGGGAAGAAAAAATATCACTTAAACAAACTGTAATTTCATTCAGATATATACACCACATATGGGGATAGAAAAATATATATATATTAATACAAACTATAAAAATTATATATATATATATATATATATACACACACACCTAAAGTATTATTAGGAACACCATACTAATACTGTGTTTGACCCCTTTAAGCCTTCAGAACTGCCTTAATTCTACGTGGCATTGATTCAACAAGGTGCTGAAAGCATTCTTTAGAAATGTTGGCCCATATTGATAGGATAGCATCTTGCAGTTGATGGAGATTTGTGGGATGCACATCCAGGGCACGAAGCTCCCGTTCCACCGCATCCCAAAGATGCTCTATTGGGTTGAGATCTGGTGACTGTGGGGGCCATTTTAGTACAGTGAACTCATTGTCATGTTCAAGAAACCAATTTGAAATGATTTGAGCTTTGTGACATGGTGCATTATCCTGCTGGAAGTAGCCATCAGAGAATGGGTACATGGTGGTCATAAGTTTCAAGTTCCAAGTTTATTTGTCATTACACATGGGCTGGGATAGTTGTGTATGGTGCGAGTGAGTCTGAGATTGTGTTGTGTGAGAATGTTAGCCATAACTTCAGATGTTTTCTAGTTCAGTTCTATGGTTTGTCCTTGAAGGGAGATAAGGCAGTGCACAGTGAAAGATAGCAGACCAAGCTGTCAGGCTGACCTCCCAACCGAGAGATAGGGACAAGTGAGGTTCGGTGGGGTAGTTGAATTAGGTCAGGCAAATACAATTTTTTTTAATCCATTTGATGATCTTTGGTAATTTGTCCGGATCATAAACAATCAATCAGATCTGGTCCTCAGCATTCGCATCCAGTCTGTGCAGTTTCCCTAGACATTACGTCCAGCCTCATGGCCAGACCGGTTACAGTCCGTAAAAGTTCACCGGTCTGACCCCAGATGGAGCCCACTCTTCCCTGCGTATCCGCAGTCCGGACTGCGTTGTTACGGTTCAGTTCCTCCATTCGTATCACTCTCTGATCTAATTCCTTCAAACGGTCACACACAGCCCCGAAGCATTCTTTAATTTCCACAGACAGCGGCTGGGTGAATTTGCTTGCAGCTGTCTTGCCAATCTTCCGATAGGTCAGGGCAATCCCAAAGCCAAAGAATAAGAACCCCGCCATCAATAATCCAATCATGTATAAATCTTCCGCATCCTCCACGGACAGAGCCTCCAGGCACAGGACTTGCCAGTTGTTCCATGCGTCCCTCACGTACCCTGCAGCAAAGGTCCCGTCCGGGCAGGTGGGTTCTCCCAGGGCACCCTTCCTTTGTGAGAAAATCCTATCGATCGCGCTGATTGACCAGTTAATCAATTCCATTTCAGTATTTTCAGGAGTCCAGCAAGTAGCGGGTCAGCGAGAAAAAGGACAAAAAAAACAAAGCGCCAGAGCACAGCGGGAGCAGAGTGAAAACACGTCTGCACTCAATGAAGGACAGAGTCAAGAGTCATAAATGGATAGACATGGTCAGAAACAATGCTCAGGTAGGCCGTGGCATTTAAATGATGCCCAATTGGCACTAAGGGGCCTAAAGTGTGCCAAGAAAACATCCCCCACACCATTACACCACCACCACCAGCCTGCACAGTGGTAACAAGGCATGATGGATCCATGTTCTCATTCTGTTTACGCCAAATTCTGACTCTACAATCTGAATGTCTCAACAGAAATCAAGACTCATCAGACCAGGCAACATTTTTCCAGTCTTCAACTGTCCAATTTTGGTGAGCTTGTGCAAATTGTAGACTCTTTATCTATTTGTAGTGGAGATGAGTGGTACCCGGTGGGGTCTTCTGCTGTTGTAGCCCATCCGCCTCAAGGTTGTGCGTGTTGTGGCTTCACAAATGCTTTGCTGCATACCTCGGTCGTAACGAGTGGTTATTTCAGTCAAAGTTGCTCTTCTATCAGCTTGAATCAGTCAGCCCATTCTCCTCTGACCTCTAGCATCAACAAGGCATTTTCGCCCACAGGACTGCCGCATACTGTATGTTTTTCCCTTTTCACACCATTCTTTGTAAACCCTAAAAATGGTTGTGCGTGAAAATCCCAGTAACTGAGCAGATTGTGAAATACTCAGACTGGCCCGTCTGGCACCAACAACCATGCCACACTCAAAATTGCTTAAATCACCCTCTTTCCCATTCTGACATTCAGTTTGGAGTTCAGGAGATTGTCTTGACCAGGACCACATCCCTAAATGCATTGAAGCAACTGCCATGTGATTGGTTGATTAGATAATTGCATTAATGAGAAATTGAACAGGTGTTCCTAATAATCCTTTAGGTGGGTGTGTGTGTGTATGTATGTATGTGTATGTATGTACACATACACATACACATATATACATACATACATATATATATATATATATATATATATATATATATATATATATATATATATATATATATATATATATATATATATATATATATATATATATATATATATATATATATATATATATATATATATATATATATATATATATATATATATATATAAATACACATACACACACACAAAAAAATTAGTTGCAAAGCTAATTGCCCAAGCCAATTGACTTTTAAAGTGTGTACCATGTTTGTGCTTCTTTAACAAAATATACCAGGTCGAGTGTCTAAGACAAAGGATGGACATGAAGTGCGTTCATGTAAAGTAGCTGACAGAACCGGAAGTATCACCATATCGGTGTGGGACGAGGTGGGCAGCTTGATACAAACCGGAGACATCATCCGACTCAATCGAGGGTGGGAGTAAAGTTTATTAGGCTATTGATAATAATATTAATGCTTAGAATTATAATAAAGCCTCTTTCATAGAAAGTTTTGATTTTGTTAATTTTTATCGTGTTAAAGAAAATTATACTTGATTTCAGATATGCATCTCTCTTCAAAGGATGTCTTACACTGTATATTGGGAGAACAGGGGACCTTCAGAAGATTGGAGAGTAGGTCTTCACAGCTGATTGAACAGAAGTTATTTGAAACAAATGATGATTGCGATAACCAGTACCTTCATGCATCTATCAAAGGTTCTGTATGATATTTTCGGAGGTGCCAAATTTCAGCGAGCCCAACCCGGAGGTGCTGGCTAAAATCAACCAAATAAACAACACCCACGTGAGTGTAAAAAATACTGCTCAGAGGGCATGAATGGTGAGATGAGTGCAGAATGAGCGTCTGTTTTATCTCTTAACAGGTGAAATCGGAAGCTTATGGCAGCGCTCCTAGTATACCGAATCCCGGACCACCTGTTGTACCTACAGGTTGGCACTTTAGAACCTTGAATGATTGTTTGACAAAGACTGTTGCTGTCCCTCTGATCCTGTGTTTATTAGCCAATGAGCCTGGAACCCCTAAGGGGGCCTCAGCGTATTTCCAAAAGCCTGCAAGATAGCTTAATGCCCTGATAAATTCACAGTGTAGTTCATTTTCATTCTTTGTTACCTTTGCAGCAATATACTGTTAGCGAACAGTGGCATTTAGATGAATATATAAATATGTGCTGCTCTCAATAACAAAATAAACACTTAAAAATGACAGTGGTGAGAAAATAGCAGGCAAGAAAGCATCAGATCATAGCGATGTGGATATGTTTGCACCAGCTCTGCAATTCTCCACTCCAGTACAGTCACATCACGTTTATTTATATAGCACTTATAAAATAGATTGCTTTAAAGCAAGCAGCTTTACATGAAAAACAGTGTGTGTCACTCTTAATTAGAATTACAACTTCAGTATCTACTATAAATCAGCTCTCCATTGTGTTCATGTTTTTACTCGCAGACACCTGACCATGGCGAAATAAACCATGAAGTTGAATTCCATGGCTGAATCTGAAATCGCCCCCATACCCTCAAATTACTATTTGAGGGGACCGCCATTTGTAGTGGTGTCCGAAACCATAGTGGACCTGTTCGAGTGCACTCATTCATCGACTTCATGCATTCGTTTTCATTCACTCCTTCAAGTGAACTGTATTAGTGGACTAAAGTAGGGAATAGTGAATGAGGGTTTAGGGGACGATTTTGATTTCAGCCCATGTAAAAGAAGCCGGAGACTCAGAGCCACACCTACCCATTATGTAATCGGCACTGACCTATGATGGTTCGAGGTGTTTACTAGTCAGAGTGAACTTTTCTAAATAGTTCGCTTTGGCAAGCTGTTTCCAACTTTGTTTTGGCGTAATTTGGTTCGTAATGACGTCACACCAGTCAATTCTTCGATTTCAATATTGGGGCCTTTAAAATAATTTAAAATAAGCTAAGTATCTAAAAATCAAGATATAAGCTGGAATCATTTCTTATTTTAAAAATTGTCCAATAAAGGTACACTGTGTGTCCGAGAACACGTAGTCTGAGCAGGTACTACATTTGAGAAAAAAAAAAAAAAAAAAAAAGTAGGCTATGTTCTATATAGTATAAATGTGTTCAGTATGAATGTAATCTGGACGTACTACATCAGCCATGTTGTCATTATCATGTGACCTACTGGCATCAATTGCACCACTTCACTTCCATTCACAAATCCTCTCATGTAACCTCATGGGATAGTAAAGTGTCGATCAAATGCGCACTTCAAAATCTCGCTGGAAGTAGTAGGTCATCCGAGGACTTTTTGCTTACTTTCTACTATGTATTCGTTTCTACTCTATTGGCGTACCGTTTTTCGCATACTATATAGTAGGGAAATATTCGATTTTGGATGCAGTGTATGCAACTTTTGGCACTCTAGTAGTTAATAAACAAACAAAACTGGGTCCGTCTTGCGGAAGAACATTGTAGCTGGAGCTGCTACTTCTCTCGGTTTATGTATATGACGAGTCTGCAGTAGTTGCCATCCCGCTTTGTCTAAAATATAAACGTTTATTATAGGCATAATGTTACCATAGTGATTCAGGAGAAGACAAAAACACGATTCGGAAGATGGATTCATGATGTACTCGCATATATGATTGTTGCAACTTTTTCACCAAAAGAAATGTACATAGTGTACCTTTAACAATTAAATGGATAAAAACAACTTTACATGATGTCAGTCAGACGGCTCTCTCTGTCTAAATGGGTGGTTCTTGGCCAGAATTAGCTGAAATATATCCTCTCTGCCCCTCACAGCCAACGGCTCCGCTGTGTTTTTTCCTTCTACTGTCCCCCGAGAGACCTCCTATGGTACAGGTGGGCGTCATTTGAACCGCAGCCATTGGAAGACTGGCAGTGCTTCTCCAGTTTCAGGTGGAGGTCAGGGCCCAAAACCTATTGTCACCATCACTAATGGACGGGATCCTCGCAGAGCACTGAAGAGATGAGAACAAGAAAGTGCTATTTTTTTAATTTTTTATTTTTTTTTATAACTGAACTATTGTTTTTCAGGTAACTGATTGGTTAAGGGTTATTTTATTTTAATTAAATGAACTTTTTCTGGATTGAGGTTATTTTGCAGAACAAAGTAGTGTTTCATTTTTCAAAGTGGTGGTGCTCTTAATGTATGGGTTTTTTTTTTTTGGTTTTTTTTTTTATGATTTTTTTTTTTTTAAGTTGTTAGGCAACTTTCTGTATTAAGATCCAGATTTTTCATAATACAACTGAGGCGAGACTGGCCTCTAGTGGTGAGATAGTGGAGCTGCAGGTTTAGATATTGAATTGAGGCTCTAATAAATGAGTGATGTTGATTTTCTTGTGTTTAAAAAAAAAAAACGCAAAGAAATACACCGCTATAAGTGCTTATGCCAGCTATTGGGTTTTGCATTAAAATGTACCATAGTCCATAACTACTGTCGTTTTAGCTTATTTTAATATATAAATTCAGTTCAGTCATCAAACATTTGTATGACTTGCCAGTGACTTGACTTGACTTGCTTGAGAAAGTAGTGACTTGACTTCTCACAAAAAATTACTTGGACTTGCTTGAGACTTGAAGGTTAAGACTTGAGACTTGCTTGTGACTTTGGTAATATCAGACTTTATTAGTGCTAGTAATTATTCATAATAAAGTCATAAAAAGTAATTAAGCATAAATCATTAGGACCAAAAGGACTTTAATACAAGAAAAATATATATATATATATATTTTTCTTTAAAAAAAAAAAAATCTAAATTATATCTAATGCTGCAACCAAGTAATTTCTCACATCACAATTTGCACGCTCATTTTTAATTTCTGTGTTATGTTTTTTTTTGTTTTTTTGTCAGCATAAATGTAAAGGCTTCTGTTGCAGGAAATCACTACAAAACCTGCAAATGAGAAACAGTATCACTCTTTTATAGACAGTTAAAACTGAAATTACATTGCAGAGTGTAATCTGTGTATTAAGTGTCATAAACTAAAGGCCAGAATTATTAGCATCCTTGGTCATTTTTTTTTTTTTTTTTTTTTTTATAAAATCACAAAACCTAAATGAAACGATTGAAAATGAAGAGAAAATCTCGTTATGAAATAAATGTTATTCTGTAATACACATTGGACACAATTAATGGCACCTTTTATTTCTTAATGGCAATACTTTTTGCAACCCCCTTTTGCCAAGATAGCCCTGAGTCTTCTCCTAGGCCTAATGCCTGATGAGTTTGGAGAACACATGACAAGAAATCAGAGACCATTCCTCCATAAAGAATCTCTCTAGATCCTTCAGATTCCCAGCTCCATGTTGATACACTCTCTTTTTGTCAGTTTACATTAATAAACCGCTATATTATACACCGCATGAAAGGGAATATTCAAATGTTAAAGAGTCCATAAATGGCTTGTGCAGAGTTGGGGAAAGTTACTTTTAAAAGTAATGCATTACAATATTGCGTTACTCCTTAAAAAGTAACTAAGTAACACAATTAGTTATATTTTTAAGAAAAGTAATGCATTACATTACTTTTACTTTTTCTCACCTGGGCTGGGCTTGGTTTTTAAATTTAAAAAAAAAAAATGTTTTTATAACGTAATTGTTCTATTTTGGGGCAAATGTAAAGACCCTTTCACACCAAAATTTGAATAATAAGCCTCAGGCTGAAGGAAATGCTAATTCACGTGAGGAAAGTTAAACACTTACTTCATCAATAAAAACAAAAATGTAAATTATTTTTTGCTTCTGGTTTAACTGAATCATCAGAGGTCAGCAGCAAGTAAATTGGCTAATAAAGTGAGATTAAATGCATACAAATATTTGTTTTATTGGCCATATTTAATTTTTGGAGGTTTGCATATTCTGATGCATATTCAAGTGAGATTAGAAAATGATCACATTTAGCCTAGAACTACAATATCCATCATGTTCACACACAATGCCTCTGCACTTATGGTTTTCTCAACAATAGGACGAGAGCTGTCAGTCAGTAAATGGGAAAACAAAGTAACTTGTATTACTTATTTGAAAAAGTAACTCAGATATTTTGCTGTAAATTTTAAAAGTAATGCACTACTTTACTAGTTACATCCGTTCATAAGAAAGTCTATTCTTAACAGCAGCGATTGTGATCAGCACTGAAAGCAATCTCTCAACACTGAAATCTCACCATTATGCTGAATGCTAGTCATGAAAATAAAATGATCATCTTTATTAAATGTTATTAACATAGGAAACATATTTCATATAGACATATTGTTCAAAAGTAATGTTGGACTTTTTTCCCCAAAGTTCAATGATCGGCCAGGAGTCGAATTATCAATTAAAAGTATGAATTTATTAAGGATAATAGCGAGTAAAAAAAAAGTTATCTGAGCTCAGGATTCAGAACAGCAAAGACAAGCATCTGGACAGTCCAGAATGCCTTTACAACTTTTTCATGCATATTTATATTCTTGTTCTTCTGTCTTCTCCTCATGTACCATCTTCTTCAATTGGGGTGTATAGCGTCATCAGTCCCCAGGCTGCATTCTATAACAAGAGGTTAACCACACATACACAAAGAAAGTATAGATCCACATCTGCCTAACCTTAGTTTCACTTCACACCTTGTATTGGCTGCAAAATCATCGGCACATATCAACTGCAATCATCAGCACATAAGTAAGTTAAATCATAATAAGCAAGTTCCATAGCAATTCAATTTATAATAAACAACACACTCAATTATTGATACTTCACAATGAATAACACAATCAATACTGTAAATCATAATATGCAACAATTAATGCTTCAAATCATACTAAGCAACAACATGAAATTAATGAAAATATCCTTCAGTAACTAAAAGAACTAAAAGTAGTTATGATTAATTGAATGAAAAAGGTTTGTAAATTGTGATATATCACATCCTTACTGTACTAATGAGGACACATATTCTATTTTAATTAAGGTAGAGCACATTTAATAATACCATACCATTTGATAAAAAAATTAAAAATCTGTTCCACCAATTATATACTTTAGAAAATAAAAATAATAACAAAACATCATAATGAAGATCCCAGTAAAATGAAGTCAGTCAGCTGGTTCTGATTCTTCTCTCAGACCTCTTTCAGTAGAATCCCATAAGGGCGAATGGACTTCTCCACGATCTCCTTCTCTTTAGCAGCAGAGGTGCCATCAGGAATCTCAATCAGCCAGTAGTCCTTCCTTTGGCACACTTTCCTCATCTTTGGATTGATCCTGTTCTGCATCAGGACTCTGTATCTCTTCCCGGTCTTTTTGGATGTAAATTCCTTGCTGTAGCCAGAAGCCTGATCTATGTCGTATGTTGAATAGATTCCTCTCCCGTAGAGTTGTCCAGGACCTGCTGTGTAATGGGTTTTGACGATACCTTTAGCACCCTCAATGCTGGTTCCATGATAGGAGACGGGCCACTCACCAGCCACTGAGTGACTCCTCCATCCATCCGTGCCCAGCCAGGTGTTTCCATCAGGGTACTTGTTCAGGACTTTGAGAGCAAAGCGGTACCATCCACATGGACGCGTATATGGCTCATTACCCCGCGTGCATACTGACTTGTCACTTAAATTTGTGAAATCGAAATCAAAGTGAGGTTCGAAGAATTCATCCATATCCACAAATATCTCCTTACGTACATCTGAGTTGAAACCTGTCACTGTTGCTTGTTGCAGATCAAATACATCTGCAATATGTTTGATCAATACTTTTGGCAGATAATTGCATATATTGAGCTCATTAAGATCCATCTTTCCTATTACTCCATTGTAAGGCTTCACAGTTGTTTCGAGGAGGGCAGATAGCGCCTCCAGAGCAACTTCCCTGTCCAGTGCAGACATAATGCCGATTTGCAATCTTTCTGTTTGTACAAACTGGTCTGGCTCTTCCTCTGCTCTGCTATAAATATGGACTCGACTATGACAAACAGGAAGGGGTATTTCTTTTTCACTTTCGGTTATAAAGTATCGGGGTCTACAAAAGTTCAACTGTCTGCCATGAACAACATAGTCGTTAAATATTTTTAGTTTCACTTATTGAATAGCTTAAAAGTCTGACAAATAATAAATAAAAAAAGGTAATAAATAAATAGCATATTAGTAGAGCATAAATTATATATCTGTTGCATATGATCTCATATTTAATGGCCATAGGAAATTAGTGTAGTTAGCTGATATTTTGTTTTGTATCAGGCCCAGAAATCAGCAACACCCCAGTTGCACTTTAAATTCTGCAGATAAAAGACAGCATAACTCTAGTCAGATAAAAGTGATGTTTTCTGGCAGTTTGACTAACTTTGAAAGACAATGGGCCCTATTTTAACGATTTAACCCTCTGGTGCTCTTCGGTCATTTCTGACCGAAACATTTTCTGTTTTGAAATTGTAAAAAATCACAGATCCATCGGAATGATATGAAACTTGGTGACTTTGTTGGCATTAGGTATATAAACACACACACACAAAAAATGAGGTCATGATTCGAGCATGCTAAGTGGTCATAAAAAAAAGTACTGACCGACCACAGGAAATAAATGGGAAATCGTCAAAAACACAAAAATTGTGAATATCTGTGTGTACAATCTACAAATCGGCCACAATGCTGAAAAAAAGTACACAGCAGTAAAGGGGTGACACTCTAAAACATCAAGAGTGTGATACTGACACATCCACTCTCTCTCTCACACACACACACACGCACACTTAAACACACACATGAACTACTGAACCTATGAACCACATTTTGAATTTTAAAAAATCACAGCTTCTTCAGAATGATATGAAACTTGTTGACTTTTATGGCATTAGGACTGTGAACACACAAAAATAGAGGGCATGATTTGAGCATGCTAAGTGGTCGTAAAAAAAAAAAATACTCCCACTTGTGCTCTTCGGTCAAAAATGACCACCATGGGAAATGAATGGAAAATCTGCAAAAAACATAAAAATTCACAGAATTTGTGTGTGTACAATCTACAAATCGACTTTATTTTAACCTGAAATACTGTTAAAAAATTTAAAAAATATTGTTTTATTATTTTCGATGGCAAAAATAGACCATAATTATTGCAGAAATATTAATAAGTACCAGCAAATCATCTCAAAATACAAAAGAAAATAGGTTACATGCATACATATAGATTTTACTGGGGTGGAGAAAGTTAAATTTTTAGGTGTCCGGTCACTAATGACATGAGATAACTAGTGTAACCCCCAAACGAAGAGCACCAGAGGGTTAAGCGCATGGTCTGAAGAGCATGGCGCAAGTGTGCTTAAGGCGTGTCTGAATCCACTTTTGCTAATTTAACAACAGGAAAAATATGCCTGGCGCATGGTCTAAAAGGGTTGTCTCTATTCTCTTAATGAGTCATGGGTGTGTTTTGGGCATAACGTGCAACAAACCAATCAGAGTCTCATCTCCCATTCCCTTTAAAAGCCAGTTGTGCTTGGGCCATGGCGTATTCGTTATTTACATAGCAGAATTTGTGAGTGGTAAAACTGAATGAGGCCCGATCAGACAGACCGCGTTTTTCAGGTTTGAAAACGCAAGGCGCACCGCACTGCCTTTTTTGGTTGACGTTTTTTAATTTAGAAAATAGCAGTGCACTGCATTTTTTTTATGTTGCTAGGTAACCTCGAATCAGTTGTGCTGTCAGTCTAATCAAGGTAACAGTCACTACAACGGAAGGCCTGTTACTCTATAAAAAAAAGAGAAATGAAAAACAGTGTAGGCTACAAGGCAGCAGTTGCATTTAAAGAGATATTTTCATTGACATGTAAGCCTATTGCCTTTACTTCAAGGCAAGTGAAGATCATTGCTGACACAGTGTTTGGGATCCTTCCACAATCTGGAATTTGTTTCTTGGAGTACTTTTGAGACATGTTATCAAGTTGCAGTTTCCTTTATAATCACTACTCATGAATATAGTCAAATCATTTAGTACCAGACTGATGCTTCAATTTTAAGTATGTTTTTTTCATAAGACAAAAAAATCTAATCAATATCAGATAAATTAAAGATCACATTTTTACCCAGTTGTCATTTTCTACAGTCAAATAAAGTCATGTGGGTTTAGAATCATGCATTCAAGGGTGCAGGCTGCAGGCTGCAGGCGTTTCCTTTAAGGCTGTTTACATCCTGTCACAGGATGTACATGGTCAATTGCACGATCGCCCATATACTGGTCCACATTCTCCACCTCCAAACTAAAATGTAGAGAACACATTATAATGTGTGTTTTGTAACATTGATCTATCGTTTCTTGATATATCTTTCGACTGTTCTCTGACTAGTATTAGGTTTAGTTTTACCTTATCTCTCAAGCTCTGTTTATCAACTTATCTATGTAGCTATTCATCTACCCCTGTACCATTCTAAATGGTTGCTGAAGAGTTTTTAAAATTAAATGTAATGCTTTTTTATAAAAAGTAACAGGCTACTGTACAGCCATACCCAAAAAAACAAAAAAATCTTAATTTGGGGAGAAAATTCTATTGAACAAAATAGATCATTGCAGTGGATATTTTGAGCATTTATTTTTATTTTTTACACTGAACAAAATTATAAAACGCAGCACTTATCTCAAATATTGTTCACAAATCTGTCTAAATCTGTGTTAGTGAGCACTTCTCCTTTGCCAAGATAATCCATCCACCTCACAGGTGTGGCATATCAAGATGCTGATTAGACAGCATGATTATGGCACAGCTGTGCCTTAGGCTGGCCACAATAAAAGGCCACTCTAAAATGTGAAATATTACATTTTAATATTAATATTAAATATTACACCAGTCAGTATCTGGTGTGACCACCATTTGCCTCACATCTCCTTTGCATAGAGTTGATCAGGTTGTTGATTGGGGCCTGTGGAATGTTGGTCCACTCCTCTTCAATGGCTGTGCAAAGTTGCTGGATATTGGCAGGAAATGGAACACACTGTTGTATACGCCGAACCAGAGCATCCCAAACTGAATGGCTGACATGTCCAGTGAGTATGCTGGCCATGCAAGAACTGGGATGTTTTCAGCTTCTAGGAATTGTGTATGGATCTGTACACAATTCCTGGAAGTCAGGTTTTCTATGGGAGGAAAACTCTTATGTAGCTAATTAAACACATTGTGTTCATATTCTGGGATCATCTGATTTTTTTGTACAAAGTAAACTTTATTAATATGATGTTTCCTGAGTTTTGTCTGTTAATAACACTGTCTTAATACATTAAGCCACGTTAAGCGTTTTCTTATAATGGCTTTCTATTGCTATATAGTTATCTTGCAAATTCTATCTTTGCCGGCCGTTTCTATATGAGATAATATTAAACCATTTTTCTATGACGCATTTTTGCTATTCGCAATCAGAGAGAGAGAGAGAGAGAGAGAGAGAGAGAGAGTTTAATTCACTTTATTTAGATAATTTCACAATCAACAGAACAACAAATCACATTATCCAAAAAACACAAATAAGGTGCAAAAGACCTAAACTTATTGCAATATGGTAGTAAAGGTCAACATTTCTTCTACAATTGTAAAAATAGCTTCATTAAAACACCATTTATGCAAAAAAACTTTCTAAATTATTCATCATTTTATAGAAATTGAGATTGAGCATAACCCTTGCAACTGTGTGGGCCGCCCTGGCCTCCCGAACTGTGTGCGCCGCCCTGGCCTCCCGAACTGTGTGGGCCGCCCTGGCCTCCCGAGCTGTGTGCGCCGCCCTGGCCTCCCGAGCTGTGTGCGCCGCCCTGGCCTCCCGAACTGTGTGGGCCGCCCTGGCCTCCCGAACTGTGTGTGCCGCCCTGGCCTCCCAAACTATGTGGGAAGTCCTGGTCTGTCCTTCCCGTCCCACCCTGGTCTGTCCCTCCTGTTCACCCCTGGTGGAGCGTCTGGTAGCCGCTCCTTAAGGAGGGGGTAATGTCACTGTCCTGTCTTGTTGAGCACATGTGGTGTTTTGTTATTTTCTAGCCATGTGCTTTGGGTTGTCATGTTTTGGTTATGTCATGTCTCCAGTCTATTGTCCTGACCCCGCCCCATTGTTAGCTCATTATTGATTATTTGCCCCACCTGTCTTCCCTCATTACCTGCCTTGTTTGTTATCTATTTAGTCTCCTTGTGTTTGCTGTGCTGTGCTTGTTTGTTACGTTGTTGTTTGATGTCTCCTGGTTCCCTGACCTGCTTCATGTTTCCTGATCCTGGTGTTGTGCCTTTGTTTAGTTTTGTTTTCCCCCTCGTGGGTGTTTTTGTTCATTTTATTTTATTATTTAAATAAACCTCCCTTTCTTCCTGCATTTGAGTCCTCACTCCCTATTCTCACAACCGTTCCTGACAATATGCCATTATAATGAGACATTATAACAGGACTTGTAGGCATTTAAGCTAACTTTAACATGGATGTCTATGGAGAGATGCTAATCGTGATTATCCTCTATTAGTACAACATACATATTATGCTAAAACGGACAATACACAAAGACTATAGCAAAGTAGATATACGTCCTACAGAAATACTTACAGACTTTGACCTTCATAAAGCATACACGTTTATAAAAACTAAAACCATCTTTTCAAACTTTGCTGTTTTCATTAGATGTCCCTCAACAACATGTTTGACCTCATATGATACTGATTTAAAGTTTTTCTTAAAAAGTAGCTAAGCCACCACTGCAGTGATTTTTGTGGCTTAAAATAACTAGCCCGTCCCATTCCACTAACCAGTCATTCTCATTAAACACATCACTATGAGTTTCCTGCACCAGCATTACATCCATTTTCTTTTGCTTAGTCAGATCATAAAGCATTGTTCTTTTCTTATTGTCTCATGCGTCCTGTTACTCCTGGGCTGAATCCAAAATTCCCCCCTATAACCTTAAATAGGGCACTATTTGAGGGGACATTAATTTGTAGTGGTGTCTGAAACCATAGTGGACGTTATTGAGTGCACTCATTCAGTCCCACAATGCACCGCAATAACGAGTGTACAGCCGATGTACACACAGTGGCTGTCCGAATTCGCTCACTTGTTTTCATTCACTCCTTCAAATGTACTGTATTAGTGAACTAAAGTAGAGAATAGTGATTGAGTTTGCGTTTTGGGGGGTATTTGGGGGGTATTCCGCCTGGGACTCCATTTCCCAGTATCCTCTGCTCCCAGTATTAGTTAACCTGTTTCACCTGTGTCTTGTTTTCTTAGTTTATTACCCTGTCTATTTAAATGCCATTTGCCCTGCATTCTGGATGAAGTCTTGTTTGTTTGTTTTGGTTGACACTCTCCCTTGGCTTTTAGAGCAGTTCTTGGTTTCCTTATTTGATTTCTGCCTGAGTCTTGGATTCCCTGTTCCTGTCTGCCCTCCTTGGAGTTTATGTTGGGTATTTGGACTGATTACATGTGTTTGACTCTCTGCTTGGTATAGATGATGACCTTAGATTGTACTTGTAAATAAACTGTGTTTGGATTCTCACTCCTTCTGCTGTGTGCTGTCATTACAAATACAAACCAATGTGTTCTAATTAGGAACATAATGAATAGCCATGGCAACTGCTGAATAATGTCCAAACAGGAACAAAGAGAAATGTCTCCGTTACGTATGGTAACCCTCATTCCCTGAAGGAGGGAATGGAGACGTACGTCAGAGATGATGTGACGAAATGGGATCACGCAAGGGGGCCCAATCCTCTTTGAGTGTAACTAAGCGAGCCAATGAATATTGGCATGTGGTGTTCGCATTCTGTGCCCGGCCCGCACGGTGCGGGTATAAATACGGAAGTAGATGCCATATCAGATTGCTTTTTGCTGAGGAGCTGGGTTGGTGACCTGTCACTCGCGATGTACGTAAGAGATGATCCGACGAAATTGGATCCCTAACTAAACGCCATGTTGCTGGCCACTTCCAGCGCCCCGCATAAGCTTCCTAACCCCCATATTTCTGGGGCGAAGATGCTTATGCAAGGAGAGTCATCACTGCCATTCCACATGACCCACTCAGTGAATACTGAATATGCTGGGAAAGCATGCCCCTTCGTAGAAAGGGAAAGCTGCAAAACCACATCCTGCCCGAAGGGAGGTATCATGTGGGAATACACATATGTACTAGCCAGTCTAGGGTAGTGCAACATAAGGCATGTCTCTGGGGTGGTTCCAGCCTGTGGGGTGGAGAGCGCACCGTCAGATATGACAGAACGTACTCTGTCGAGGGAAAACACTGGCTAGCCATCAGGGTACCCATACCGTGGAAGAATACACATATGGGGTCGCTGCAGGGACCACGCATATAGGCACCCAGCCTAAACAGGTTCAAGCTTCAACAAGTAATAGGCCTGCCATCAGATGCCACGTCTGACTGCCGGAGGGTGATGTAGGAACTCACCTAATTAGCCGTACTGGATAACCAACTGGAGCAATGAGTGCACGTATCTGGCCTTATGGCAAGAATGGCGCAGCAAGCCGACACATGAGCAATCTCCCTGCGCTACTGGCCGCTGGAGGCGAATATACGGGAGGAAACCGGCTCAACACAAATGCTATAGAATCTAGCGAACGTGTTAGGTGTCGCCCAGCCCGCAGCTCTACAGATATCTGTCAGTGATGCGCCTTGGGCCAATGCCCAGGAGGAAGCAACATTCAACACCCAAATGGACAAGGTGTGTCTTGGGCTTGGTACGCCAAGACAATAGCATCCACTATCCAGTGGGCTAATCTCTGCTTGGAGACAGCCTTCCCCTTCTGCTGGCCTCCATAACAGACAAAGAGCTGCTCTGAGGTCCTGAAGCTTTGTGTTCTGTCCACATAGCACCGCAGAGCGTAGATGGGACAGAGAAAAGCTAGGGCTGGGTCTGCCTCCTCCAAGGGCAATGCTTGCAGGTTCACTGCCTGGTCTCTAAATGGAGTGGTAGGAACCTTGGGCACATATCCAAGCCGGGGTCTCAGGATCACGTGAGAGTTTGCCAGCCCAAACTCCAAGCATGATTCATCAACCAAAAAAGCCTGCAGGTCCCCCACCCTCTTGATCAAGGCCAATGCTACAAGGAGGACTTTCTTAACTGACAGGATCTTCAACTCCACTGACAGCAAAGGTTCAAAGGGAGGCCTCTGAAGTTCCCTGAGCACCAAAGACAGATCCCAAGAGGGTACAAGGTGCAGACGAGGAGGAATTAACCTTCTTGCACCCCTGAGGAACCTGATGATCAGATCATGCTTTCCTAGTGACTTACCTTAAACCACATCGTGATGCGTGGCAATTGTGGCCACATACTTTGTGGGTGGAGGGAGCCTATGCTCCAACCCAACTTGCAGGAAGTAAAGCATGATTCTGACCGAGCATCTTCGGGGTTCTTCCCGGCGAGAAGAGCACCATTCGATGAAAAGGTTCCACTTTAACGCATAGAGGTTCTAGCGGAAGTAATGGTGTCTACCACAGCCTGTGGTAGGTCACTTAGACTTAGACTTAGACTTAGACTGGAAGCGGGTGCCATAGAGTGCCTCGTCTCTGAGAAAGTAGGTCCTTCCTCAGAGGACTGGGCCAAGGAGGTGCTGTCACGAGGAGCATCAGTTCTGGGAATTGAGAATAGAACAACTGGCAATGGGTCGAGTCTAGAGAGGCAAACAGGTCTACCTGTGCGGCTCCAAAGAGGTGCCATATCAGCTGAACCACCTGGGGATGGAGTGGCCTCTCTCCCGGAAGCGCAGGCTGTCGTGAGAGCTCATCGGCTGCACGATTGAATATGCCGGGGATGTGAATGGCACAAAGCGACCTCAGATGCTTCTGACTCCATAGGAGGAGATGGCGGGCGAGTTGCGACATGTGACGGGAGCATAGTCCATCCTGGTGTTTGATGTACACAGCAGTTGCAGTGCTGTCCGTACGGACCAGTAGGTAATTTCTACCAACTGGGTGATTATCGAAGTGTGCGTGGAACGCTGTTCAAAACTCTCCTGAAGGAAGGCAAGAATTATTGGTATTAAGCATTTAAATAGGTCCCCACCCCCCATGGCCTGCACCAATTTGTGAAAATTCTCCATTTATGTGTGTAGAGACGCCTCGTGGAAGAAGCCCCGGCCTCAGAGATGGTGTTCAACACGTGAAATATTTTGTTTGAACGCCATTGGCCAGTGTTACTGGCATGATTCAATAAGGCTTCTGTAGTATTGGAGGGAAGGGATTTCCCCATAAGCATTAGCAAACACAATGTTGAAGTGAATTGAACTGAAAGGGAACCCACTATGCTAACAATCTTAGGATCTCTTCGTCGAACATTGCATGTTGGTGACACTGGTAGGTCAGCTGTGTGTTGTGTATGTGTATGTGTGCCAATTTCTTTATTTTTGGTGGTATTGGATTTTGTTGTATTGGAATTTTTGTTGTTACTATCTAAATCAATCATCATGTTACTCTTCTTGGGTTATTTAACCCGGAAGTGTTAGCGCCAACAGAATGGCAAACTTGAATTCTGATATACACGGGCTCCTGATTATTCTACTGTTGGTTACCAGGCAAACATGGTAAAATAGTTAATACTTTATGTATTTCTTTATTTGATTTTGTTTCTTTAGTGGAGTTGTGTGTAAAACCTGTATTTTTGCGGTTTCTGTTTGTCTAGTTTTCACGGTGTCTCAGATCAATAAATAAAAAACATATGGACATCAGTACTTCAGAAGTGTGGACTGTTGAATAACTAATGAGTAGTTACATGGCAGCAGTGATAAAATTGTATATATCAAGTTCAGGATCAGAATTCATTGATCCCTTTGATCCAATGTAAGAGTCAGAGTAGAACCTGTGAGAGCCGAGAGGGCTTCCAGAACAAGTTCTTTGTCCATCATAGGCATTAATCAGGCAGGTTGCACACAATGGAATAAGTAAAAAAATAAAACCCTAAATGGACCTAAATAAAATTGATGTTTGTGCCTTCTGTTTTACAAACCATGAAATCGAAATTATGTATCAAAAAAGGCCAAAGGGGTTTCAGTGATTTTTTTTTTCCTAAGTCCCAAGTGGACCACGCAAGAACACAATGAAACATGACACACACAGTCTTGATCTACCACCACACCCTAAGTGCTAGAAACAAAAGTGAAATTATCTAGACGAATAGAAGAATGCACAGACTAACTAACTTTACATTAAAACAGACCCCTTTTATTAATAAATTAAATCTGTATTTCTCAGTGAAGCCAATGGGTTACTGCACTTCAGTTCTTGCGATTATATATTTTGTTTGCAATGGTGCAAAAATGTATTGCATGTTGCATGAACAATTCTGAGAAAAGTCTTATTGCTTTAAATTTTCCAGTCATCCAGGTCTCTTCAAGCACAGGACGCCCATCTCTGAATTTCATATTTAATTTCAGTTTTATATTTTATTGTCAGAAAAAAAGTAAAGGGTTC
This sequence comes from Paracanthobrama guichenoti, assembly GCA_018749465.1. Taxonomy (NCBI): domain Eukaryota; kingdom Metazoa; phylum Chordata; class Actinopteri; order Cypriniformes; family Gobionidae; genus Paracanthobrama; species Paracanthobrama guichenoti. Next base: position 9,725,434 of record CM031948.1, on the reverse strand, counting down.
TGTTACAGGAAATCATGATAAGTAAAATTGCATTGTAGAGAGTAAATGTATAAAGTGTTATAAACGAATGGCCTTGTGAGCTTAATAGTTTCATTTGTGTTTCAAACTGAGAAGCCAAGCAGCCTTTGGCCTCAAGATAACAAAAGTGGTTTGTGGAAAATCCCAGTATTTGTTTTTATGAGGAAATACAATATAGCCTATAGAATATGTCACTATTTTCATTCAAAATCTATGGTGTGAAAAAAACAAAAAACAAAAAAACTTTACAGCCATATTATCTTTGAAATATATTTTTTAAGTCAATCCATAACTTTTTTTTTTTTTACATTTATGTATTTAGAATCAGACAAACAGTATAATTCTTGTTCAAAGTAATACAAAAAAAGATTAAAAGACCACCCAGTAGGTGGCTATATATGCACAAATCACCTTTGAACATAAGAAGAAAGACATTTATTTTGCAGCCCCTCTTTGAGAACCCCTGCTCTTACAGCAATCATAAGCAGCAGCAGGCAGTGGTTTGACTGAGAACATTTCACGCTAGTCTCAAGTCACTGAGTGCAATCTCTCGACACTAACATGACATGATTCTGAATGCCTGCCTAAAAAAATGTATTATTATTCTGTGAAATAAAGCACATCTTAATTAAATCTTATTAACATGAAGGAAACAAAGGTATTTAGGCAAATTGTTCAAAAGTATAAAGTGGAAACAAAAGTAACTATATGTCCAATAAAAGTATAGGCATACACAATAAAGCAAATCTGGTCACACATTTGAGTTTACATAAATCACTGACAATGATTAATCAAATGCATTTTAACTATACTATTTTTAACAACAGTTTCAACAACAAAGATCAATTATGTACCTTATGTATAAAAATTAACAATAATTACAACAATCGTCATAATCATCTCAGGAAAATCAATACAGAGGCAATCAGCTGGTTCTGATTCTTCTCTCAGACCTCTTTCAGTAGAATCCCATAAGGGCGAATGGACTTCTCCACGATCTCCTTCTCTTTAGCAGCAGAGGTGCCATCAGGAATCTCAATCAGCCAGTAGTCCTTCCTTTGGCACACTTTCCTCATCTTTGGATTGATCCTGTTCTGCATCAGGACTCTGTATCTCTTCCCGGTCTTTTTGGATGTAAATTCCTTGCTGTAGCCAGAAGCCTGATCTATGTCGTATGTTGAATAGATTCCTCTCCCGTAGAGTTGTCCAGAACCTGCTGTGTAATGGGTTTTGACGATACCTTTAGCACCCTCAACGCTGGTTCCATGATAGGAGACGGGCCACTCACCAGCCACTGAGTGACTCCTCCATCCATCCGTGCCCAGCCAGGTGTTTCCATCAGGGTACTTGTTCAGGACTTTGAGAGCAAAGCGGTACCATCCACATGGACGCGTATATGGCTCATTACCCCGCGTGCATACTGACTTGTCACTTAAATGTCTGAAATCATAATCAAAGCGAGGTTCGAAGAATTCATCCATATCCACAAACATCTCATTGCGTAAACCCATGTACTGATGAGAGCTCTCAACATTACCTCTGGCACCAAACAGTTTCAAGAACTCTTGACCCAATATGGCAGCAGCGATAAAATTGTATATATCGAGTTCAGGATCAGACTTTAGTGACCCCTTTAAGCCAGCGTAAGGCTTCAGGGTAGAACCTGTGAGAGCCGAGAGGGCCTCCAGAACAACTTCTCTGTCTATCGTAGACATGGTTCAGGCAGGTTGCACACAATGGAATAAGTCAAACTTGAGAGTTGCCCACAGTTATATGGGCCAAAAGTTGAGGAAGCTGATACGTGTTATATTTGTTTTACAGCAGAGCTTGTAAACATGCAATAAAACATTATGGCACTCACATTCTTGATCTTGTTTATGATGCACTGAATGTTTCAGCTGAGCCTGCAAAAGAGAAACCAATGATCATATTTTGGGGAGAGGGGTGGTTTATGCATTCAAAAAAATTGGTATTATACATAATCACAAAGAAATACAAGTGGAAAGAAAAACAAAGTAACATGTTCAATATTTTGACACTTCTCAAGCACTGACAAACAACTGTATATTTGTATGTATTTCAGTTGTATGGCTCCTTTCTACTGTACATTCTTCAGATGAGTTTCTGTAAGTCACGGCCAATATTTTCCATCTGGCTCAAACGGCGTGTTTATTGTGTCTGAGTTTCTAAGTGTTTTTGGTGCACTTGACTAACATTGACTAACACACACATATATGTATATGTATGTATGTATGTGTGTGTGTGTGTGTGTGTGTGTGTGTGTGTGTGTGTGTGTGTGTGTGTGTGTGTGTGTGTGTGTGTGTGTGTGTGTGTGTAAAAGACAATAAAAACAACTATATGCATCAAACCCACTCCTTTGGTAAAAAAAAAATCTAATTGATTTTCAAAAGTCAACAAATTTGTAAAAGTAACATTTTGACAAAGCAAACGTCAGTCTCTGAGTAACGTCCTTTATTTAATCCACAAAATAAACTTCTGTAAAAATACGCATAACGAATAAGTGTGTGATGAGACAATTAGCTCACGAGACAAGACAAGATTTTTGCACAGTATTTTTAAGAAATCCATTTCATGACTGGATAAATAGTCTGCAGGCAGGGATGGGCAGTATTTCACATGTATTTAAAATATGTATTTGAAATACAAAATACTATTTTGTATTTTAAAGCCTTTGGAAAAAATCTAATGTAATTATTTAAATACATTTAAGATGAGTATTTTTGTATTTTCAAAATACTCAAAATACTTTGAGCCAGTCAGCCTCTTTATCAGGGTGCTGTTTTCATACATCACCTACTTCAGACCAGACATGCCCCTCCCCTCCCCCCAACCCCAACATTCATCCATGTGAGCCGCAGCTGTAACGTTACAACCCAGCCTTGGATTGGCAACTTTTCTGGAATAAGGTGAGTCATGGTCAGTTCTACTTGTTGATTAAAGTAGCTTGTGAAATGTATTTGAAGCATTAACGTTAGTGCATGTTAGGGATGGGTGATATGACAATACATATCGTAGATTCATAGCGATTATAAACAGAACTGAATAAACTGAATCGATGGAACTTTTTCTAAATCGTTTGCATAGATAGGCCTATTGGGGTAAGCAAATATATCTGTGCTGCTTTAGTGGGCAGGAATAATTGGAATGTATTGGAAAAACAAGCAAGGGCGAGTGAGTTATTGGGTGTGATGTGATTTGTGTTATTATAACTGCAGCGAAAGTAGGCCTACGCTGACAAATAGGCCTACACTTTTAACTTAAAGGCCTTTTTAACGTGGCAAGCGGTGGAATCAGCACACAGTTGCCGCTTTCTCTTTAGCTTTGTGTAGTTGAAGCCTTGGTTATACTTTAGCATTTCGCATGGCTCTACGCCGCGAACCTGCTTACTGCGCACGCTCCTCAGTAAACCTATGAGGTGAAAAAACATAATAAAAGATAAAAATTAGTTTTAGGGAAATTAGCAGGGGAAGGGAAGAGGTGTATAAAATGAAAATGAAAGTTTCTAAGCAGTTGCACACATATAAATGCTTTTTGGCATTCAGAATAGGCCCAGATAGATTTCAGCCTAATAGGGATAAGTTATGTTACCTGCACTGAATTGCCAATTTCACATGTATTTTGTGTATTTTCAAAATACAAAATACTGTATTTGTATTTAAATAAATTTTTCCACACAGTGTTTTGTATTTGCATTTTAAATACACATCCATGTATTTATGGCCATCTCTGTCTACAGGTGCATTTTGAAATGTTTTAACTAATCATTGTGTAATGAATGTCATTTCAGTTCAACTTTGTGAGTATGAATTATATCAGGGGCGTTATTATATGCATTTACATTTAGTCATTTAGCAGACGCTTTTATCCAAAGCGACTTACAAATGAGAGCAATACAAGCAACTAAAAACAGTCAAGGGCAACAATAGGCAAGTGCTTTAACAAGTCTCAGTTAATCTAACACAGAACACATAGGACAGAACTATTTTATTTATTTTTTTAAATAGACAAACAGAAAACGATAAGTTTTCGAGTGATAAGTGCTATTCTTTATTGGTCAGGTGCTGCTGGAAAAGATGCGTTTTAAGATATTTTTTAAAAGCTACTGACCAAGCTTAGTATGTCAAAAAAAGCTGAACATATGGAGCTGGTTAAGTGACGCAAACTCCAAAATGTATTCGTTTACAAATCATGGACAAAGATAGTACTTTTTTATCCTATTTCTATATAATTTCCTCCTTGTGTTTTTAACTGTGAATTTGCACTGTCCATGGAGCGGACCTGTTTACATTTCACTGCCGGTTGTATATTCTGTATATAACTGTGTATGTGACAAATAAAACTCTTGAATCTTGAATCTTGAATCTTGGACTGTCCAATCGGAATCTTAGCACTTTTTCTCTTGGCCAATCGGAATCTTAGCACTTGCGTCAGAATCTTGAAGCACACAGCATCAACTGAGCTCGCCAGTCTGATGGAAGGAAGCTTATTGTTTAATTCAAGCTAAGTCAAGCTTTTTGGAGCAAAAACAACATCTGTTTGTTTGCTTGATTCAATTAACGTTAGCTACTGCTTTTTTATGTGATATAATTTACAAGAATATTGTATTGTTGTCATACCTATGACCTTAGCTAGGCTTATTGTTAGCCGGGTGCTCTGCCCTGAGTTCCGAGATATACGGCTACTGCTCGAATTCTCCGCTACCCTGAATATTATGTTGCCGTGCGTCCACATGAGCGTGAAGGTCCGCATCTGAAGATGCACGACTTTGAGCCGAATCTGCCCGAACAGACGGATATTAGTACATCTCATCACACAGGCAACCAGTTTGCGTGTCTAAATCAGTGGTATGATCTGGTTTTCAGTCTAAAACAGTAGCGTCGTCATCCGTTTGGGGAGATGCGCGCGCAGTCAGCGGAGGCAGTCATTCATGATGTCGGTAAGAAGTTAAATGTGACTTTACACAATAGCTGATGCGAGAGTAAGTGTAACAGGAAGCAATTTGGCAATCGTGTTAATCTCATTGCATGGGATGCATTTCTAACAACATAGGGCTATTTAGATAAACAATCTGGCGAGCGTGTTGTTTTAGGCTAATACACCAACAGCAAATTTCTGTATAATAAAGGGCTACATTTTGCATCCAAGTCTATCATTTGAAATCTTTACATTGTATTGTAGCTCAGAATTAGAGTTGCCGTGTATCTCGAAACATTGATCAGTCCTTGGACCGATGAGATTGGCTAACTTATCGTGATTTTCCATTTCAGAATGAGGGAGCTTAATGAGGAGGACTCATATATAGCACAGCTAGACTCAGCAGGGAGGTGCAAGTGGAGCTGGGCATGGCTCAAGGTGGAAGTGAAGCAAGAAGTGAAGGGAATTACGCATACACTGCCACTTTCATTGTGTTTTAAAAAAGTAGATAAGGCAGGACATGCCAAATGTACCTTATGACAAATGTGTCATTTGCATATTAAAATCAGTCACCTTTTTTACTCTGAGGAGTTTGCAGGTCTGACTATGGTAAAAAAAACGCCTTACTTTACTGCCGCTAGTGTTCACTTCTGTTGGAAACTGCAGTGATATGTACGTATTGGTACGTACACTCACCTAAAGGATTATTAGAAACACCTGTTCAATTTCTCATTAATGCAATTATCTAATCAACCAATCACATGGCAGTTGCTTCAATGCATTTAGGGGTGTGGTCCTGGTCAACGAGCTCACCAAAATTGGACAGTTGAAGACTGGAAAAATCAGAATCAGAATCAGAAAGAGCTTTATTGCTAAGTGTGCTTGCACACACAAGGAATTTGTCTTGGTGCTGAAGCTTCCAGTGCACATATACAATACAACACAACATGAACACAGATATACAAATATGAAAAAAAGTATGTGTAAAATAAATATATATGTATATATATATATATATATATATATATATATATATATATATATATATATATATATATATATATATATATATATATATATATATATATTGTAGCGTATGGACGGCGCTCATAAATGATCAACGGACCAATACTTTGATTATTTATAATGACTCAAGCAAGACCGGCGCCGTGAAGTCTACAGACTGACAGGTTAACGGTGCTAAAAGGACACAAACCATGCTCGTGCAGCTCACCGTCATAAACCAGCCCCCCACCTCACACATACCAAAGGACATCCGAACAGATCATATGACTGTTAACTTCATTAACTTCATGTTATTCTTCATTTTAGGTGTACTCTTCCCTGTATGTATGCATGCTTTTTGTTATAACCATTTTAGATGTGTTTTGATAGGTTAGAAACTTATAGCCAGCGAAGGCTTAAGGAAAGATGGCGTCAATTCTCGCCATTCCTGTAACTCTTGGGTTAAAACCCCCATGTTTGGTCTCGAAATCTTTGTCTCGCAATTTGTAGGCCAGCTAGGCGGGTTGTGGGGTGCTATGATGCTATTTTGCTTTCTTTCATGCCAAAACCCCAAAGTCTGCATACCCAAAAAACCCCAAGTCTGCCCATTTGTGAGAGTCATAAAACATGTTAATGAGGTGAGACCCAAGACAAAGGGAGATTTCCCGCTTCTGAGTTCCTTCGCTCTGATTGGCTGTTCCGACCAAAGAGACGTGCCCCGTCGCGGCCTTTAAGAATGGGCCACAGACGGCTTCTGGTCTCTCTTGCGCCTCCTCTCTTGTCCTTCGCCTCTTGTCCGGCTCCTTCGCTCTCTGTCCTGCTCTCTCATCTTCTCTCTTCCTTCTTGCTTTCCTCTTCCTCTTCGCCACCTTCCAACGGATCTCATCACACAAAGGAACCAAAGTTGAATTTCCCGCGGACTCCAAGGAACCACCCGGCAAGATCGAAACACGGACCGGATCGCGGAATTCCCTTAAACACACGAGCTCACCACCAAGGAAACATATGCAAGTATCCATAAGCTGTCGTTATAAAGTTTTGAGCTTATACCAATAAGCTGGACTGACTCCTTGTTTATGCTCATAGGTTGTGTCGATAATATCACCGTTGCTCTGTCTCTCTCTCTCTCTCTCTTTCTCCCTCTCCCTCTCTCTCCTTCCTGCTTTCAGTTAATTTGTGTATGTTTGTTTATTGTTTGTTGATTTTATTAAAATATATATATTCACACGTGATTGCGCTTGGTTTGCTCATACATAGGTCACTTTTACGGTGAACCGACCCTGTTACAAATTAAAAGAAAGCTATTTCAGAGAAACGTTGTTTAAGAGTTATTAAAAGACAGATATTTTGGTGGACAATTATCTGTCCTTTGAACTCAATCCTAGAATTAAAGAAATTTCTAAAAGTTGAATTAAGCCCTAGATATTAATAATTGTTTTAATCTGTTTTAATCAATTATTAATATCAAATTCCCTCTGTGCGGATCTGTGCATGTTTGATCGTAACACACGATTAAGCGCATGCATAAATCCCGCACCATTTCCCCAGGGCTAGATATTCATTACAATATATATATATATATATATATATATATATATATATATATATATATATATATATATATATATATATATATATATATATATATAGGTCACAGTTACATTTAAGAATATATTGCACTAGTTTAGAATATATTGCACTAAACAGTCAAAGTATTGCACTTAAAGGCGGCTGGGGGGGTTGGGGGGAGGTATTCAACTGTTCAAGAGGGAAATGGCCTGTAGGAAGAAACTGTTCCTGTGCCTAGATGTTCTAGTGGCCAGTGATCGGAGTCGCCGTCCTGACGGTAACAGTTCAAACAGGAAGTGTCCAGGGTGAGCGGAGTCTGTGATGATTTTACCTGCCCTCTTCCTCACTCTGGAAGAGTACAGGTCCTGGAGGGCTGGCAGGGGGGCACCAATAATCCTCTCTGCAGTCCGGATTGTACGATGTAGTCTCCTGATGTCAGATTTGGTAGCTGAACCAAACCAGACAGTGATGGATGTGCACAAAACAGACTCAATGACAGCCGAGTAGAACTGGATCAGCAGCTCCTGTGGGAGGTTGAACTTCCTCAGCTGACGAAGGAAGTACAGTCTCTGCTGGGCCTTTTTACAATGGAGTCAATGTGATTGTCCCACTTCAGGTCCTGAGAGATGGTGGTGCCCAGGAACCTGAATGACTCCACTGCTGCCACTGTGCTGTTCATGATGGTGAGTGGGGGCAGAGCAGGGCTGTTCCTCCTGAAGTCTATCATCTATCACTATCATCTCCACCGTTTTGAGCGTGTTGAGCTCAAGGTTGTTATAACTGCACCAGACAGCCAGCCGTTCAACCTCCAGTCTGTAAGCAGACTCATGGTATTGAAGGCTGAACTGAAGTCCACAAATAAGATCCTTGCATATGTCCCAGGTCTGTCGAGATGTTGCAGGATATAATGCAGTCCCATGTTGACTGCATCATCCACAGACCTGTTTGCTCTGTAGGCAAATTGAAGAGGATCCAGCAAGGGTCTAGTGATGTCCTTCAGGTGGGCCAGAACCAGTCTTTCAAATGACTTCATGACCACAGATGTGAGAGCGACAGGTCTGTAGTCATTAAGTCCAGTGATTTTGTTTTTTTTGGGGACAGGAATGATGGTGGAGCGTTTGAAGCAACGGGGAACTTCACACTGCTCCAATGATCTATTGAAGATCTGCGTGAAGACTGGGGCCAGTTGGTCAGCGCAGGCTTTCAAACAAGCAGATGAGATGCCGTCTGGGCCTGAAGCTTTCCTTATCTTCTGTCTTTTGAAGATTTTGGTTACCTGCTCCACACAGACCTTAAGCTCAGGTTGGATGACGGGGGGGAGGAGAGGAGGTGCAGGAGGTGTTGGGGGACGTGTGAAGTGCAGATCAGAGCGGGTGTGAGGTGTGAGATTGGGTTTCTCAAACCTGCAGTAAAATGCATTCAGCTCATCAGCCAGATGTTGATTCTCAGCAGGTCGGGGGGATGGTGGCTTGTAATTGGTGATATTCTTCAGGCCTGACCAGACAGCAGCAGGGTTGTTAGAAGAAAACTGGTTTCTCAGCTTTTCAGAGTAGCTTCTTTTAGCAGCTCTGATCTCCTTTGTCAGTCTGTTCCTGGCCTGGATATACAAGACCCTATCCCCACTTCTGTAAGCATCCTCTTTAGCATGACGAAGCTGTTTGAGTTTCCCAGTAAACCATGGTTTATCATTAGTGAATGATAAGAATGTCTTGTTATGTACTTGTAATGGACTTCATTAGTCCATCTTTTTACAGTCTTTATTACAGGTTTAGCTGATTTCAGTTTCTGCCTGTAGGACGGTATAAGATGAACCACACAGTGATCAGACAGCCCCAAAGCTGCCCGTGGGACGGAGTGATATGCATTCTTTATTGTGGTGTAGCAGTGGTCAAGAATATTACTGTCTCTGGTGGGACATGTAATGTGCTGTCTGTATTTTGGCAGTTCACGGGAGAGATTTGCTTTGTTAAAATCCCCAAGAATGATTAAAAGAGAGTCTGGATACTTTTGTTCAGTCTCAGCTATTTGTTCAGCCAGCTGTTGTACTGCCGCGCTGACACACGAGTCTGGAGGAATGTAAACATTCACGAGAATAAACGAGGAAAACTCCCGCGGTGAATAGAAAGGTTTACAGTTTATGAAGTGGGCCTCTAGGTTAGGAGAGCACATCTTCTTCAGCGTTGTTACATCTGAACACCAACTTTCGTTGATGTAGAAACACAAACCTCCACCTCTCGTTTTCCCGGTTAGTTCCGTGATGCGATCTGCTCGGAACAGCTGGAAGCCCGGCAGATGTAGTGCGTTGTCCGGTATGGCTTCACTCAGCCAGGTTTCAGTGAAGCACAGTGCAGCAGAGTTGGAAAAATCCTTGTTAATCCGGGTGAGGAGAAGCAGTTCGTCCGTTTTATTAGGAAGAGAGCGGAGATTAGCAAGATGAATACTGGGAAGAGGAGTGCGGAGGCCGTGCGCGCGGAGTTTAACCAGCGCACCGGCTCGCTTCCCCCGCTTGTGTCTGGCCGCGCGATTTAAAGAAACAGTCACGACTCCAACGAGGATATCAAACAAAACGTCTGAATAATCAAAAACTGCAGACATATTGTCTGGTGTGTGTTTCCTAATGTCCAGTAGTTCGTCTTTGGTGAAACTGATTGGAAAAGAATGACTAAAAGCAGAACAAACAAACAAAAACAAAACAATAACTGAAGAGCTCAACACCGAAGCAGCCATCCGCGGCGCCATCTTGTGTCAAAAATGTTGCCTGGTCTGTTGAGTCTTGATTTCTGTTGAGACATTCAGATGGTAGAGTAAGAATTTGGCGTAAACAGAATGAGAACATGGATCCATCATGCCTTGTTACCACTGTGCCACGGTGGTGGTGGTGTAATGGTGTGGGGGATGTTTTCTTGGCACACTTTAGGCCCGTTAGTGCCAATTGGGCATCGTTTAAATGCCACGGCCTACCTGAGCATTGTTTCTGACCATGTCCATCCCTTTATGACCACCATGTACCCATTCTCTGATGGCTACTTCCAGCAGGATAATGCACCATGTCACAAAGCTCGAATCATTTCAAATTGGTTTCTTGATCATGACAATGAGTTCACTGTACTAAAATGGCCCCCACAGCCACCAGATCTCAACCCAATAGAGCATCTTTGGGATGTGGTGGAATGGGAGCTTCGTGCCCTGGATGTGCATCCCACAAATCTCCATCAACTGCAAGATGCTATCCTATCAATATGGGCCAACATTTCTAAAGAATGCTTTCAGCACCTTGTTGAATCAATGCCACGTAGAATTAAGGCAGTTCTGAAGGTGAAAGGGGGTCAAACACAGTATTAGTATGGTGTTCCTAATAATCCTTTAGGTGAGTTTATTTTGGGGTTTTTGCAAAACTTTGCTACGGGTACATTTTGCCAATGAGACCAAGTTGTTATTCTTGTGGGAAATTTTATTTTCACAAACAACGGTTTCTAGCAAACGACACGACACACCCTCCACAGGTCACCTTTCAGGCGTAACCTTCGCTCACTCTCACCCTCCCGCTTATCCTCTTTGGTCTCATCCACACTTCCTCCCCTAATCAGCTCTCATCACTAGATACTAACAGTGCTACTGATGCTCTTTTCTCTACTCTAACTTCTTGTTTATACAACCTTTGCCCCCTTTCATCCAGGCCAGAAATGTACTTCTTTTCTAAAAAGATAATGAGACCTTTTATTTTGTCATAAAACAGGAGATGAAACAGGTAGATCAACTGAACAGGATTTTATTCACAGAAAGGTTAGGATCTTTCAGATCGTCAAGCAAGTAACTGAATGGCTTAAGCAGTCACTTAACTGAATAGTCTTTTTCCATGTGAACACAGATGATAAGCGGATGAAAGGATCAATGGTTGGATGAAGACGATGGATGTAAGGAGTCACGGGTATGTAGTCAGGTAGGCACACTCTCTTGCAGGGACTGACGAGACCGGACAACAGGTGAGTGTGTGCAGTGTGCTCATGAAGAGCTAATTCTCTGGTGAGAGGGAACAAGTGGGTGGAGCTGAAGGATCTGCTCTTCAGTGCTTCATTCTCAGTTTTATACTGAGACACCCCATCTTTGAATTTTATATTTCATTTCAGTGTTATTTTTAGATTTTCTTTCTTGTCAGAAAAAAGAAAAGGGTTCTGTTCCAGGAAATCACTGCACACACTACAAATGAGAGAAACAGTATCTCTCTTTTATGATAGATAAGTAAAATTGTATTGCAGAGAGTAAATGGATATGTGTTATAAACTAATGACCATATAGAGTGTAATAGTTTCATTTTTAGTTTCAAAATGAGCAGCCAAGTAGCCTTTGGACTCAAGAATTATTGGAAATCTCTTTTATGAGGCATCAAGCAGGTAAATTTTTAACATTTAATCAGTATTTCTAGCAGTGATAAGAATAACAGCATAAACAGAGGGTGAGCCAACTTCAAAATGCAAAGGAGATACTGCACAACCTACACATCCCAGCATAAACACTCCCTATAAATTATTTGTTCTTAAAGCCTCTACATTCACAACCAACTATTCATTTGAGCAGAAAAACAAGCACACTGTATGTGGCATTTTAACTATACGCTTTATTTTATTTTAATTATTTAAAATGATACATTTCAGTTAGATGTTAAACTGAATACTGAGAACACTAAACTCACAATTTAAATCTTGAAACATGAAGTGCATGAAATTAAAAATGTCTGGTTCTGAATAACTGATTGAAAAGCAGACTTGAAAAAATCACAACCTTTCTTTACCATTGAGAACACTCAATTCTCAGATCAATTATATACCTTGTGTATAAACATTAACAATTATTACAATCGTCATAATCATCTCAGGAAAATCAATACAGAGGCAATCAGCTGGTTCTGATTCTTCTCTCAGACCTCTTTCAGTAGAATCCCATAAGGGCGAATGGACTTCTCCACGATCTCCTTCTCTTTAGCAGCAGAGGTGCCGTCAGGAATCTCAATCAGCCAGTAGTCCGTTCCATCACACACTTTCCTCATCTTTGGATTGATCCTGTTCTGCATCAGGACTCTGTATCTCTTCCCGGTCTTTTTGGATGTAAATTCCTTGCTGTAGACAGAAGCCTGATCTATGTCGTATGTTGAATAGATTCCTCTCCCGTAGACCTGTCCAGGACCTGCTGTGTAATGGGTTTTGATGATACCTTTAGCACCCTCAACGCTGGTTCCATGATAGGAGATGGGCCACTCACCAGCCACTGAGTGACTCCTCCATCCATCCGTGCCCAGCCAGGTGTTTCCATCAGGGTACTTGTTCAGGACTTTGAGAGCAAAGCGGTACCATCCGCATGGATGTGTATATGGCTCATTACCCCGCATGCATACTGACTTGTCACTTAAATATGTGAAATCGAAATCAAAGCGAGGGTCGAAGAATTCATCCATATCCACAAACATCTCATTGCGTAAACCAATGTACTGAACATCCCCCGCATCAGCGCTGACGCCAGACAATTTCAGGTACAGTATGGCAGCAGTGATAAAATGATATATACTAAGTACATTATAAGAATCCAGTGATCTGTTTGATCCAGTGTAAGGCTTCAGAGTAGTACCTCCGTCCATCGTGGTTCAGGCAGGCTGCACACAAAGGAACAAGTCAAACTGAGTGTTGCTCTTATAGTTACAGTCAAACCAAAAATTATTCAGACACCAGATATTATTTTTTACTAGTAGGTGCAGGACACTATAGTTCATTTATGTAAGTGAGTATAGCAAAAGAAAGTAATCTGTGACATAGTATACCCAAATATTCTTCATACAGTGGACTACCAGTAAAATTTATAAAAAATTTGGGACCAAAATTATTCAGACACTTTGACCTGAGCATGTTTTAAGTGTTTTTTTCTTTAATTGCTAATGCGACCTTTTAAACCACAGACTGAACAAAGTTAAGCATTGCTTGGGAACTGGTTGACCTAAATTGGTATTATCTAATTGTGTATTTATATTTAACAGCTGACAGCTGACTGGTTGATTGTAATCCATTACATACCTTTCTATCAAAGTTATCTGACATTAGCAAGATGAATTTGTTCTGACACAGTTTAACTCTGAGTTCTTGTCATATTTAATTACCATTTTCTAAACTATAGTGAATAAACTGATAATGTGAAAAAATGTTAAATGAGTCTGAATAAATTTTGGTTTGACTGTATATGGACTGAAAAGAAGTTGAGGAAGTTGATATGTGTTATATTTATTTAACAGCAGTGCATGTAAACATGCAATAAAACATTATGACACTCACATTCTTGATATTGTTTATGACTGAATGTTTCAGCTGAGCCTGCAAAAGCGAAACCAATGATCATATTTTTGGAGAGCGGGGTGGTTTATGCATTCAAAAAATATTTATTATACATAAAATAATTAAAAGAGGGTGTGATGTGTTCAATATTCTGGCTCTTTTCTGTACGTTCTTCAGACGAGTTTTCTGTAAGTCATGGCCAATATTTTTCATCTGGCGTGTTTATTGTGTCTGAGTTTCTAAGTGTTTTTGGTGCACTTAACTAACATTCTAAAGACCAGTAAAAATCTGGTACGGGTTAATGATGGAATAACAGTTTTAAAAAATTATTTTTCACTGTTATTTACAACATTTTGTTGTATTTTTATGACTAAATAACCCAGTACACATCTCCAAAACCAGCACAAATCGAAAGATCTGCCCATACCTTCAAGTTTGAGAGCGCTGTCCACTAGTTAGAAATATCAGGGGACGTTCATACCAAGCTCAGCCAAGGTCCGGTCCTCTATGGAGCTCGATGGGTTTCAATATTCAGGTTCAGATAATAGGTATGAAGGAAATAATCAGTAAATAATAAAATAAAATAATCACACTTGGAAAGTTTCAGAATACAAATTCCAACATAAAACGGGTAATCTTCCCCACGAGTTTCAGCCTCAAACACAGATATACATCACATTTTATAGTTCATACAGAAGCACAGGGTTAAAACCCTCCCAGCACAGATCATATTTGGACATACAAGCTTAACTAACTCCTACTTGTCATGGCTTGAAAAAAAATTCCCCCAAAAAATTCCAACTTCTCTTTTCTGATTTCCTTTTTTGTCTTTGCTGTTTCTGCAAAGCTTGGATATAATTAAAGTTCACTCATGTCAAGTACCAGTTCATCAGTATTGTACTGTAGAGAGTAAATTGATATGTGTTATAAACTAATGACCATATAGAGCTTAAAGGGTCATGAAACCCCCTGTTTTAGCAGCAGTCAGTTCTCACCACAGTTTTGAAAAATGCTATAAAAGTGGGCGTGGTTTAGCGCGTAGTGGAGGGGGACGAGGGAAGACTGACAACACATCAGCAGCTTCTGATTCAGACCAGAATCTCCATAGATTCCCATAAAGACCATAAATCGTGAACGGTAAGTCATGTTTAACTATGGTAAACCATGCTAGAATCATGGTAAATCATACTAGAACGTGGTTAATCATGGTAAATCATGCTAGAACGTGGTAAATTGTGAATGTGGTAAATCATGCTAGAACGTGGTTAATCATGCTAGAACGGTAAATCGTGAATGGTAAATCATGGTAAACCATGCTAGAATCATGGTAAATCATACTAGAACGTGGTAAATCGTGAATGTGGTAAATCATGTTAGAACGTGGTTAATCATGGTAAATCATCCCTGAACATTTTATTTCGCTCTCATTAAAAGCATCAAAGCTTCCCACAAATGCACGCTGCAAATGACCATTAAGTTACACAAATACATATATCCTGCTGTGACAGCTATAATTCAATGCACAATTAAATGCACAGCAATTCGCAATTTGTTCTCTGCATCGAAAATATATATGAACACGCTGTTGCATAACTTTGATAACTTTTGAGGCTTATTTTGAGGAGTTTTATATGCCGTTTGGTCGGTTAAATGGCCGTAAAGAGCGGTTACACTCACAGTGTGGATGAAGTTTGTGTGAAGACTTGGGATCAATTGAAGAAAACGTAGTCAACGCAGAAACTCATAAAAAGTGGGGGCGGGGAAAACACTCGTTTTTGATCCACTCTCACTTTTATGTATGCGATCTCACAGTTTGAAGCGCCAGTCAGGAAAATGCCTATCAACGCGTGCTGTCATGAATAATTAAGCACGTGCTGTCATGAATTAAGCAACTTGTCATCTCATAGGATAAAGACACGCAGCCTCATGAATAATTATGAGACACCGATGAGTCATCGCCGTACTATAGTACGAGAAAACGTCAAAAACCTGTGACATTGACATGAAGACAAATTTAAACCAGGAAGTTGAAAATGGTTGAAAAGAGCAAAAAGGTTTAAAATTAACTAGTTTTCTCCCACATTCAAAATTAACAGATGGTAACATTGTCTTCCATGATGTGCAACACACACAATTCTGTTAAAATCTCAGAAAATTTGGTTTAGGGTTTCATGACCCTTTAATAGTTTCATTTTTAGTTTCAAAATGAGCAGCCGAGTAGCCTTTGGGCAAAAGTGGTTTCTTGGAAATCCCAGGATTTCCCAGCAAAGGAGATACTGCACAACCTACACATCCCAGCATAAACACTCCCGATAAATTATTTGTTACATTTAAATTTGATAAATGTAATGGTTGAATTCAATTTTAATAATCAAGAAGAATGTCTACTCAATTCAATTCATAAAACTTTTATACAACTTTTTAAAAACATTTCCAATAATAGGGCCCTATGAAATGTTTAGTTTAAAAAAAATTATCATAAAAGGCGGCAATGAAGGCTAATCTTATAAAAATGTAATATTTTTAAATGTAATCAAATGAAAATGTAAAAATGCCTTTTATTTTTTAGAAAAGTGCTGCACAACAGCGGTTTAGGCGACTGTTAAAATTAAACCATGGAAGAAAAATTGTTTGTGATTGTGATTATTCATAGTTTTAATAATTTCATTATTATTACTACTACTACTTTGAGAAGTACATTCCACTGTAATATATTTCTGTTTTAAACCAAACTTTATTTTGACAGGTTGCCGTGAAGTCCATTGAGTTTCTGTGTGTAGGCCTATATAATATGATGAAATCATATGACGTTTTATAAAGTGAAAATTCTGGTGAAGTGATCCAGACTCAGTATTCCAGTAAGCAGGTTATGTGACATGCTAAGTTACTCAGAGTAAATGGATAACGTCTTCTTTCAGTTGCAAACACAGAGGTAACTTTCAGGCAGCATAGTCTCATTTGAATTTAAACAAATTAAATTTGAACGTTAATTTGAAGGAAATAATATTTTATTTAGACAAATTGTTCAAAAGTATAAAGTGGAAACAAAAGCAACTATATGTACAATAAAAGTATAGGAGTACACAATAAAGCAAATCTGGTCACACATTTGAGTTTACATAAATCACTGACAATGATTAATCAAATGCATTTTAACTATACTCTTTAATTTTACAAAAACATTTAATTTAAAATGATAAAATAACAGATTTGTTAGATATTAAACTGAATGCTGAGAAGACTAAACTTACAATTTTACAATGCAAATTAAAATGTTCTGGTTCTGAATAATTGATTGAAAAGCAGATACATTTTCATCATTCATCATATCAACATTGTACTTGGAAAAAAAAAAAAATTCACAACCTTTCTTTACCATTGAGAATACATACTCTATTTGAATTAAGGCAGAGGACATTTTTAAAAGGTAGAATAAATCAAATAGTTTCAATAATGATGAGATCAATTATGTACCTTATGTATAAAATGAACAATAATTACAACAATCGTCATAATCATCTCAGAAAAATCAATACAGAGGCAATCAGCTGGTTCTGATTCTTCTCTCAGACCTCTTTCAGTAGAATCCCATAAGGACGAATGGACTTCTCCACGATCTCCTTCTCTTTAGCAGCAGAGGTGCCGTCAGGAATCTCAATCAGCCAGTAGTCCTTCCTTTGGCACACTTTCCTCATCTTTGGATTGATCCTGTTCTGCATCAGGACTCTGTATCTCTTCCCGGTCTTTTTGGATGTAAATTCCTTGCTGTAGCCAGAAGCCTGATCTATGTCGTATGTTGAATAGATTCCTCTCCCGTAGAGTTGTCTAGGACCTGCTGTGTAATGGGTTTTGACGATACCTGTAGCACCTGCAACGCTGGTTCCATGATAGGAGACGGGCCACTCACCAGCCACTGAGCGACTCCTCCATCCATCCGTGCCCAGCCAGGTGTTTCCATCAGGGTACTTGTTCAGGACTTTGAGAGCAAAGCGGTACCATCCACATGGACGCGTATATGGCTCATTACCCCGCATGCATACTGACTTGTCACTTAAATGTCTGAAATCATAATCAAAGTGAGGTTCGAAGAATTCATCCATATCCACAAACGTCTCATTGCGTAAACCCATGTACTGATGAGAGCTCCCCACATTACCTCTGGCACCTAACAGATTCACAAACTCTTGACCCAATATGGCAGCAGCGATAAAATTGTATATATCGAGTTCAGGATCAGACTTTAGTGACCCCTTTAAGCCAGCGTAAGGCTTCAGGGTAGAACCTGTGAGAGCCGAGAGGGCCTCCAGAACAACTTCTCTGTCTATTGTAGACATGGTTCAGGCAGGTTGCACACAATGGGATAAGTTACAAAAACTCTTCTATTTATATGGACAGAAATTAGGAAGTTGATGTTTTTACTTTCTGTTTTGCAGATCATGGAATCTAAAGTTTGTATCAAAACAGGTCAAACATGTTTCAAATGAATGCTTTTTATCCAGGCAGATCAAAATGTAGATGGAGTCCATCAACACCTCTGAAAACATGCAAAAATGCAAACACACCCTATGTGTGGGGATACTCGGGTTTGATTTGGGTAGTTCTAGAGCCTTGTGTATTAAACAAAACAAAAAAAAGTTTATGCATCATATTTTCTGGCTAGTTTACTTTAGTGTTTTTTTTTTATAATACACCATACTTTCACCCAAACTGAATAATTAAAAAAATTTAAACGGGTAAATTTGATATAAATATTTTTTATTCTTTCTTTTCTTTCTGACACTCCAGTTCTTGTTAAAACACAATTATTATTATTCTTATTATGTGCATTTTGAGCACTTTTTTGTGTGAAATCATATTTATTTTGTCTATCAAATGTGTGTTCACTTTGAGTGTCAGCAGCGCAGCAAATATAGACTAACACCGCTGAAACCCCGCTTAACTACTGCTCACACAACACTCTTGCTTGATGCTCCTGGAGCAGTGCTCCAGAAGTGCTCCATTCCGGTGTGAATGCTCTAATCTAATCTGTTAACATGCACGTCGAAAATATACACGCTGCTCATGCTTGTGGTGTAAAATGGCCGTAAGTGTTTTTGGAGCGCTTTACATAAGGAATAAATGACAATGGGCCGTTGAATTATTAGAAAAAGAATGCACATGCAAGGTATGGACACGCAGCCTCATGAATAATTATGAGACACCGATGAGTCATCGCCGTACTATAGTACGAGAAAACGTCAAAAACCTGTGACATTGACATGAAGACAAATTTAAACCAGGAAGTTGAAAATGGTTGAAAAGAGCAAAAAGGTTTAAAATTAACTAGTTTTCTCCCACATTCAAAATTAACAGATGGTAACATTGTCTTCCATGATGTGCAACACACACAATTCTGTTAAAATCTCAGAAAATTTGGTTTAGGGTTTCATGACCCTTTAATAGTTTCATTTTTAGTTTCAAAATGAGCAGCCGAGTAGCCTTTGGGCAAAAGTGGTTTCTTGGAAATCCCAGGATTTCCCAGCAAAGGAGATACTGCACAACCTACACATCCCAGCATAAACACTCCCGATAAATTATTTGTTACATTTAAATTTGATAAATGTAATGGTTGAATTCAATTTTAATAATCAAGAAGAATGTCTACTCAATTCAATTCATAAAACTTTTATACAACTTTTTAAAACATTTCCAATAATAGGGCCCTATGAAATGTTTAGTTTAAAAAAATTATCATAAAAGGCGGCAATGAAGGCTAATCTTATAAAAATGTAATATTTTTAAATGTAATCAAATGAAAATGTAAAAATGCCTTTTATTTTTTAGAAAAGTGCTGCACAACAGCGGTTTAGGCGACTGTTAAAATTAAACCATGGAAGAAAAATTGTTTGTGATTGTGATTATTCATAGTTTTAATAATTTCATTATTATTACTACTACTACTTTGAGAAGTACATTCCACTGTAATATATTTCTGTTTTAAACCAAACTTTATTTTGACAGGTTGCCGTGAAGTCCATTGAGTTTCTGTGTGTAGGCTATATAATATGATGAAATCATATGACGTTTTATAAAGTGAAAATTCTGGTGAAGTGATCCAGACTCAGTATTCCAGTAAGCAGGTTATGTGACATGCTAAGTTACTCAGAGTAAATGGATAACGTCTTCTTTCAGTTGCAAACACAGAGGTAACTTTCAGGCAGCATAGTCTCATTTGAATTTAAACAAATTAAATTTGAACGTTAATTTGAAGGAAATAATATTTTATTTAGACAAATTGTTCAAAAGTATAAAGTGGAAACAAAAGCAACTATATGTACAATAAAAGTATAGGAGTACACAATAAAGCAAATCTGGTCACACATTTGAGTTTACATAAATCACTGACAATGATTAATCAAATGCATTTTAACTATACTCTTTAATTTTACAAAAACATTTAATTTAAAATGATAAAATAACAGATTTGTTAGATATTAAACTGAATGCTGAGAAGACTAAACTTACAATTTTACAATGCAAATTAAAATGTTCTGGTTCTGAATAATTGATTGAAAAACAGATACATTTTCATCATTCATCATATCAACATTGTACTTGGAAAAAAAAAAATTCACAACCTTTCTTTACCATTGAGAATACATACTCTATTTGAATTAAGGCAGAGGACATTTTTAAAAGGTAGAATAAATCAAATAGTTTCAATAATGATGAGATCAATTATGTACCTTATGTATAAAAATGAACAATAATTACAACAATCGTCATAATCATCTCAGAAAAATCAATACAGAGGCAATCAGCTGGTTCTGATTCTTCTCTCAGACCTCTTTCAGTAGAATCCCATAAGGACGAATGGACTTCTCCACAATCTCCTTCTCTTTAGCAGCAGAGGTGCCGTCAGGAATCTCAATCAGCCAGTAGTCCTTCCTTTGGCACACTTTCCTCATCTTTGGATTGATCCTGTTCTGCATCAGGACTCTGTATCTCTTCCCGGTCTTTTTGGATGTAAATTCCTTGCTGTAGCCAGAAGCCTGATCTATGTCGTATGTTGAATAGATTCCTCTCCCGTAGAGTTGTCTAGGACCTGCTGTGTAATGGGTTTTGACGATACCTGTAGCACCCTCAATGCTGGTTCCATGATAGGAGACGGGCCACTCACCAGCCACTGAGCGACTCCTCCATCCATCCGTGCCCAGCCAGGTGTTTCCATCAGGGTACTTGTTCAGGACTTTGAGAGCAAAGCGGTACCATCCACATGGACGCGTATATGGCTCATTACCCGCATGCATACTGACTTGTCACTTAAATGTCTGAAATCATAATCAAAGTGAGGTTCAAGAATTCATCCATATCCACAAACGCCTCATTGCGTAAACCCATGTACTGATGAGAGCTCCCCACATTACCTCTGGCACCTAACAGATTCACAAACTCTTGACCCAATATGGCAGCAGCGATAAAATTGTATATATCGAGTTCAGGATCAGACTTTAGTGACCCCTTTAAGCCAGCGTAAGGCTTCAGGGTAGAACCTGTGAGAGCCGAGAGGGCCTCCAGAACAACTTCTCTGTCTATTGTAGACATGGTTCAGGCAGGTTGCACACAATGGGATAAGTTACAAAAACTCTTCTATTTATATGGACAGAAATTAGGAAGTTGATGTTTTTACTTTCTGTTTTGCAGATCATGGAATCTAAAGTTTGTATCAAAACAGGTCAAACATGTTTCAAATGAATGCTTTTATCCAGGCAGATCAAAATGTAGATGGAGTCCATCAACACCTCTGAAAACATGCAAAATGCAAACACACCCTATGTGTGGGGATACTCGGGTTTGATTTGGGTAGTTCTAGAGCCTTGTGTATTAAACAAAACAAAAAAAAGTTTATGCATCATATTTTCTGGCTAGTTTACTTTAGTGTTTTTTTTTATAATACACCATACTTTCACCCAAACTGAATAATTAAAAAAATTTAAACGGGTAAATTTGATATAAATATTTTTATTCTTTCTTTTCTTTCTGACACTCCAGTTCTTGTTAAAACACAATTATTATTATTCTTATTATGTGCATGCATTTGAGCACTTTTTTGTGTGAAATCATATTTATTTTGTCTATCAAATGTGTGTTCACTTTGAGTGTCAGCAGCGCAGCAAATATAGACTAACACCGCTGAAACCCCGCTTAACTACTGCTCACACAACACTCTTGCTTGATGCTCCTGGAGCAGTGCTCCAGAAGTGCTCCATTCCGGTGTGAATGCTCTAATCTAATCTGTTAACATGCACGCTCGAAAATATACACGCTGCTCATGCTTGTGGTGTAAAATGGCCGTAAGTGTTTTTGGAGCGCTTTACATAAGGAATAAATGACAATGGGCCGTTGAATTATTAGAAAAGAATGCACATGCAAGGTATGGACACGCAGCCTCATGAATAATTATGAGACACCGATGAGTCATCGCCGTACTATAGTACGAGAAAACGTCAAAAACCTGTGACATTGACATGAAGACAAATTTAAACCAGGAAGTTGAAAATGGTTGAAAAGAGCAAAAGGTTTAAAATTAACTAGTTTTCTCCCACATTCAAAATTAACAGATGGTAACATTGTCTTCCATGATGTGCAACACACACAATTCTGTTAAAATCTCAGAAAATTTGGTTTAGGGTTTCATGACCCTTTAATAGTTTCATTTTTAGTTTCAAAATGAGCAGCCGAGTAGCCTTTGGGCAAAAGTGGTTTCTTGGAAATCCCAGGATTTCTTTTTATGAGGCATCAAGCAGGTACATTTTTAACATTTAATCAGAATTTCTAGCAGTGATAAGAATAACAGCATAAACAGAGGGTGAGCCAACTTCAAAATGCAAAGGAGATACTGCACAACCTACACATCCCAGCATAAACACTCACGATAAATTATTTGTTACATTTAAATTTAAATGGGCCCTTAAAACAAAAAACTGCTAGATCTGCTTATTTTTCAACTCTCTTAGAAGAAAACAAACACAACCCTAGGTATTTATTTGATACAGTGGCTAAATTAAAAAGAAATAAAGCTTCAACTTCTGACGTTTGCAAACGACACAGCAGTAATGACTTTATGAACTTCTTTACGTGTAAGATCGATAATATTAGGAAAAAAATTATAACTATACAACCATGTCTACTACAGTATCACATCAGACAGTGCATTGTAATGTCACTGAGGACAAATTCCACTCATTCACTGCTATAGGAGAAGAAGAATTGGCTAAACTTGTTAAATCATCAAACTCAACAACACGTATGCTCGACCCTATACCGACTAAGCTACTGAAAGAGATGCTTCCAGAGGTCATAGATCCTCTTCTTAATATCATTAATTCATCCTTGTCATTAGGATATATACCGAAAACTTTTAAGTTGGCTATTATTAAACCACTTAAAAAAAAAAAAAAACTTGATCCTACAGAATTAGTCAATTACAGGCATATCTCAAATCTACCCTTTCAGTCAAAAATACTAGAAAAGGCAGTGTCTTCACAACTGTAAGGTCCAGCTACTTGGCCCAACGTAGGAATCCAGCAGCTGGTCGAAGGACTTCTGCGTGTATGTCTTTTCTGGTGCTTCTAGAAAAGATCACTTTGATTTATTAAAATGTGAAGATCCAATTCAAAATCTGACTCCATGAATAATTTTATCTGAATCCAATTCTTTGTAATTTGGGTGCATTTGTAACTTAACAGCTGATCATAAGTTTAGTTGTGATTTAATTTAGATCATTGATTTTCTTAGTCTCTCTTAATTGCAAATATTCGTTCCTCCATGGGACCCGGAGTCGCTCAGAGGATAATGTTCGAGATTAATTACATTACCTCACGGACGCAAATTAGTCAGTTCTAATATAACAGAGGATTGCAGAGTGAACTATTTTACCTTTAAGTGAGTCGCACATGCTTACTCATAACAGAAAGTGTAATTTTAGTAATAGTCACGAGAGCTGCAACTTGTTAATAACAGTGACAGTCAGAAATCAGATTGCCCCTCATGCTTAGCGCCATGCTCCGGTCATGGGTAAAGGTCGACCTCCGCCTTATTTTCAGAAAACTAGGAAATCACTTTCTAAGAGTAAAGATCAGTGCTCATTTGCAGGTAAAACTCTTAGTGAGTTAACCCCAGTGTTCATGCAAGGCCTTCAACTATTAACCTTATTGGCTAGTGGACTAGCAGCCTCATAGCAGTGAATTTAATAGTTAAACATCCAAATTGAAATTATCCTGTTTGTATTTTCAAATTTGTAATTGTACTAAACACATTGTGTGCATTGAACACACATTATAGTTGTTTGTGTTAATATATACACATAGACTAGTTAAGTTTATTCTTTAAAACACATGATTGCTTTACTGTAAGTGTTGTATGAAACACTTAGGATAAAGGTTGTTGATGCTTTGCATTCTAGGCCATGTATCTTGTGGAAATTGGAATAACTTTAATACTGGAATTGTTTAGCCATTTCCAGTTTCATGTGTTTCTATGCTGAATTTGTTTGTCTCCTGAGTGGAAAACTCTGCTATTTTCCATATAGCTGCAGTAAAACCATGTACAGGAGCACAGAATTGCCATGTGGCTACAGTGTAATTTACAACTGCATTAACCATGAAAATGCTTTCATCACAGCAGGATTCGGTAACTCTGACCTTTGCACTTTATCATGCTCCTTAACAAAAACACTGGTTGGGGAGATTTTGAGCCAGACCACACTTCACTCACATTCTCATGCTGGCTTCCTGTTACAACAGGACCAAATTTGCATCACAATTGTAAACCCTCCTCACCATGTTTGGGGCATGATTTACACATAGCCACAGCTAAATGCAGCCACATAGATTTGATCTTCACAGACAAAGTCAAATCTACATCTACATCAGCCTCACAAAATGTATTCTATTTTATTTAAGTCTTTACATCTAGACTGTATTATAACTGTGAATTTCTCCCAGTTATTGTTTTTGTTTTTCTTCAGATTTACTAAAATCAGTTAGTTATTATGTGTCTCACCAAGTTAAATATCAAAATTTATGTGAATTTATGTATTTCTCATTCTTACCTAAGTGCAAACATTTATTTTATCATTGTATTGTAACAATGCATTTGATTTTGAACTTATTTGATTTCTGAGTCTTTGTATTTTGTCCATTTGACTTGCAACAATGTTTTTGGACATCTATGGAATTAAATCTCTGTATTTGGTTACACTGAATATTTTGCTGATACTCTTCATGAAAAGGGGGATTTAAGCCAACAAAGATTGTTGTTTTGTTATAATGCAATTTATTTTTAATGTTTCCAGAAACAATGTAAGAGCTTGTGAGATCTTCTTTTATTCTCAGCCTTGACCAGTTTATTAAGTACATTGATTTAATGGCTTATTGCCCAGAGACTATTTTAATCTGACCACATCAAACTTCTGACCAATGACAAATATCATGTATGCTTTTGTTCTTTGTTGTGCTATATGTTCTTTTAATCACAGGATCCCTGCTGCACAAGTTCACATCCTGTGTCCTCAGAAAGAGGGACAAGCGTTTGCTCTAACCTTCAGTGACTGTTCTCAAGGTGTGAAGTATTCAATGGACGTTTTGCATATCAGTGATTGGTGCAACACCATTTGATGGAGCCTTCTCATGCAGGACTGAGATGAGAACAAAGACTGAAGACTGACCAGCTGCTTTTGCAACAAGTATGGACAAGAAGTCTAAAGATGACATCTACACACAACAGAAAGCATGTCTTTGTGGACTGTGCCACCTTTGGACTCAATGATTGTGGCCAATGGTGCCAAGGGGGGACTGAAAGAATTGAAAATAATCAAAGATATTTGATTTTTGAAAATGAACAAAGACATTTGCTTTACTGTTTTCAACCCCCATCAGAAGGCCCATTTGGACTTCCTAAGGACAAAGAAATGCTGAAGGCCTGTAGGCCAAATGTGTGTCACACCTGTAACACCGTGGGGGAAGTTTGGTCTGATTGGTCAGTTTGAATGTCTCACATTAGGGTTTCAGTCACATGGTCAAGGAATAGATAAAAGAAGATTGTAACTGTTGCTCTGTCTTTCATTCTCTGGCTCTCTCTTCTTGGGGCCCTTCTCTTTGGCTCTTCTCTTTGCTCTCTTCTCTTCTTTGTCTCTCTCTCCCCCCTCTTTCTCTATCCCTCAGGCTAAAGACAATAAATGTACAGTTTTCTATCATCTTGCTGATAACGTTTCTTTAGTCGTTTGGCAACCCTGCAGTCAGAACCACTGTAGGCGATCCACCCTTACACAACTATGCTCCTTTTTAGAAAGAAATGGTATCTGTGAGGATTTCCAGTCAGGATTTAGACCGTGTCATAGTACTGAGACTGCTCTCATCAGAGTTACAAATGATTTACTCTTATCATCCGATCGTGGTTGTATCTCTGTATTAGTGTTACTCGATATTAGCGCTGCATTCGATACTATTGACCACAACATTCTTTTGAATATACTCAAAAATTATGTTGGCATTAGTGGAACTGCATTAGCATGGTTTAAATCATACTTATCAGTTTGTAGCAGTAAATGAAGAGATGCCACACCGATCACAAGTTCAGTATGGAGTACCGCAGGGCTCAGTGCTAGGACCGTTGCTCTTCACCCTGTACATGCTACCACTGGGAGATATCATTAGGGAGCATGGTGTTAGTTTTCATTGTTATGCTGACGATATTCAGCTCTATATTTCTTCATGCCCTGACGAAACTTACCAATTCACAAGATTAATGGAATGCATAGCTGATATAAAACATTGGATGACTAGTAATTTCCTGCAACTTATTTCAGAAAAAAATGAATTTTTAATATTGGACAAAAAAGCCCCACAAGTAGTAAACTAGAATACTGTCTAACACTTGATGGCTGCTCTGTCAAGTCCTCGTCGTCAGTTAGGAACCTGGGTGTGCTCTTTGATACCAATCTTTAATTTGAAAGCCACGTTTCTAACATCTGTAAAACTGCATTCTACCGTCTTAAAAATAAATCTAAATTACGGCACATGCTTTCAATACAAAATGCTGAACAGCTAGTTCATGCGTTCATGACCTCAAGGCTAGATTATTGTAATGCTCTACTGGATGGTTGCCCTGCTTGTTAATAATAAATAAAATGCAGCTGGTCCAAAACGCAGCAGCTCAAGTTCTTACTAGAACCAGGAAGTATGACCATATTAGCCCGGTTCCTATTCAGTCAGTCACTCTCGACGCCACGTCGGAGTACCGACGAATAGGAATCTCGCTCGCGAGAGCCAATCTACTTCGAGTGTAACTAAAATGAGCCAATGCACATTGGCATGCAATGATTGCACCAGGTGCTCATGCCACGCTGTGCGGGTATAAATGAGACACAGGTGATTGCATCAAATTAGCATTTTGCTTCGGAGCCGAGTGGTAGATGGTGATGCCAGCTATCACTCCTTACCTCGCAGTGACTGAAGCAGAGCCGCCTTTTGGAAGCGATCTCTTCAGTCGGTGTTGGTGTGATGGCACTGCAGCGGGTCGTGTGGTTTCGATCATCTCTCTTTGTTGTTCGTTAGAACGATCACAAGGGCTGTTCTCACAGCTGGTTCGGTGTGCTAGGTGGAGAGCGCTAAAAAGCCCTCCCACGGCTGGTAAGAGCGCCCTCGTGAGAGAGAGCGTGCACATCAGGCTGCACTACCCCCTGACTGTGTTGCCGCGACCCCTCCCCCTGCGTGCTTCAGCACCAAGGAGAGTGTCCTTCTGAAAGAGCTTGCACAGATAGAGCTTGCGTCTTTTTCAAGATGACATTCTATCTGTGTGTTTCTGGATGCGGTGGTTTCCTGTCACCGAGGGATGGTCATCAGCGCTGTATCTCGTGTTTGGGCGTTCAGCACGCTGAGGCTGCGCTGGTGGATGAATCATGTTCTCACTGCGGGAACATGACCATCTCGGAGTTACGATCGCCGCTCCGTCTCGCAAGGGGCGGAGCCCCCGTGCCTCTGCCTCGATCTAACTCTCCTCAGAGAGTTACTTCAGGCAGTAGCCTGGCTGATTTGAGGGTTACGGTGAGCGCGTTTCCCCCAGGGAACCAACCCCCGGGGAACCCTCATCCCTCTCACACTCCGCAGCCAGTAGAGCTGCCATTGGAACGAGGTGGGCCATCCACGAGATGTGCATCATCCATATCCTTTGGGGCTCCTCTCGAGG
Source organism: Paracanthobrama guichenoti (assembly GCA_018749465.1). NCBI lineage: Eukaryota > Metazoa > Chordata > Actinopteri > Cypriniformes > Gobionidae > Paracanthobrama > Paracanthobrama guichenoti. The sequence continues at coordinate 9,697,367 of CM031948.1, read as the reverse complement.
ACCAGATGTCCATTGCTGCATCGGAGGGAGGGTCAGAACTCTCTGGAGAGGATGTGTCGGCGCAGGGGGCTCCTCCGGGTAGACCCGCTGTGCCCGATACTGATCCAGAGATGATGGCTATGCTTGCCCGGCCGCCGAGAGAGAGTCGGGCTCGTGTGGAACCCTCCACCGTGTCCCGAACCCTCAAGGCTGGATGATTGGTTTCTCGGGGTGGCCCGTGCTGGTTCTCAGCGCCCCATCCCGGTTCCTTTTTTCCCGGAGGTGCACGAGGAGCTCACAAGGTCGTGGACGGCACCTTTTACTGCCGAAACCGGCCTAGTGGATCCTCCTCCCTCACCACCCTCGATGGCGGACCTGCAAAGGGATACACGCAGGTTCCTCCCGTGGAACGGGCCGTTGCTATACAACTGTGCCCTAACTCCACTTCCAGGGGGAACCCATGTCTTCCCTCCAAGGCCTGTAGGTACTCATCCGATCTGATTGGGAAGGCCTACCAGGCTTGTGGAGAGGCAGGCTCCGCCTTACACGCTATGGCGTTGTTGCAGGTCCATCAGGCCCAGGCACTGAAGGCCCTGCACGAGGGTGGTCATGATCCCGCAGTTCTTCAGGAACTGAGAACCGCAACGGACCTCGCACTTCATGCGATGAAGGTTACAGCGCGGGCCGTGGGTCGTGCGATGTCCACCATGGTGGTCCAGGAAAGCCATCTCTGGCTGTGTCTGGCGGACATGAGGGAAACCGACAAAGTCAGGTTCCTTAACTCCCCCGTCTCCCAGACTGGCCTTTTCGGCGATGCGGTCCAGAACTTCGCCCAGCAGTTCTCGGCCACACAGAAGCAGACTGAGGCGATCAGTCACATCCTGCCACAGCGGTCAGCTGCTGTCTCCACCCCGCTGCCGGCAGCGCCTCAGCCTGCTCGTCGCCAAAGGGCGGCCGCCTGCGTCTGCCTCCGCTCCTGTGCCGCAGCAGCAGCCTCCACCCAAGCGGCGTCGTGGAGCCGGGCGCAAGCAGGCCGCCCCACCCGTCCAGGGGCCTGCCAAGAGGGGTGGCAAGGCCAAGGGCAAGCGGCCCTGAGACGGGCAACCCGGAGATGAGGAGGACTGCTCTTCTGGAGATGGTGACCGCACCACTCCATCCTCCGGAGGAGGGCCGGGAGGAGAATCTTGTGTTCCGTTTTGTTTCTGTTCCGCCGTGGTACCCAAATTCTCAATAAAAGAGCAGTTTCTTCCATCTCCGGGTCCTCAGGGGGCTCGGAGAGTTGTGGCCAGTCAAACGCCGGACCACACTCATCCTCCCCCTTCGCCAGTGGGCAGCAGTGGACAACCCCCTCACGTTCCTGCTGTCCACCTGTGGAATCCGGTAAGTGTTGCACGACACACTCTCACCTCGCTGCGGGCCGCCTCCACGAGACAGCCGCCCCAGCCCGGTACCTGCATTCCACCTCGCTGCCCCACGGTGGGTACGCCGGTAGTCCCTATGGTCCCGCTTGTACGGTCCCTGGGTGCCTGGCTAGCACTCCCGATAGAGCGATAGGACGCGATAGAGCCGCGAAAGGACGCGATAGAGCCGGTCCCTCCAGCCGATATGAAGACCGGCTTCTACAGCCCGTACTTCATTTTACCCAAGAAAACCGGTGGGTTACGGCCAATCTTGGACCTGCGAGTCCTGAATCGGAGCCTCCACAAGCTACCATTCAAGATGCTCACGCAGAAGCGCATTTTCGAATGCATCCGTCCCCAAGATTGGTTTGCAGCGATCGACCCGAAGGACGCGTACTGTCATGTCTCGATCCTTCCTCGACACAGGCCATTTCTGCACTTTGCGTTTGAGGGTCGAGCATATCAGTACAAAGTCCTGCCCTTCGGGCTGGGCCTGTCCCCCCGTGTCTTCACGAAAGTCACGGAGGGGGCCCTCGTGCCCATGAGAGAACGGGGCGTTCGCATCCTCAACTATCTCGACGACTGGCTCATTCTAGCACAGTCCATGGATCAGTTGTGCGAACACAGGGACCTGGTGCTCAGACACCTCAGCCAGTTGGGTCTTCAGGTCAACTGGGAAAAGAGCAAACTCACCCCCGTGCAGAGGATCTCTTTTCTCGGTATGGAGTTGGATTCGGTCGAGCGGACAGCGCGCCTCACAGAGGAGCATGTCCAGTCGATGCTGAACTGCCTGAACACGTTTCAAGGCAGGATGGCGGTTCCACTGAAACAGTTTCAGAGGCTCCTGGGGCATATGGCAGCAGCGGCGGCAGCAGTAACGCCGCTCGGCCTGCTTCATATGAGACCGCTTCAGCATTGGCTACACGCCGAGTCCCGAGATGGGCGTGGCAACACGGCACTCACCGGTGAGCATCACACCGCCTGTCGCCAGTCCTTCAGTCCGTGGTCAGACCCCTCGTTCCTTCGGGCCGGAGTGCCCCTGGAACAGGTGTCCAGACATGCTGTGGTTTTCACGGATGCCTCCGCCATGGGCTGGGGAGCCACGTACAATGGGCATGCAGTGTTAGGGGTTTGGACGGGCCCGCACCTGCATTGGCACATCAATTGCCTCGAGTTGCTAGCAGTACATCTTGCTCTGAGCCGCCTCAAAGGGCGGTTACGGGGCAAAGATGTACTGGTCCGCACGGACAACACTGCGACCGTTGCGTATATCAACCGACAAGGTGGTCTGCGTGTCAGAAGTGTCTGAGGTCGCTTCGGCCCATTCATGTCCCTGGTGTGCACAACCGTGTGGCCGACGAGCTCTCACGAGCTGCGCTCCCAGGGGAGTGGCGACTCCACCCCCAGGTGGTTCAGCTGATCTGGAGACAGTTCGGGGTGGCACAGGTCGACCTGTTTGCTTCCCCAGAAACGTCCCACTGCCAGTGGTTCTATTTGCTGACCGAGGGTACACTCGGCACGGATGCCCTTGCGCAAAGCTGGCCCCAGGGGCTCCGCAAATATGCGTTTCCCCCAGTGAGCCTACTTGCATGCACAGACACTGTGCAAGGTCAGGGAGGACGAGGAGCAGGTCCTGTTGGTGGCGCTGTACTGGCCCAATCGGACCTGGTTCCCAGAACTTATGCTCCTCGTGACAGCCCCTCCTTGGCCGATTCCTCTGAGGAAGGACCTTCTGACTCAGAGATGGGGCACCCTGTGGCACCCGTGTCCAGACCTGTGGAAGCTTCATGTCTGGCCCCTGGACGGGACACGGAGGTTCTAGGTGACTTACCCCAAGAGGTAGTTAACACCATCACTTCGGCACATGCACCGTCTACAAGACAGGCTTATGCCTCAAAGTGGATCCTGTTCGTCGAGTGGTGTTCTTCTAACCGAGAGGACCCCTGAAGATGTTCGATTGCATCTGTGCTTTCCTTCCTGCAACAAGGGTTGGAGCGTAGACTGTTGCCCTCCACCCTCAAAGTCTATGTTGCTGCTATATCCGCCTATCACGACCACGTAGAAGGTAAGACGGTTGGGAAGCACGACCTGGTCGTCAGGTTCCTTAGGGGGGTGAGACGGTTAAATCCTCCTCACCCTCTTGGGATCTTGCTCTGGTGCTCCGAGCACTCCAGAATGCCCCATTCAAGCCTTTGCAGTCAGCAGAGCTAAAGATTCTGTCTATGAAGACTTTGCTGTTGGCTGCATTGGCCTCCATCAAGAGGGTAGGGGACCTGCAGGCATTTTCGGTCGACGAATCATGCCTAGAGTTTGGGCCGGGTAATACCCACGTGGTACTAAGACCCCGGCCTGGCTATGTGCCCAAGGTTCCTACCACTCCCTTCAGGGACCAGGTGGTGAACCTGCAAGCGCTGCCCCCGGAGGAGGCAGACCCAGCCCTAGCTTTGCTCTATCTACGTGGATAGAATTCAAAGCTTCAGAACCTCAGATCAGCTCTTTGTCTGTCACGAGGGCCAGCAGAAGGGAAAGGCTGTCTCCAAGCAGAGGATGGCCCAATGGATAGTGGATGCCATCACCTTGGCTTACCAAGCTCAAGGTGTGCCCTGTCCGCTCAGGGTGCGAGCCCACTCTACTAGAAGTGTTGCATCCTCCTGGGCGCTGACACGTGGTGCCTCGCTGTCAGACATCTGTAGAGCTGCGGGCTGGGCGACTATTCTATAGCCTATGTGTAGAGCCAGTCTCCTCCTGTGTTCTCACCTCAAACGGGTAGAAGCTCTTGTCGGCTTGCTGCGCTCCGGCGCACTTATTCTCCAGAAGCAAACTCTGTGAGTCCTCCATCACCCTCAGTGCCGAAGGTCACGGAACGTCGGGCATCAGGCCCCTTGCCGCTGAATCCTTGAGAACCGGTAATGGGCTGGGGTTATATGAGTGACCCTGCGGGGATCCCATATTTTCTTCCACGGTCGCTCCTACGGGAAGCCTGTGTCTTTCCTTTGGGAGAGCCTTCCCGTCACCGGGACTGAGCACCCTCCTCCCTTGCGGGCTACGGCTCAGCATTTTACTCCACATAACTCCTCCGGGGTACGATGTGGGCTCCGCAGCGGCCCCTTTTCTAGGGCACGCTTTCCCAGTGTCATCCAATAATCACTGAGCAGGGTCATGCGGAACAGCAGTGATGGACTCCCTGGTGTGAGCCCCGTCTCATCAGGTAAGAGAGCTCAGGGGGCTCACACTGGGCACTGGAAGGGGGCAGAGGCCATGGCACTTTGGTAGGGATTCCTATTCGTCGGTACTCCGACGTGGCGTCGAGAGTGACCAACTGAATGGGAACGTCTCGGTTACAAATGTAACCCTCGTTCCCTGAAGGAGGGAACAGAGACACCACGTCCCGTCGCCATGTCCTCTGTACCCTGCTGGGGCGCCTGCCTACCTACTCGGCTCCTCAGCAAAAGGCTAATTTGATACAATCACCTGTGTCTCATTTATACCCGCACAGCGTGGCATGAGCACCTGGTGCAATCATTGCATGCCAATGTGCATTGGCTTGTTTTAGTTACACTCGAAGTAGATTGGCTCTTGCGAGCGAGATTCCTATTCATCGGTACTCCGACGTGGTGTCTCCGTTCCCTCCTTCAGGGAACAAGGGTTACAGACGTAACCGAGACGTTCTGTCAACACTGCACTGGCTCCCTATTAAATGTTGTATACATTTCAAAATCTTGCTTATTACTTGCAAAGCACTAAATGGTTTAGCTCCCCAGTACTTGAGCGAGCTCTTAACGCATTATACTCCATAACGTCTATTGCGGTCTCAATTCTGGCCAGTTGATAATACCTAGAATAGCAAAATCAAAATCAACTGCAGGCGGTTGATCCTTTTCCTATTTAGCACCTAAACTCTGGAACAGTCTTCCTAGCATTGTTCGGGAAGCAGACACACTCTATCAGTTTAAATCTAGACTAAAAACACATCTCTTTACTATGGCATACAGATAGAACATTATCAATTTATATTATTCAAATCAGTTAAATTGTTTTAGGCTGCATTAACTAGGTCAGCCTGAACCAGGAACACTTCCCATAACACCTGATGTACTCATTACATCATAAAAAGAATGGCACCTACGCTAATGTTAGTCTCTCTGTTTATCCGGGCAGTATCCAGATCAGATGGTGGACCTGCGCCTAGACATGTCCATCACATCCCTGAAATGTCTGCAGAGACCGTGTCAATTAAACCACCACCCCCTTCTTTTGATTGATTATTCCGATCTAATATGACCCACAATGTTGCCAGAATCATAATCATACACTGTTTGTTCGTTGGCCACCCCGACTGAGCCTGGTTTCTCCCAAGGTTTTTTTCTCCATTCTGTCACCTGATGGAGTTTTGGTTCCTTGCCACTGTCGCCTCTGGCTTTTGGCTTGCTCACTTGGGGACACAAAATTTTCAACTATATTACTGATCTGCCCACAGTTACACTATATGATAATTGAAATGAGCTGAATGACATCACAGTTTTCTCTAGAGCGGCTGTACAGCCGAATCAAATTCTGTTACATTATTTTTTCTGTTTAACACTGTGAAGCTGCTTTGAAACAATCAGCATTGCAAAAAGTGCTATACAAAGGTGACTGTCTATCTGTCTATCTATCTATCTGTCTATCTATCTATGAATTCAGTGATCCCTTTGATCCAGTGTAAGGCTTCAGAGTAGAACCTGTGAGAACCAAGAGGGCCTGCAGAACAACTTCTCCGTCCATCATAGTTCAATCAGGCAGGTTGCACACAATGGAATAAAAAACAATCTGCTAATGTTATGGACCAAAATAAAGTGGATGTTTTTGCCTTCTGTTTTGCAGACCATGAAATCAAGGGTGTGTGAGAAAAAGGGGTTTCCAGTGAATTTTTTCCATAGGTAGAGCACGTCACCACACAAGAACAATGAACAATGAAATGAGACGCACAGATTCTTGAGCTACCACCCCACCCTACCACCCTCAGAAACTAAACTGAAAGTTAGAGAACAAAGTCACACAGAAGTCACTGCACTTGCTAAACCGTGAACAAAGCCAACGGGATAGAGAAGACGTTATATAGATGATCTGTGCAACCACTTAATCATAAAGAGCTTTGACATTCAAAACAAATGACGACATGTTCATGTATTCTTGTTTAATGAGAAGAAAGCCTGAATGCAAAATAATCAACTGAAAAAATAAAATACAGGACAATTAATAGTTAAACCTAATTTGGCATTTACGTTCAAATCTTGTTGAACTGGTTGACATTTTATAAATACATTACTACTGAACACTATTTTTTTATTAGAAACAAGGCAAACAATATTTAACCAAACATGCAATTCAGGAAATGGTTTCTTGAAGTACTTAAAGTTGCTTTTGTGCTCAGAATTGGCAACAGGAACAAACACAGATATACATCCCTGATTTCCATGTCTCTGATTCAGGAGAGGATTTCCTTTTTGCTTGTTTGTGCACTGACAATAACAGGAATATGCAGTATTCAGTATACAGTATCTGCATTATTTCCTGCAGGTATAGTGGGAGAGGAGGAGGCAGAGGTGATTGGTCAAACAGGTGTAAAGACTTCTGTAAACTATTAGCACACACTAAGCATGAAACCATTCGTAGCTAAACACATTAAACAACCTCAAATGGAAAACACTAGAAAATATGATGTGAGATCACTACCGTCAAGACCTGAATCAACCGCCATGCTCCGAGAAGATGGCTGAGACTAACATGGAGAATTGTTATATTTGAATCATGTTTGACTTAATATGACCAGTCTGAAAACATAAAAGGGTTAGGTCATCCAAAAATAAAAAATCATTCACTCACTTTCATTGTTGACTTCAATGCTCATTTCTTTGTTGACTTGCAATTTCAGGTTTATATCTCACAGTTCTGAGAGCGATTGCAAGTTTATATCTCACAATTCGAGAAAAGGTTTTTCGAAAAAAGTTGCAATTCTCAGAAATAAAGTCAGAAATATAAAAACATATGAAAATGTAAATAGCTATTCACTGATAATCTGAAGTGAAACATGCATCTTGCATCAGCTACATCTTGGATGCCCTGGGGGTAAGCAGATAAACATCAGATTTTAATTTTTGGGTGAACTATCCCTTTTAGTTCAGTTAATTATGAATTTTGTACCTGGATGCGAACACAAGCTAGATGGAAGATTCGACAAACAGGAATATTAAATGTGAATAACAGCCTAATTTACAGTCTGGAATGATATGAGGGTGCAGGATTTTATTTTTGAGTGAATTATAAATGATAAAATAACTACAGATAATTAAGGATATCCGTGTATTTTCCATACAGTATTGTGATGATTTTTGTTAAAAAAAATAAAATGAAGACAACAGTTGCATCACCCATCCTTGTGGAAAAACAAGCACACTCTCAGAAGTGAGGCAGAGGAAAATCCACTGGCAGAGGCTGAAACTGCCCTCTTAGTCTAGTAGAGTACAGAGATCTGCTCCAGGAATAAACTGCATATAAAGGGCAAAGTAAGTGTATAAGCTTCATGAAATCTCAAGGATTAAAGGTGATATTCCCGCTTAAAATTAAGTTTGATCAGCATCCCTGTGCCCATAGTGTCTTATTTTCCACAGGGTGGGATTCTTGGTCAGCACGGTCACATTGTCTTCAGTTTGGGTTCCTTGCTGTGACTCAGCAGAGCAGATTCTGCCATATGTCACCTTAGTGATGGCTTTGAAGACCAGTGGGCAGCTCTGAGGTGCTGTTCACAGGGTGTGTTACCTGAACACTCCCACATTGATCGATAAGGCCACCTCTGGTTTCCTGTTTTTAGTTGAGCCCGACTTCTTGGACCCAGAGTCTTGTGAACATTCTCCAGTGGCAGTATGACCTCTAGCGCACAACAGAAAAATCAAACTGTCACTGAGATATCATACATTACCGTTCAAAATGTTCGGAGAGAAGTCTCTTATGCTTACCAAGACTGTATTTATTATATTAAAAATACAGCAAAAACAGTAATTTTGTGAAATATTAGAATTTTAAAGGTTTTCTATTATAATACATTTAAAATGTAATTTATTCCTGTGATGCAAAGCTGAATTTTCAGCATCATTACTCCAGTCCTTAGTGTCACGATCCTTCAGAAATCATTCTAATAATCAATGTTTTTTTAAAGGCTTTTATGATGAAAAGAATGTTCAAAATTACATTTATTTGAAATATATTTTATAACATTTATAATACATGTTTATCTGCTTACCCCAAGGGCATCCAAGATGGAGGTGTCTTTGTTTCTTCAGTAGAACACAAATTAGATTTTAAACTCCAACCGCTGCAGTGTGCCAGTCGTATAATGCATGTCAATGGTAACATTTTAGAGTATGAGAGCTATGAGAGTAAAAAAAAAAAAAATACACATACGAAACGATCGATTTGTGTGAGAAATCGAACAGTATTTATATAATTATTATTATTATTATTTTTTTTTTTTACCTCAAATGCGATCTATGTACAACAGCCTTCATAGTGCAATCACTTCCGGTGAGTGAGGTCGATATGGCGCATCTCAATCGGATACAAGTGGATAAATACGGTTCGGTTTCTCACATCTTAAGACATGGTGTCGTCACGAGCCGCAGGGTTTAATATGGATTCGTATGTGTATGTTTTTTAGATTTGATCTCTTATAGATTTTGTTAACATTGACATGCATTATACAACTGACAGACTCTAACGGTTGGAGTTAAAAATCTTAATTTGTGTTCTACTGAAGAAACAAAGACACCTCCATCTTGGATGCCCTGAGGGTAAGCAGATAAACATCACATTTGCATTTTTGGATGAACCATCCCTCTAAGAGACTTTTCAAAAACTAAAAATTTTACAAAACCCAAACTTTTGAATAGTAGTGTGGCCAAATGTTATAGCAGTCTTAATGCTACACATTTAATCAAATCAAACCAGCAAAGGGTTCAATGTCTTGTAATCTTGGAGAGCGATAAATAAATAAAAACAAAAACACACCTTGTGTTGTGATTCACTGCCTCGTCCCTGAGTCTCTGCTGCCCAATCTCATCTTTCAGAGTAGTAAATTCTTTATTATTGTCTATTAGAAGATTCTACATGCATGCAAATTGAGAAAAAAAAAAAAAGAAAAGACAGTGAGGCATTGCTGAAGACCCAAATATATACATAAATGCTTACAATTTATTGGGAAAAAGAACATTTATCATAATCTGTTCATCATTTTAGAAGTCTTGTATTAAACCGCTCAATTCATATGGATTTATTTTACAATCTCTTTATGAAAGTTTTAAAGCGTCCGATTTTTGGGTGAATAGACTTTCAACGGAGAGACAAAGTTCAGATTTCATATATATATATATATATATATATATATATATATATATATATATATATATATATATATATATATATATATATATATATATATATATATATATATATATATATATATATATATATATATATATATATATATATATATATATATATACATATACATACATACATACATACATACATACACATATATACATACATACACACACACACACACACACACACACACACACTCACCTAAAGGATTATTAGGAACACCATACTAATACTGTGTTTGACCCCCTTTCGCCTTCAGAACTGCCTTAATTCTACGTGGCATTGATTCAACAAGGTGCTGAAAGCATTCTTTAGAAATGTTGGCCCATATTGATAGGATAGCATCTTGCAGTTGATGGAGATTTGTGGGATGTACATCCAGGGCACGAAGCTCCCATTACACCACATCCCAAAGATGCTCTATTGGGTTGAGATCTGGTGACTGTGGGGGCCAATTTGAAATGATTCGAGCTTTGTGACATGGTGCATTATCCTGCTGGAAGTAGCCATCAGAAAATGGGTACATGATGGTCATAAAGGGATGGACATGGTCAGAAACAATGCTCAGGTAGGCCGTGGCATTTAAACGACGCCCAGTTGGCACTAAGGGGCCTAAAGTGAGCCAAGAAAACATCCCCCACACCATTACACCACCACCAGCATCCTGCTCAGTGGTAACAAGCGTTCTCATTCTGTTAACGCCAAATTCTGACTCTACCACCTGAATGTCTCAACAGAAATCGAGACTCATCAGACCAGGCAACATTTTTTCCAGTCTTCAACTGTCCAATTTTGGCGAGCTCGTGCAAATTGTAGCCTCTTTTTGCTATTTGTAGTGGAGATGAGTGGTACCCGGTGGGGTCTTCTGCTGTTGTAGCCCATCCGCCTCAAGGTTGTGCGTGTTGTGGCTTCACAAATGCTTTGCTGCATACCTCGGTTGTAACGAATGGTTATTTCAGTCAAAGTTGCTCTTCTATCAGCTTGAATCAGTCGGCCCATTCTCCTCTGACCTCTAGCATCAACAAGGCATTTTCGCCCACAGGACTGCCGCATAATGGATGTTTTTCCCTTTTCACACCATTCTTTGTAAACCCTAGAAATGGTTATGCATGAAAATCCCAGTAACTGAGCAGATTGTGAAATACTCAGACCGGCCCGTCTGGCACCAACAACCATGCCACGCTCAAAATTGCTTAAATCACCTTTCTTTCCCATTCTGACATTCAGTTTGGAGTTCAGGAGATTGTCTTGACCAGGACCACACCCCTAAATGCATTGAAGCAACTGCCATGTGATTGGTTGATTAGATAATTACATTAATGAGAAATTGAACAGGTGTTCCTAAAAATCCGTCTGATGTTTTTCTTTAAAATAAGCATTTTTGTCAGGCTCCTAGGTTTCTACCCAAGTACTGGTATTTCTGAATGGGCTGAGGCTGGGATTTAGCAGGTTTGAAGTCAAAGTATTTTATGAATGTATACTATATGCGGAGAGCATTCACTCAGTATTGTCATCTCATTTTTGACCAAAGAGGCTTTTGCATCTGAACTCTACATACATACCGCACATAACATACATACCATACATACATTTTTTGTGTGTTCCAAAGATGAACAAAAGTCATATGGGTTTGGAACGACATGAGAGTGAGAAACTAATGACAGAACTTTCATTTTTGGCTAAACTATCCATTTAAAATTATTTAAAAAGTCTTTATTCAATTCAATTTACCTTGACACCTATAATATCTCCATCTTTCAGGTAGAAAGGAGCTGCCTGGAGACTCTCAGCTTTCCTCTTCTTCTTCCTTTTTGAGACCTGTTGAGTCTGGGATTATTCAGAACTGATTATTCAAGTATAATCTTAACTCTATAGCTCTTGCCTACAAATAGTTTATAACCATTTTCACTTTCTCCTCTCACCCAGTTGGAAATGGGCATCCAGGTGTGTTTGTCAGGCAGGTGTTTAGCCAGGAGCAGGTTGTCAGGAGTAAGCCCGTACTGGGAGGCCAGAGCAAAGTACAGGCCCTTGGGGGTGCTGTCCCTCCCTGCGTCCCACAAAAACTCCTCAGAGGGATAATATGCCTTCTCTCCTGGCACTCCCATCTGAACCATAAGCAATAAATCCTTTAGCCTGAACAGATTATAAGAAAAGAATAATCAGTGTTTTTCAAAAAAAAAAAAAAAGAAAATTGTTTCCTTTCTTCCATCTATTTCATCATTCGCTTCATTCTTTGACTTGCTGTCAAGAAGGTCTCACCCCAGGTCTTCCTCTTTCATCAGCCTTTGAAGACACACCTCCGCCCCATTCCCCAGCTTCAGTTTCCTGCAGGAATAGGAAGACATTCATTACAAAATACAATAAAAAGTCGAGCATTTGGTGGAAAAAGGGCAACAGAGACCTCACACAAAAGAGAAGTGCATAGACAAAATCCTAATCTATCAACCTGAGGGTCTGCTGGTTTCCTCTGAGTATCCTGGCCGGTTTCTTGCCCTCTAGCAACCATACACGCAGGAACGCAGGGCTTGGCACACACACATCCTGAAGTGCTGGCAAAGTCATCACCTACCGAAACAGATATGGCTTTTCTCAAGGGATGATGATACGACAGTGCTGCATTTTACTTTACAGTTTACAATGCAGCCAAAAATATACTCTATTCAAAAGTTTGGGGTCTATAAGATGTGTATTAGGAAAGAGTCATCAAGCCCATTTATTTGATCAAAAATACAGTAAAATATTGTTGATATGATTACAATTTAAAAACAACTATTTCTATTTTAATATATTTTAAAAGTAATTTACTCCAGTCTTCAGAGTCACATGATCCTTCACAAATCATTTTAATATGCTGATTTGTGTTATCAATGAAAAAAGTTGTGCTGCTTAATATTTTTGTTATTAGTGTTTTTCGTGATTCTTTAATGAATAGAAAAGTGAAAGAAAAAAAACTGCATTTAAAATTGCTTTTCTGTAACATTATAAATTGTAACTATTTAATACATCCTTGCTGAATAAAAATAATTTCTTTAAAAAAATAAAATTATACTGACCTCCAAATATTTGAACGGTAGTGTACAGCGTTTCATTCTACTAGCTTCTCTACCTTTTCCTTTAATTATTTAATATTTAAATGAGTGAATGGTGTCTTTAGCTCATAAAAGGTGAAGCATGTAAATTTTTCATTTTACAATATTTTCTCCTATACAAGGGGGTACTCCAGAAAGCAGGTCATGTGACATACCCGGGATGTTTAAGATTAAGTTAGCGGATAACCTCAACTTTTGGTTCCAAAAACGGAGGTAACTTTCACGCAAGTAACCATAGCAACTCACTCTCTGAACATAACCTGCTCCAGAGCAGGTTATGCTCCAGGGTTAGTTTGCTTAAGAGGTATTCAGATGTGTGTTATATAATTAAAATAGTAACTAATAACCAAATTTGTTCAGTTATATAATATACAATATTATATATTAATTTAAAGAATTAGAAAAATAAATTAAAAATAAGTTTAAATGTTAATGCAATTCAAATAAATATATTTATTTTATTGTCATCTCACACATGGATCTGCATTCAATTAGTTAGCATCAAACAAACAATATAATCCTTATGCTCAGGGAATAAAGATTACTTATTAAAAGAAAAACAATTATTGCACAACCACCAAATAGGTGGCGATGTGCACTAAGTAGTTTATGTAAATCACCATTAAACAAAAGAAGGAGGAAGTAGAATGGCACGCTTTTTCTTAGTGTCTGTTTCATGGTGAATCATCGATTTGTCTCTCTGTTGAGAATGTCTTGTGTGTTAACCGGAACATACTCCGAGTTGTCTGAACTTACTCACGGACTCATTTTTGGAACCAGCACACCTCGAGTAAGCAAGGTTTGGGTCAAATCAACCGAGAATTCAGGGTATATGTGATGGTAAGTTAACCTTGCTTTCTGGAACTCACTAAAAGTATGTGAAACTGAGCCAAAAGGAAAGCGCTGCACAGGTTGAGATGACAGGTGCAGTTTGGTTTTTCTTCATGCATTTTTATAATCCATAAACTTTTTTGTAATAAAAGATGAAGAATATGTGAATATGTAGAATCAAACAAAATCTCTAGACTTCAGTTTTATATGCAACAGATATTTTGTATATATTCTGTTTGGATTATGCTACATTTATGTGTGAAAAGTGTTGAGAAACAAACATTATTTTTTTTAAATTCTGTATGGTGATGCTAGTAAAACTACACACTTCATCTTCAAAAAGGCCAGTTCACCCCAAAATGAAAATTTTGTCATTATTTACTCAGCCTCATGTCGGTCCAAACATAGACAGCCAATTACCACTTTCAAGACCCAGAAAGGTAGGAAAGACATTGTTATAATACTGACTCCAGTGGTTCAACCTTAATTTTATGAAGCAACAAGAATACTTTTTGTGCACAATAAATCCATAAAATAACGACTGACTTCAACAATTTCTCGTCTGTGTCAGACGCTTACGCTGTTGACGTAGTGTAGACAGTGCAGCGCTTCTGAGTTCTACGGCAGAGCAGTGGCTCACCATTGGCTAGCTCCTGCATCAGCATCACACGCATGCATGCACACTACCTTGAAAGTGTTAATTAAATTGCTGTCTTTTGAGGGATCAGAAATCTCTCTGATTTCATAAAAAATATCTTCATTTGGGTTCTGAAAATTAACAAAGGTCTTACGGGTTTGGAACGGCACGAAGGTGAGTAATTAACAACAGAATTTTCATTTTTGGGTGACCCAACCCTTTAAGTTAATAGCTGTCATTAATGAGGTGAATAGTGATGCCAACCTGAGTCTTAAGGTCATCAAGTGAAGCCTCCTCTGATATCTCCACATAACCAATGAATCTCATCTCTGATCCAGACCACTCTGAAACACCAGGACAAAAAAACAAACCAGAGCTTATTCTCTCAAGCACTCATAATCTTACATCTCACTATCAGAAACAACCTGAATCCCACTGGATTCATTGGGTAAAAGTCAAACCTGTGGTAAGTCCCACGATGCTCTGAGACTCTGCTGTGTGGTTCAGCTCTGGAAAGCTGGAGCTGTGGATCATGTCCATGTACATCCTCACAGAGAGCTTGAGGTAACCCTGACGTTAAGATGAGAGAAAATTGGTTTGAAAACGTTTCATCTCCTTTTCATCTTACACAAGACATTTAACAGAAAACAGAAAACGCACCTTTGGAGGCAGCCGCCCCTCCACCAGCACCAGTGTGTCCCCATGAATGACCTTTGCCTCTTCCAAAGATGCATTCTAGGAGACATGAGTAAACAGAAGTCAATATTTGAAATCATTACAAACTGAGAAAAAAAGAAGAGAGAATAAGTATTGATTTTTGGAGTTCGCACCTCATCCATAAGTGGCTCTCCAATCTCCTCACACCAGTCCACTCTCCTTAAGTGCCATGACTCACCTGGAGAGACAAACACGTGTTTAATTTATAAATCTGAGAAAGCTAGTTGAGTGCAATTAAAAAGCAAACATTTGAAGAATTTTACCTTCAAGCCTTGCCATCTGCAACATTTTCTTAAGGCACTGGAATAAGAGGAATGAGCATTTTTAAAACGCCTTATTTTTCAGATCACCAGTAGAATTTCATTAAAAACAAAACAAAAAAAAACAACAGATTTCACCTCTTTGACAGTTAGAGACTCCTCTACAATAATCTCCAGCTCCTGACCGACTGAAGGTGCGAGACCAACGCTAAAGTACAAGAACAACTGCATGGAGAAATAGTTTCATTATAGAAGGTAAATTAAGTGAAAAAGTGTCACAAAGAGATGTTTATTTTACATTCACATATCCAAATTGTCTGGACGTACCTGTGTTGCTGTTGGCACTGGTCCAGGGCACAGGTAGAGTGAAGTCATCAGCCTGATCCCTGCATCCCGAACACTCAAATGCTCATGCACTAGAACAGAGACATGCGCATTTACCATGTAAACCTTCAGAGGGATCACACTGGAAGTGATGCTGATGATCATTTTGAAAAGTACCTGGAGGTAAAAGTTTTCCACTTCGATCCATTTGCCTCAGACAGCACTCAACACCTAACAAGGAATAAAAGACAAGAGACACACACTGATTCCAAACTACAAGATATATTGGCATCTGTAATTAATTGCATCAGCTGTTAAGTATTTCTTTCAGAATTTTTTTATTTTATTTATCAAAAAAAGTTTAACAAAGTAAAAAAAAAAGTGTTTCCATTGCCATCGTTTGTAGACTTATTTTGTACACCACCAGCATCTGAGCACAGATGCACATGAGCTCCACTATCTTCATTAGTTAGAACTGTTTTGACAGAAACAAAGACTGTAAACTATCTAAAATTATTTGACAGAAATTTGAAACAAAGAAAGTAAAAGTTATATGGCTTTTTATTATTAGTAACAAAGGCAAATGTATAATACCTTCTCATATACTTATATAATCTGTTTACTTCACAGATTTACTTGGGACACTGTACAAATTGTGAATAAAAAAAAAAAAAAAAAAAGAATGCAATAATTTACAAATCTCATAAACTTATATTTTATTCACAATAGAATATAGATAACATATCAAATGTTGAAAGTGAGACATTCTGAAATGTCATGCCAAATATTGGCTCATTTTGGATTTCATGAGAGCTACACATTCCAAAAAAAGTTGGGACAGGTAGGAATAAGAGGCCGGAAAAGTTCAATGTACATATAAGGAACAGCTGGAGGACCAATTTGCAACTTATTAGGTCAATTGGCAACATGATTGGGTATAAAAAGAGCCTCTCAGAGTGGCAGTGTCTCTCAGAAGTCAAGATGGGCAGAGGATCACCAATTCCCCCAATGCTGCGGCGGAAAATACTGGTGCAATATCAGAAAGGAGTTTCTCAGAGAAAAACTGCAAAGAGTTTGAAGTTCTCATCATCTACAGTGCATAATATCATCCAAAGATTCAGAGAATCTGGAACAATCTCTGTGCGTAAGGGTCAAGGCCGGAAAACCATACTGGATGCCCGTGATCTTCGGGCCCTTAGACGGCACTGCATCACATACAGGAATGCTACTGTAATGGAAATCACAACATGGGCTCAGTAATACTTCCAGAAAACATTGTTGGTGAACACAATCCACCGTGCCATTCGCCGTTGCCGGCTAAAACTCTATAGGTCAAAAAAGAAGCCATATCTAAACATGATCCAGAAGCGCAGGCGTTTTCTCTGGGCCAAGGCTCATTTAAAATGGACTGTGGCAAAGTGGAAAACTGTTCTGTGGTCAGACGAATCAAAATTTGAAGTTCTTTTTGGAAAACTGGGACGCCATGTCATCTGGACTAAAGAGGACAAGGACAACCCAAGTTGTTCTCAGCGCTCAGTTCAGAAGCCTGCATCTCTGATGGGATGGGTTTGCATGAGTGCGTGTGGCATGGGCAGCTTACACATCTGGAAAGGCACCATCAATGCTGAAAGGTATATCCAAGTTCTAGAACAACATATGCTCTCATCCAGACGTCATCTCTTTCAGGGAAGACCTTGCATTTTCCAACATGACAATGCCAGACCACATACTGCATCGATTACAACATCATGGCTGCGTAGAAGAAGGATCCGGGTACTGAAATGGCCCGCCTGCAGTCCAGATCTTTCACCCATAGAAAACATTTGACGCATCATAAAAAGGAAGATGGGACAAAGAAGACCTAAGACAGTTGAGCAACTAGAAGCCTGTATTAGACAAGAATGGGACAACATTCCTATTCCTAAACTTGAGCAACGTGTCTCCTCAGTCCCCAGACGTTTGCAGACTGTTATAAAAAGAAGAGGGGATGCCACACAGTGGTAAACATGGCCTTGTCCCAACTTTTTTGAGATGTGTTGATGCCATGAAATTAAAATCAACTTATTTTTCCCTTAAAATTATAGATTTTCTCAGTTTAAACATTTGATATGTCATCTATGTTGTATTCTGAATAAAATATTGAAATTTGAAACTTCCACATCATTGCATTCTGTTTTTATTCACAATTTGTACAGTGTCCCAACTTTTTTGGAATCGGGTTTGTATTCCTAATTTGGTAAATATGTAAAACAAATACAAATTTAATTGCAGCATGTGTTATTTACCAAAATCCAAAATTGTCCAAAATCGCATAGTCTCTTGAATAGGTACAGATTTTGAATACGTTTTTACTTGGTGACCGCTAAAAAAGTATGTTCTTAGAATGCTCTTAGATAGTAAAGTGTCCATAGTAAATACACTTCAGAATTTCGCTGAAGTAGTAGGTCAATTTTTTGCCTTCTTTTTAGTAGTGTGTATTTGGGACAACTCGTCACATACAGTTTTTTGTATAGCAAATATGCAATTTCGGATGCAGCCCAAATCATATATTGGCCACCCGGCATCAGACACCAAAAAACAAAACAAAAAAAAAAACATATCGGTTGATACAAAATGTTGGCAAACAAAAGTTCTTCCCATAAAATTAAAGGGGTACGTCAGCGCTGGGAAGAAGAATGTGTATTTAAACTGGGTCATATATGTAGTAGAAATGTGAAATTTTTACATATTTTTTGAATATTTGGTGCCTTCTAGACAATGTAATTTTGGCTCATGTGGATGAAAGACAACAACTTCCAGAATGCACTTGCTTCGCTGCCTTACAAGGCCACTCCCAAAGCCACTGCTACTGGTTCACTTGCCCACTGTGGCACCGCCTCTACCGTTGTTTTCATTTTCATAATAATAAAATCATTTGATCATTCGAATATACTACCGGATTTCTACTGATACAAAGCTTAATGCTAATCGCTGAAGTAACCCTTTAAGTACTACTTTCTACCCCTCTATTTTAAAACAGCACTAATATGCTGAAAAGTTTTTTTTTCCCCAGGCAGAAACAGAAAACTAAAGCAATGAGAAGCCTGTGGGATGTTACTGACTATTGAGCCTTTTCCCTTATTGAAAATGATTACTAGATATTATTATTAGACCTTATTAAATGTTATTACCACTGAGCTCATCCTGTAGGCGAAGTTCCTCAAAAGCTTTTTCCTTCACCTCTGCCAGCAGCTGCAAGAGTCACACACAGCAAATCAGTGTGTACAACAAAAACAGTGTTGTTATTGTTAACTATAATCAAATATAAATATTGAATGATAAACTTAAATTATAAATGTTGCCTTGGCAGCTAATTAAAATAATCTGAAAGGACTAAAATTACTAAAATTGAAATTAAAATAAATTAAAGCCAAAATATAACATAACACAACAAAATTATTAGGCAACACTATTTCGATGGTCCACGCAGACATTCTACTTACTAATAAGTAACTTTGCAGCATGTCAACTAACTCTCATTAGAGTATTAGTAGACTGCCTGCTTAATATATGCTAACATTTTATTTTGATGCTCACCAACAGACATTTTTCCTGACTATAAGTAACTGCAACTACATGTCAACTTATTCTGTTCTAGTCAACTTATAACCTGAACTCTAACCCAACAGTCTACTAACAATTCACTACAGTCAACTAATACTCTGAGAGTTAGTTGACATGTAGTTGCAAAGTTACTTGTTGGAGAAAGACCTGGCAACCTACCCCGGAAAAATCATTGCTAAGAAAATTCATGGACAGTCTCTCGTGTATGGAGAGACATGGCCCACTGAATCACCAAGAGTCGGATAAGACTGAAATGGAAATATATAGATAGACAACAGTGTGTATTTGTGTGTACACATGCATATTTTCATTCTCACCATGTTCCCTGAAGCGGAGACTTTACTCCTTTTCTTCCCCTGCACCTCCTCCTCTTCCTCCTTCATTCCACTCTGTGGGCAAAACTCCACCTGCAGCCAGCGACAGTCTGAGGGTGTTGTCACGGTAACTATGCCTCCATTGAGGCTGAAGATACTGTGGAAAATCATAATTTTGGCTCAGAAATTCCAGTCCCACTTATGTAACATCTATTTAGGTTTGTAACAAATTTGCATAATGCCAATCTGTGGTGTTCATAGACTTGGTCGGTGTCGTGTCATAGCTGGGGGCGTGGTGTGGGGGAAAACAATTCTTTCCCCTGACTGGAAAATCATGGTGTTAACCCAGTGTAGCCTATGTAGAATCACTTCTGCTGCTCGACAGAGCAAGATACATAGAAAAACTGAGCTGTATTGGGTCAGATTGTCCGTACAGTATCTGTGACTGGACAAACGACCCAACAGAATGGCCTGAGGTGTCATTTTCTCATCAAAATGCATGCTCCTCCGCCAAATATTACACGACGTGTAATGTCTACTTCATAAATCACAATGAAGACGTTTTTTCTGTTCCTGATTTTGATGGATTTAGAGTATGCATTACATTTAACATTTTAGAAATTATCATAAAACGTGTCTTGTGCTATGAAATGGATATTTTTCTGAATATGCCGTGTGCAATGCAAAGGGCATTTGTTTATGCATATGTTTATTTGGGCTAGAATATAAACATGAAATGAGAGTAATGTCAAAGGGGAATTTACTGCAGTACCACTTTTAACAAACATTAGTCAAAAGCCTAAAAATCCAGTTATATGATGAGCTTTTTGGCATCAATGACACAGGTATAAGTTTAGACATCCTCAGTTTTCTGTTATCTTGCATGCATATTGCTTTGTATATTTATTCATTTTTCTTGTTAGTACAGATGTTCGTTTTTGACGAGAAAATGTCAAATGTCAGTGTTGTACATGTAATGTGACAGCTTGTAAGCTTGAAGCACAAACATGAGCCCAGCCCTTCCCATAATGAAATAATGGGAACTTTTAACTTTTGAATGTTTTGTACATCAATAACCTCACGCATTCTGTCGCTACGTGTTAGCTCATCGCGAAAACTGCTTTAACGATAAATTGACTGCTTTTTTTGATGCAGTTCGAGTCACGTGAAAAGTATGGCTTTATTGACATTTTTGTTAAACTTTTGCCATTGCAATTAATGAAATCTCTTATTTTTCATATTTACAATAATACCAGCATCATGTAGTGCAAATGTTTAATTGCATGGACGTATTGCACAGATTTTTAGAATTGATGAATGGCTTCGTCTGTTTATTCGACAGTATAAAACTTCAGATCAGGGTTTTTTTTTTTTACTTGTTAGAGATGCACAACACCACACAGCAACTTTTTGGCATTGCACAAAGCAAGTAAAGCTCAAGCGCCTAACAAGGTCTACGTGTGTTAATTCGAATAGCTCGTTTTCCCCCACGGCATAATGGGATATGATGTTTTTGTGGGCGTTCCCAGTAATGCTGACCAAGTCTACTGGCTGCCCACGAATGATATCTACTTGGTGCTTTCACCTGCCCTCATACAGTGTAGTTGTAGCTGAGGCCTGAAAGACGCTGTTGTCAGCACTGCAAATCCACTTTGCATGCACTTCCAAAGGATGAAGATTCACGCTTGAATCGATACGTAAAACCGACACCAATGTTACTGCTTGTAACTCTGGGTATACAAGTGCTGCGGAAGCCTCCAGAGCTGAAATTCAGATGGTTATAGGCATTTCATTTCTGACATGCACTGTAAACGGTATATTGATTCGCAACAGATTGGGCCATCTGACCAATCAGATCTTAGATAGGAGGATTTTAGACAATCCTTTTCGAGCTGTTTCAGACACGGTGACAAAAAAAGGTGATGCTGCAATGCATATTATGAGAAAATTAGTGTTTTTGACTTTGGATACATTTAAACCAATTGTAGAGAACCTGCAAAACAAAACTGAACAAAAAGGAATGTTTAAAATGGACAGAAATCTCTCTGGTTTAATTTCACCCTATTATGCCATCTATTGTCCAAGAAACCAAAACTTTGACACTTGAAAAAGCTCAAGACATTGTTGAATCAAGAGGTTTCAAATGGAGGAAGAGAAATCTCTCAGGGTTCATAAAAAAAATCTCTACATTTGTGCTGATGTGTAGATGAACGAAAGTCTTATGGGTTTGGAATGACAGGAGGGTGAGCAACTGATGACAGAATTAAAACGTTTGGGTGAACTAACCCTTTGAACTTAAATAGTTAAAAGGTGTGTTTAATATAAATTTTGCTGTGGAAAAAGAAAAACTATCGAGAATTGTGAAATTGCTTTCCTTACCTGCTGTCTAGTTCCTCTGGCTGCAGCAGCAGTAGAGCGTCACCGTCCTTCAGAGAGAGCTCTCTGAGTGTCCTCTGCATGTCCTGAGGTGGAAAAACCCTCCAGCCACTGGCCCCGCCCCCACTGGCCCCTGGACGGCTCTGCTCCTGGCACAAAAGGGCCTCTTGGGGACCAAGAGCCTCGAGCACTGTACTCAGAGTGGCCCCACCAGCAAAGCCCTTCATGGAACGCACCAGACCAGATCCATCAGTGTCTTCGACCCCTGACCCATACCCACATCCTAGCTCCTCTGCAGAGGGACGCAACACAGTCAACAAAACAGGCTCCCATTCGATGCCAGTTTGCACCACCACACCACTGACCTGAAAGAAAGAGAGAGAGGGAAAAAAGCAAAACATCAATTTGGCTCTAATGTTTTAAAATTGCAATCCACATACATCTCTTTTCCACCAATGGAACGCCGATGCCTGATCTGAACCTTAACAAGAGAAGTTATGGTGGTTCTAGGGTGGAAAAAATGGACTCCACCATTTCACATTGCAAAAAGGTGCTAAATTTAAATGACTTTGGATGTTTGTACGTTCTCAAAACTAGAAGTAAGATCTGTAAACCAAGACTGTGAGGCACCATATTTGTTTGAGAGCAGGTTATGTAGCATCATTGTCCGTATAAAACTCTCTACAGTTCTGAGAGGTTCACAGACCCCTTAAATAAGCACAAGTAGAGCACCAACTCAACATTTTGGTAGAAAAGAGATATCAATTTCATCATAAATCCATGTAGCCACTGTTAAAGTAGTTGCCCACCTCTCTTCCATTCCACACAAAGAGATCAGAGCCATTACACACTCCTGCACTATAAAGGGACATCTGGTCATCTGAAACAACACAAGAGACATAAATGATCGTCCAGAATAACTAATGTTCACTACTGTAGAAAAGTTTGGAGCTGGGAAGATTTTTGAAAGGTCTCATGTTCACCAAAGCATTTTGTTCAAAACAAAATACAGTAAAAACAGTAATACTGTGAAATCTTATTAGAGTTTAAAATAGGTTTTATATTTTAATATATTTTAGAATGTGATGCAAAGCTATAATTTCAGCATCATTAATCCAGTTTGCAGTGTCACATCATCCTTCAGAATTCATTCTAATATGCTGATTTAGTGCTCAGCCAATATTTGTTATTATTATAAAAGTTGAAAACAGTTGTGCTGCTTAATATTTCTTTGATACTTTAAGGATTCTTTGATTAATAGAAAGTTTAAAAGTGCAACATTTATTTTGCAATAACATTACAAAAAAAGTCTTTACTGTCACATTATCAATTTAATGCATGCCTGCTGAATAAATATATTCATTTGTTTAAAGGTGATGAACTGAGAAATCAACTTTCCCTTGAGCCTTTGATATATAAAAGTTCATTGTGATATAAAAATATCCTGTAAGTTTCGGAGCTGAAAACTTTGTTAGTCAAAGAAAAGCTTTTATTGACACCAGGCCCAGAAAACGCTCGATCTCAGAATATGCCAACCCTTGACATCATCGTGTGGTGAAACACCCCCTCAAGCCCGCCCACCGACTCGTGGAGCTAAACTGATCGCGGTACCGAGCAAAAACATGCCGAAGATAGCAGGATATTGCGCTGTGCCTGGTTGTGGAAGAACACAGTCCCTGCATAAGCTTCCTTCGGATTCTAATATTAGGAATGAGTGGTTGAACTTTATTTTTGATGAAGTTCCAGCTCTCGTGCATAAGACATTGCACGTTTGTTCGCTTAATTTCACTGCGGAATCGTTTGTAAACAAGACACAGGTCGAGACTGGATTTGCAGACATATTGAGATGATGACAATGCTGTGCCTTCTATAATTCGATCCGACAGGAATGGTGCAACACACTAATATGAGTAAAACATGTTTTTTATATGTGATAGTATTGCATTGTTACAGATCGTATTGATTATGTGTACGTGTCTAACTGAGCATACCTTAGCACGTTGTCAAAGGCTGAAGAATCCTTTGTGGTGTTGTTGGTTCATTACAATTCGGGATCAGAATGGGGCAGGGCTCGCAAAGTCCAACGTACCGGGGCCATGCGTTTTCCAGACGGGCTACCAAAACGTAAGCCTGGCCTGCCGACGATCTCTTAAATAGTGAAATAACATTCCTTTCTTGATGTGCGTTGTTCACCCTCTTGACTTGATATTTGAAGGGTGCGCTTGTGTTTGTGTGTGCGTGTGTGTGTGCGTGTGTGTGTGTTGCACGGTTCACGCTTATATCCACCGATCGGGTGGGCAAAGTAATAAAAAAATTGCATTCCAATCAATCGTGGGTGCATGAGAGATAAATCATTGTCTTTGTTTGATAAAGACATTTTGCGAGCCCTGTGAGCGAATCATTCCGGTTGCCGTTTCCCCACATGCTACCAAAACAATTTCCACATATACTGACAGGGGAGCAGAAGCTCATTAAATATGCAAATCTTATCCAATCATAGCAGTAGGCGTTTACTTCCAAGTCTTCAGTGCGGCACTCCCATTAAAACAGTGTTTCTTGAGAGAGGCTCAAACCAGGGTAGAACATAGACTATTACTTATTCATTATGATGTTTTTGAATGTAAAAACCACGTGAACGTCATAAGTTGACCTCAGACAACAGTATAATTTTTATTTTTTTTTAAAGACAGTTCATGACCCCTTTAAAAAGAAATGTAATGGTAGTGTAGCTGTCAGGAAGTGACTGGAAGGGCTTTACAAAACATGTTAGTTCAAATATAAGAATACTCTAAACCGTAAATGTGCTCACCTGTCAGTGCATCATACAAATGTAACCCAGCTGGCACATTCTTAGCCAATGTCAATGCCATGTCTCCTTCCCAAAGATCCTGCATCTACAAACCAAAGTCAAGGTCAGAGAAAACTTGACATATTCTGTCAGATCTACTCTAATGGGGCGCTCATTTACATTAAAATAGTTTCGCTAATGTAACCCAAAATTATCAGCTGGTCGCATTGTCACTGAAAAATCACAATATGTGTAAACACAGCTATGGCGTGAGGACTAGTAACGGGATCACTGATGTCACCTGGTAGATGGCCAATCGTAGGTCTCCCACAGTCTTTCTGCGGTCGAAGGTGACAGTGATAATGGAGTCTTCACCCGGGGCTGTGGGGTGTAGGGCTCCATTTTGGCAGTGATAATGAGGGGCCAAATGCAGCCTCACTTCAATGCTGTTGCTGCTGGCATCAAACTCAGCTCTACAAGACAAAGATGAAATTAACATTGCATAAAATACCCCATGCTAAGTGTGTATGAGCATATATAGGGCTACCTTCTCTGCTGAACTCTTGCATTCTCCTCTTGTACCATCTCCACCAGGTGAGGAGGCACTTTGTACGCAGGATTTCCTATGGCTGTTTAAAAAGCACAAAAAAGCCTTGTTTCATGTTTCAGTATTTACCAGTGAAACAAATGGATTTGGACTACGCATGTTCACACAGCATGTTTCCAAGTACTAAATGCAAGTTAAAATTGGCTTTTGTTTCATGAGTGTTATAAAAAATGTCCATCTGACAGGTTTGGCCCTGTGCACATACACACAGCATACCCTCTGGAGGTCTTTTCATAGTTGTCTTCCTGTAGAAGAGCATGTAGGCACTCTCTTTTCCCTGAAACTGCTTCTCAATGTCCTTCACCGTAATGGATGTGACAGTGGAGTCATTCAAGTCAAACCAATGACATCCATCATTGCCTTCCATGTCTTCTGCTGTTTCTGGCTTTATGTTCTCTGGGTTGCTTTTGGCTGAAGTTGCACTGACTGGTTCTGTTGGACTGGGTTCTGTTGCTGCAGGAACAGCATTTTTCAGAGCTACACGGGTTCCGTTGGAGACCAGCATAAAGACTTCAGGGTGGTTCTGAAGAAACTGAAGGATGACAAATGGTCATATGACTTTTTCAAATCTCAACATAGTTATATTGATCAATATAACCTTAAAGAATTGCGGTATACCTCTTCCATGAGCAAACTAATCCATAACCATAAATAAAGGCACTGCTTAATACCATTAAAATCTACTTTCCTGCAGTTATTCTAGCATTTGAACTACAAAAGTGAAATTATAAAATGACTAACAGTGTTGGCCAGTATAATAAAATGCAATAACACACTATTGTTAAAAACAAATCAGTAAGATTTTTATATTTTTTGTAAGAAATCTCTTATGCTGCATCAAAAATATAGTAGACAGTAATTTTGAACAGAAGTTAACTTTTTCCATTTTAATATATTTTAAAATAAATTTCAGAAAATTTGCAGCAATTACTCCATTTTTCAGTGTCACATGATCATTTAGAAATCATTCTAATATACTTTTATTATTATCAATGTCCAAAACAGTGATGCTTAAATGTGCTGCTTAAAACTTGTGCAAACTGTGGTACTTTTTCAGGATTTGATGAATAGAAAGTTCAAAATAACAGAATTTTTGATTTTTTTGTAACATCATAAAATGTCATTAATGTAATTTTGATCAATTTAATGCAATTTTGTCAAATTGAATTTTAAATGTAAATAAAATGTGTTATAATTTTAAGTTGTCTTTGTTAGTGTAATTATACATTTAAGTACTGAGTAATATTAATTAACTACATGTACTTACTATATGGTTAGGATTATTAGGGTTTGGTTTAGTTGCATGTAATTATGCATAATTAATAGTTATTACCATAGTAACTACATGTTACACGTGTAACAAGGACACTGTAAAATAAAGTGTTACCAAAAAAAAAAAAAAAAACAGTTAGTGTATCTGTGTCTCTATATTATATATACTTTGGAACCCTAACCTTGCTGATGGTACCATACTGTTTTTATATTTTTTGCTCCATGGTGTGCCAGTTTTATTCATCAGCTTTTGGCCCAGCTGGTCTACAAGCACACATTTTGACTCCTCCTGAGAAAAAAAACAAGTGAAAATTAGTATGTGAAATTTGTTTGCCCACAAAATTAAGAAATATTGATTATAATTGTTGAGTCTTTCAAAACATATCCATAATTCTGTTCCTTCTATTGAGTTGTGAAGTGAATGAAAAGCAATTTTCTGGATTCAAAAGAGGGAATTTCATTATTCTATACACTAAACAACTGCCATAAGTCAAAAAAGTGCTAATATTTCAAACATATACTTAACTACACAAACTTAACTAATATACACAACTACTTATAGCTGTATGGTGTAATGGCATACCTGAGCCAGAATGCCAGTAAGAACAGAGAGTGGGTCCTCAGTCTCTACACAATTCTCACTCTCCATCTTTCTTTCCGCAACTAGGGCCTCTTGTCTCTGGGTCTTGGCCTTTATTTTTACCTCTTCCTCCTGGGGGGATTGGACTGGTTAATATTAAACCATACATAAAGACTGCAATAAAACAACGAAAAACTGACCGGTGCCTCCCAGTGGCCAAGCTGATCGATATCTTTGATGTAGACATGATAATGACCACCATAACAGCCTCCTTTGTGTATGATGACAGAGAAGAGCTCATACGAATACTCGGAGTCTGGCCAATTGTTCTGTCAGAAACACAGCACATGTTCATCCTCTGCTTTAAAGTTGTGGCGATTAAAGTTATCCATCTAACCTTAATTGGCTGGAGAGTTTGGAATATGTATTTGTGTGCGTTTCAACTCCTGTACCTGCTCACAAAATGCTCTGAGGTTGAATTCAAGAGGAAAAGTGTAGCTCCCGGTCTCTTTGTAGCGCTCACACTTGGCAAAGTCAAAGTTGAACCTCAACAAAGAAATGGTCAGGAATGGTGGAAGTTTTCTCAGTTTAGCAGACTGTGACAAAAGACAAAATTAAGCAGGTTTATAAATGAATATAGAAGACTCATCTGAATGTGTATCTAGAATAATGGCTTAGTGACATTTCACACGTTAAAGGGATAGTTCAGCCAAAAATGAAAATTCTGTCATCATTTACCCTCAGGTTGTTCCAAACCTGTATGAATTTGTTTGTTCTGCTGAACACAAAAGAAAATATGTTGAAGAATGCCTGTAACCAAACAGACGGGTCAGTATTTTTTCCGTACTATGGAATTCAATGGGGCCCAGCAACAGATTTTGGTCACCAACATTCTTTAAAATATCTTCTTTTGTGTTCAGCAGAAGAAAGAAATTCATACAGGTTTGGAACAACTCAGGGGTGAGTAAGTGACGACAGAATTTTCATTTTTGGGTGAACTATCCCGTTAAAAGTTGTCATAATAACATGAATCAAATTTCTTGGTCTACTGGGGGCGTATTACAGAAACATCTTACCTTTAGAATCCTATCTTATCTGTTTGGTAAACATGGCAATTTCAGTTAGGACCGCATTTAGGACAAAAGCTATTACAGAATGACACTTCTTAAGTGCATAATCTTATTTTAACTGTAGATAGGAAATTAAAAGCAGGCCATTGTTTTTCTCCATTTTGATTTTAGGTTTACCTCAGAAGCAGTTTAGTTTGCGTTTGTTGGTTGCTTGGTAACAGACCTGACAGTTGATTACCGAACTCGATGGAGATGAGATTTTGTATGATAGGATAAGAATCCTAAATCAAGTTAATATTTGCTTCTGTAATACGAAATTGTGAAAAATCCTAAATTAACATATCTCAAGTTAAGACCTAAGATAGAAAGTTTCTGTACAAACCCGATTCCAAAAAAGTTGGGACACTGAACAAATTGTGAATAAAAACAGAATGCAATGATGTGGAAGTTTCAAATTTCAATATTTTCTTCAGAATACAACATAGATGACATATCAAATGTTTAAACTGAGAAAATGTATCATTTTAAGGGGAAAATAAGTTGATTTTACATTTTTTTCTAAAAATCTAGAAAAAAAATGGGTGAAAGATCTGGACTGCAGGCTGGTCATGTCAGTACCCGAATCCTTCTACGCAGCCATGATGTTGTAATTGAAGCAGTGTGTGGTCTGGCATTGTCATGTTGGAAAATGCAAGGTCTTCCCTGAAGGAGACGACGTCTGGATGGGAGCATATGTTGTTTCTAGAACTTGGATATACCTTTCAGCATTGATGTTGCCTTTCCAGATGTGTAAGCTGCCCATGCCACACGCACTCATGCAACTCCATCCCATCAGAGATGCAGGCTTCTGAACTGAGCGCTGAGAACAACTTGGGTTGTCCTTGTCCTCTTTAGTCCAGATGACATGGCGTCCCAGTTTTCCAAAAAGAACTTCAAATTTTGATTCGTCTGACCACAGAACAGTTTTCCACTTTGCCACAGTCCATTTTAAATGAGCCTTGGCCCAGAGAAAACGCCTGCGCTTCTGGATCATGTTTAGATATGGCTTCTTTTTTGACCTATAGAGTTTTAGCCGGCAACGGCGAATGGCACGGTGGATTGTGTTCACCGACAATGTTTTCTGGAAGTATTCCTGAGCCCATGTTGTGATTTCCATTACAGTAGCATTTCAAAATGTCTCACTTTCAACATTTGATATGTTATCTATATTCTATTGTGAATAAAATATAAGTTTATGAGATTTGTAAATTATTGCATTTATTTTTATTCACAATTTGTACAGTGTCCCAACTTTTTTGGAATCGGGTTTGTAATA
Source organism: Paracanthobrama guichenoti (assembly GCA_018749465.1). NCBI lineage: Eukaryota > Metazoa > Chordata > Actinopteri > Cypriniformes > Gobionidae > Paracanthobrama > Paracanthobrama guichenoti. The sequence goes on along the minus strand of CM031948.1, from coordinate 9,667,787 downwards.
CGCCCCCTGAACTACATCTACAAAAGCTTGAAAAAAAAAAAAAGCATCACGGTTTCCACAAAAATATAAAGCATAAAACTGTTTTCGACTGTTTCTTGAGCACCAAATCAGCTTATTGGAATGATTTCTGAAGGATCATGTGCATTAATGCATTACCTCATGTTAACAACTGAAATGAGACCTTACTGTAAAGTGTTACCAAAATGGAAGACAGCTATTTTAAATTGTAATAATATTTCACAATATTACTGTTTTAAATCAAATAAATGCAGTGTTGGTGAGCATAAGAAACAACCTTAAATGTCTGAATGTTAGTGTACCTCAGGGAAAAATTATGACATGACCATCTGACTGCTGATTTGGGAATTTTTGATAAATCTTCATTGTATAAGCCCTTAGGAAGACAAATGACCAAATGAACAGTATTGACTGACCTTAGCTGCCCTAACCAGCTGTTCACATCTGCTGCAGCGGTAGAGATTATTACCCTCAAACATCTCCTCCTCCACAAACATGTTCCACAGCGCCTCCTCTAGTCCGCTCACACCACGCACTGACACGGTCAGGTCCAGAAAGTCCTCCTGAGAGAACAGAAAGAGAAGGAGAAAAATAATTTTTGCATTTATTGCTCAAAAACACAGTAAAATTGTGAAATAACTGTTTTCTATATGAATACATTTTAAATAGTAATTTATTCCTGTGATGCAAAGCTAAATTTTCAGCATCATTACTCCAGTCTTCAGCTACATGATCCTTCAGAAATCATTCTAATATGCTGATTTTTGTGAAAAGTTATTTTCTCAAGAAACATTTCTTATATTATCTTTGATGAAAACAGATATGCTGCATAATATTTTTGTGGAAACCAGAGAAACCAGTTTTTTTCTTTAATAAATGCTGTTCTTTTTAACTTTCTATTCATTTGAAATAGAAATATAGCCATAATAAATATGACATAATATTGTGTTGATCCCCCTTTTGCTGCCAAAACAGCCCTGACCCGTTGAGGCATGGACTCCACTAGACCCCTGAAGGTGTATCTGGCACCAAGATGTTAGCAGCAGATATTTTAAGTCCTGTAAGTTGCAAGGTGGGGCGTCCATGGGTCGAACACTGCACATCCTACAGATGCTCGATTGGATTGAGATCTGGGGAATTTAGAGGCCAAGTCAACACCTCAAACTCATTGTGCTCCTCAAACCATTCCTGACCCATTTTTGCTTGAAAGAGGCCACAGCCACCAGGGAATACCGTTTTTATGAAAAGGGTGTACATGGTCTGCAACAATGTTTATGTAGGTGGTACGTGTCAAAGTGGTACATGTCATCTATATGGATGGCAGGACCCAAGGTTTCCCAGCAGAACACTGCCCAAAGTATCACACTGCCTCTGCCGGCTTGCCTACTTCCCATAGTGAATCCTGGTGCCATGTGTTCCCCAAGTAAGCGATGCACTGTGTATTCTGACACCTTTCTATCAGAACCAGCATTAACTTCTTGAGCAATTTGAGCTACAGTAGCTCGCCTGTTTGATCTGACCACTGTTCCTTCCTTGGACCACTTTTGATAGATACTGACCACTGCAGACCAGGAACACCCCACAAGAGCTACCGTTTTGGAGATGCTCTGACCCAGTCATCTAGCCTTCACAATTTGGCCCTTGTCAAACTCGATCAAATCCTTACGCTTGCCCATTTTTCCTGCTTCTAACACATCATCTTTGAGGACAAAATGTTCACTCGCTGCTTAATATATCCCACCCACTAACAGGTGCCGTGATGAAGAGATAATCAGTGTTATTCACTTCACCTGTCAGTGGTCATAATGTAACGACTGATCAGTGTATATATACATACAGTATATTAACAAAATAATATTAGTCTCTTGGAAATGCAAATTTGACAGTAGCTTGAGTTGACAGTAGCAGCAGCTTGAGTTGGGAGGCAGATTTTTAATTATTTTCATTAACACAAACAGTAACAGTTATTTTATTTACAACCTTATTTTCAAAGGTTATAATTTAAACATTCTTACTAAGTTAGAACTCTACTCTTAATCAAGTTAACCATTAGTTTCTATAATTTGCCCTATATAGCATTACTCCTTTATGTTAAATACATGTCTATATTAATAATATAATCAAATTTGTTATGAATATCCCACATTTCTGTCATCAGTTATCAAATTTTGTAATGGTTTACTGGCTTAAAATGTAGTATTGTCATCTTATGTTGTTGACACTGTGAAACTGCATGATTTGCATGTCAATTTAATGTGTCCTTGCTTAATTACTGACACCAAACTTTTGAACAGCAGTGTATCATAAACAATAAATACGCACTGTTTTTTGTGCTGCTTATATTTAAAGTGGTTACAAACTGGACTGCTGGAACCAAAATTAGGTAGAGACTAAGGGCACTTGCTCCATTCTGACCTGTCTCTCACTAATATTGCCGCACTCCTTGCAGGTGATCTGGTTGACAAGTGTCCCATGGTATAGCCGGTGTATGAGACTGCTGCCTGAAGTGCCCACTAAAGAGCTCTCCAGAGCACTGAACAGGATCCGGTTCAGCTCCTGCACATCCTGCTGACCCATTTCCTAAAGACAAAAATCAAAAAATAAGACAAGATTTTATCAAACTGCCTGATCATTTCAGATTAACTAACCATTATTTAACCAGACAAACTCTTTATATGGAAAATTTAGCCATGGTTTGTTTTATGATTGTCACAATGTAATGCAGGCTTTGCAAAGAGGCTGTAAAGGCCCATTTACAACAAGGACGACAACAATAAAGATGGAGTTTTAAAAATGTATCTAAATGTAAAAGAATAGCCGACTCCACACCACAACTATTATGGCACAGACAAACAATATCAATGTAATCACTTTTAACAAAAACATTTTTTCTAGCTGATGAACATCAAAAACTTTGACAGCCAATCAGAATCCATCCTGCATTAAAGAGCTCGAGCATTTAAAGGAGCAGAAAAAATAACTGCAGCGCATGCTTATAATAAACAACAATATTGTGTTGGTGTGGATGCTATTTCATTCCATTGTCAGAAACAGGGTGGAGACATTCACGAAAAATTTAATTAGAGCAAACTTTTATTAAAAAAAAAAAAAAAAAAAAAAGAAAAGAAAAGAGTGATATGTCTGCTTTCATTTTTTAAAATCCCCATAAATTGCAAGAATAAGGGTGACGTGTCAAAATATGCTGACAGAATTTTAATTTTTGGGTGAACTATTCCTTTAAGGATCTGGGCAGCAACACAAAGATCATGGGGTTAATTATGAAAAAAGCAAGGTCATGAAAATTAACGGTTGCTGATTTTGCCTTGAGCAAGATAATATAACTACACAATTTAGATGTTATTAAAAAGTGACCCTGGGGTACCACTTAACCCCAGATTACTACAAAGGGTCTGTTTTTGCAATTAGTCACTCTTACATGAAAAGTACCTGCTAAATGCATAGCAAGTAAAGATGATAAAGTCTTTGTACCTCATTGTTCGTCCAGCCAAAACTGTCTGTCAGTTCTGTCGTGGAGGCTGTTTGCTCATCCACCAGCAACAAATGAGAAAACAGTCTCTGTAGCTCCAGAGGAATCAAACGGACCTGAGATCACATAGAACAGGAAACATCTATCCATCTGGTCCTCTGAAACGCATACAGTATAAAGCCTTCCATTCATCTCCCTCACACACTTTTATACACACCTTTGCCTCTGGTTTGGCCTTGTCAGCCAGACACCCTAATTCATCTGGACCGAGATGGAACAGCTCCTCTGTAAGAGATCATTTTATTTTAGAACACATCATAAAAATAAAATCACCCCAAAATACTGTCATTCTCATGCGGTTCCAAACCCGTATGGCTTTTTACACAGAACACACAGCTGATTTTTCTTTTGAAGAACATAGTGGCCACTCAGTCTATAAAAAGTTAGGACAATAATGTCATAAAATGACAGAAAAAGCACTATGAAAGAAAATGGTTTATATGACTCTTGCACTAGGTCTTCTGAATTCATATAATACCTTTGTTGGGTATCTTAAGTTCAACTACTAGAGTATCATTATAATCTGATTTGTGAACAAATCTTTGGACCCATCCCAAATGGCACACTTCATGTGAACTTGTGGTGATGTGGACTCAATGGCTGCCGTGTGCCCATTAAGTCCACAAGGCTGTAAGGTGTCCCATTTGTCATTTTAGGTTTCAGAAGGTTGGTCACGAGCACCCCCTTTGTGGCCGATATGCATCCTCAATGCACACTTTTGCCAAACCTGCGAGCTCTGCAGAAGACTTCTACCTGACAGTTAAAGCGACAATACCTCATGCAATGGCCTATATTGGCCCTGTCCCAAACGACATAATGTTGTTTTGACTGTCAGGTAGAAGTCTGCTGCGGAGATTGCGGGCTTGGCAAAAGAAGTAATAAGAGCCACTTGTAAGCACACTTCTGAAACATAAAATTACAAATTGGACACTCTACGGTCTTGTGGACACAAAGGACACGTGCACAAGATGTCCATTATAAGTCCATAAGACCGCAAGTGCATGATGTGTGTTATTTGAGACAAGACCTATCCAAAGTGGTATTCAAGGTTAAGCGTATCCCATCATGCATCATGTTCAGGAACTCACAAGATGTCGACAAAAACATTGCACTGTAAGCTAAATTAATTAGATTTTACATATCATTTGGTAGTAAAACATTAAGGCATGTATACACAGACAGGGCTTAGATTAAACCAGGATTAAGCAATTAGCATATTTGAGTCACTTTTATAAACGTGCCTTAAAAAAACATTACTAGTGTGCATCTTAAAGCCACAATATGTAGTTTTTCGCCACTAGAGTTCTCCCATTCAAAACAAATGCATAGCTTGATGACGCCAAGATTGAGTGTGGAATCTTGGGAGTTGTAATCTTCAACTCTACAGCCGATGGAAAATAATCGGGATGGGACAGGGGCGGAAATCACGTTCATGGATGAGATTGCTAATGAGAGACGAGAGTGACACATGGCTGGAGCGCAGCGGGACATTTATAATGCCACAGTTGCTGCTTCCGCTTCTTTCGGTCATGCATATGTGGGGTAACGCAGCGCTGTTTTATCATATTAGATCAATTTGACCGTGTTGAAAATTATGTACTAACGTTACTCTGTGCGTTCACTCAGTGGCTACTATGAGACACTTGTTGCACACTGCAGTAAGCTAGATCGATATTAGTCATGGTAAAACATGGTACTCGTGGTAAATCAAGAAAATGAGATTCAAACAATAAGACTAAACGTGTTGAGCTATATAACGATTAGTTTTCTGTCTATAAATGTCTCCAAACAGTTGTTCCCTGGTCTAATAAAACATGATATATTTAAGTGTCTCTGGTGTTTCCATGGTTAATTTCCATGGTTCCAAAATAAATCAGGAAATCGAGGATAATATGGGTATGATGTCATTAATAGGCAAAGCAATGACGGGCTGAGTCCTGGTATAAAAATAAAATAAAAAAAGGACTAATTTCTCTGGATTTAAACATTCTTGGAAACAGCTGGGATAATTTCAGTACATAAGGCAACAAAATATATAACTGCTCTATTGGTTTTTGGATAATTTAATCCAAAACATTTTTACATATTGTGCCTTTAAGACAAAACAATGGCACTATTTTATATATATGCCATTGCAAGTTTCACACATTTTAGTATAAGACTAGGTTTAAGCCAAGTCTTGTTTTGTCTCAAGATGCACACCAGTAATGTTTTTTTTTTTTTTCTCCTTCTAAGACATGTTCATAAAAGATACTTAAATGCCCTAATCGTCCTATAATAATCTAACCCCGTCTGTGAAACAAGGCCATTTAAGTGTGTCCCATCGGTTAATCAAAAGCTCTACACAAACTTGCGGTCTTCACATCCACTAGAACACTTGGGCCAAAAACAGGAAATACACCATGCAAGTAGAAAAGTGGTCAAGCGCAAAAACCTCAAAAGTGGGTATTTGGATGGTCAACACTAGTTATATAGAATAGAGTGGCCAGAAATCTCTTCAGCAGGAAGTAGAGTAAATCATTACAGTATGTTCATATTAGGCAATTTATTCTTCTAAATAGTAATGAAAAATCAAATGTCTTTTTCAACCTTCCACCTTACCCCTAAACTCTGGTGTGAAGAGTAGAGTCTGTAACAAGGAGTTGAGGTAACAGGTGCCACCCTGATTCTTGATCCCGCAGAGTTTGACTTTCCCTCTGGGTGGAGGAGGCTCAGACTCTCTCCCCTTCACACCTGTGCCAGGTGTAGAGGAGGAAAAACCATCCCCGTCCTCCTCAAACAGATCTCCAAACATGACTGCAGCTGCCTTGTAAAGCTTAGTCTCGGTAAACCTGCTGCTCTTTAGAGAACCGAGTTTCGATTACTGTGAAAGGAAAGTGTTTCACCTATTGCTATCTCATCTTGGTCTTCCCCAGCTCCCGATTAACGATCAATGGGCTCACCCTGGAATAAGATGACTTCACAGGACTAAACATCGCTTTTATAAACCAACTGAGGAACTAAATGCTCGTTTTACCCTGTTAAGTTCCTCTGGAAGAATCACAGGTGTCGTGAGTAAATCTCATTCCTTAAAACGGGAAATGGAAATCTGAGAGGTGACTGGACTGCTTCCATATTTCACCATTGAGATTTAAAAGAACAATTATATCTCGTTGACAGTCGTTGTATTAGCTTCGTGTTATTAGACCACTAGCGTATTTACTAAATAATAATTTTAGCGTGACTGTTTCGTTCGAATCTAATAGTTTCTTAGTAGTAATAATGGGTGAAAATGAAATCTGAGTAGAAAACATTAACGTTTTTAGGGCGCAGCCATGTTTGCTTGACGACACGTATGGCCGCAATGCATTGTGGTACTTGTAGTTCTCCACGGTAACGGCCTTATTTTGTGCGATTAATCTTGCTGTTCTTTGGCTTGACGGGTTCTGTAGTTTTATCTATAATAATTCTGTTTTGTTATCAATGACCATACAATGCAACCATATATTGTTGACCTCATAGTCTCCCTGTAAATGTCAATTAAAGGGATAGTTCACCCAAAAAAAGAAAATTCTGTCATTTACTGACCATCAAGTTGTTCCAAACCTGTATGAATTTCTTTCTTCAGCTCAACACAAAAGAAGATATTTTGAAGAATGTTTTGTTACCAAACAGTTGTTACCCCCGTTCCATAGTTTGTTTGGAAACAAATAATGGGGAGTTGATGGGGTCCATCAACTGTTTGGTTACCCATATTCTTCAAAATATCTTCTTTTGTTTTCAGCAGAAGAAATTCATACTAAATCATGTAGCAAGTATAGTCAAGCTGCAATAGTATTTTCTTCCCGTGTGACAGATCTATGTGAACTGGCTTCTGGAACAAGTAAAAATGCACTTTAAATTCTATGAGGAATACAGGCATATATAGATCAGTGGTTGTTATATACAAACATATTAATGTAATATACATAAATCATATGTGAAATTGTGAAACATGAATATACAGTTTATTGATTAGTAAAAACAATTTATTGTAGTGCACAAGAGGTAAAACACAAGAACAAGAGGTAAAATACAAATATTATACATATAAATAATATTTATTACATTATTTTACATTAATGATGGCACTTTCCACAAATGAGTGTACCGTATTAATGGAAAGTACTGTGTTTTGTAAATAAAAGTTACACAAATCTGGATTTGAGGGATGTCCAATGTGCACAGATGTTCATTTCTTGAAACAAAATAGTCTTTGCTGAACCACAATAGCATTTAAACCATTTTAAACTGAAGTGATTTCTTAGAACACAATTGAGATTCACAACTGAGTTTTTCCCTTGCATCTTGACTCTTTTTATGCAGATGAGGTAGTTTCAGGAAGTCTCAAACTCCAGATTCCAGCTTGATTGACTTCTCTGAGATTAAAATGTTTCCCATGAAAGCACAGTTGTCAGGTCAAGAGTGGAATTGAAACCTATTCAATTCCATCAAAATTTGCAAAAGCTGAACAACCATTTGTGCCCTCAGTGGATCCTCAGCTTGAAGATTTTGGAAAGAGGTGTTTTGGCACTGGAGTACATCAGGTATGAACCCTCTGCTGAGGTAAAGAACTCCCAGTCACTGCATCCTATAGTAGGTAGCCGATGGACAGGGACAAAACCCTCATATCCCTGCCATCTGTCAGAGGCAAAAACAATAAAAGTGAAAAAGACTACCTGAAAAATCTTCATTTATTGCAATAGTCTTTATACTCTGTTTAAAAATAAAGGTTCTAAAAAGTTTTTTTTTTTCTTTGCAGCATGCCACAGAACCATTTTTGGTTCCACAAAGAACTTTCAGTGAACCATTTTTTTCTTAGTGTGAAAAACATTTACAAAAAACTAAAGAACCCTTTTCCAATATAAAGAACCTTTTGTGGAATGGAAATTTCTCATGATGTTAAAGGGATAGTTCACCCAAAAATGAAACTTTTGTCACCATTTACTCACCCTCATGTCGTTCCTAACCTTTAAGACTTTCGTTCACCTTAGGAAAACAAATGAAGATATTTTTTATGAAATCTGAGAGATTTCTGTTCCTCCATTGACAGCTACGCAACTACCACCTTGATGCTTCCAAAAAATCATTAAGAGATTGTAAAACTAATCCATATGAATTGAGCGGTTTAGTCAAAATTTTCTGAAGAGACACCACGATCACTTTATATGATGAACAGATTGAATTTAGGCTTTTTATTTACATTTCTTTATGAACTTTTTGAAGTGTCAAAGTGGTAGTTGCGTAGCTGTCAATGGAGAGTATAGAAAGCTCTCATATTTCATCAAAAAGATCTTCATTTGTGTTCCAAAGATGAACGAAAGTCTTACAGGTTTGGAATGACACGAGGGTGAATAAATGATGACACTTACACAGGTATACCTTACTGTAATATTACTCTGATAAGATTTGAGAAACAGTTATATCACCATTTACAGATGGATCATATCCATAGTGAAATCCTAAGTGAAATTGAAGTATGCTTGCTTGGGCTTATCTTTTACATTTAAGTACGGAAGGAAGTAATAGAAAGAGGTAAGATATTTAACACAGTATACATATTAGTTTCTCTAAACAGTTGCACAACCACCCGCAATGCCAATGTCTGAAGTACTGAAGCATGCCTAAATTGAAGTTATGACACGTGTATGATGTTGACGTTTAAATCATTACCTGTATATAACACTGTTCAAAGAGTAAGACGATCCATCATAAGAGTTGGCTACAACTAAAAAGTGCTCATCTCCAAGCGAAAAGAATTCCCAGTCCACCGCACTGCCATACAAGAGGAAATAAAGTCAAAAGATGAGAATTATGATCGACTCTCAATCCCCAAAAATCTTTTGTAGTTTAGGCTTTACCTGTATGTTACAATGTCTTGGAACTTGAGGAACATCTTGGTTGTCATATCAAGTTCATATATAGTTGAGTTGATGGTGTAGAGGCTTGGTCCTCTCTCACACAGCATATGTCCATTGGCAACAGCAAGGAAGACTCTGTTTCCGATCTGAAACATTTCCCAGTCTGTAGCCCCAAATGTCTAGAGAAATTAAAGATATACATTGATAAACAAAGATTGGGTTTGGTAGTAATCATAAAAAAGGGTACCACTTTACAATAAGGTCCCACTAGGGGTACGTTTACACGACAATGATGTCCTAAAAATGGAAAAGTTTTTCTTTTGTGTTTTTTGCATACAGATGACAAAGTTGTCAAAATGATCCCTGTTCACGTGGATCCGCGAAAACTATTATAGCGCTGTATTATGCATGCCAGGCCAGTAGATGGCCATGTCACTTTGTAAAGAAAAACACATGCCTATGGACTGAACGCATAATATGCATGCGCATGATGTCACTGTTTTCACAAATTTGTGTTTTTGTAGTTTACATGGAGACAATAACAGTATCGTTTTCAAAGACTTGTGATACGGCTTAGTGCGATCGTCAAATCTCAAATGTCAAAAAGTGAAATGTAATTATATAAATATATAGTCGGTCGTGCAGTTTCAGAGTAAAGCCAAAGCACAGCAATGTGTTCATGTGTTCAGTGTCGATTCACAATGAATGCTAATCCGACGCAACATGCGCCTACCATCGTCCCAGATTCGTAATGTGAATCGTTTATTAAACTGTTGTAAACAAACAGAAGCCTTAAAGGAATAGTTCACCCAACAATGAAAATTCTGTCATTAATTACTCTGCATGATAATGACCCTCATGTCATTCCAAACCCGTAAGACTTTCATTCATCTTCGGAACACAAATAAAGATATTTTTAATGAAATCCGAGAACTTTCTGTATTTTCCATTGACGGCCTATGCAACTACCACTTTGATCATAATTATTGAGCAGTTTAGTCCAAATTTGATGGACTAAAAAATTTCAAATTAAAATTTCAAACTATTTTGTCTTTTATCTAAAAAAAGTCAAAATTTTCTGTGTTTGGTAATTAATGACAGAATAAATGTTTTTTTGGGTGAACTATCCCTTTAAGGTCTCCCTGTGCTTTTCTGCCAAAATAATATGAAAATGGTTTGACCATTTGGTTTGACAACCATAAATGTTAGTATTGTAATTTTACTGTTGTTTTGTAAAATAAAATAAAATGATAATAATAATTATTGTTAATAATAATAATAATAATAATAATAACAACAACAATTATATTAATACTTTTATGTATATTATTATTAATATGATTATAAAATAGTCTTTTCTTATTTTACAGTACAGTAGTATGTATTATTGGAATAGTAAGATATTTCTTTATGAATTTAATCAAATAAAATGCTATTTTCAAGTAATACACTATTTCTGATATCGAGATGCACTAATATAGATGCAGTCATACTTCCATAAACTGTTGCAAATACTTAACTATATTCTTTATAGGTTAAAACCATTGCAGCGTCTGTCCCATTTTTGGGAAACACGGTCCTGCTGAATTGACACTGACTGCATCAATAACTTCACCAGATCCATATCACATATATGACTTAGATTTTATTAGATGTAAGATCTCAAGAATTTAATTATAGTGTAACATCATCTAAACGCTGATATTAACAAAAAACTCTTCTTGTTCTTTATTCCCCTGTAAAACACATCTGCACACAGGGAAATTCCCATCTAAACGGCTGACAACATCACAAGCGGTGAATCTGCCTCGTTAAGTCTGTTGACATGTACATTGGATCAGTGATTTAGAGCAAATTCAGCGGTGATTTGAAATGTTTAACACTTTTATAGTTTCGTATGAAAGCAGCCATTACTTTTTTTTCATCTGATTTCCTATTGCTAATTTTTGGTCTAAGATTGTTTAAGTTTTCAGAGTTGCTATTTTTCATAGAAAGAAAGTGGATGGTGATTTATATTATCAAGCTCCAATTGGACTACTTTTATTCCTTTTAAAGCTTGGTAGATTTTATATTTTGGAGCTTCGCCATTTACGTCCGTATGAAAAAAGAGTAGCTCCAACATTATGCATAAGCTCTCCCGTTGATTTTCATGGAAAAAAGAAAATAATAATGACCGAGACAGTCAAAATAACAAAATTGTTGAGTCAGCTGTTCCTTTAAGTGATATTTATCAGAAATCACCTTACCAATCCCAGTTCCCATGAACAGACTTTTTTTGTTTGCAAAAAAAGATGAATGTATTTTTCCTTTAAGTGAAAAAGCATTATGTGCTTAGTAAAATAAATTGCAGTGATGAATGAAAAGTTTGTGACAACAAGCAATAAATCTCTTCGGTACCAGTTCAGGGTCTTTTACGGCGGTTAAAGCTTTAGTTCACCCTATACTTAAACAAGCCGAGCAATACTACAGATGCCCCAAGGTGATTCAGTGAGAACAGGTGTCGGGTAAATGTAAAATAACATGCTGCAACTGGGAAACACCTACACAAGTCCTTCATTCATCTTTTTTGATCTGTGTCATGATTTTCCACTTTATTTACCCGTAATATATTTATTAATGTGTAACTCAGGATAGAAATGTACCTCATTCATATCAGTGTTTCCATTCAAAGTAAACCTAGAACCTAAACGTCTAGATGATCATCAAGTTTCAGAACGAGCCAATTGATTTTAAGCAAGTTTCAGGGCCTTGCATCCATTACAGGCATTTTGAAATGATGTTATATGCTTCTAAACTCACCCTTATAGTCTGAAAGAGCTGAAAGGCTCCACCAAGCCAGATATAGATTGATGAATCTGTTTGGGTGGAGATGCCATCAAATGCATTGGCCACTGCTAGGAAGTGGTAGGGCCCTACGGTGAAAAACTCCCAGTCATAAGCACCTGATGTCGAGATGGTCTGGTTCACCTCAAACGTCTTGGTGCCTGGGTTCCACTTATAAACAACACTGTTAATGTTGTGATTCCCGTTCTCTAATAGGATGACAGGAACATAATATAAGGGTTTAAAATAACAAGTGCAACTATTCTCACAGTTGATGCCTATTTTAAGAGCAGTAACAAAATGAAATGCTGATACCATCTACTGGTCAAAATTGATCAGTGAATATAGTAAAGAAATAGCTAACCTAAAGCTCTTTTTGGAGCTTGATAGTCCCTAGTAAAAATATTCTTTCATTATATGAAAAACATATCTGAGAATATCTTTGTGTTAATAAAATAAAATAAAGTCATATGGGCTTATGGTGGGCATGAATTTTCATTTTTGGGTTAACTACTCTGGCTTGGGGTGCATTTTACATTATTCTAAATTACTGGTCAAAAGTGTAGATTAATTATTGAAAGGATGTATAAGGATGTGTACTTGATGTACACTCTAAAAAAATGCTGGGTTAAAAACAACCCAAGTTGGGTTGAAAATGGACTAACCCAGCGATTGGGTTGTTTTAACCGAGTGAATGGGTTAAATGTTTGCTTAAGACAACCCAATTGCTGGGTTAAAACAACCCAACCACTGAGTTAAAATAACCCAGTTGCTGGGTTAGTCCATTTTCAACCCAACCTGGGTTGTTTTTAACCCAGCATTTTTTAGAGTATACTGTATGTACAAGTCTATTGATGCCCCACCACATCATCATAGGACCAACCTGTTCTGTGATTGGCCACAGCCAAAAAAGCTTCATTGTTAATATGGAAGGCTTCCCAGTCACGAGCGCTGTGCGTCTCCAGGGTCTGATAACGCACAAACTTCAGCCTCTTATTACTCCACCTATATATCACAGACAGCTCTCGCTGTCCATCCGCTCGGCCCACGGAGTTCGACACCGCCAAGAACATCTGGCATGCAGACAACACACATAGTGATAAATGAGCTTGATCCAGACAAACAGAGATAAAGTTACACTTATCAGTTAGTCTGTCATTTGGCTATCATGAATCCAGCTCTCTAAATTTAGAGCAGTGTGAAGATCAGGTGGTAGATATATACTGTACCATATATAGCTTAGTATGAGTCATAATTTGACTCAGGCGAAGAGTTTAGTGAAGTTTTAACTGATACAAATACAGGCTCCATGATTTACAGTAATGATAATGATAGTTGTAAGGAGCTGCAGGTTTCAACAAATAACTTTTATTACTTCCTATTCTTTATAATTCAAGATCTGTGATATAATTAAGACTAAACAATTACACTGCAGACAGACAGATGTGCATAAGTGATTCATTCAGGGAAGGGAAAGATCATCAGACAAAATTAATTTCTGTGACTGACTACACTAGTGATTTCAAGTTATTGCGTATGTTTGTACTGAGTGTAAGTAACGCCACATCAAAACACATCTGTCTCCTGAAGTGCGGTGTATATCTGTCTCTGTGGATCTGTGCATGTTTGAGTGGAAAACGTTCAGATCACACTTGTAGACCCTGTCTACTGTATCTCTGAATGAAGTCTCATACCAGCCCCCCTTAACATTTCACCTCAGGCTTTTTCTGCCAGTAATTCTTCCCTAATGAAGTGTCAATCACTGCTCTCTACAGCTGCACTGTACAACCTTTGCCTGTTCATAGGTACAGAAAGCAATTTCTGAGAAACGAATTGTAATGTAAATATGAATTGTCGGTTTGGATTCCATCGTGACTTTAAGATGTGTAAGCTTAATATTCAAATGAATTAGATGAGATCATAAAATCTAATTGTCTATATCTACTACTATCCTTGACACAGTGATATCATTTTCTGTTTTGTAGTTTTACTGCATGTCAGTTAAACCGTACTGTATTTTTATTTGGATGACCAAGGTTTTTCAAATATTAATATTTAATGTAAATGATTTATCTGTGGACCTCCCCCTCCAAACGACGTCTGTTCTAGTCATGACGTATGTCCTGGCGGAAGGTTGGACTAAATATTTTCCACAACTGACATTCAGAACTGCCTCCGTTTTTCTCAATCCAAAAACCGTTTCACTTATGTGTCAGAATAGGGAATAAAAGTGGCTATTGCAACTTCCGTTTCATGCAGACTTTAATAATTTCATGGTGTCTGGAAAATGTCCTTTTACTTGGCAGTTGCGGCACTTAAAAGTTTTAGACTTTGACAGCTTTATTATCAGTGTTGGGGGTAACGCATTACAAGTAACGTGAGTTACATAATCAGATCAAATTTTTCAAGTAACTAGTAAAGTAAAGCATTACTTTTACATTCACAATTATTAAATATGTTAAATAATGCAAATATACTTTATGTATTTAATCTCACTTTATTAACCAATGTCTTTGCTGCTGACCTTCGATGATCCAAATCAACCATACTAACAAGCAAAAATGACTGAAGAGTGTTTAACTTTCTTCTCTTGCATACTATTCTTATGTAATCCAGAATGGCAGCACAGCTGAAAGATTTGTTCTACTGTACGGGCATGAGTTTGCATTTCCTTGAGCCTGAGGCCTATTAATTTCAAATATAACTTTTTTTTTCAAACAAGCAAGCCCAGCCCAGGTGAGAAAAAGTAATGCAAAAGTAATGTAACGCATTACTTTCCATAAAAAGTAACAATTATCATAATGCATTACTTTTAAAAGAAACATTCCCCAACAATGATTATTGTCTTTTCTCACCTTCCTCCCTATAGTGAATTGCTTCCAGGCCCGGGCCTTAAAGGTGCTGATGTTCTGGTAGAGCTGGAAGTGGCCATGGATCCAGCGGTAGATGGCAGAGCCTGGTTTGGTGGCCCGATGAGCCATAGCAGCAAACAGCCCAACAGAGGGGATCTGGAAAAGCTCGATGTCCAGAGTCTCTGATGTGGTGTAGAGGTCCTGGTAATCATCCACATAGTCTAGTCTGTCTTTCTCTGTAGTTTGAACAGTGTAAAAAATAATTATTGAGGAACTTCAGCTAGCATTACAAAAAAAGTGCAATAATTATCTGTACCTCTTACTGAGAGAAAGAACATGCTATCAGTATATTTTGGGAAAGTTTCGACTAACAACCTTGAACCTTGTGTGTGTGTGTGTGTGTGTGCGTGCGTGCGTGCGTGCGCGCGCGCTGGTATTCTTTGTTACAGATGAAGGCAACTTTGTGCCTAAAACCAATTAAGGTCCGGGTGTCATCCGTGCGATCGATAAAGATATGCTTCAGTCTATCAGTCCATATGTGGAAGTTTATCTATTTGAATTATTCAACCTGAAGTATTGACGTAGCTTAGTGACATGTTAGAGTATAATTGATGTTGTTCTGAGACTGTATGGTGTGTGGCCTACAAACTGTAGGTCTAGTATTGAAGCTGACTTCTGCTGATGAAATTGCAAACTATTCTTCACAAAAATGTTCTTCAATTGACTTAACCTCTGACTCTTCATTCATCATATCTGGTCCTTGGGTCTTTAACTGTAAATTTTTCATATACATCATCTCCAGTACAACATACTTTTTCATAAAGGATCTGATTGATTGTGCTTATTGTTATGAATAATTATAGGTTCTGGGATTTATATAATATTGCATTGTAATTGTAAATGTGACAATTTTCTAAATTAAAATGGCAAACTCTGGCTGCGGGATTATTTAAATAATCGCAAAACTGTATTGTGGTACAGCTCTATATACATTTACATTTATGCATTTGGCAGACGCATTTATCCAAAGCGACTTACATTGGATTCAAGGTACACATTTTTACATTTTGTCAGTTCTTGCTTTCCCTGGGAATCGAACCCATGACCTTGGCGTTGCTAGCGCCATGCTCTTATTGTTTGAGCTACAGGAAAGCTGTACACAGCCCAGCCCCAAAAAGTCACTGTTTGGATTTAAATAGGCTTAAGAGTCAATGATTGGATCATTATTACAGTGATCATCATATTTCTACCATGTTATGTTTGCCAATAGTTCTTCTAATCCTATGTGATGGAGTGTGTAGCTTTTCATTTCTTAAAACACTATGTAGGAAGACACATCATGGCTATATTCCAGGATGACAATGTCAAGATGCAAGTTAGGTTATAATCTTAAACTTAAAATTAAATATTTAATAAATTATTTTTCTTCCTACCTTGCAGCATAGAGTGCCAGTATGCACCATCACATAAGAAGAGGCCCCTTTTAAGAGTATCAAACCAGAGTTGTCCCTGCTCTGCCGCAGTGCATGCTGGTTTAGACCCCAGGGTCACACGGACCTCCGTTTCTGAACATTGAAGTGAGAATGCAAAAGTTCAAGTACACATACTGAGCAAAAATGCTTAAAGTAATATTTCTTTTTGAATTGTATTTGATGAAGTCTGTGATTGCTGGATTTGTACAATATATACATTTATTTTGCTATATGTGTAAATGAAATTGGATGACTATTTGTAATGGATCTACTTCTTCAAAAGAATATGGATATGAAACAATAAACAAAATCTCTGTTACATCATCACAGACGTAAAGTGGAAAACAATATGTCTAGTCATCTCAGACAGTGAGGTTGTAAAAGTATGAACCAAGGTGTGTAATCTAGATCAAAGTTGCCATTAGCTAATTTAAATTGTCAATACAAATTATATAAACACAGAATTGTTTGTCATGCCCGAGATGTGTGCCAGCGTAAACCCCCTCATCACCAGCTCACACTCAATCACTGACAGCTCTCACTGCAAGTGGTATAACCTCTGTTTTCCTTTTCAGAGTGAAACAAGTGTCAGATGTTTAGTTTGGGATGATAACTCAATCCAACCATGGGCGATATGTCATCAGTGTGGTCTTTTGCACCACAGATCTGTTCTTTTCCTCAAAATGTTGTACATGGCTCCAGTCATGATAAAATAATTTTTTTTTGTAATGGCTCATTGTAATTCTGTGTTAACATTGGCTATGTTGATATGCTTAACCAGCGTATCATCTCAGTTTTAACTCTTATCATGCCCTTAATGATATGTATGTATGTATGTTTCTTTCTTCCGTGAAACACACACACTCTCTCATATAATATATATATATATATACACCATTCCTGAACCATTTTCAAGGAGGCCACAGCCACCAGGGAATACCGTTTCCATGAAAGGGTGTACATGGTCTGCAACAATGCTTAGGTAGGTGGTACGTGTCAAAGTAACATCCACATGATGGCAGGACCCAAGGTTTCCCAGCAGAACATTGCCCAAAGCATCACACTGCCTCCGCCGGCTTGCCTTCTTCCCATAGTGCATCCTGCTGTCATGTGTTCCCCAGGTAAGTGACACACACACACACGGTCATCCACGTGATGTAAAAGAAAATGTGATTCATTAGACCAGGCCACCTTCTTCCATTGCTCCGTGGTCCAGTTCTGATGCTCACGTGCCCACTGTTGGTGCTTTCGGTGGTGGACAGGGGTCAGCATGGGCACCCTGACTGATCTATGGCTATGCAGCCCCATACCCAACAAACTGCGTTGCACTGTGTATTCTGACACCTTTCTATCAGAACCAGCATTAACTTCTAACAGCAATTTGAGCTACAGTAGCTCATCTGTTTGATCGGACCACACAGGCCAGCCTTCACTCCCCACGTGTATCAATGAGCCATGGCTGCCCATGACCCTGTCGCTGGTTCACTACTTTTCCTTCCTTGGACCACTTTTGATAGATACTGACCACTGCAGACCGGGAACACCCCACAAGAGCTGCAGTTTTGGAGATACTCTGACCCTGTCGTGTAGCCATCACAATTTGGCCCTTGTCAAAATCGCTCAAATCCTTACGCTTGCTCATTTTTCCTGCTTCTAACACATCAACTTAGAGGACAAAATGTTCACTTGCTGGCATATATATATATATATATATATATATATATATATATATATATATATATATATATATATATATATATATATATATATATATATATATATATATATATATATATATATATATATATATATATGCTATGTGTTTCACAGAAGAAAGAAACATACCTTAAAATAATTTAAATTTAAATGTTTAGTTTTACCATATGGAGGGAGCAGGACGTCATTCATGTGGGATTTCACTGGCAAATTTGACAGAATTGTAGGAACTGAAAGCTCAATCAGTGACGGTCTGGAGGAGGGGCAAACACGTGACGTTGCATCCGATCCAGGTAAAAGGACGAGCTGGCGCAGTAAACCCTTACGAAAGACAACAGATCATCCTCTGAGCAACAGGTATGTTTGTGTATATGCTAATATATATTTTTAATTTTAAGCAAAATAATTAGCAATATGAGAATACAAAGCTCACAGAGAACAGCCCTTTCCACTTCCTTTGACTTCCAATGTGGAACCTGGATCCGTCGGTGCTGAGATCAGAGGGAAATGGCTGTTTATGGACCCTGGAACCCATCAGTGGAAGTACATTACTCACAGGACTCCATTTTAAACTGTAACATTATATTTTGTTTCTGAAGCTATTCTATTTTTGTGGTTGGAAAGATCCCACCCCTAGAAATAACAAAACGCTTTACTGTTCTAAATGCCACACATGTAGCAAAATAAAATACAGCTATGCTGCTAATTGCTTAAGAATTCATTGCCATAATATGTGCACATTTTGGACAAGAAATTGTATTCTTGTAACTCTGAGGTCATCTAAATGCTTATATCTTGCAGTGAATACCTAAAAGGTAATAGGGTCTTTCTACTGCTGTTACAGACTCACAGTTCCAGTGGGATGCCGCAGTCCACGGTGAGGGTAGCATGGTGGCCACTGATAGCTAACACTATGCTGTGCCAGTGGTTGTCTGCCAGGTGGATTCTTTTAAAGCTAAGACGCTCTCTCCCCATTGAGCCCCGATAGATGAGATGGACTTTGTCTTTAGAGAAACGCAGACCAAGTAGGAGTTGATCGACATCCTCCTTCACCACAGCAAACAAGTACTCATTCTTCTGAAAGACAGAGTGAGTCCAGAGATACAGTAAAGACAGGTCAGGTTTAGGTTGTCATTAATTTGGGTACATTTTATATTATAACCATTTCCTATCCTCTTTCTGACCCTTGTAGGCCAAAAACTAGAAACAAGGTTTAAAACATTACCATTTTCACAAGGAATTGTTTTCTTTGTAGTTTACACGGAGACAATAAAGGTATTGTTTTCAAAAATGTGCACTTTGAAATCCATTTCCAAAAGCTCAGGTCCCCAATACGCCATTGTCGTGTAAATGGACGCCAAAGCGCATAAAAAGTTTTCAGTTTTTATTTGAAAACGTATTGGGTAAACGGCACCTCAATGGGACTAGAGGTTGTCGGGGACATTAAAAATGATCACCGCTGTGAGTAGCTTTCCATCCCTTACAAATACACATGATTGGACGAAGATTTTATGGTCCTACTCATTCTTAGTGATTAGTGATTGCTATCAGGGTGTGAAGAGACTTTTAACCAGCATAACAAAAAAAAAATTCTGGAACAAATCGCCAACCCTTTAAGCCCTTTTAGCATTTAAGCTGACCTGAACATGAGCATCTCTGGACACAAGCAATTCTGGCATTAAATGTCAGTATAAGCCTACCTTCACCCTGGTTTGAGGCACTTTTAGAGTGGCCACTATAGAGAATTCTGCAGGGAAGAGAGGGCAGTTAACGAAGAGCTGAGATGATGGAAAGGTGAGTGCCTGCGTAGGACTGAAGAACTGGACTCCACGGGCACCTCCCTCCTGCATCATACGGACCCCAGCCAGAGCCTCTCCATTATGGGGCAGCACCCGAGACAGCAGGTCCACTGGATGGAGATCTGTAGGGTAGGAGGACAAAGATTAAAGAGAGAAGTTGAGGAAACAAGAAGTTGAAGCCCCCTTGTCAGAAGCAAGTTTTGGTTGATTAACATGGTCTAGTTAGCGACTGCTGGTTAATGCTGTAATACACCCTCTGCAATCATTCAATAGTTCAATTAAATTTTGTTTATAGGGACCTTAAAGATAACCTACTATGTCCTTTTTACAAAGTCTTAATTTTGTTTTTGGGGTCTACTAGAATAGGTTTTCATGCTTGAATGCTCAAAAAACATATATTTTACACTGTGTCAGCACCTCTCTACCCAGTCTGTCAGTAAACACTCTGTTTAGTTGCTATTATCTATTAAGCCCCTCCTTCCAGAATAATGCAATGTGCACTTATTGGTCGGCCTAAACAGTGTGTTGTGATTGGTCATGTGAGTTACAACACACTAATAACGCAACTCGCAACTTGTGTATGCC
Source organism: Paracanthobrama guichenoti (assembly GCA_018749465.1). Taxonomy (NCBI): domain Eukaryota; kingdom Metazoa; phylum Chordata; class Actinopteri; order Cypriniformes; family Gobionidae; genus Paracanthobrama; species Paracanthobrama guichenoti. Next base: position 9,647,096 of record CM031948.1, on the reverse strand, counting down.
TTGAGTGGGAAGAAATATTGTAATGTGTACATTACCGGAAGAAAACTGAAGACGTTTCTGGGAATTCGGAGTGCTTACTGATATATAGAATAACTCCCTTTGGAGTGAACTTGGAATGGAGTGTGCTTTGTAACTTGTTACAAGCAAGATGTTAGCAAGCAGGTTGTATACTTCCAAAGTTGTCTGCACCAGCCGAATAACTGCCATTGAGAATGGGAATGCTAATGGATGGATTTCTCCAGGTATTATAGACTGTCTACCTTAATATTAAGTTTGATAATCATTAAGTGTCCGGAATTGTTCATTTTGACCAGTATAGTATAATTTAAAACCAGAAAGCAAATATCTTTTTGTACCTTGTGCTATCTATCATGCTTTAAAGTCGGCACAAATTGGAAGTTGTGATAGTCTTTTCTTTCCTGAAGTTGTGACATATAGCTGAGTGAAACGGCTTCTCAAACAAGAAAAAATGTAGGACGGGACTTGATTTTGTCCATGGGGAATTGATCTCATGTGAGTGACAGGATAAGAATAAGAATTGTCAATTTCATAGTGACTTTAAAATAAATTACATTTTGTTTAATACATTGCTATCTAATGCAATAAAATCCATACATGTGGCTCAAGAATCTGAATACTTTTGGGAGCCTATGTATTTTTGCGTATGCGGATGGGAATAGCTCTTGATATAGTTTATCAACTAAAGTATGCAAATGGCCTTTCCATGCAAAATATACAGAGGAAAGAGGGGCAGACAGAATATTTACCAGCTCTCTCTGGTTCACAGAATTTACAGAACCCTGAACTTTGATTTACTGTCATTCATAGGCTACATGATTTAAAAACGTTTAAATAGGGCTCAAGTAATGTTTTTATTAGCAGCCCAAGTCTATGACTTCACATGCTCGTTGTTTTCCTCAATAGTATACATAGTCTTAATCTAATACGTAAAGTGGCATGAGCATATACATTTACTGACAGCATACACCAGCTTGCAACTGATACTCTGATACTCGGATACTGCATGCTTCTTACTCAATGTTCAAACTACAAATAAATGCAGTGCAGAAAAAGAATATGCTTCAAATGAGAACACACACACACTGATGACAAAGAGATGTCATCTATAGATGTTCAGTGACAGAACTGCAATTCCCTAAACATTCCCAGCATTCTTTGGTTCATCCACATTATTGTGGTATTTACAGCTTCTATTGTAATAACAGTCCTTTAGCCAAGCTCATTGCCCTAATTATGGACCATTTAGATGGTGTGCTCTTGACATACAAAAGCAATATTTTAAAATACCACTTAAGGAATTTACTTTGGTGATCTTCTAACTTTTTTTTTATATTAGCATTTTTCATTTTCTCATTTCTTTTGCATTGGTATCTAATGTAATTGCCTCTGTGGTATGAAAATTGGGGAATTTAAGCCCGAGGGATGTCGCCGGGATTGGGAAGAGTTGAAATTTTTCCATTGTAGAGACCAAGCTGTGAATCAGCATGACAACATGGATACACCACCAGTCTTGTGAATGCATTTGTGTGGCTGTGTGTTACATTTTCACATTTATTTCTTCTATTAAGTGACATTGTGGTGGTCCGCATGACACATGACCATGTTTTTCAGTGTTCAGCAGTGTCATTTTCACCATTTGTCCCTAATAAAGTTTCATAAGTGGTGACAGCTGTGTCAGTGAAGAACATGCTCGAGATGCAAAATGAGAGGTTATAGCACAATCTCATGCAAATTCGTAATAATTTTATGTTTTGGCGAATTGGTGGCTAATTCATATTAATTCATCGCAGTCATGTTTTTGTATGATCTGCTTACATCTCAGCAGCGGTTAGGTTTAGTGGTGGACCTTAATGCTTACGTTTTTCTAAAAATCTTTCTTTTTTTCGTACAATTCAAATTCATATGAAAAATCTACATGAAGGTGTAGATTTCATGAATCTACACCTCATGAAATGTTACGTTTTCCTGTGAGATTGAGTTGGATGTGATGTGTGAGAAAAATCTGGCTTTTATTTTTTTGCATGTCATTTCCAATCAAGTTTGTAATTATAGGAAACGTACAAATATTATGTGATTGGATGTAATTAGAAAAATAACATTTAAGTTAGTCAAAGCAAGGCAAAGGAGCCTGAAATTCTGATTTAAAATGTCATTTCCATCATTATTTTCACCACAAACATGCTAGAATTACATGGTGGAAATAATATTTGTTGGTTCAGACACACAAAAAAAAGGCAATGATGACAGAATAAATAAAATAAAATAAACAGGGCCAAAAGTGCCCATAGTTGAAGAGAAAACTTTCTATACACACAATAAACACTCAGATTTTGGATGTAAAGTCTCCTTCAAGACCTTTCAAATCTGAACCTAATCTAATCTGAAGAACATTATTACAGAGGAAGTCACTTTTATCTTGGTGTCTGCTGATAAACAGTTTGTAGCACCAGGACTCAATGAGTATTCTTAAAGACTAAAAGTTGTCATGCAACAAACAGAAGCCAAATAAACATTATTCAGCTAGTGTGTTGAAAAAATCTATTGCATGTATCTCACCTGTGCAGGGTTTCCATGGCACGACAGTCACACTTTCTGTCAGTGGTAGAAGCAACAGACACCACTGCAGTGAAAGTAGCCATAATGATGGCACCAAGTTCTGCTGTCCTTCCATTAGATAGTTGATTTGCTGATAAAAAATTTCTTACAAACTTTTGATTGGCCGCAAAAAAAAAAAAAAAAAATGTCCAAATATGAACTTCAGGATGGTCCAAAGTTATCTGCTGGTCAAGATGCCTTTATGTCCTGTATTCTTTTTTCCCTGAACTGTCCAGAATGGAGTCTGTCCCTCATTGTATAATTTTGATTAAAGAATCAGTTCAACACCAGTGAGCCAGTAGCTACTTAATGAAATTCACAAGTCTGTATGAAGAGCATGCACTAGGTATAACTTCTCAATACACATTGAACGAAAATACATATTCTTCCCAAGAAAGTCCTTCCTCATCCACTTAAATGCTAATCATTAACAAGCAGTTTAAAAGTCAGAGTCAGAGCCAAAATATTTCTGAAAGTTGTAATCAAAGTCCTGAAAATCCACAAGCTTGTGCTTTTCCCCTCAGTAACAGTCAGGTGCGTAGAGGCGATCAGAAAGCAGTAATTCACCTGTCACCTGCCGGGTCAGATGAGCATGTTAACAGATCAGAATTACAACTGAGAGCTCAAGGGGCAAAAGTGGTGTATTTAGAGAGACATTCAAATGAAACCATTTCAACACGAGAGGAGGGGCTCAGAAGGAGGTACAGAGGCTGGGAGAAAAGCAGACAGACAGAAAGAGAGAGAGATTTCCTGCAGTCCTAATCTCAGCATTTCATTGCTTCATAACCCCCTCCTCCCTCCCTCTCTTTCTGTTTTATTTTCCTCCTCTGGGTGGAGTCCTGATTTAGTTCAGTCTCACTTGGAAAAAAAAAATTTCTTTGCTGATCTGTAGTCGAAATTCTCCTTAACGACATGTGTACATTGAAAAAATTGTGTTAATTGCCAAACAATTTTCTTAATCTTCATTGTTCAGTATTTTTAAACAAGATAAATGATTTGAAGTGCAAAGTTGTGTAAGTTAATAAGTCTTAAGAGAAAATATCTTGAATTAACTGGCAACAATTTATATGTACAAACCTAAAACTTTTTTATATTAGATTTATGGCTAAAATAGAAAAATAGTGTTGAGGTAAAGGGATGAGGCAAGGAATCAGATATAGAAAGAAAATGTGCTTTTATTTGACAACTAGTCACATGCAACGACATTACATAATTTAATTACAAAATAAATGTAACTGTAATCGGTTACAGTTACTGAGAGAGAAAAAAGTACAGTTACTTATGAAAATTACAAAGGGGGGGTTATATCTGAATATTTTCTGTAAAAAGCTGTATGTTGAATAATATATATGTGTTGCTTTGCCTGGTTTTGATGTGCACAGTGTCTCCTGCCATTTAAAGGTCGTAGTAAAGCAACGCTATTCTGATGCTTTTGATTGGTTCTCTTGTTTGAATTTGCAGCAATTACATCAATCAAAATTGCAGCTGAAATCGTTAGACTTTTGGCTACAACCTGTCTGCGAGTTGCCACCGTGAGTGATAAAAATACGTTTTAGAAAAGTAATCAAATGTAATCAGTCACATTACTTTAATAAAGTAATTGAAATAGTTACGCTACTTATTACATTTTAAATAGGGTAATCTGTAACTTTTACATGTATTACATTTCCAAAGTAACCTTCCCAACACTGCCTGTGGGGAAAAACAGGCCCGGCAGCTGGACAAGGCAAGAATGGACAAGGTAAACAGCATCAGGCAGGGCAGGAAACAAAAGGTAAATAATGACAGCAAACTGGCACAGGACTGAAAACAAAAGGAGAATAAATAGGGGAGGAAATCAGGAGGGTCACAAGGGAGAGCAGGTGGAGCAAATAAACCAATAATCAGGTAACAAGAAGGCCGGGGTTAAGACAAGAGTGTATGCACGTGACGTCACCGTTGGCCGGAGTGACTGTGGTTATGCCCACTGAGTGGCAAAAAGACTGCGAGGCAGCATTGGTTTTCAGCGTGAATGCCGTGAAAAACACAAAGAATTAGTGATTAGTGAATTTACAATTTCTCATTCTTATGCTTTCTTTTTTCTAAATATTGTACATTTTCGTTAGACTGGGTAAACCCAGCCCGATCTGCCGGCAATTTGTTTTCGCCCTGCAGCTCAGGCTGGAAACCTGTAGATTTTTCTATCCTGCTTCCGTTACAAATCTGCGGGGACCAATCACAAACTGGCTTATCCACCTGGCGCGCTATTGGCGGGTTTAACACGATGACGATAGAGAAGCGACGGCAAGCAGTTTTTTGTAAATACCACTCACTTTCATGTTTTTTTTTTTTCACAACCTGCAAAAATCACTCAATGCCATTGCTGCTTCTGCAAACCGCTGATCAATGCTACAAACCACAAACCAACACGTTTGTTGACACGTTTCCTGCCTAGAGTTGTCGCGTCGCTCTGCAATGTACGTCACCCGGAACATTGGTCTGATTGGTTGAAGGACTATCCAATTGAACTATACCCGTTGATCACGCCTCTTGTGCAGTAGAAAATACAGAGCAGACTCCCCAGACTAATGTTCAATCTTAAAAGATTGAGCTTGGTCTGGTGATAGCCAGACAACATTTTCGTACAAATTGATATGAATTCATACAAATTCGGCACCAAAGTTTAAGATTGAATGAAACATTTGCAATTAAGGATTAAGATTTGAAAATAAAGTTTATAATTAGATTAGATTATAAATTAAGAATTAAGTTGAACAAACATGAACGCCACCACAGCATTGTAGCTAATTCAAGATTCAAGATTCAAAAGTTTTATTTGTCACATACACCGTTATATACAGAATATACAACCGGCAGTGAAATGTAAACAGGTCCGCTCCATGGGCAGTGCAAATTCACAGTTAAATAAGTTAATTACGAGTTGGGTAACTCAGGGTTTTCTTTGAGCCTGAATTTCTGAGTTGGGGGGCGTAAGTGCGAAAATTCATGCAGTTGTAAATTTGTTAAAATTACTAAAATATTTTTTTTTTCATTTACAATCATTTTGTCACGATTCACCAGTGAGAGTGCCCCTGATTACCACCAGAGGGCACTCCACCCCGGACTGTCACTCCATCAAGGACTACATTACCCATAATCCTTTGCCCAGACTCATCAGCACTCATTGTTTACACCTGTGTCTCATTTACCTCATTTCCACCACCTATATAAACCATGTTCACCTTGTCATTCACTATGAAGTTTTGTTACGTGTAATACTGCATTTCTGAGCCTTGTCTCTTGTCTCTTGTCTCTTGTCTCTTGTCTCTTGTCTCTTGTCTCTTGTCTCTTGTCTCTTGTCTCTCCTGCCTTGTTTGCCTGTTTGGACTGCTTGCCTGTGTATGATCTTTTGCCTGTTTTTGACTACGATTGTGGATTACCCTCTGAATAAACACTGCGCTTGGATCCTCAACCTTTGAATCTCGGGGCAGTTCGTTACACATTTATTAATTTGCATGTACAAAATACGATAATATTGTACACTTACAATTGCATATAGAACGATCCAGTTTACAAACATCCACATAAATTAAATAAAAACATTAAAAAGCAAAAACACACTGAAGCACATTCTTTATTCATCATTTTGCAGAAGAGTACGGTTTTATTTTCTACAAAAAAGTTATATCGCAATCTTGCTCTGAGCAAGAATGATTTAAACGCATTTAATATCGGAATTACGGCTTCCTAACTTGTAATACAAGTTCAAGTCATACGTTCAAGTCCTCCTGGGAAGTTCGTATTTATGAGTTGGAAAGTCGTAATTATGCCGTCAGGTGAGTTCAAGTCACTTTTCGGTGAAGCAAGATGGCAGTGTACCTTCTTTTAATCAACTACACTAAAATACAACAAGGTTTTTTTTTTGTTTTGTTTTTTAACTCTACTTCTAGAAAAATGAAGAACAAAGAATGTGTGCATCACATTTTGCCTTTTTATGTTTTAATCAATTTATGAAAATGTACTGTCAAGAGACGTTGCATTGATTCCACCACGTTTCTCACTGACATGCCTCTAACTCGGAAACTCAGAAATCAAAGAAAATTCTGAGTTTCCCATTCGTAGTTATGATGTTGTGGTGGCATTCATGTGCGTTCAACTTGTAAATATAATATTTTTTGACATGACTAGAATGCACCATTAGACCATATGGCAGCAGCAAATGAAACAGGAAGTCAAAATGTTAAGAACTGGATTGGTTTTTATCATCCACTGTGAAGCAGATTGATTAAAAATACACCACACCTCTCCTCAACAAGCTGCATGATTTGAGGAATCACTCATGTCCAAGGCTGTTACACCCCAGTGTAGTTTTCCCATACATTTTTGTTTTGGAAGATTTTTTTGTTTTGTTCTCTCACTCTCGGTCTCTCCCTCTTCTGGTACTTTTTGGGATGTACAACCCACTAATGGCTAAATGATGTGGGTTTGACTAATTAGTGAGGCAGGTATTACAGATTACAGGTAACTGCCTCTCTGCTAGAGTTCTTCAGCTCACGCATTCTGCCCTACACAAGCCTATTACATTCATCTTTTAGATGGTACAGATGGTACAGGATAAGTTGTTTGCTAATAGTTTGTGAGCTAATCAAAACAACATCTGAGGCTAAAGACCAGCATGCAGTGCACCTGACCCCACTTCACCTTTGTCACTTAAAGTCTTTTTCACATCAAAGCCAGCAGAAAAGAAGGAACATTAGGGATGTTAAAAGGGGAGGAACACAGCAATTGAAATTCTTTTGGGAGTAGAACAACAGCCTTTGACAAACAGTTCATGTGTAATGTAGTGGATATTAAAGTGCTCTGCTACTAGTTCATGAACTGCTTTCCTAACCTGCATATTTATAGTGGATAATGACATTTTAATCCCATTAGAAGAAAACTGTCTCACCGAAAGTCCATAACAGACTTCCAAGACAGCCCTTTATCATAAAATGGTGTTTTAGTGCAAGGGTTCCCATACTTCAACTTGTGTTGCTTCATAGATTTGATGACTTTATTATTTAAGAAATGGGCTATAACCACCACAAGCCCCCAAATATGGCCAAATTGTCAAATATCCTGTCTGATATTTAACATTTGACATATTTTGCATTTTGACATTTTAATTGCCAATTTTTACCCTTTGGTGACCTAACAAAAGTTACATTTTTAATGACCAAATTGTCGCCAAAACATTTTAATGGTTAAAAGGTGTGAAATAAGATACAAGAATAGTTAAACGACATACTACTTGACGTTTTGAATTGAAAATATAGGCTCTTATTTGTGTGATTCATGTAATTCATAACTGAATGTGAAGTGTTCCATTTGGCATTTTCAACATATTAGCCATACGTAACAGGCCGTTTACACAACACCATTTTCAACCAAAAAATTGAAAACTTTATTTTCATTTACACGACAATGGCGTTTTGAGGGCTATTGTTGAAAACAATACCGATATCATTTATGTGTAAACTTCAAAAACACTCATTTGTAAAAACGGTAACATCATGCGTATGACGTGTTCAGTCTATAGGTGCGTAGTTTCCTTGCAAAGTGACATCGCCAACCGCCCTGGGTCTTTTATTTCTTCCATTTCTTTAAATAAAAAGACAATTACCATTGGCAGAGGTGGACAAAGTACACAACTCCATTAGTACAAGTAAGAGTACAGTTGTAAAAACTGATTTTAAAAGTAGTGAAGTATCAAAAGTAAACTTCCTTTTTTTGTCAATGCATTATTTTATTGTTGTAGCATTGCTCCATCCGACATGCTTGCATACGACTACCTTAAACTAATTTCAGTACTTGTATAAAAGTTACAAAGCTCTTTACAAAGTCACTTTAAGGCCGAATACACGGATCCAATACACGTCCGATATTCTCCCAACTGTTTACGTTCACTTAAGACATAATCAACTTTATTTACATGAATACTTGCCAAAACTGACATTTTTACATAATTTTGTATGTATTGGTCAGTTCAACTGTGAAAAGACGTGAAAGAGACCTCTATTCAGTGCTCGTGCGCTGTCTGAGAGGCAGCTTTCTGTGTACACACAGAGAACCGGACTGAACTGAGCTCTCTTTTGCGTCGTCATGCTTTTTCAGATTCATCCGTATGTCTGCTCTTCTCTTTCTCCCAGACATTTACATTTTTGAACATTGTATGAGACATGCAGCAAGTGTATGCCAACTAAACATCTTTAATCTTTTCAGAAAACTGAAACATACTGCCATGGGTGCACACAATGCGCAGAGGGACTGTCATGCAACCGTTCCATTTTGCTATAAACTGATCAGTGTTCAAAAAATGCTGGGAAACTTCACACCCTACAAAAGTGATTACTGATAGGCTGTCTGTTATTAAAAAAAAAGGCTTTTAAAGAAGAAGTAAATCATCCACTCACTTTCAAAGCTGCTACAGAAACGACTTTCAACTTTGAGGACCTTGTGGATGAGTAAAAAAGTATGATATTTGTCTTTCAAATGCAGTGAAGTTAAAGTCGCAAGTAAAAAAATAATACTTAAGTAAAGTACAGATACTCAAAAAGTGTACTTTAGTGTACTTAGTAAATGTACTTAGTTACTGTCCACCTCTGCCATTGGGGTATTTTAAACCAAAAAACCTCCCACCCAATGTTTAAGACACAGTTACAGCCTTGGAAAGAAGTAATAATAAAGAATAAGTATACTGCATTCTTTTGACTGTAAGTGTACATTAAACTTGTTGTACATAAAACCCTGTGAACTATATACAGAATCAAATTGTAAACATGTCATTACAAATTAACCAAAGCTCTGTTGGCTGATGCAGGTCAACCTTGATGTCAGTCTCAGGGTTGGGTGAACAGCAAACTGGACTTTAGTGAACCTGTTTCAGATCAGATTGTTCAGGAGTGGTGTAACATGATGGAGAGAGAAGGGAGTGATAGAAAGAGGTGTGTGTCATGTTAGTTCTTCTTTGAAAGCTGCTGTGGTCTTATATTTGACCCTGGGGCTGAGCTGTGCTTTGAGCTCCATTTATGTTTCATTATCAGCAGTGTGTGTGAAGTGTCAGACATGTTTAGACAGGGAAACTCATCACCTAACTGCAGGGTTTGTGCTCCCATTGATGAGATTCCAGAAGAGATGGACGCAGTATTTGCTCTTATGAATTTGATAGATGTTCAATGAGTTTGATTATAAGTCTGTTATAATATTGCATAGATACAATAGCAAAATAAATGGGCAAAATTAAGAAAAAGCTTATTTCTTATGCTTATCAAGGCTGCATTTATTTGATTAAAACAATCTAATAAATGCAAATCAAGAAACACTTATTATCAATGTTGAAAACATTATGTGGAAATGATACACAAACACTCAAAAGTTTGTGACAGAACTTCTTGTATATTTTTATTCAGCAAGGATGCATTAAATTGATAGTGACAGTAAATACATTTATAATGCTACAGAAGGTTTTTAAAGAAAAACATTTTTAATAAATGCTGTTCTTTTGAACTATATTCATCCAAAATATTAATATTCAAATAGAAAATTGTTATTTTAAATTGTAATATTTCATAATAGTATTGTTTTTACTGCATTTTTGATCAAACAATTGCAGCTTTGATAAGCATGAAATACTTCTTTCACTAATTCCATTCAAAAAGTGAAACTTGTATATTATATTCATTCATTACACACAGACTGATATATTTCAAATGTTTATTTCTTTTATTTCTTTATTTTGATGATTATAACTGACAACTAAGGAAAATCCCAAATTCAGTATCTCAGAAAATTAGAATATTACTCAAGACCAATACAAAGAAAGGATTTTTAGGAATCTTGGCCAACTGAAATGTATGAACATGAAAAGTATGAGCATGTACAGCACTCAATACTTAGCTGGGGCTCCTTTTGCCTGAATTACTGCAGCAATGCGGCGTGGCCTGGAGTCGATCAGTCTGTGGCACTGCTCAGGTGTTATGAGAGCCAGGTTGCTCTGATAGTGGCCTTCAGCTCTTCTGCATTGTTGGGTCTGGCATATCGCATCTTCCTCTTCACAATATCCCAAAGATTTTCTATGAGGTTATGGTCAGGCGAGTTTGCTGGCCAATTAAGAACAGGGATACCATGGTCCTTAAACCAGGTACTGGTTGCTTTGGCACTGTGTGCAGGTGCCAAGTCCTGTTGGAAAATGAAATCTGCATCTCCATAAAGTTGGTCAGCAGCAGGAAGCATGAAGTGCTCTAAAACTTCCTGGTATGCGGCTGCGTTGACCTTGGACCTCAGAAAACACAGTGGACCAACACCAGCAGATGACATTGCACCCCAAACCATCACTGACTGTGGAAACTTTACACTGGACCTCGAGCAACGTGGATTGTGTGCCTCTCCTCTCTTCCTCCAGACTCTGGGACCCTGATTTCCAAAGGAAATGCTAAATTTACTTTCATCAGAGAACATAACTTTGGACCTCTCAGCAGCAGTCCAGTCCTTTTTGTCTTTAGCCCAGTCTTGCAGACGTCTGGGTGTAGTGGTTCTTGAAGCACTGACTCCAGCTGCAGTCCACTCTTTGTGAATCTCCCCCACATTTTTGAATGGGTTTTATTTCACAGTCCTCTCCAGGGTGCGGTTATCCCTATTGCTTGTACACCTCTTTCTACCACATCTTTTCCTTCCCTTCGCCTCTCTATTAATGTGCTTGGACACAGAGCTCTGTGGACAGCCAGCCTCTTTTGCAATGACCTTTTGTGTCTTGCCCTCCAGGTGTCAATGGTCATCTTTTGGACAACTGTCAAGTCAGCAGTCTTCCCCATGATTGTGTAGCCTACAGAACTAGACTGAGAGACCATTTAAAGGCCTTTGCAGGTGTTTTGAGTTCATTAGCTGATTAGAGTATGGCACCAGGTGTCTTCAATATTCAACCTTTTCACAATATTCTAATTTTCTGAGATACTAAATTTGGGATTTTCCTTAGTTGTCCGTTATAATCATCAAAATTAAAAGAAATAAACATTTGAAATATATCAGTCTGTGTGTAATGAATGAATATAATATACAATTTTCACTTTTTGAATGGAATTAGTGAAATAAATAAACTTTTTGATGATATTCTAATTATATGACCAGCACCTGTATATATTACACATACACACCGATAAGTCATAACATTATGACCACTGACAGGTGAAGTGAATAACACTGATTATCACTTCGTCACGGCACCTGTTAGGAGGTGGGATATATTAAGCAGCGAGTGAACATTTTGTCCTTCAAGATGATGTGTCAGAAGTAGGAAAAATGGGCAAGCATAAGGATTTGAGCGAGCTTGACAAGGGCCAAATTGTGATGGCTAGACGACTGGGTAAGAGCATCTCCAAAGCTGCAGCTCTCGTGTTCCCGGTCTGCAGTGGTCAGTATCTATCAAAAGTGGTCCAAGGAAGGAACAGTGGTGAACCGGTGACTGGGTCATGGGCGGCCAAGGCTCATTGATGCACGTGGTGAGTGAAGGCTGGCCCGTGTGGTCCGATCAAACAGACGAGCTACTATAGCTCAAATTGCTCAAGAAGTTAATGCTGGTTCTGATAGAAAGTATGAGGCTGCATAGCCACAGATCAGTCAGGGTGGCCATGCTGACCCCTGTCCACTGCCGAAAGCACTGACATCAGAACTGGACCACGGAGCAATGGAAGAAGATGGCCTGGTCTGATGAATCACGTTTTCTTTTATTTACATCACATGGATGGCCGGATGTGTGTGTGTCGCTTACCTGGGGAACACATGGCACCAGGATGCACTATGGGAAGAAGACAAGCCGGCGGAGACAGTGTGATACTTTGGGCAATGTTCTGCTGGGAAACCTTGGGTCCTGCCATCCATGTAGATGTTACTTTGACACGTACCACCTACCTAAGCATTGTTGCAGACCATGTACACCCTTTCATGGAAACGGTATTCCCTGGTGGCTGTGGCCTCTTTCAGCAGGATAATGCGCCCTGCCACAAAGCAAAAATGGTTCAGGAATGGTTTGAGGAACACAACGAGTTTCAGGTGTTGACTTGACCTCCAAATTCCCCAGATCTCAATCCAATCGAGCATCTGTGGGATGTGCTGAACAAACAAGTCCGATCCATGGAGACCCCACCTCGTAACTTACAGGACTGATGCCACAGCAGGTGCCAGATACCACAGCACACCTTCAGGGGTCTAGTGGAGTCCATGCCTCGAGGGGTCAGGGCTGTTTTGGCAGCAAAAGGGAACTAACACAATATTAGGAAGGTGATCATAATGGTATGCCTGATCAACATAAGTGTGTTTATATATCTGTGTGTACATACATATACTGTTTTAGTTTGTGTCGTGTGAATGTCCAAGCACTTGCTCATACCAAAGAGAAAGAATTCTTCTGTGGGAGTTGATCAGAGGCATAGCCGTTTTGTCAGCAATGACAGCAAAGTCATCATATTTGACATTCAATTACAGTAATGTGTGGGAGGTAATAGCTGTACAGAAGAACAGCTTCTGGCCTGCCAATAAAAGGCAAACTGCGGTCTCTAGTATGCAGATGGTGAAGCAGATAGACACAGAAGCAACTGTCCAATAATGAGCCACATCAGCTGATATGCCATTAAGAATAACAAGAGTTAATCCAGCTTCTGATGCGGTCAGATTCTGCAAATCCTGATTGAGCTCTGCCAAATCAAACAGGTTTGATATCCACCTCTAGTCCACTAGGAAGTTGTTACATCACCTCAGTGTGGGGTCAGTAAGTTCGTTTATTTATTTTATTTTTTTAAGAAATAACGTCTATTCAGTAGGGATGCATTAAATTCATTATGTGACTAAATACATTTATGTTACATATTTCAACTATTTACTTTCTATTAATCAAAGAATCCTGAACATATCATGGTTTCCACAAAATGGAGCACAGATGTTTTTTAACATTAATAATTTTAAGAAATGTTCCTTGAAATCAGCATATTAGACATTTCTAAGGTGACACTGAAGACTGGATTAATGATGCTAATAATTCAGCTTTGACATCACAGAAATAAATATTAAAAACATTAAACACAAAAATATTAAAAATCTTATGACGGTATTATATTTTAAAAGAGTCTTTCTTATACAGCTGCCTATGATTGAGAGACAAGACAACAAGAAAAATTGCATGTCAAAAATGACATTTTCTACATGGCAGATAATGAGTTTAGTTTGAAAATAAATTAAAGCATTTTCACCAAACTGGTAGTAAATTGGAAGCTTACCCCACTCTATCCTACTGTTACATGACCTTGCAAATGTTTCTCCACATATTTGACACATTTTCCTTCTGTGCCGTTTTTTCCCCCATCTGTGCTGGAGCAACAACAGAAGTGCGTATCTGGATTCGTAGACATTAACAAAATAACAGAAGACATATAAATCACAAACACTTATTGATTTTATTTGGCTATACCATCTTTGAGAACAGATGAAAGGCAACATACCAAATAAAGAAATGAAACATTTTTAAATGAAATGATGGTGGTTTAAATCAAATCAATTATTTTAGTCTGACTTTCTGCTGAAGGCTGGACAATTCCAGCTCGCTGCTGCAGAATCTAAAAACATCAAAAAACATCAATGCAAAAAGTGAAATTTAACAAAAACACTGACTTATCTGTGCATTTCCAAATTTCAATTGTTTTTTTCATATGAAATGTAATCAAATGTTTGTAATTAAAACATTTATTAAATCTCCATCAATACACATGATCTTTTTCCACATTCCTAAAAGATCAGTAATATAATCTGTTCATAAACAAATAAGTGGATGTGATAGTCACTGCCTCGTATGATTTTCCTCGCAATACATTTTATTAGGAGGCATTAAAGCATGCATCAGCATACTGTCATCAAACCAAAGCTGCATTCCACTGGTTATCTCATGGATCTATATAGACATGTGACAGGCATGATAGACAAACTGGCAGCCCAAAATGGCTGTAAAAAAAACGTTTCAGTGACTGGTGCTTTACTTTCTATTAAAACACTGTCCGGTGAACGCATGACATTTTGCCTTATTCAACAAAAGCCATTTGTTCACGCATCCACCCAATCACAGGAGAGGGGAAGACTGGGAAGAGAGTATGAAAGCCTGGATGGGAATAAAGTGCTCACACTGGTGGAGGTAGGGGGGTAGCACACTACAACACTCACTCTTCCGCTGGGAGTTTGTATCCTCCTAAACCTCAATCCTCACTGTCCTGGAGTGTGAGAGTGTGTCTGTACACAGGAGAGTCAGAGACACAGAGATTTGCGCACAATCTGCTTAGCTAGTCGATTGAACTGCTCCCTGTCCTCACGCCACATCTTAGAGGCGTCCACGTTTGCTCCGCTCTCATCATTGGGCTCTGCAGGAGCAAATACATGATTATTTACAATTAATTAAGGATAGGCACTGATGAGATATAAATGATAAAAGGTATTAAAACATTCAAAATCCATTATTTACATAGATGGAGGATTGTCACAGGATATCCTGTCATTTCCTTGTCATTACAGTATCCTAGTAAACGCAGTCGGTTATGGCTTGAGTGAACGTAAACAGTCGAGAAAGACCACGCGTGTGTACAGTATCAGTATACTGGATCCATGCATTAGGTCTTAAAGTGACAGCAGCCTAATATTTCTTCTGCTGTCTGTTTTTAATGTTAAATCAAACAAAATAAATCTGCTCTGAATAACTTTTGAAACTTTAATACTGAATTAATCTACGTTTAATTCATACAGTGAAGAATATGCAGTGTTATTTTACATTTAATTACTTTATTCAGTGTCTACCTGAAAACTACTGTTACTTGCTGTTAATGTTTTAAATTTATAATAGTTAGGCTAGTAGTTTAAGCTGTGGTTTCGAAATTGGAATAGAGAATTGTATGTGTATGTGTGTAAAGTTACAACTAAAATGATATTTAAAATGAATAAATATATTCTTGATTTCTCAAGAGCCACTTTTAGGCAAGAAGAATCAAGACAACACAACTTTGAAAAAGTTTACTCATCATTATTAAGTGAATGATGACTGACCGGCAAGCATGCTGACCACAGACAGCAGGATCTTCTCCACGCTCTGCACGGGACTCCACCTCTCAGCACTGCTCTCATAGCCCATGGGATCATCACCGGGTGCGTGCAGGATTGAGATACACACACGTCCGTCTGGATAGACTGCAGAAAACACACCACAACCAAGTGATGAAGTTATGTTATGAGACTTCTTCATTGCCGGTTGACTGAATACATTTGAATACATTTTCGACTTGATTATATCTGCATTTTTGTCTGTGACTCTTTTATGTTCCAAACTGACTGTAACTTTGTCGTTCAATTCACTGCATTTCATCCCACAGAATGAACTATTCCCCTAATTCATTGAAAAAAGACTGTAAAAAGAGTTGAACAGATGTCAGGCCAGGGCCCTCAAAGAATCAAAAGAACATAGATTAATCTGTTAAAATTCTTTAGCATACAAATAAAGATGAGATTATTAACCCTGGATCAGGCCTGAATTAAACCACCCCCGCACTGCACAGTATCAGCCACCCAACAGCCTGGCTGATGTTATCTCCTCTTTCTCCCCACAGCGGAGGACAGTGATCAGAATCTGAGCCGTCCAGCTCTGATAACCGCCTCCAGAGCCCCGGCACCATCAGAGGACTGCAGGCTGGTCTGCTGCTATCTGTGGCCTGCAGGAAGACCTTTATCTGGGCCCACTTCCCTGTCCACACATCCACCAGCAGGACCAGAGGAAATGCCCTAACCATAAAGAAACTTTAGGACTTTAGGATCCTGTAGGTCAGTCTACGCTCTTTATGTCTCTTTTAACCTGCTCCTGGAGGCTCTCCAACACTGTAAATCCTAAAATCAGATCGTTTTGACTGTTAAAAAGCCAATATATGCATAGCAAGCTTATAAAATATATAAAATAACATCCATATATACTACGCATTTATTTGATTAAAAATACAGTTAAAAAAAAAAAAAAGTAACATTGTGAAATATTATTAATTTTAATAAATTTTCTATTTGAATATTTTTATTATTCAGCATAATTTACTCCAGTCTTCAGTGTCACGTGATCCTTCAGAAATCATTCTTTTTATTATCACAATCTTATTACAATTCTTATTATCAATGTTGAAAACAGTTGCACTGCTTAATATTTTTGTGGAAACCCTTTTTAAGGATTATTTGATAAATAGAAAGTTCAAAAGAACAGCATTTATTTGAAATAGAAATGTTTATAACATTGTAAAAATGTCTTTACTCTCACTTTTGATCAATTTAATGCATCCATGCTGAATGAAATTAAGTATTAATTTCTTAAAATAAAATTGTACTGAGCCCAAACTTTTGAATGGTAGTATATAATGTATAATATTTTTAATAATTTCCATTAAGTTTAAATATTCAAGATTTTGAAGAAAAACTGAAAATAGACTTTTGAGTTTCAGTGTGATCAATGTGCATTCCAAATGCTGAAACTTCCTTTTCTGTGTCACGTTATTTGATTTATATAATAATTTGTAGCAGTTAGATGATTGAGAAATTATTTGAAATCAATGTGAAAATATAGTGAACCTGTGTAATATCGGAGTGTCTATTTAGACCAAATAGCGTGCAAATACCAACACGTGCCTTGTTGGCAAGTGCTATTTCCACTAGCTCTGCCTAACAATGCCTGTGGGGCCAAACAAGATTTAAAAAAACAACAACAAAAACAAAAAAACACACAAATTTCAACGTCTTCAGTGGTTTAGTCAGTAGAACGTAAGGCTCGTGGAACAAGGTTGACGCGATTGACCCTGGTTTGAATCCGCCTTTTGCAGAGTTCACTCTTCTCCCTTTTCCCATCACATATCACATCGGAAAAGCATTTACTTTCAATAAAATTTAAGAAAATGTTTTAAAAGTGTAAATTGTCTAATGAAATGTTTAATAATAATAAAAGTATTTACTGGGTAGGGATTAGGGAGGGCTTTTATTGTCCCATTAAGGTGGCATCTATTTAATAATTTTAATAAATATAATAACACTGTGTTATTATTGCATCCTGTTAATGTTAGGGGTGTGACGAGACACTTATCCCACGAGACGAGACAAGATTTTTACCTAGTATTTTTAAGAAATCCTCAATGAAATACATGACTAGAAATTTTTTTGCAGGTGCATTTGAAATGTTTTAACTTATCTTGTAATGAATGTCATTTCAGTTCTGTTCATTTCAGTTAATTTTCTGAGTATGAATTATCATATGCAGTAAAAGACAACAAGCACTGTAAAGGTTTTGCCAAAAACTAACTGACTGTATTCTTTCCTGTATGATTGTCTCTTCAGACCTTAGAACTGCACATTAGCTCTTTTCAACTCCTTCTCACAAATTTATCATAGATATTAAGTGTAAACAATAACCACAATCAAAGTACTCAATATTCAAAGGTTACAACTAGATAGCTTTCATATTGGGAGAAATTTGCATGCCTCAGGGAGTCGCTTTCTAACAGCGGTAACAAATTGAAATCGTGTTTGAATGCGCGCCGTTTACTTTCACTTTCGCGATCGTGCGTGCTCTGTCTGTGAATAGCGGTGGTGCTGAACGCGCGTTCTAAAATATAGGACACTTCTGTTGAGGAACGAATCCTCCGCCACGGTCCAGTACATTTCTATAGAACACACGCTCCTCGTCAGGTGATCAGCGCTGCGCAATATGGTCGACTCGAACAGCTCATTCTGGATTAGCTGATGGAATTGAAGCGACCATTATACACCTGAATTAAACTGTTTTTATTTCTATAAAATCAGGTCATGACATATGGCGAGACAGCTTATCACCTTGACAAGAAATCTTGTCACAGTTTAGTCTCGTCACACCCCTAGTTAATGTACAACAATACTAAGGTGCAAATAGTATGTATGTCAAAAAGTATAAATTGCATTTAATTACTATTTACACATATTGCAAAGAACTGCTACTTTTACATGGTGTATTATACACTCACCTAAAGGATTATTAGGAACACCATACTAATACTGTGTTTGACCCCCTTTCACCTTCAGAACTGCCTTAATTCTACGTGGCATTGATTCAACAAGGTGCTGAAAGCATTCTTTAGAAATGTTGGCCCATATTATTAGGATAGCATCTTGCAGTTGATGGAGATTTGTGGGATGCACATCCAGGGCACGAAGCTCCCGTTCCACCACATCCCAAAGATGCTCTATTGGGTTGAGATCTGGTGACTGTGGGGGCCATTTTAGTACAGTGAACTCATTGTCATGTTCAAGAAACCAATTTGAAATGATTCAAGCTTTGTGACATGGTGCATTATCCTGCTGGAAGTAGCCATCAGAGAATGGGTACATGGTGGTCATAAAGGGATGGACATGGTCAGAAACAATGCTCAGGTAGGCCGTGGCATTTAAACGATGCCCAATTGGCACTAAGGGGCCTAAAGTGTGCTGAGAAAACATCCCCCACACCATTACACCACCACCACCAGCCTGCACAGTGGTAACAAGGCATGATGGATCCATGTTCTCATTCTGTTTATGCCAAATTCTAACTCTACCTGTTGAGACATTCAGATGGGAATGTCTCAACAGAAATCGAGACTCATCAGACCAGGCAACATTTTTCCGGTCTTCAACTGTCCAATTTTGGTGAGCTTGTGCAAATTGTAGCCTCTTTTTCCTATTTGTAGTGGAGATGAGTGGTACCCGGTGGGGTCTTCTGCTGTTGTAGCCCATCCGCCTCAAGGTTGTGCGTGTTGTGGCTTCACAAATGCTTTGCTGCCTACCTCGGTTGTAACGAGTGGTTATTTCAGTCAAAGTTGCTCTTCTATCAGCTTGAATCAGTCGGCCCATTCTCCTCTGACCTCTAGCATCAACAAGGCATTTTCGCCTACAGGACTGCCGCATACTGGATGTTTTTCCCTTTTCACACCATTCTTTGTAAACCCTAGAAATGGTTGTGCATGAAAATCCCAGTAACTGAGCAGATTGTGAAATACTCAGACTGGCCCGTCTGGCACCAACAACCATGCCACGCTCAAAATTGCTTAAATCACCTTTCTTTCCCATTCTGACATTCAGTTTGGAGTTCAGGAGATTGTCTTGACCAGGACCACACCCCTAAATGCATTGAAGCAACTGCCATGTGATTGGTTGATTAGATAATTGCATTAATGAGAAATTGAATAATAATTCCTAAATTCCTAATAATCCTTTAGGTGAGTGTAGAATGTATCTATTTATACTTAGTAAATAGTATCTACAGCTATTTGCACTATCATCTATTGCTAGAATCTAGTTGCCATTTACACCTTTTAATATACAGTGATCAGGCATAACATCATGACCACCTTCCTAATATTGTGTTGGTCCCCCTTTTGTTGCCAAAACAGCCCTGACCCGTCGAGGCATGGACTGTTAGCAGCAGATCCTTTAAGTCCTGTAAGTTGTGAGGTGTGGCCTCCATGGATCAGACTTGTTTGTTCAGCACATCCCACAGATGCTCGATTGGATTGAGATCTGGGGAATTTGGAGGCCTAGTCAACACCTCAAACTCGTTGTGCTCCTTAAACCATTCCTGAACCATTTTCGCTTTGTGGCAGGGCGCATTATCCTGCTGAAAGAGGACACAGCCACCAGGGAATACCGTTTCCATGAAAGGGTGTACATGGTCTGCAACAATGCTTAGGTAGGTGGTACGTGTCAAAGTAACATCCACATGGATGGCAGGACCCAAGGTTTCCCAACAGAACATTGCCCAAAGCATCACACTGCCTCCACCGACTTGCCTTCTTCCTGGTGCCATGTGTTCCCCAGGTAAGAGACGCACCCGGCCACCCACATGTTGTAAAAGAAAAAGTGATTCATCAGACCAGGCCACCTTCTCCCACTGCTCCGTGGTCCAGTTCTGATGCTCACGTGCCCACTGTGTATTCTGACACCTTTCTATCAGAACCAGCATTAATTCTTGAGCAATTTGAGCTACAGTAGCTTGTCTGTTTGATCAGACCACACGGGCCAGCCTTCGCTCCCCACGTGCATCAATAAGCCCAGGCCCATGACCCTGTCGCCGGTTCACCACTGTTCCTTCCTTGGACCACTTTTGATAGATACTGACCACTGCAGACCGGGAACACGAGAGCTGCAGTTTTGGAGATGCTCTGACCCAGTCGTCTAGCCATCGCAATTTGGCCCTCGTCAAGCTCGCTCAAATCCTTACGCTTGCTCATTTTTCCTACTTCTAACACATCAACTTTGAGGACAAAATGTTCACTTGCTGCCTAATATATCCCACCTCCTAACAGGTGCCGTGATGAAGAGATAATCAGTGTTATTCACTTCACCTGTCAGTGGTCATAATGTTATTCCTGATCGGTGTATGTTAGAAGTGAAACGCTCCAGATTTAAATCAAGGCTGATGAAAACACTGTATAGTGAACATTGTATATTCTCCAATTATTTTAATAATTAATTATATAATAATACTAAAATGTTCTAATAAATAACTGTAACATAAAACTTAATTACACTGAAGCAATCTGACACCAAATCCCTCATAAAATGTCTGAATTATGAATGTGTAGTCCAGAATAAAGTCCACTCACTGTTTGGATGAAACATGTCACAGGTGAACCTCATCTTGGGGGGACTGAGGGGGTAGTCTGAGGGGAAACTAAGGATGGCAGGGAACACACCGCCCTCAAAACACGTGTCCTCTGGTCCCCTAAAATAAGAAAACAAAAAAAGATTTTTTTAAGATGCAACATATCCAGACTACCAGGACAGCCATTTATTCATTTTTAACATGTAATGCGTTGTGATGCGTTAACATCTAAAGCGCTGTGTTGCAACAGAGCTAATAAAGAAACAATGAAATGAAGCATTCCAGTAGTAACCCCTCGACTCCCCTAAGCAGCAGCTATAATGTCCGGATAAGCCATTACTGTATTGCCCACAAATCCCTAGTAAACAGTAGTTTTATTACGATTTTAAAAAGCACATTTACAGATTTACACAGGCATCTTTTCAGAGTGGTTCACTCCACAATTCAAGTGACTTTTTATATATATATATATATATATATATATATATATATATATATATATATATATATATATATATATATATATATATATATATATATATATATATATATATATATATATATATATATATATATATATACACACATATATACATACACACACATCTAAATGCATTTTTGGTTGAAGACAAACAATATTCCAAATGTTTGTTTGTGAAAATCACTTAAGTGAAAACATGTACCATCTTCAGCATACATAAAAAATAAAACAATTCAAAAAGCTGCACACTTTATCTTCATAAACAATCATAAAATCACAACACCATAAATCACAAATTCTTCCACCACTCCTGACAGCATCAGCAGAACTTCATGGAATCATTCTCAAAGGCCCATTTAACATGCAAATCTCTTTGATTACTTACCATATCCAGCTGTCTATCAAATACTGTTTCTATGGGCAGATATTGATCGGTAATCATGATGAGGAGCGCATCAAACAAACGCAGTTCCGTATCTGTGGAACAGCTGTCGGGGAGTTGTTAGGGACACTGTTCCTTATTTTGCTTGGCACTTAGTTACACTTAAAAACTTATCGGTCAAAACCACTGATCTAACCACCAGTTTGGTTTACCGGAGGACACATTGTTTGGTCTTATCCAAAATCAAAATCAGTTATCATCACTTAATGTCCCCATTTAGTGACTGAATGCTAGTGAATACGCAGCTGTGCATGCTTTGACTCGGGGGTGGAAAAACGTCAAAATTTGTAAAATGTCAAACATTCAAAAAAGGGTGTTCTATTTGATTCTAGATTGACCATAGGTATGGCATAAAATATAGGATGTGTTTCTTTGCAGGTAACAGTAGTTATTTTTTCCATTCTCCTATTTTTATGAGAATTTTCAGATATTGCATTAAATAAAAATGCTGGATGGAATCACCAAGATGCACATCAATTCTAAAAACGTGCATAAAAACATAAGCACTCAATTAAGGCGGATACATTTTTTATCTGATAAGGTGACGTATACATAAACTACAATGGAAACACATTTACCAAATTAATCCCTTGATGCCTCAACAGAGGATGTGATTGGTTAACTGGACTAACCAGTGGACCAATCGCATTGCACAGCATTTCAATATATAATGACCTGAGACCTCCTAGAACTGGCTCACATGATTGCGTTCCCAAACCTCTGAACCCAAGATAACATGACGGCATTTATTGCGTTTCGTCTGCACACAGTAAGAGCCACAGTGGCTTCCCTGATTTTGCACATAACTTAAATTAAAAACTTTGGATGGAAACAGCTATTAGCTGATAGCTAATATTAGCACAATAGCTAATAGCTCGTGTGACTTATAGCGATTAAATTAGTTCAGTGTCATTTTACATTTTTGACGTGAATGTAACCTAAAGCAGATTAAAAACACAAAACACAGAGAAAACTATAAATTTTTCTATACATTTTTCCATGTGTTATGATTCATGCTTATTCTACAAACAGACATAAATGACATCTAAATTTTTCAGCTGCTGAGGACAGGTGTGCTATTACTTTTCTGAATAATAAGACATTTTTCCCTGTTCCTTATATCGTCTGCTGCTTTAAAGGCCCAATGAAGTGCCTTAACGCACGCACAGGATGTAATTTCCACTGAAACAGGAAGACAGTATGGGACATATCGGGAAGCTCCTCACCTTTCTTAAATAGCCAATAGCATTTCTTTTATATCACAGCTCGGCCCCTTTTAGATTTAATATTAAAGCTACAATATGTATTTCAGGGGTCGCTAACCTCTTTAAAACAATAACAAAGGCGTAGACTGATGATGCAGTGAATGAGTGTGGAATCATGGAACTTGTCGTCATACCGAGGGATCTAATAATGTTTATGGATAAGTGAATGCATTCATGGTTTTTAACATGACTGTGGTATGAAGCAGGGCGAGATTACTAATAAGAGACAGATATCAAAGCCACACGTGCGAGTCCCAGGGGATATAAAGAAATGAGGATATTTCATTCTACCGAACTACCCTCAAGTGCTAAATTACTATTCATACAAGTCAGTTTATTTGACAAATTAAAATTGTGACGAAATGCAATGCTGTTTCACTTGGTCTACTCTATCTAGTGTGTTGAAAGTTATAATGTTATTCTGTGTGTTAGTTTGTTGGCTGTATGAGACTAGCAGTAAGCTACATCAACATTACAACATCATACAGAGCTACATAACATTGCTCACCTGTCTAATAAAGTACATGCAAGAACAGCATCTCTGTCAAATCGAAGTTTGTTGCGAAGCTCTCGCCATCTCAAAAACGGCACTTTTTTTTTTTTGTACCAAAGTCTGCTTGCCATGGTCATTAATGTTTGAACAAAACTACATCAGCGTGCCGCTACACTATGGCAGTAAAAGCGGAAACCGAGGGTAACGACGGCATTGACAGGCGACTCCCTCACATGTCCCGGTTTCTTGGTTAAAATTCTCACGATTTACAAATAGTTGGAAACATTTGGGATATTTTAAGTACTCAACTTAAACTATATAACACTGGTCTAGTGGTTTTTGGATATTTTACTGCAAAAATCCTACATATTGCACCTTTAAACTGTTACTAAAGCAAAACAGTGAACTTAATCATGTGGAGGATGTGTAGTTAATTAAAAATGTTAATTTATGTTGGTGAATGGCATTGTGCTGTTTCTAATGCAGAGTCAGTCTAACCGTTTCCCCTCCTAATCTCCTCCATATTGACTTAAAATATAGGTCAAGGTCAGTTTGTTTATAGAACACATTTAAAAACACCTAGTGTATGCCAAAGTGTAAGTGCCAAGACTGCACATCTACTAAGAGAAAACACAATAAAACACACAAAGATACATTTCATTCAAAAGCCAAGGAATACAGATGTGTCTTCAGGCAGGATTTAAAAGCAGGAAGGGAAGGCGCAGATCTAATGTCCTGAGGTATGCTATTCCATAATCTAGGATGTCTACAGAAAAAGCCTGATCCGCCTTAAATTTCAAGCGAGAGCGAGGTATACGCAGGAAAAGTTTGTCAGAAGATCTGAGAGAGCGGGAGGATTGCTGATAACTGAGAAAAATAGCATTCTGTGTAGGATTTTCAAATAGGTCAGAGTCCGATATGTTTTTTGGTCTGCGGCGACTCATGCGTATGATCCGCTCTGGACCGGAGCAGACTGTGTGCACACTAATGTGAAACCAGACTTCAGTAGAAGTCATATGACTTTCCATATATCATGGAAAGCATTTTTTTTTTTTTTTAATAGTGATTGTATGAACAAGTGGCCGATTTCAGCTGCAGCTTCAGCGTCTATTTATAGTGTGGGGGGGGGAACTTCCTTTTGTCAACTTTTGATTTCATGGGGACTTTAAATGCTTGAGCTCAGGATGGATTCTGACTGACTGTCAATGTTCATATCATTCATCAGCTTATTAAGAATAATAAAAGTTGTATTGTATTGAACGAGTGAAATCGAGGTATGGCTTATTGGCCCTCTCTGCTGGGTCACTCTAGACATGGCAGCGTTCAGTCTGAGCAGTCACTAAAGTTTCAAGAAACACATTTTCTCACCCACACTGAGCAAAATAACCAAATAAAAAATGAAAATGAAAACAAAACAATACTTACATAATCAGAGCCTCCCATTCGAAGAAATTCTCCTCATTTACAGGCCCTATAGAGATTAATTGTAGTCATTAATCACTTATCTTATAATCAATAGATGATTTAAATGATATTATTATCAAGATTCTAATTACTCTACAGTAAAAACTAGGTCAATGGAGCAGTTCAGTAACTGCCCTATTTCTTACCTGCCACAATCCCCTCTGGAGGGTTGAGAGTAAGTTCTGGAAAGAAAGAAAGGAGTTGAGAACAATTAGTTGTATGCGTGTAAACAGTAAATATAAAGCTATAATTAGAAATCATCATCACACAGTTTACTTCAGTGACAGCACTATAGATTACAGAAATTAATTTCGAGTCTGTTTCTTTTTGTTCAGTGCGACTTATGTTGATTTCTGTTGCCTTACATCGTGTTAATAATTCATACTGTCAGCATAAGTTAGCGAAGTTCTGGAAGTATCTGTATCGGTTTGAGGGGACAACAACAGCTGCCAAACTGTTGCTGCCAAAACAGCGTAAAATGCACATTTCACAAGCACTAGCACTGCGCTACATTTGAAATATAAGTGGCATTAAGTGGCTTACGTTTGTATTCGGCCATGAGTCTTTTTAAAGCTGTTCCAGCCATTTTACAGCCTGGTCAAGAAAGTTGTTTTGGCACGAAGGGTGACGACAACTGACACGATGAAAAGTCTTGTTCTTCCGGGACAAAAGCGAGCAAAGAATTTCGCATGCGGAATATTTTCCACTCGACCTTCACTTCCGCATGACGTCAAGCGGCCCTTACGTCATCTCTCCACTGATATAACATAACGGGCCCATTTTTTCCTTAAAAAGAAAAAAGAACACCCCAAAACTCTCTTAATTACTTGCAGTATATGACGATGAACCCAATAGATATAATTATTTATGAATTCATTCATGTATGTCTTTCAATGATGTAGTGCTTGGATTTGTTGTGTTTGTGTTTAACAAAGATACTGTTTTTGTTTGTTTTTTTACTTCATTTTAAGAATGTATTTTAGTTCGCTTTTGAAAAACATTATGAAGAATGATTGTTTATTAATTATTTACTTGATTATTCATATATAACTACTACTACTACTTTAGCTCAAAGCTCTGTGCACCCGTTATTTGGTTCCCTAGTAAGGCGCTAGAGTGGAATGGCTAAGCATGTCCACCTGTATACGTAGGGGGCGCAAACTGACCTCTAGCGGAAGCGTCTGAGAAGTGCAAGAAGGGTTTCAATGGCAACCATCACTGAGTTGAAAAGCGGTGAGTTGATACTCAAAAATTGCAATAATCCATCATATGATTATTCTGATTGTTTTTTATATGTCAAGCCTATTGTCGTTTCATATTAATGTTGTTAGACGTTTAAACCAAACCACCAAATCTGTCCACAGTTGTTATGTAAATTAGCCCAGCTGACTGCTGTCTCTCTGTGTTTCTCACATTAATAATCTGCTGCTGTCTCTCGGTTTCTCACATTTATAATCTGTATAGCCTTAAAGGAGACGCTGGAGGCCCGTGGAGTCCTCGGGCAGCTGAAGGCGAGGATCCGGGCAGAGGTGTTCAGCGCGCTGGACGATCAGAGCACGCCGCGCCCGCCGCTGTCCCACGAGAACCTGCTGATCAATGAACTGATCCGAGAATACCTGGAGTTCAACAAGTATCGATACACTGCATCAGTGCTGACCGCAGGTGAGCCCTGCAGGAAGACCGTAATATGCACGGTCACTCATTATGCACATATTAATGGAAAATACATTATAAAAACAAACTTTTGAAGGTTGATTTGTTTCAAATGATGTATCAGAATCAGGTCAGCCTGAAGTTCCCCTGGACCGTCAATTCATGGCCAATGAGCTCAATGTCGCAGAAGATTCAAGTGCCAAATCAGTGTAAGTATGATTTGTGACAAATAAGTAAAACTTTATTCATAGAGCACTTTTTAAAATAGCCTTTACAAGATTCAAGAGTTTTATTTGTCACATACACAGTTATATACAGAATATACAACCGGCAGTGAAATGTAAACAGGTCCGCTCCATGGACAGTGCAAATTCACAGTTAAAGTGATTTAGTTAAAAAAATTACAAAGTGAATTACAGTGTACAGTAGATGTACATGTACAGGCCTCAACTATAATGAGGTCAGTGGGATGGAGTTTTGTGCCAGTTAACAGAACTGTCACTTTATCTATTGGGCCAGTGCTTATGGACATTTTATAATAATAAACTTTTCTATAGTGCCTTTAAAAGTTGCATCTTAAAGTGCTTTACAAGAATAAGATAAAATAAAGGAGAAATGCAATCATATAAAAGAAATGCATTCATGAAAGAGAAATGCATTCAGATACACAATACAAAATAAAAACATACTATTAAAACAATTCCAGAAGTAAATATAAAGTAAAACAAAGTAATCAAATAAAAG
This sequence comes from Paracanthobrama guichenoti, assembly GCA_018749465.1. NCBI lineage: Eukaryota > Metazoa > Chordata > Actinopteri > Cypriniformes > Gobionidae > Paracanthobrama > Paracanthobrama guichenoti. The sequence goes on along the minus strand of CM031948.1, from coordinate 9,619,265 downwards.
CTACCATAAAAATTTGTTTTAAGGGAAGATTTTAAAACAGTTTCCACTTGCCTAATCTCAGAGGGCAGAGAGTTCCATAATTTTGGAGCAAATGAAGAGAAAGCTCTATAACCCATAGATTTTAAAGGGGCTATTTCATGCATTCTGACTTATTTACACCGTTAAAGAGTTCTCACATGGCCAACATTTAAAAAAACAAGTGTTTCTGTGCCAAATACTCTCCTTCAGGATTCGAATACAGTTTGGAAAGTTTTTTTTAGAGTATGGCCCTGTATGACGTCATATACACTCTCAGAAAAAAACTACAGTGCTGTCACTGGGGCGGTACCCTAAGGTACAAAAGTGAAAAGGTACATCTTTGAACCTTACTCACCCCTAAATGGTACATATTAGTAGCTTAAAAGGTACATATCAGTACTTTAAGAGTGCGTATTAGTAGCTTAAAGGTACATATTAATACCTTAAAGGTACATATTTGGTTTTGTACCTTAGGGTACCGCCCCAGTGACAGCAATGTACCTTTTTTCTGACAGTGAAGGGCAGAATTCCTTGTACAGGCACTTCTCCCGGATGAGTATGTACACATCAACCCGAGCGAGAGCAAGAGCACGCCCATCAACAAGCTTCGTTCGGGTTATGGAAGCCATCGGTTCTTTTGTTTTTAGACCACAAAATCAACAGTGTCACTAAAGAAGTGTGTTTTTGGTTGTGAGGGAAAGATAACCTTGTTCAGTTTTCCAAATAACCTAGCGTTAAGGAAAAAGTGGATGCAGTTGCAATGGAGTTCTGCAAGTGTGTCCCGGTCACAAGTCGAAACCGCTGGTGGGGAGTGAAACCGCATCAAATGTCTGTGTTGGCAATCAGCGCATAAGTGCATATAATGTAAACAACACAAACGTTTAGTGAATCGAAAGTTATCCAGGGATAATGCCATGATGTATTGTGTGTGTGCTTGTGACTCTTTAGCTCCACCCACGGCACGCCTGTAAGAATCGGTACAGCGTATCTGTCTTTTATAATTCTGATAAAACTAAAGACTCTTCGGAGATATGAAGGATGCAATACTACTCTATAGGTACTCAAGATTAACATGAGATTGGCAGAAACTGTGTGTTATGTATCCTTTAAAACATTTGGCAGAACAGTTAAAAGACCAGCTTTGGAAGAGTGGAGATCACACGCGTTGGGGTGTAAGGGGTTGAAAGCTCAAACAAAAAGCATGAGAGTTTTAAAATCAACACAAAACCTGACAAGGAACCAGTGTAAGGACTCCAAGATATGATCCCTTGTCCTGGTCCTAATCAAAATTATTAAAGACACAGCTTTACGTAACTGGTGGGGTGAGCCGATGAGCATAACCTCAGTCTAGTCACTGTTAAGGAAATTGAGATATCCATATTTTTTTTAATCTCAGAAATACATTGAGAAAGAAAGGCCACAGTCACATTCACAGTCATTGGGTTTTGAATGTGTGTAAATATGGGTGTCATAAAAAATGAAAGTTAAAGGGTTAGTTCACCCAAAAATTAAAATTCTGTCATTAATTACTCACTCTGATGTCGTTCGATACCCATAAGACCTTTGTTCATCTTCAGAACAAAAATTAAGATATTTTTGTTGAAATCCGATGGCTCAGAAAGGCCTCCATTGGCAGCAATGACATTTCCTAAAGGTACTAAAGATGTCATTACAAAGTCCATCTCACTACAGTGGTTCTACAAGAATTTTATGAAGCGACAAGAATTTTTGTGTGCAAAAAAAACAACTAAATCAAATCCGAACCGCTGAATCGATACACTGATTTATAATGCTCCAAAGCTTCAGGAAGCCGTGTTTTGAAATCGGCCATCTCTATATAAGTCGTTATTTAGTTGTTGTTTTTTTGCACACAAAAACTATTCTCGGCGCTTCATAAAATCATTGTAGAACCATTGTAGTGAGATGGACTTTGTAACGACGTCTTTAGTACCTTTTATGGGTCTTGAGAGAGGAATTGTCATTGATGCCAATGGAATGCTAAAGAGTAAAGGGCCCAAAATTGATCCCTGAGGAACGCCAGATTGCACCACACCAACCTCAGTTTTAGTTATTTAGTTGTGGGGCTAGTTAAAATGTTGGCAGGTCAAACATGCACATGTAAGGAGATACAAGAAAATAAAACTGAATGAGTAAAAATAAGAAGTACATTAGAAAGTAAATAGAAATGAAAACAATGGCAATTAAAATGCAAAACTAAGTAAACATGCCCCAGTAAACAAGAGTGTGATACTTTATAAAAGTGCAAATGCAAAATGAGTCAAACAAGACTGTCTATGATATCCTAAGCCTGGGAGCATGTAGTGATTTAAAGCTGACTTGACACTTTCAGCCATGTTTTAAATACCACCAGCAAGGAATGTTGGCACAATACCATCAAGACAATTAAACATTTAATACGAGGGTTGTTGAAATCAGTTCTGTGAGTGTGATGTGATTTAAGTGCTGGATTTGATTCCTCAGTCTAGTATGAGGAAGCTTGCTGCTGTATTCGGAACTCATTGCAAGTGTTTGATAGAGATTTTTGGTAAGTCAGCCAAAACATTACTCCAGTAGTCAAGTAAGATGTAACTAATACATGAATGAGCTTTTTGCTCATACCAACATCTATGGTGTTACTCGAATACTCACTCTAACCACCAGTAACACTTTATCTAAACTTCTATTCAGTGCATATTAAAGGTATAGTTCACCCAAAAATAAAAACTGTCATCATTTATTCACCTTTTGCTCGGATGTGTATTATTTTTCAATAATTAAATCGCATGGAGTCAATTAATCTGCTTATACTATGGTTAACACACCTCAAAACATTGTTCAGGTGATGTATTTGAAGACATTTGTCAGGTTTTTGCACTTAAAATGCTTGTGTGTGGAGGACTAATTTCTTGCGCATCTAATCCCAAGCTTCCATTGCTTGTAACGGAGCCTTAAACCACTGATAGCAGACTGATGTTGATGATACATGGTGCAACATTTTTTGAGCAATATTGCAGAGCGACTTTTAAGTTGAGCGCCATGTTTTTGTAATGCTGTTTTATGCGCGAGACGCTGCAAAGGATGCCAGACACAAGGCAATGTTAAAGTTGTCCAGTTGTTACATTGAAATTCAATAGAAAGTTAGCGCAGTGGAATGGAAGAACCTGTTCTGTATGAATGGCCTCTAATACAGTTATTAATGCAGTTATTAGAGAGAGAGATTAAGCATGTATGAATTACCTGAGTCTGTGTCCCTCAGCAGCGTCTCTACTAATAGTGAAACTGCACGTTTATCTGCGCCGTTATTACACCGTTAGTGAGAAATGTCTTGTAGCTTTTAAGTTGATGAGCTATATTACTGATAAAATTGTCTTTAATATTGTAAAATTGTTTCTGTGCAAACGTGTGTCTGTACTGTATGTGTGTGCGTTTGAGTGGGAGAGAGCAGGAGAAAGAGAGTATACACTGTCCGTACATAATAAAGTGTAATTTTGTGGAAAAAACATTGTTTTTATCCTATTGTTTGCTATATTTATTTGCTTGGTCATTGTCGTTGTGGGTTTTGGTTCTTTTGCTGAAATCATTTGGCGAAGTGATATGGAACTGTAATGTGGTCAAGACCTGCCTGGAACTACTTTAGCTGTGCCTTTCCCTGAAAATAATAGCATACCTTAGAATGTTTGTAAACCAATCAGATTCAAGTATTCAACAGCCCGGTAGTTTAAGATTTTTTAAATGATATCTGAGATATTTCTGTCCCTCCATTGACAGTCCACATAACTCATTACGCTTCAAAACGTTCATAAAGAGATCGATAAAGTAATTCATATGAATTGAGGGGTTTAATCCAAATTATCTGAACAGACACGATCGCTTTATATGATGACCAGATTTAACTTTTATTCACACATCAGGGAACATAAACCTAAGCTCAGCCGAACCTGCTTGATGCACGAGAATGAACCTCATTGGTTCTTGTGGAAGCTCAAATGTGCTGCGTAACACAAGAATGAATCTCATTGGTTCTTGCTGAAGCTCAAAAATGCTGCGTAACACACGAGAATGAACCTCATTGGTTCTTGCGGAAGCTCAAACGAGCTGCGTAACATGAGGATGAACCTCATTGGTTCTTGCGGAAGCTCAAATGAGCTGCGTAACACGAGAATGAACCTCATTGGTTCTCGCACGTCAGTGAACATGCTTGAGCTTCCGTTTACCACAGCTTATGTGTGAGCTGATGAATGTTTATATGTGAATAAAGGCCTAAATTCAATCTGCTCATCATATAAAGCGATCGTGTCTCTTCAGAAAATTTTAAATAAAACGCTGAATTCATATGGATACATTTTACAATCTCTTTATTTTGAAGCATCAAAGTGGTAATTGCGTGGACTGTCAGGGACAGAAATCTCTCAGATATAATTTTAAATATCTTTATTTGTGTTTCAAAGATGAACGAAAGTCTTGTCGGTTTGGAACAACATGAGGGTGAGTTAAATGATGACCAGGTGCTTTTTTAAGCTCTAAAAACTGAATTTAAATGTGCTTTTTGTATTTCTCTTGTTTTTAGGCCATTGCTGTATGGATTGCTCCATCATTTCCTCAGCAGTAAAGAAGAGCACAAAGGAAAACTCTTCCTAAAAGGCCCAGCAACAGTGCATTCACAAGAGCCACATGGCCATCTCAATGCAGAGTCCTATCCCTGATTCCCTGATGGGTAAGAGAGGGCTTGAGTTTGACTTTGCTTGTACATATTGTTTTGTGTAAAGATTAGTAAATGTCATTTTTAGTCTCACAAGTCTGAAAAGCTTTCATCCCATTCAGCTGCTTTTGTGTTGTGTTTCCAGCTCTGCAGTCATCTAGAACCAACTTACAAGATAAGAACACACACAGTTTCCATATAAGAGGCCAAAATATTCTGTCCTTGTCACCCTGGTTTTAGATATTGAATATATTTTCTTTTTAATATTGTTTTTAATATTCATATTATTAGTTTTATGAATATATTTTCAGTGTGATTTCAATGCGATTATTGAGTTTAGGTTCTAAAGAAAAATATAGTGCATTACAATATAGTCATATTCCTCATGTATTAAATGTAAATAGTCTTGAGATCTGTTTAACTGTTTTAGAATTTGATGTGTTTGTATCCTTTTCTTTTAAATTCTGTACATGCAATATTAAATTTACATTTAAAATAACGTCAGCCTCATTTTTTGTACACTAATTTGAACTAACATTAACAATGATAATCATGCACATTTTGGTCATTTCTGCAGTCTGCATTGAAAATGTCAAGCTAATCTTAAAGGGATAGTTCACCCAAAAAAATACAATTCTGTCATTAATTATTCACCCTCTTATCGTTCCAAACCTGTAAGACTTTTGTTCCTCTTCGAACACAAATTAAGATTTAATTAACACTTTCGAGGTCCAGAAAGGTAGTAAAAACATTGTTGAAAGACACTGGGAAAAAAAAGTGTGTTGGATTTACATGATTTAATTGTGTACATCGGTCCCACATGAATCAATTAAGTTACAAACATAAATTTGTTCATGTAACTTTAACATCATGGAATGAATACATTTTAAGTGACTCAATTAAGTAGTCTCAAAGTGAATTATATATGGCTCCCTGACATGATTCAGGCATTTAATTTGATATATTAATTCATCCACTTCAATTTCATATATTTTAATGTTACACAACTTAATTATAATACTGCACTAGCTAATTGACAAACTTTTATCTAGCAATAGCACACATTAGCAGCTTAAATGCTAAACATTAAAAGCTCTTTCAGCAAAGCCATAATGACATCAGTTGTTTTAGTCCACAGCCTAAGCAAATGCTCCACTCTTCTCCACAATGGTAACCCACTGTAATTTAAATTATTCTAATAATTCCAACATAATTGAATATTAAACACTATTAAACACAATCAAGTCCTCCCTTTCTCATCTTGCTCAAAAATACATAAAATAACACTTTTACAAAATAACATTTACTCTCTTAATTTAGCCATATGCAAAGCATACTGTGAACTAACAAGCCCCGCCCAGTTTCAGTTAATGCAACACAAATCATTCATGTAATCTCAACACAAATAGATTAAGTAAACTTAAATTTGATTTATATTTAAGTGGATTGAACACTTGAAGATTGTTAGAACAAAATGTATAGCAATTGTGTTGCTTTAGCTCATTTTAATCAAGCAATTTGAACAAGCAGTACAAATCATTTTTTTCAGTGTAGTCCATGTGACTCCAGTGGTTCAACCTTAATTTAATGAAGCGATGAGAATACTTTTTGTGTGAAAAAACAAGCAAAAATAACAACTTTATTCAACAATTTCGTTCTAGCCTGTGCCAGACTCCTAAGCAGTGCAGCTTTCGAGTTCTACGGCAGCCGATGCTGTTCACATGAGCACCACGACACATGCGTGTGATGATGGCACAGGAGCTGCACTGTATTTACAACGTAAACTGCGTAGGAGACTGGCACAGGCCAGAACAAAATTGTTGAATAAAGTCGTTAATTCTGTTTGTCTGTCTGTCTGTGGAGGGATCAGAGAGCTCTCGGATTTCATCAGAAATATCTTAATTTGTTTTCCGAAGACGAACGAAGGTCTTATGGGTTTGGGACAACATGAGGGTGAGCAATTAATTACAGAATTGTCATTTTTGAGTGAACTATCCCTTTAAGATAAGTGCTTTGAGTGTTCATCTTAAATGTCAGTACACTAAAGAACTGTCAAAACAACCCTAGACTGAGGTCGGATAGCTTCATGAGTCTTTCTGATGAAGCCCCAGGTCCTTGAACTTTGAGCATTCTTTCCTTTTGATTGGTTTTCTTCCTTCATTCTTGCCACTCTCATCTTGCCAAAGCCAACATATCTAGAAATGACATTTGAACTACAGTTTCTTGTTTAAGAAAGTACTTGTACTTAAAAAAAAAAAAAAAAAAAAAAGAATAAGGCATGTTATAATCAAATAAGTATCATTTGTACTCATTCCTTAATTTCTTAAGTGCTTCTACTGAGAAACTCCTTAAGATTCTCAGTTGTGTTGTAATATGTTTGGTTTTCTTTCACCTCAAAACAGCACGGCTCACAAACACTGTAAACATCATCTGTTGCCAAGTTCTTCAAATTTCCTCGTATTCCTTAAAAGGTAAGTCACTTCATACTCAATACTTCACTTCATAGCTTTTTGCACTGATTAGCATCACAGATAAAGTTGATTTATTTTTTCCAGTCGGGGTACAGGGTGCATTGTCAGGGTACATTTTCTTTTATTAAAGGGTTATCATCAACAGATCATGTGAAACATTTTGAATAAATATGCCAAATATTTGCTTCATCTCCCACTGCTTGAAACTGCATTCCAACAGGGACAAATATATCCAAACATGTATGACACTCTAAAATAGTGTGTACTTTTTATGGGAAGTTGTAGATAACAGATATTTGTTCTTCTTTATTAATTCACTTTATATGTAATTTCCTGTTTTTTAGTGCATGGGTACACACATTGTAGTACAATTTTGTCTAGTAAGGGTGTTGACATTCTTTTTTTGTTAATGTAGGCAAATCTTAATGCTCTTTACTGGGAACGACTTCACAAATGAGTTTTTGGATGAGTCTCAGGAGACGAACAGCACAAGCTTCACCTCACTTTAATCTAGCGCATATTTCCCGTTCCCTCCTCTCCTGTGCAGGACTAATTCCTGATATAGTGTTCTTCCACTAAGGGTACAGCTTATTATCCAGACATAGGACTTCAGCATAGTCAGGTATAAGTCTGCATATTGTAATTTCTTTCCTACATTTTATTGGTTTTTCACTTATTGAAAATAAGGAATTGTTCAGGAAAAACAAAAAATTCGGTCATCATTGACTTTATTTTTGAAAGGGTATTTTATTAAAATATTGTTGCCACACTTTTCCGTACAAACAATTGCTAATAAACCAAACAAATTACACCTTACAAGTCCATAACTTGTGCAACTATCTGTACAATATCTTTGGGAACAAGACGTAAGATTTTTGTTATTTACTGATAATCTTCCCTTGTGCTATAGTTTTCAAATCTCTTGATCGAGAATATAAAAATTTGGTGCACTCAAGACCAGTCATCATTTCTTGTGTGGCTCATAGTTAGGGTTGCAAAGGAGCTGAAAAATCTGGTAAATTTCCTGAAACTTTCCAAAAGATTTTTGAAAATTTCACAAAAATCCTGGAAAGTTTCCTAAAAATTCTGGAAAGTGACTGGAAACTTTGCAGCCCTACTCATAATCAAAGGATCTGAAAATGTGCATATTTGAAAGCTTTTATGGAAGTATTTTCAGTATGGATTCTTAACGCTTGGAATATAGTGCACAATTAGTCGCATGGACTTTTTTTTTTTTAACTATTCTGTCATTCTTTTGCAGCGTGAAAGCCTCTGGTCACCAGTTACTTTCACTCTATGGAAAAGAGCAGGTTGGACTTACACTATATTGACCAAAGTATTGGGACACCCCTCCAAATCATTGAATGCAGGTGTTCCAGTCAAGCACCTATATGGACTATACAAATCACGCTTCTCTGTCTGGCAATCCAATGGACGAGTCTGGGTTTGGCAGTTGTCAGGAGAACAGTATTTTCCTGACAGCATTGTGCCAAGTGTAAAGTTTGGTGGAGGGGGAATTATAGTGTTTTTCAGGGGTTGGACTTGGCCTCTTAGTTCCAGTGAAAGGAACTCTTAATGCTTCAGCATACCAAGACATTTTGGACAATTTCATGCTCCCAACTTTGTGGGAATAGTTTGGGGATGGCCCCTTCCTGTTCTAACATGACTGCGCACCAGTGCACAAAGCAAGGTCCATAAAGACATGGATGAGCGAGTTTGGTATGGAGGAACTTGACTGGCTTGCACAGAGTCCTGACCTCAACCCGATAGAACACCTTTGGTATGAATTAGAGCGGAGACTGCGAGCCAGGCCTTCTCGTCCAACATCAGTACCTGACCTCACAAATGTGCTTCCCATAAACACACCCCTAAACCTTGTGGAATGCCTTCCCAGAAGAGTTGAGGCTGTTATAGCTGCAAAGGGTGGGCCAACTCCATATTAAACCCTATGGATTGAGAATGGGATGCTATTAAAGTTCATGTGCATGTAAAGACAGATGTCCCAAAACTTTTGGCAATATAGTGCATCTCAAAATATCTTATTTTGTTGTCTGTAGAAGGAAGAAATGATCTGAGGTTAAATGATGATATAATTTGTTATTTGATAAAGTAAAAATTTCATAATTCACACTGTAAAAAAATCCTTAAGTTATTTATATCAAATATATTAATATGTGATGTCATGCAAGGACTTCTGGGAGTATCCTTTTACTTTTTTTACTCTGAATTATATGGTAAGTCATAGTTTTTATTTGCAAAAAAATTGTATTTTACAGTAATTACATACAATACAATGTTAAACTTTTACAGTATTTCATTGTGCGTATAAAATAACTTACAGTTACCAATTAACAGATTTTCACTGTAGTTTTAGTGAAAAATGTCATCATATGTTTTATGAAAATGCGCTCAAACTAGATATTTGGGTTGCACTTTATTTTACAGTATGCGCACGTATGTGTACTTACAGTGTACTTACCTAAGAAATAACTGGTTAATATAAGGTAACTACATGGGTTAAGGTTTGGTTTAAGTGTAGGTTCAGGATAGTATCCAGTTATTACCCAGTTATTGTAAGAACTATAATAAGCATGGTATGTATGTACATGGGGAACAGGACTGTAAAATAAAGTGCTACTGATATTTGATTAACCTGTGTACTGTGTTCATTATTTAGTGTCTCTGACTATACAAACTAACTGTATGATTCTCCACAGTACAAACAATCTATTAAACTCACATTTATGTTCCTGTTTTTACAGTGTGATACATGAGCAGGTGCAATACCTCACATTCCTTAATTGGTGTTAGGCTTTGCCGGAATGAGAGTCTGCAGCTACTCCGAAGTTTATTGTTGGTGAGTAAACAGTCAAAAGATATCCCAATGAAAGCCTATTTGTCTTAACAATGACACTGCTGTTGCACCATATTTAGTCACTCGTTCCAAGTCTTTTGGTGTTCCCTTCTAAACACAGAATACAGCTGAGATTCCAGGCAGACCCCATTGTCCTTATATGGCACAACAGAGACCTAGTAGAGTCGTGCATCTCCCTCTCTGCCCTGCCTCTCACTTTCACTCACTATACCCCCCCCATCCTCCATTTGTCTTCAAGACACTCTCTCTATCTCCCTTCCTTCCCTTTGCACATCCCGAGGAGCTTGATGCTGACCAGTGACAGAGGCGCTTCTTTCTCTGCAGGCTTTGTATTCTCCTCTATCTCTCCTTTGGACCGCAGCAAGGCTTCGGAGCATACCAGCCATGGGCCTGTTCCCTGAAACATCACAGACGTGATTTACTGGATGCAATAGGAGGTTGTCCTTATATAGGAAGTTCCATTAGATAGCAAGAAGCCCGTTGTGGGAATGGAGGGGACGGAATGTGATGTGCGTAACGATAAGGGTCCCAAAAAGGATCTCGGGGGATTCGCCTAGTCCAGATGTAGCATACAGCATGTATTCTAGCCTAGGGAATCTCCACTTTCTTGTTTCATTCCTTTGGTTTCTTTCCTCTATTCTGTATTTTAGGTATGCCCCCATTCACTTTCACTGTATGGAAGAGAGCAGTGTGAACATACCGCAAAACATTTTCTGTATTTTATACAAGAAAGTCACGTGGGTTTGGAATGAGATGGGCATGTGAAAATAATGACAGCATTTTGTTTCTTGGGTGAACCATCCTTTTAAATTTGTAATTTTTCAGTACTCCTGATTCCAAATGTTTGTGTACTGCAACTAAATTAGCATGCAAATCCATCATAGATGATGAATTACTACATTTTTAAAACTAGGATAATATAAATAAAGGCCCGGTTTCACAGACGGGGTTTATCTTAAGCCAGGATTAGGCCTTGGTTCAATTAGGGCATTTAAGTAACATTCATAAACATTCCTTAGAAAAACCAAAAAAAACAAAACATTACTGGTGTGCACAATGGCACTGACATCATTTAAGATATGTCCGTTTAAGTTGCTTTCAGTTCAAATATGCATTTTAGTCTTGGACTAGGCCTAAACCTTGTCTGTGAAACCGGGGGAAAGAGTGGGATCATTCTAATCAATTTCAATATTTATTGCATGATACATTTTTCAAATAAACTTCAACTTGTTGCCTCATTTCAACCACAACAAACAACTTTGTCTGTAATAATTTCGTCCCTCAGGTTAGTGTACTTGTTTACTAAGGAGAACTGTATCAATTAAATATTTAAAACCCATGATGAAATATGAGACCCAATGTGTGAAGAACTGAAAAATCAAGCAATTTTTTTTTTTTACTTGGGAACAGATCTGTATTGCTGCGTCATTTCCAATCAAGCTTTTATTTTGTAATATTATGCAAAACATTGTAAATATTAGGCCTTTTAATTGTGTAATTATTATTATTATTTTTTTTTTTTTAAATGCCTTAGCAAGTCAAATATGTGTGATTGTATTCCAAAATTAATATTCATTACCATCATAGAATGATATTAAGTAATTTGAGATGTGGTGGAAATGATTTACAGCAAATTAGGCGTTTCTGCTTGAACAAAAACTAAGGAGTATGAGATAAATATGAGAGGAGCATCAGACCGTGCACTAATGAATTCCTCTTAACTTGTATTTCCTTCTTTCATCATTACTGCCTTCTGAAAACGTAGCACCTACTTCAATGGGACTTTTGTAGCATTTAAATGTTTCTCGTTGTGTTAAAACAGGACATTTACATGGATGCGCCTGAGAAGACTGTCGTTTACCTGAACTGTCAAAACTCACTGACCAATAACAGCGCGGGTCGATTGTGAGGCCCCTCCCACTCCATCCGCATCTCCGTTTAAATGATGTTCTCATGCTTTTCTGTCTAATTTGGACTGTTCGTCTTTGGAGTACCTCACTGTCGCAGGACTCTCCAAACCCTAACTTTCCAAATCCGGCATTTCTTCATCAGCCTTGTGAGTATGCAGCGATATTACTCATACTTTATTAAATATTTTATTCTGCTCTTTTAGTTGTGTAGGTATGCATTGCTTACAGAGGCTTTCAGATAGGCTGTGCAAATCATCTGTCTGTATGCCAGTAGGCTAAGTTGATTATAGTGTTAAGCGTGCGAAAAAAAAAATTGCTTGGGTGCTGTGCTGTATGAGATAAACAGCAATCTTTCACTGAATCTCGAAACTGTCGACATTTAATTACTTTGAAAGATGTGGTTGACAGTTGTTCATTCAGTCATTTTATACTGCCATTAAGCTGATATTTCACCCAGAATTAGAATTCTGCCGACATTTACTCACCCTCATGTTATTCCAAACTTATATGACTGATTTTCTTCTGTGAAACATGAAAAGACATGGACGTCAGGGTGTTAGTTCCTGCCAGCCTCAGTCACCATTCACTTTCATTGCATCTGTTTTCCATACAATGAAAGTGAATGGTGACTGGCATTCTGCCTAACATGTGTGTTCCACTTAAGAAGGAACTTCTGGATGAGTAAATGATGACAGAATTGCATTTAGCTTCACAAAGCAAATTGTTTCAACAACTCATTCAAATCTGACTTTCTTTTCAAAACATCATAACGTATCTTGTGAGCTTTTAAGTGAGAAAACATGTCTATCCATCCATTCTTTAATGCATAAGTTTGACTCTGTCAGAGTCTGACAGAGTCTTGTCATAGGAAATGGTTGAGGAAAGTGTATAGAATGAGAGAGAAGAAGCAGTGAGCTTGACAAACCAAAGAGTTTCCTGTTCTCCAAATATGGTTGTCAAATGCAGCTTTCTGCTGAACATTGTGGTGAACAGCAGACAAAGTCAACTGACTGTCCTCTCGTTTCCCATTGAAGTGATGACATGCATAGACGGCTAACCAGACAATAGTGTGATGAAGTCTACGAAGAAGTAGTCATTGACTGTGTCATCATTTATTCAATAATGTCTTGATCAGTAACAGTAACAATTTAAAGAGATGGCCACCAAAAAAATTATTACCATGTAGAATATAAAAGATAAATAAATATAATTGTTATTTACTAACCCCCATGTCTTTTGCTTGGTTGTTTTAACCCATATTTGGGTCAAATATGAACAACCCAACTGTTGGTTTAAATTAACATATTGGTTTAAACTGTTTAATTTAAATAAATTTGGTTTGTCCATATTTGAACCAAACTTGGGTTGAAACAACCCAACCTTTTCTTCTTTGTTTAGAGTGGATGGTTCCACTGAATTATTCCTTTATGTGTGTCTGTATAAATCTATATAAATCAGAGACATTTCTGACAGCTGTTTTAGAATATCTTTTATAATGAAGGTAAAAGGTGTGTGTTTGTAGCAGAAGTTAGTTTTAATCAGGCTTAGTAGAAAAAGGAAGTTTAACGGTTATATTGGTTAGATCATTAGACCTAGCAAGTTTTTACCAGTTTACTTGCAGCTATTTCAGTTTAGCTGTGTTTTGACATATGTGGTCTATCTTTTACCTGATTGTTACGCTAATGATTTAACACAATTCTGCATCACCTGACAGACTCCTGCTGGAACCAGTAGCTGGACTACTGTCTTAACAGTTTAATCCACTCTTATCAAATAATTAATGAGTGTTTTGGAGAAAGAAGGCCTTTATGGACATTAATGGCAACATGTTGTTTGAAGGTGCCTGATCTAGGAAGCATTATATTCAGCATATATTGTCATCACAACTGCTTTAAAGCTGGTGCTGCTGACCTTGTATGAACATCCATCTCAATAGAAATGTTAAGAAAAGAGACTGAAATTACACAGCTGCTCATGAGAAAAAGAAAACCATATGGGTGGAATGAGAAAAAAAGATGAGGAGGAGTAGAGAAGAGAGGAGGAAACCTTTCACAGGACCAGAGGTCACAAAAATCCATCCGCACAACACATGGTCACATGATCTTCTGGGCTTTAGGCCCACTTGAACACAGGCCAAGGACCCTGATTTGTGCTACCTTTTACGTTTACTATGTAAAAAAGAACATGTACATTTCTTTGAAATAAAACACAGCCTTAATTTATTTAGGTAGGATTTGCAGTAGGCCTACGTTTTTGAAGTGGAACTCCTGGTCTATAAAAACCTCAGTGATAAGTCGATAAGTCTCAAATGCTGAAATGAAGGAGCTTCCCAGAAAAAGAGGCTGTGAATCTATGCACAGGACACAGGAAATTCCCTCTTTTAATTAAGTCAGCTTATCATAGAAAAACTTTGTTTGTTTGTATCGCTCCCAAACAATTACAGGACATTTAAATGACCCTTTTCCCTCCGTTGTGTTTTCAATGGACGATTTTTGTCGTCATTTCGACAAAAGAATGTTGACTGAAAACTGGTGAGCATTTAGAGATTCGCAATATTGTATCTTTTTTTTATTTTCTCAGCATGTTAATGTCGTCTAGTCTTTTTTTCTATAGCACAGACTCAAAGAAACTTCAGTCATTCTCCATGTTTTAATTGACGAGGGCAACACTCTGGTTTTAGATATTATGCAGATTTCTTGCAAATTTGGTGCTGGTTGGTACTAGTAAGCTGTCCTGTATTAGATACAATGTTATCATTTAGAATTTAATTCTGTAGTTTATTTTTTTTTAAGTTAACTTTTGTTAGAAAGTCAGTAAGTGGGCTATTAGACCATACAATGTAAATGTACAAACAATTGGTTATAAATGGAAGAGGAAACTGGTTTATATCTAAGGCGTAGCTTTGAAATTGTTTCCCAAGTTTGCTTTTAAAGCACTAAAGCTGCACCTGCTGTTTGCCAACACACTGTGCTCGAAAATACTTGTGTAAACTTCCCTATATCAGCCACCCAGAGGAAAAGTAGGGTGGGGGAAAGTGGCAGGAAAATTAGACCCCCACCAGCCTCTGACTGTCCCTGCCTAATGTTATCATTTTGGAGTAAACTGCGAGTCCGGCTGGAGGCATACTATTCCCTATAAGGGCTTTGTTTGGGAGTTAACTTGCTTCTGCTGTTTAGATCGACAGAGCGTCCACTGACTCAAAGGCAGCCTTATATGGTCATCGCAGCACGAGACCACAGCTGAGCACCAAAAGAAACAAGAAAAACAGCATTTGCTGTGGAGATTATCACATATGTATATATGTTTTGCCCAGTAGAATATGTTTTGTATAGTTTTTGGTCAGGCTGAGGGATTGTTTGATCAATACTGATAACATTTTTGTTTTTTCCCAGGCATTTTTCATTTATCTAAATAGTGGTGTCCCCTGTGACCGAAGTAATGTTTGTTAGGAGGAGGGTTGGTATGATTGCTACCACATCCAAAAAATCATCCATAAATTGTTTGTTTGATGTTGCATATTCCATTGATAATTTGGCCATTACACTCTCTAATGATGGAAAAACGCCCACTACGGATCCTCCATCTACCCCTTGCATCAAGGCCATAACCACATCTTGAACATTGAGGAGGACCTTTTCTTTTTTTCTTTTTTTTATTTGGGTTGACTTTTTTTTTTTATTGAAATGAATGAAATAAAGAAATAATTTAAATGGATGTAGGGGAATAAAGAGAAAGATTCTTTGTAAATTAATCAATTTGAAATGTTTGCAAATAATATTCTTATTTTGTATTATGCACCTATTCAATCTTATTTGTATGCCTATGTTAAAAACACAAAATGGAAAAATTCTTCTTTTCTCGTCACATGCAGTTATGAGTTATGATCACGTAAATGATTATATTTTCAATTCAAAATGGTGAAATTTGTTGTTTAGTTGCTCACATCTTACCTCGCACTCTTTCACCAAAGCGTCGTTCTGGAATTCGTGGATGGCATGTGAACAGTAAAGCCTGCCTTCTTTTATTTGATTTTGTCACCAAAATCATCAATTTGAAGCGCTTAAAATGTAACTTTAAAAACGTTTTGTCAAATATTGGGGGTGACAATTTGGCCATAAAAATGTAACTTTTAAAACTTCAACTAAAAATGTAAAATATCAGATATTGGGGGATGGGCAATTTCATACTTCTCCTCAACGTCTGTGGTGGTTACAGCCCTGCCTTTAGCAACTTGTATTTAATTAAAATCTATTATACATCCAATATTGTGGTCAATATTGTTTAAAAATGCTTATTAATATTGCTGTAGGGTCATACAGGTCAGATAATTTCATTTTGAAAGAAAACGTTAAATGTTTAAAAATCTGTTTTCCTCTTAAATTTGTAGTTGTCTTAACCCAGCACCAACATGACGAAAAAGGGCTTGAGTGACGATGAGAAATTCCTTTTCACGGACAAAGACTTCATTAACAGTCCCGTCGCACAGGCAGATTGGACAGCCAAAAAGCTGGTATGGGTCCCCTCTGAGAAACATGGTTTTGAGTCGGCCAGCATCAAAGAGGAACATGGTGATGAGGTGCTGGTGGAGCTGGTGGACAACAGTAAGAAAATCACAGTCAACAAGGATGACATCCAGAAGATGAACCCACCCAAGTTCAGCAAGGTGGAGGATATGGCGGAGCTCACCTGCCTGAATGAAGCTTCTGTTCTGCACAACCTGAGGGAAAGATACTTCTCCGGCCTCATCTATGTGAGTATGCTACAGTACATTTTAAGTTATATATTTAGAAAAAAATTGCTTAAATTATAATAAGCATGCACTCTAAGCTGAATTAGGGTCAATGGCGTGACGCACTGTTTTGTTGGCATCTGTAATTTATTCAGAAGTACATTGAAATGCAGTTCATACACACAGTGACTTCAATACACCTCTTATATGATGAGCATATTTCTAAACTAAAAATATCAGGGCGATACAACTGACAAGATATCATAAAAGCCTCATTGAAAGGAGGATATACTTGAAAAGAAACCCTTAAGTACCTCAGCACAATTTTATTTTTGATTATTTATTATAAAACATACAAGCAGTTTTGTTAAAATATCAGTGGTATTTGTGGTGTGACTCCCTCCTTGTTGGCAGAGGCTATTTACACTAACTCCGCCCACTAACATCAGGTTGGGCCAGACAAAATTACGGAAGATGCTGGATCATCAACAGTAGTAATAGTGTAGCGGGAAGGCATGTGGCATAACGTTTTGACATAAATCGACTCGAGTTAGAATCTACCTTCTGACAAACTTATTCTACTCCTTTTCCCATTACATATGAGATCGGAAAGGCATTCATTTTCAATAAAAATTAAGAAAATTGCAAATAAAGTGTCTAACGTGTGTTTAATAATAAAGTGATTATTGGTTATTGGGCTAGGTGTAGGTGTATGGAGGGCTTTATTGTCCCAATAATGTGGCATCCATTTAATAATTTTAATAAATATAATCATTTACGCTCTATGATATTATTGCACACCATTTAGTGTACAACAATACTGAGGTGCAAATAGTACACTATTTATAAGTATAAATTGCATCTATCTACTATTTACATTTATTGCAAAGAAAATACTGCTATTTTTACATAGTGTAAATAGAATCTTCCGCTATTT
Organism: Paracanthobrama guichenoti; assembly: GCA_018749465.1. NCBI lineage: Eukaryota > Metazoa > Chordata > Actinopteri > Cypriniformes > Gobionidae > Paracanthobrama > Paracanthobrama guichenoti. The sequence continues at coordinate 9,601,626 of CM031948.1, read as the reverse complement.
AAACTTAGTGTAAATAACATATCACTAAGAAAATATGCTATTTTCGCTTAGTGTAAATAGCTGCTGTCATATTTTATATAAATATTCTTATTTATTATCTTGGACACTCATATCTGTCATTGACCCCCTGCTGACATTACTATATTACATAACATTGCATAACATTTTAGTAACAACTAGTGCATAACATTTATAAATAATTGTGGCTGAACCAATGCAGAATAATTTTTGCACTGACAACATCTAGATAAAAATTTGCAGTATCTAATGCACTAAAGTGTAAGAAAGAGGAAGTATACATTCCCCAGAGTGAGGGGTTATATAACTTCCACAGGCCTCCAAACTATGTTTGCACTCAGTTTTGGTAACAAACCATTAGTTAACGACATTTTGCTCTGATGATATCTTGAGAAAAGGAGTCTCCCATATGGAATATGCATCACGTAAGCATTCAAATATTATGAGTAAAAATATACAGACATAATCCTAACTTCCTTAAACTTATATTTTAAGATTTTGTATGACTCGTACTGTGCTGCAATGCCTCCTTGTTGTCCTTTACCTGATGGATTCATAACACTTCATATACAGTAGAAAACTGAGATGTTATCTTTCTTCAGACATACTCTGGGCTGTTTTGTGTGGTGGTGAACCCCTATAAAATGCTGCCAATCTACTCTGAGAAGATCATTGATATGTACAAAGGCAAAAAGCGCCATGAGGTCCCTCCCCATATCTACTCCATCACGGACAACGCCTATAGGAACATGATGCAAGGTAAGGATGCACTGCTGGACGTTCACATATTAAATCATAGCTTGCTTCTCTTTATACGATCTAAATGTTTAGAGTTAACAATAGCCATTGTCTTCGAAACTTCCAACACAAGTGAATCCAAAAGGCATTTTATTTCACTAATTGACAATAGGACAGTGTAGGATCTCTTTATAACAACTAATGTTGTTTGTGTTTGTTGAAGTGGAGTGTGACGTGCTAGCAGGTCAGTCAGTGGTGTGAGGGGTGCTTGCACGCATGTCATACACAACACCATTTTAAACACTTACAAGCAAACTGAAAAAGCTGCACAAACCCACAGAGGTTTTAAGATATATTTAAAGAAATGAAGTGCAAATAGGTGCTAAATGAAAAGAAGAAGAACCACAAGATATTTTACACCCCTATCTTGCAGCTTTTAGCATGGTCAAAAGTGTTGCTAATGAAGTTGTTGATACATCAACTCAGCATCATGCTAATGAACTGGAGTCAAAAAGAAGAAAAGATAAGAGCTTAAGATAAAACAAAACTTTTCTGCAAAAAGCAGAAGTAGGAAGGTGTGTTGTCATGCTGTTCCTCAAGAGTAATTCTGCTCAGTGCACTCATGTTTACCTTAGACATGGGCTGAAAAATCATGCTTAACCCCTGTAAATGTCCTTATTCATGCAGATCATTGCTCAATGTTGTGTTCACAGTGAGAATCATTTCCTCCTATTTGAAGACAGATGATAATTTATTGCTCACATAGCACAAAATTTGTCCAGTTATAGCACCTAAACACCAAACGATGACATTTTTGATGAAAAATAAAAATTCTGTCATTAATTACTCACCCTCATGTTGTTCCAAACCCGAACTTTCATTCATCTTTGAAACACAAATGAAGATATTTTTGATGAAATCTGAGAACTTTCATTCCCTCTATTGACAGCTACGCAACTACCACTTTGATGCTTCAAACACGTTCATAAAGAGATCGTGAAACTGATCCATATGAATTGAGCGGTTTAGTCAAAATTTTCTTAAGAGACACGATTGCGTTATATGATGAACAGATTGAATTTAGGCCTTTATTCACATATAAACATTCATCAGCTCACACATAAGCTGTGGTAAACAGAATCTCAAGCATGTTCACTGACGTGCGAGAACCAATGAGGTTTATTCTCATGTGTTATGCAGCACGTTTGAGCTTCAGCAAGAACCAATGAGGTTCATTCTCGTGTTACGCAGCACGTTTGAGCTTCCGTAAGAACCAATGAGGTTTACTCTCGTGTTATGCAGCTCGTTTGAGCTTCAGCAAGAACCAATGAGGTTTATTCTCATGTTACACAGCACATTTGAGCTTCCACAAGAACCAATGAGGTTAATTCTCGTGTTACGCAGCTCGTTTCAGCTTCAGCAAGAACCAGTGAGGTTCATTCTTGTTACGCAGCACGTTTGAGCTTCCGCAAGAACCAATGAGGTTCATTCTCATGTTATGCAGCACGTTTGAGCTTCCACAAGAACCAATGAGGTTTATTCTCGTGTTACACAGCTCGTTTGAGCTTCAGCAAGAACCAATGAGGTTCATTCTTGTTACGCAGCATGTTTGAGCTTCCGCAAGAACCAGTGAGGTTCATTCTCATGTTACACAGCACGTTTGAGCTTCCGCAAGAACCAGTGAGGTTCATTCTCATGTTACACAGCACGTTTGAGCTTCCGTAAGAACCAGTGAGGTTCATTCTCATGTTACACAGCACGTTTGAGCTTCCGTAAGAACCAGTGAGGTTCATTCTCATGTTACACAGCACGTTTGAGCTTCCGTAAGAACCAGTGAGGTTCATTCTCATGTTACGCAGCACGTTTGAGCTTCCGCAAGAACCAATGAGGTTCATTCTCGTGTTACGCAGCTCGTTTGAGCTTCAGCGAGAACCAATGAGGTTCATTCTCGTGTTACGCAGCTCATTTGAGCTTCCGCAAGAACCAATGAGGTTCATTCTCATGTGTTATGCAGTACACAATCTCTTCATCATTTGAAGCTGTCTCTTCATTGAGTCTCTTCAGAAAATAATATGGATTAGTTTTATAATCTTATTGAGTCTCTTCAGAAAATAATATGGATTAATTTTATAATCTCTTTTTGAAGCGTCAAAGTTTCAACTGCGTAGCTGTCAACGGAGGGACAGAAAGCTCTCAGATTTAATCAAAAAGATCTTCATTTGTGTTCTGAAGATGAACGAAAGTCTTACGGGTGTAACATATTGTGAGGGCTTCCTGTAGAAGCTATATCTTGAACTGTTACACTTGATGACACGAGTAAAAATCCAGCATGATCAAGCATGAGGGCCAGTGTTCACATTCCTGCTCAGGGGCTTATACTGATCTTCCTTTGAAGTCCAGCAGGGTTTCCATGCTCAACCAAGTGTGAAATGGTGTAGCTGTGTCATAAATCAAAAGTTTAGGAGCCGAATATTGGATGGAATGGAAAGAAAATAGAAGTTATTTAAAGTATAGTATATTTATGGCATTAAATCCAATATTCCCTTGAATGTATAACTTTCTACTAGCTTGGATAAAACAATACCTGTGCATCTTGCTTTTGTCAAACAGTCTGGCTGAGGTGCAGTTTCCCCATCGGTGTGTTTAGATTTGCTTTTCTGCGTCCTGAATGCCTCGATTTGTGCCTTAATTAGGAAGAAACAAGGGAACAGACTTCATGTTGTATGTGGAAACCTGCCCAGCTTAAGTCATATCCAAAATGAGCAATAGTCATTCATTGTGTTTACAACAGAAGAAAGTTCTATAGTACATGAGCAGAACAGGCGAGCTCACATTCAGCTGATTAGCTGGTTGGGCGTCCGTCCAGCCTCCAGGATCATAGATAAGAACCAAACTGAATTTAAACTACAAATTCATTGGCTTAGAATTGCTTGGAGAGGATCGTTTTTTGTTTGACTTGATCAAATACTTATTTGATAAATTATCTAATAATAGATGGCTTTTTATTTCATTCCACCTTCTGAGGAATCAGTGGTGTACGGTTAGGATTAAAAAACCTTAAATGGAGCCAAGATCATCTGAGAAGGCTTTCAGGTTCTAATTTTAGCAGCATGAATCAATGATTGTCCCGTTGCTGAACTCAGTAAGAATTGTGTTGCATCTCTCAAAAGAATAGTGGAGTCAGTTTTTCTTTCTCAGCAAATCAAATTGCTGCACAGAAAATCAAAGATTATTAGATTATGTGCATTATTCGATGTTGTAATAACAATGGTATTTGATCATACACCATTTTACATGGCAAGAACTTGACATGAAGCGACCATGAAATCCAAATTGACAGTTTATCCATTTTATGGAATGTTGCATTATGTATTATAAATGATTTATCCATGCACATAATTATGTGCTCTCATAACCTTTAATCAAAATAACTTGCCCTCGCTCTTCTCTGATGACGTGTTTACTCGTGTGAGGGTGGGACAACCTGTCACTCACACGAGATCCACCAATAGCAAACCACAATGATCCAATCAATTTCCGGTGGACAAAATCAAGTCCCGTCCTACATTTTAGGGAAGAAATAATAGGGAAGAAAAGACTTATCACAACTTCCGTTTCATGCCGACTTTAAGAAAAAAGTATTTTTTTCTAGGCTTAAAAGCAAACCTTATGTATTCCGTGATGTTCAAAAATGACATGGTATACTCTCTTGCAGTTTCCATGAGCACCAGCCTGACAGTTACCTTGGGCCGCTGTAATGTCTGTCTTTTCTTTCTGCAGATCGAGAGGACCAGTCTATTCTTTGCACGTGAGTTCTTTCATTGTTTTATTTGCATCACTGCAGTAACTGCTTTTAGTCTAACTGGCACTGAAGCAATTCTTCTCAACCAGGCCTTAATCCCATGGGGATCTGCAGGATGACTTAAAAGTGTTTAAATTGATAAATTATTATGAATTTATTTAAGCAATCAAACGCTGATTTAAAATTCGAAATGCATAAAATCAAGATGTAAACCACAATCATATTTTTCTTTCTCTCCTAAGCTCAAGAATTTATAATGTTGACATTCTTGACATTTGGAATCACAAAATGAATAATTAATTAATTTAATAGGTAACATTTTATTTCAGTAGTCCACTTTAGACATTCTACTGACTATAAGTAACTTTGCAAGTACATGTTAACTTATTCTACTACAAGTTAACTACAAGTCATTAGAGTATTAGTAGACTGTCTGCTTAATATTTGCTTACATTTTATTTTGATGCTCCCCAACAGACATTCTACTGACTATAAGTAACTTTGCAAGTATATGTCAACTTATTCTACTAATTCGAACCCTAACACCTAGCCATAACCTAACTGGAGTCTACTACAGTCTACTAATACTCTAATGAGAGTTAGTTGACACGTTGCAGGTTATCATTGTAGAATGTCTAAAGTGGACCATCGGTCGAAATAAAGTGTAACCCATTTAATATATCAGTATTCCCATTTTCCCAGTTAGGGTTAGGCAGCGTTGTCATAATTACAGCCGAAAATATCTTATATGAGGAAAAACATCCTTACAGATAGAGTTAGATATGGTAAAGCTGAAATTGATTGACTGAAGTTGTAAAGAGAAGGCCTGTTTTAAAGTGCACAGAGAATTCAATGTTTGCGTAACACCAGCATCTTTTAAGATGCTTTAATTTTGAAGGTGACTTGCATGTATCCTCTGCTGCCTTTGATATTCTACATTCATAAGTAAAAAGAATAAAAATGGTGTTTGAAATGAATTTAAGTTATAGCATTGTCACTTTCTGTCAAGTCATTGGCTGACAGAACAAGAAGGCAGATGTTTTAGCTTTCAGACACCGCTAAATGTTATCCAATGTCATCTGACAGTGGTTAATACAGTTTACATCCCTGAATAAAGGGTTTTTAGGGGGCAAAAACTCCCCTCACCATAACCAAGTCGTGGCCTAATGGTTAGAGAGCCTAACCTGAAGGTTGCGGGTTCGATTCTCAATACCGGCAGGAAAATGTAGATGGTGTAGTGAATGAACAGCGCTCTCTTCCACCCTCAATACCCACGACTGAGGTGCCCTTGAGCAAGGCACCTAACCACCAATCGCTGCCCATTGCTCTGGGTGTGTGTGTCCATGGTTTGCAGTTTGTATGTGTTCACTACTCACTGCTCCTAATGTGTGTGCACTAACTTGGATGGGTTAAATGCAGGGGAGTATGGGTTAACATACTTGGCCTTCACGTCACTTTTAAAGTTAACAGTTTTGACAAAAGACTAATGACTGGAACTCTTTTAAGCTCTTTCTAATATAATATTCAACAATTTAGAAGACAGCCGCTATCAAACATGAACATTATGATTAATAGAATCATAATTTAAACTAAGAGTCCTTCTACTATGACCTTTTTTTTTCTCTGAAATGTCCTCAGCACTGGGAACAAGGCAGATGAACCCAAGGGTCGTGTCTCTTCAGAGTCGACCTCAGAGGAAATGTGCCCCCTGTCCTGATTCTAAATACAGATCATCTTACATGTTGATTTTATTTGTGTTTGTTTTTTGAGTCATTATTAGGCATTTGGTCTGTAGAGGCCCCACAACAAAACCTGGCCTGTCCTGAAAAAGAATAACATGCAAAAATAGCTGTTATCGTATTGGATAGACATAAGATGATATTTACAGGCGATATCATTGTTTCACATCTGTGTGATGATAAAACGGCTGTGAAATATGAGGATGTTAAAATAAAATGGTGTTGATGCAATGTGTCAGTGTGGGAGGCACCCTCAGATACTGTCTGCAAACTTCCTCTGAGTGTGGAATAGGAAATGGAAGCCATTTAAACTGTTCTTGGCCAACTGTTGCTAGGGCACAGAATTCTCTAATGACATCAGGATGTTTCCGCATGGCCTAACTCTCCCATGGAGACTTTTTTTTTTTTTTTTTTTTTTTTTAAGCTGTCTCAAAGTTTTTAAAAGAATCATTTTGGAATAACCACCCAAAGTTAAAACACATGGACTGTTAAACTGTTAAAAACACATGGACCTCTTATCTAATGTGGTGGATGGGAATAGTCCAATACTTCAATACTTATTTACATTGTTGGCAACAGTGACTGTGATCATCATGAATTTTACTATACTGTATCATAAATGGTCAAAAACTGTGGATCTACAAACATTGCTGTATAAAGTACTCCACAAAATGGCTTTACTGATCTAAGGGCATCCTGCTCCTGCCAGAGAACCAGCCCTTCGGCTGCACAGGGTCTGTGGATCCCAGACTCAGTTTTCCTAATATGGAAATGTTACTGTGTCAGCATGAAGGTTCCGTGATATCTCTCTCATATCAAGCAATAGTGCACTGTAAGCTCTTGTAACAAAGTAAATTATAGATGATAATAAAAATATATATTTTGATATAAAATTTAGTTTAATTTCAGTTTTTTGTTGCATGCATATTCTTAAACACTATTCATTTTGTTTACACTACCATTTAAAAGTTTGGGGTCAGTACGAATTTTTAAATTGCATTAAATTGATCAAAAGTGACAGTAAAGACCTTTAAATTGTTAAAATTATTTAAAATTAAAACCTTTTCTTTTGAACTTTCATGAGAGTCACCATTTCCACAAAAATATTAAGCAGCACAAATGTTGTCAACCATGTGCAAATTCATGTCAACACCATTGCTGAGTATTTTCTCCTTAAAACTGCAGTGAAAAAAGACGCTTTAAAATCGTCTGTGTTTCTTAAACTACTTTGTAACCAATCACATCAACGTGTGGGCGGGCTTTAACATATCATCCTCTAGCAAAAATCGTGTACATTTCGCAATAAAGCGGGTGAATTATGTATATGATGTATATTAAGATGTTATGATGAACTATATGTATTTCTCCACTGATGTTCTAAGTTTTTCAAAGCGTTTCAGAGGATGCTGAATTTTAGAAGGCAGCTGAACACATTACATGTTTGTGTAACATTAGCAACACATTATTATCTGTTTGATAACATAGTCAAGCAAAAGGCTAATCATATTAATTACCTTTATGTCTCCGACGTTGTAAAGAGTGATACCATTGTGCAGCGTTTACTACAGTAAAGTTGAGCGAGTGGTTCTCTGAGCTGGTGAGTGAGTGGAGGCGGGGCTAATTTGCATATTCATGTTTCCTCGTATACTAACTGAAGCAAGGGTGTAGAGTTACATTCAAGCTATTTTAGAGTTTAAATGTCATTTTGGTGATCAAAGATGAGTTTTAAGGGATACAATTATTGACTACTACAGGGGACTTTAAGAATCATGTGACACTGAAGACTGCAGTAATGATGCTGAAAATTCAGCCATCACAGGAATAAATAGCATTTTATATAGATAATATAGAAAAGGGTTTATTTAAATTGTAATATTTCACATTATTGTTTTTACTGTATTTTTATCAAATAAATGTGTAGCTGTTCTGGTGCAACTTCAAAAGATCAACAAAGTGCATGGAAGAAAAGTAAAAGAATTTTGGAACTATACCAGCAACACTTAGTCAGAAAATAGTCAGAAGATGGAGCTGAAAAGATATTACTCTTTATTTTGCCATTACTACTCTTTATTTTACTCTTTATTTCAGCGCAAAGGCTTTCACCTGAGCTAAAAAATTACAGGTGTACAATGGCTCATTTAAATACAAACAAGGACAAAATTCTAATTTACGGATTAGGGATGGGCATATCGATATGAAGTATCAATATATGTCGATACTGATGTGAGTATCGAAAAGATATTAAAATAAAAATATCGATATTAAGTTGTTGTTTTTTTAAAAAGATAATGTGCACAATATGAATAACCTGTGTTAGAGAATAATTGTATAGTATATGACTATTTTCCTGATCATCTGAACCATGATCTAAACACTCACAAATGCTGCAAGAACCAGTCAATCACAGAGAGAGCGATCGATCGCTGCTGACACTGTATTCAAACAGGGCTGCATTTCCCAAAACGATCATAAAAAAACATTAATACTTTTGGAGCCCAGCCAGAACAATACTCATCAGAACACAGAAAAACATAATATGTTTGAGTTATTTCACAATAAACGAACTGAAATTGTAGCCTACATAGTTTGTGCGGTTACATTTAAACTGAAAGTTAAACGTTCATATTGACCATGTTCAATTCTGTAACTAATGCTAATATAAATCATACTCTCACTGGCAGTCCCTTTTGAAGATGAACCATGGTTTTACTACAGTGACCGTATCTCAATAGATAGTAAACATAATTTTAACCATGTGTAAACAAAAATAAAACGGATAAATTGCAATTAAGGTATATTGAAGGTTCGATTGTCTTTCAAATATAATGATAAATGGGTATCTTTACCCATTTTACTTTAGTAATTGTAATAATTTAATAAATGTAATAATTTAAAAGTTCAGTTAAGAGGTGTCATATCGGTATCGATATTGGTGATACTGGCCTTGAAAGTATCGTTATCGATCGAAAAACAAAATAAGTGGTATCATCCCTATTACGGATAACCAATGAAAAGGTCAGATGGTATGGCATCCACCAATCACATAACATGTCAAGTGAGTGATCACAAATCAGGCCAATAGCCTCTGTTCTTATGGTAGATTTCTAATCAACATGTTCAAAAACAAAAGAAAAGGTATGACAAAAGAAAAAAAAATATACATTTCAATTTACAAAAACTGCATTTTTATCAAATAAATGCAGCCTTGGTGAGCATATAAGAGACTTCTTTCAAAAGCATTTTTAAAAATCTTACTGATCCCAAACTTTTGAATGGTTGTATGTCAGTTATTAGAGTTATTTTAAACAAATTTTCTCCTAAAAAAACAACTATACTATCTACTTAGGACATACTATCCAAATCCAACGATTTATCATTTACTTGATTCATGTATTTTGTATTTACAGCTATTACTTTCCCGGCAGGTGGTCATAAATATGGTGGACAAGCAGAAAAGTCATGTGACTAAAATATGATGAATAGCCTTCTTTACACAGAAAATATAGTGCCAAGACATGGGCTGATTCTTTTCATGATTAAGTCTCTGATGTGCCATTTCATTAACACTGAACCGAATCCTAAAATCTATGTAACTGTTTTTTCTAAATGCCTTGCAAACACTGGCATTTCCATTATTAGTATTATTCAATGGAGGAAAACACAGTTTTGTCATTTAGTGTTGTTTTTTTTCCTAGTGGTGAATCAGGCGCTGGGAAGACAGAAAACACCAAGAAAGTCATCCAGTATTTGGCTGTAGTGGCCTCGTCCCACAAAGGCAAGAAAGACACAAGTGCTGTAAGTATGAACAGTCTGGAAAAACTTTCTCTCTTTAATAACCTCTGTCTTCTCCTCAAGCCAGTTCTTATGGGTTCAGTCATCATTTTTATGCTTTGCCCTTGCTTTGACCCTGTTCCTTCGAATCAGAGTCTGACATTTTGAATCCTTTCATAATGACTTAAGTAATGATGTGCAAAGGTCATATTGGTGAACAGATAAGAACACTTTTTTTGATATCATATCCCATTTATCACAAGATTATGCTGGCTCTGATATTAAAATATTACTTGCTGTTGAGCCTTTTGTATCTCAAGGAAATCAAGACTTCTACAGATGCTAAAGGAGAACCAGTGAATGCAACAGAATGCTCTTAGATCACACTTATCTAATGTCAGTTTCCTTAATGAATTTCCTCAAATAGCAACAATCAGGACAACAGTTTGCCTATGTGAGTAAAAAGGATTGTGAAAAATTTCTTCTTGTGTGGGTTTGAGAGTTTGCATGCCTGAGTTTCTCACTGAGAGTGACATTAGACAAGTCTTACATGGAGGGACCATCTAAATAAACCACCCGTTCGGCTACTGTTCAAATGATTGTAGACAAACAGTGTTCGCATGATGTTTAAAAAATATTATTATACAAAAATAATAATATCAAGATTATGTCGCTAGATCACGTGTGAGCCATTCCCCCATCTGAGATGTGGTTAACTTTTTCTTTGCCAGAGTGGATGCCTGGCATTGAAACGGTCTGTCTGAGCACAGTGTGTGAGCATGCCAATTTATAGCCTTTTGATTTGACGATCTCATATCCTTTCCCGTTTTTTCCTTGATCACCTATTCCACCTACCACAGGTTCATGTGCATTGTCTGTCAAGCTCATATGCGTGTGCATTAGAAATATAAATCCCACCTCAATGTAGATCTGCGTTTAATATGTACTTATGAGGTACGACACAGGAAACAAAAATATATGCGCACATTATAGCTGTTTTTATGACATTTTATGTGTAACAGCCATGCATATGAGCTTAAAAGGGATGCCCATAATAGTTATGTTCTTGGTTCTTTAAAAAAGTAGTTTCGTTACTCTTGAATGCACTACTTTAAAAATTACTAAACACTTCTTCTACATACTAGTCCTCTGAAAAGTTCAACGTTGAAATGATTAGTTTTTTTCCTTCTTTATGTTAAACTTAAATAAGGTTAATTGCATGTGAGCAAGAGAGAACACCAGAGTATGTGAGTGGAGTGAATCGACAGCTATTTCCTCTGGGTTTTCCATTTCCCGCTTGTCGTTCATTCAATGGTGAGAGAAACTCCGCTCCGAGATTGCATTATTGTTCTACAGCATGGGTGGGGAACGTTGATCCTGGAGGGCCAGTGTCCTGCAGAGTTCAGCTCCAACCCTAATCAAACACACCTGAAGCTAATCAAGGTCTTCAGGATTGCTAAAGTTACAGGCAGGTGAGTGTTTTTTTTTCTCCGCAAGAGAGTGGCCCTCCAGGATCAACATTCCCCACCCCTGTTCTACAGTATTCTTTTTTTGATGATCCATTGGCATGATGATATAAGTGTGAATTTTGAATAGACTACTCATCTGGAAGATTAGAATTTTGGTGTAATGTAAAAGGAATACTTAGTCCACAACTTTAAAGGTGTCATGAAGACTTGGAAGTAAATGCCTACGGCTAGGATTGGATAAGATTTGCATATTTAATGAGCTTCAGCTCCCCCACGAGTACACATGATGGATTGTTTTGAAAGTGTATGGGAAAACGGCAACCGGAATGATTCGCCCACAGGGCTCGCAAAACGTCTTTATCAAACAAAGACAATGATTTATCTCTCATCCACCCGCGATTGGTTGGAATGTTTTTTTTTTATTACTTGGCCAGCCCGATCGGTGGATATAAGCGTGAACCGTGCATCACACACACACACACACACACGCCAAGTACGTTGCAGACAGCATGATTAAAACTTCCGTGATTGTATTTTTCCTTCAAATATTAAGTCAAGAGAGTGAACAACGCACATCAAGAAAGGAATGTTATTTCACTATTTAAGATAGCCCATCAGCAGGCCAGGCTTACGTTTTGGTATCCCGTCTGGAAAACACATAGCCCCGGGACGTTGGGCTTTACGAGCCCTGGCCCATACATGTACGACTCTGATCACGAATCGCAATGAACCAACAACACACAAATAAAGGATTCTTATGTTCTGTTAGACACGCACACATAATCAATAGATCTATATCAAACAATCTGTAACAATGCATTACTATCACATATATATATATATATATATATATATATATATATATATATATATATAAAAATAAAAATTTTTACTTACATTAGTGTGTTCCTTCATTCATTCATGTAATCTCATCCTGCATGCAAATCCAGTCTCTTGTTTACAAACTAACCCGTGGTGCAATGAAGGAAGAATGCGCAATGTCTTCCCCACGCGAGCTGGATATTCATTAAAAATAAAGTTGATCCATGCATTCATAATATTGGAATCTGAATGAAGCTTATACAGTATGTTTATTGCTTAGAAGTTCTATCCGGTTTAGCTCTATGTAGGCCTTTCATGTCAGGCATGAGTCGGTGGGCGGGGCTACAGAATCAGGCTTTGTTTGTTGAGGCGGTGTTTCACCACACTCTGACATCACAGCCGGCACATTCTGAGATCGATCGTTTGCTGGGCCTGGTGTCAATAAAAGCTTTTCTTTGACTAACAAGGAAGTTTTCAGCTCTGAAACTTACAGGATATTATTATATTACCATGACCTTTTATATATCAAAAGCTCAAGGGAAAGTTGATTTCTCAATTCATGACCCCTTTAAATTTCCCCACACTTTGTCATTAATTTTTACTAAACATTTTAGTTTTTGTCTTTCTGATAATATTTCTCAAATCCCATCTTTCTTTCCTTTTGAGCGCTTAATAGTCTATTAAAATAGTTTAAAATGTGTTGAATACTTGTTGATATGTAATTGCATTATGGGTTATTATTACCTTTTTATGTTCACAATGTACACTCAAAAAAAATCTGGGTTGTTTTTCGACCCATGTTTGGGTAAAATATGGACAAACCCAACCAACAAAAATGTAATTAAAAAATGTAAACGGTTGGGTTTGTCCATATTTGACCCAGAATTTTACACAAGATCAGAATGATCTTGGCATGAGAGAAAACACTGATGCCCTGACTTTTAAAAATAACGCAGCTCCACTCCGCACCACTCACATACTCTGAACGGCACTCCATGGACCAATGAAACTGTCATCTGTTAGTTAATATGCCTCTCTCTGCCCTGAGACCAATGAAAGAAGCTGTCAAACTTAGCCAAGTGCTTTAAGAATGTTTATAGTCTTCACTCTGTCCTCTTTTTTTCCCAACAATCTTTCTGTCAACAGTCTCTCTGTCTCCATCATTCTAAAAGTTCCTTCTTCTCCTTCTTTTCTATGTTACTTTATTTTTCTTTGTCAGTGTCTGAAGCTATCAGCGATCTTCTTTCCTTCTCAGCGGCAAGATGCCTCTGGTAGATATCTTCTTTTTCTAGATATTTTCTCTTTTTTTAATGCTCGGTTAGAAAGCAATTGAGAGTCTGTGCTATGCTTTTTTTCTGCTTCATTTAAGTCTAAAAAAGAGAATCTAAGGCCATGTTTAAACCTGGTATTAAGATGCGTTTTGGTTGATCGGATCGCAAGTGGACGGCGCTAAATACAGGTGTAAATGGGGTCAAATGTTTTGTGCTTATCTACTTTCGACCACTTCCAGAGGTAGTCGAAGATGCATTTGTGGTGTAGACGATCATGTGGTTGAATGTGTTCGAACAGCCACAAAAGACTGCTTACTCGCCACCTACTGACCTAACACAGTAAACATTATGCGAAGCACATTAGCCAGACTTCAACTTTCAGACGGATTTAAACTTCGTCAGCTGGAGACCCAAGTTTGGTTTGAAGAGGAAAAACATACCAAGCACTATGTTCTTTCACCATTCCTGATTTCTAACATACTCTCACAGAGTTCGGCGTGGTCTTGTGGCTGTCAGAGCAGAAACGAAAGCTGCTGCTCTCTGTATGTTTTTCCGTCATCTCTGGTTGTGTTCATATGTAAATTGCATGAGCTTTTTTTGTCCAATATATCAAAAGAACTAAAAAAGCTCACAAATTTAACCACCCATAGACCCTGCCCTCGAAGAAATCAGGACAGAAGTGCACGAAATGCAGAAAAGAGACGGATTAAAACACCAGGTGCAAACTGGTATGTGTCTCCCTCGTCTACTTGTGATCCGATCGACCAAAAGGCATCTTAATACCAGGTGTAAACAGGGCCTATGAGGTTACATGTCATGACACCCAGTAGCTTTGTGCAGCACTGGCAGCATTATTCTCTCTAAGAACTTGGTGTTTCATCGTTTATTTTATCTTAAGTGAACACTTAAATATCTAGAATTGAGATCCATTTCATGAACCCCATTAATATTTCCTCTCTCCCCATGCTTAGTATTTCAGATTGACCTCAAACTTTCCTCATGATATCCTTGTATGAGGTGGCCAGGCTTGCAGGCTTGAGATTTGGCAGCTAATAGAATATCACTCTTTTGATCTAAGGGGATTATGCCCATCTAAATTGACACGACTTAATTTGTTTTGCACTGTTATAGAGTACCTGCATCTAAAGTATTCCTTCAGGACTTTGAAGAAATAATTTGCACCTAAATGTGTTAAACTTCTTCTTTCTTTTTTTTTGCCTGCCAAACATTTATAATTAAATGTTGCATTGTATACTCTAAAGGAGAGTTTTTTTTTTTTTTTTTTCATTCTAATCTTCAAATCTCCCCTTCTCCTTTTTTCTTCCTTGACTTTTCTATGGAATGGTTCTCATTACGTTTTTAACCCTGGTACTGTAGGGTGAGCTGGAAAAGCAACTACTGCAGGCCAATCCAATTCTAGAGGCCTTCGGTAATGCCAAGACCATCAAGAATGACAACTCTTCCCGATTCGTAAGTTTGCAAATGATTTATGAAAGCAGATGTAACTAGAGCGACAAAGACTGTAACTAATGTATGGTTTCAAAATCTTTTCTTCACAGGGCAAATTCATCCGCATTAACTTTGATGTGACAGGTTTCATAGTTGGAGCCAACATAGAAACCTGTATCCTTTAAGACTTTGTATATATAGGCCATATACAGATGCAGATCAGTAAGTTTAACCTTAATGTCCAAACCACTTCAGATCTGTTGGAGAAATCTCGCTGTATCAGACAAGCAAAAACAGAAAGAGCCTTCCACATCTTCTACTACATGGTAGCTGGAACAAAGGACAAATTACGCGGTAGGTGGAGACAACTCAATATGTGGAAACATATGGTGACAATTTCGGATCTTTACCTAATGACTGACAGACTAAGATTTCTAAATGAAGAGTTGTTTTGAAATGTTCTTACATCAGTGACATTCTTGCTGGGATATGTCATACGATTTTTATTCTCTATTGGCAGAGGAGCTTTTGCTTGAAAACTTCAACAAGTATCGTTTCCTCTCGGCTGGCCATGTTCAGGTTCCAGGTAACCAGGATGATGAGATGTATGATGAAACCATGGAGGCCATGGATATCATGGGCTTCACTGTTGAAGAAAGAACAGGTATCAAATGCAATGAAATATACACATGGTGTCTTTCACAAAAACTTATCAATTCTGAGAAATGTTATTTCTTTTTGTCAGATGTCCTCAAAGTAGTCTCAACTGTGCTGCAGTTGGGTAACATTGAGTTCAAGAAAGAGAGAAACCAGGAACAGGCTACCATGCCGGACAACACAGGTCAGACAATTTTGGGAAAATATCAATTGAACGACATCTCAGGCTAATATAAATCAACATTACAGACTGAAATGACCGTTGAAATGTGTCTCATTCTTAGCTGCCCAGAAAGTTTGCCATCTCCAAGGCATTAATGTGACGGACTTCACAAGAGCCATTCTGACGCCACGTATTAAAGTGGGTCGTGAGGTTGTGCAGAAGGCCCAAACCAAAGAACAGGTGAAGAGGGTTTATAGTTGTGCTGTGATGTTGTGAAATTTGTGTAATGTTGCACAGATCTGTAACGAAACTGGAAAACTGCACAATTGTCATTATGGAAGGATGTACAGTACTATCAATAAGATGTTTTTGTCCTTTTCAGGCTGATTTTGCCACTGAAGCCTTAGCTAAAGCTATGTATGAACGTTTGTTCCGTTGGATCCTTCTAAGAGTTAATAAGGCATTGGACAAGACAAAACGTCAGGGTGCCTCTTTCCTTGGGATCTTGGACATTGCTGGCTTTGAGATCTTCGAGGTTTGGAAAAATTAAAAGGAAAGAACTAAATTTGGTAAACAGCATTTGTGAAGTGTTAGAGCAAATGGCATATACTGTATTTCTCCTTTAGGACAATTCCTTTGAGCAGCTATGCATCAACTACACCAACGAGAAGCTTCAGCAGCTGTTCAACCACACCATGTTCATCTTGGAGCAGGAGGAGTACCAGCGCGAAGGCATCGAATGGAACTTCATCGACTTTGGGCTAGATTTGCAACCTTGCATTGAGCTTATTGAAAGGCCGGTAAGTTTTTGTGTGTGTTGATTTGCAGGGACAGAATGATGCTTATCCTGCAGTATTGAAATGAACCAACTGCTTCCAGCAGAAATTT
Organism: Paracanthobrama guichenoti; assembly: GCA_018749465.1. Classification (NCBI taxonomy): domain Eukaryota; kingdom Metazoa; phylum Chordata; class Actinopteri; order Cypriniformes; family Gobionidae; genus Paracanthobrama; species Paracanthobrama guichenoti. The sequence goes on along the minus strand of CM031948.1, from coordinate 9,584,839 downwards.
GTAAGGTGACCATTGTTTTTTCATTTAATCCATTTGGCGTAATGGCTGGAACAGGCATTCTTTTGGTAGAAGTCTTGCATCAAATTCTTTAGGCTGAAGTGATGATGTCTTATTTTTACAGTATGTAATGTCACTTTTATTGAAACTCCTCCACAGAACAATCCTCCAGGCATCCTGGCTCTGTTGGATGAAGAGTGTTGGTTTCCAAAGGCAACAGATGTCTCTTTTGTGGAGAAACTTTGCAACACACATGTTAATCATACTAAGTTTGCTAAACCTAAGCAACTGAAGGACAAGACGGAATTCTCAGTGCTTCATTATGCTGGACGGGTGAGTTCTAAAAGATATATTTACTGACTTACATGTGGACAATATCATGATCCAGAGAATAATAACCCAAGGGATACAGACTCTGGGTCAAATTCACAACACAATTGCACCACTTTTAGGACAAAAACCTCAATCTCTGAGCCTCAATCTCTGAGCAGTCGCAGTCATGCTTAACTAGGCTTAATACACTGAATAGCACTGCAGAGTATTTACATCAAGTCATTGTCAGTGCAACTACACCTATTTTCTATGTAAATTAGGCTCATTATAGATTGAGGCACTCAGAACTGACATGCAAGATAAGGAATTATGCTGTGCAAATAATGTCTAGCTTGAATTTTGTGGACATTTTTTTTTTTATTGTATGTAATGTTGCAAAAATACTGAATTCTAAGTGAATTCTTCCCTCTGTATTGAATAGTATGACCCAAACCTACTCTTTCTCAATTAGGTGGACTACAATGCCACATCATGGTTGACCAAGAACATGGACCCTTTAAATGACAATGTTACAGCACTGCTGAATAATTCCTCCAATCCATTTGTGCAAGATCTGTGGAAAGATGGTCAGTATGAGCAATACATGCTTCTTATATCTCATAAACTGTCTAAAAACTACATATACAGTTGATTAAGTGTTGCAAACTGTGACCACTGAATGATTGGTGTACATGTTCTCACCTTTTTTGTTCTGTTAAATCAAAGCAGAATATTGCCTAGTATAACTGAGATAAGAATAAAGGCTGATACCTTCTATATTTTCTGTTTCTCAGCTGACCGTGTGGTTGGATTGGAAACCATTGCCAAGATGTCAGACAGCTTTGCACCTAGTGCCTCTAAGACCAAGAAGGGCATGTTCCGTACTGTGGGTCAGCTTTACAAAGAGTCTCTGGCTAAACTAATGACAACACTGCACAACACGCAGCCAAACTTTGTCCGTTGCATTATCCCCAATCATGAGAAACGGGTAAGTCACTATTGCATACCATGTTAAAATTAGTGGTACCAATGATGTTAAAGTAGTTGTGTTAAAGTCCATGTTAAAGGTACATTTTTCACCTTCAGGCAGGAAAGCTGGATGCCCATCTGGTGCTTGAACAGTTGAGATGTAATGGTGTGCTAGAAGGTATTCGTATCTGCCGGCAAGGATTCCCCAACAGAATTGTCTTCCAAGAGTTTCGGCAGCGGTGGGTAGCTTCATTATTATATATGGAGCTTTTCATTTAGTGAGACTTAACCTAACTGCATATCAAGTTTAAAAACAGTATATAATATGTTATGTATAATTGAGAGCTTCTCAAACCTGTCCTGCACATTTTGGATGTCTTTCTCGTCTAATACGCCTGACTCCACTCACCAGCTCATAGACTTGCGCTGCATCTGAAATCAAATACTTCCCTACTATATAGTATGCGAAAAACAGTACACCACAAAAGTAATATGTCTGAATACATAGTAGACACAAAGTCCCTGGATGACCTACTACTTCCACCGAGATTCTGAAGTGCGCATTTGATGGACACTTTACTGTCCCTGTTAGGCCATGGGAGGAGATTTATGAATAGAAGTGAAGCAATGCAACTAACGCTGGTAGGTCATGTGACAGTAACAACATGGATGACATATTACATCCAAATTTCATTCATATTATATTCATACTATGTAGAGCGCACTTTTTTAACGATCACAAAGTAAATTCTAATTCAAGTGTAGTACCACTACCTACTCAAACGGTCAGCGATTTCAGTTGCAGAGTTAAACTGGGTGTGTCTGATGAAGGAGACATACAAAATGTGTTTGAGATGCACTGCACTAGAATCACATTTCAAGATTCACAAAATTCAAAAAGTGAAAAATACGTCCCTACCTGGATTCAGATTTTTTTCAGTCCAATAGAGTGGTGCAGGTATGAAATCACTTTGTAGGTCAAAACGCGAGCTAGCATTTGAGCACTTCTAAAATGTTCAAAACCACAATTCTTTATTCTAAGTCAAACTTTCTGGGAAAATGTTTTTAGATAAAAACTGAAAGAGTTGTCGGAAGCTTAGTGGTGGTGAATTTTCGGCTTCAAAATTCATAAAAGTTGTGTTTATCTGTGACAATTATCTTGATAAATCGTCTAAGTATCTTAAACTTATGCTAATCACAGAGCTTGTTTTTTGCTATTAATTCAAAAGCCTATGGAAAATCCTATTGGGATTTTTGTCAAGGGAACCAGTGTGATGCTTACTGTCAGTTGGCCTACAAAGTGACATCATACCTGCACCACTCTACATAAGTAATATTTATGTTGTGCCAAATATATTGCATGGTACAGGTTCTCTTTATTTTACCTTGACATACAGATACGAGATCTTGGCAGCTAATGCTATTCCAAAGGGCTTCATGGATGGCAAGCAGGCCTGCTGTCTGATGGTAAGATATTATACAATGAAATCTTGTCAAAGAGCATTATACAACAATAATAATGTAAAAGCTTTTTTCTTATATCTAAACTTTTTTTTAGATCAAGCACCTAGACCTGGACCCAAATCTGTACCGTATTGGTCAGAGCAAAATCTTCTTCCGCACAGGAGTCCTGGCCCAGCTGGAAGAAGAGCGTGATCTAAAGATTACGGTCATAATCATTGCCTTCCAGGCACAGGCCAGGGGATTCCTAGCTAGAAAGTGAGTAGAGTTTACAAATATAGTATTTTTCAAAGCCGTAATATGCAATTTGAGTTATTCTTATTTAAAACCATGTGTAGAGCCTTTGCTAAGAGGCAGCAACAGCTGACAGCTATGAAGGTGATCCAGAGGAACTGTGCTGCTTATCTGAAACTCAGGAACTGGCAATGGTGGAGACTCTTCACCAAGGTGAGACATGTCTTGTCTATAGTTTATATTTCTTCAACTGGTTGAATATGGTGCTAACATGCTAACAATTGTGTTCTAGCAATTCCTTGGGAACACTTGTGGTCTCTGTTGCATCTAAACACATTTCCATCAATGCCCACAGGTAAAGCCTCTCCTGCAGGTGACACGCCAAGAGGAGGAGATGAGTCTGAAGGAGGAGGAGCTCCAAAGGGCCAAAGAATCTGCACAAAAATTTGAAACGGATCTAAAAGACATCACAGTGAAACACACGCAGGTATGCAGACATCCTGACGTTGTCCTGCATTTAATGGCAATTCATTAAACACTGATTACAAACAATATAATCCTTCCATCTGCAGCTTATGGAAGAAAGGAACCAGCTCCAGGAGAAGTTGCAAGCTGAGACGGAGCTCTATGCAGAAGCAGAGGAAATGAGAGTACGGTTAGCTTCCAAGAAACAAGAACTTGAGGAGATCTTGCATGAGATGGAGGCCAGGTTGGAGGAAGAGGAGGATCGCGGTGCAGCCCTACAGTTGGAAAAGAAGAAAATGCATGATCAGATCAGAGTATGTTATCATTTGTTTTTTTTTTAATTCACAGTCAACCAGTACTCGAATTCCATCCTTAGATATCTAACTCTACCATTTAGTCCATGACTCTCTCTTGTCTCTCAATGAATGTTCTAAGGATCTTGAGGAACATCTTGAAGAGGAAGAAGATGCTCGTCAGAAGCTGCAACTGGAGAAGGTTACATGTGATGCCAAGATCAAGAAGTTAGAGGATGATATCCTGGTGATGGAGGACCATAACAACAAATTGCAGAAGGTTTGATTTCAACAAATTTCTTTTTTTAAGATGGCATATTTTGGTGGTGGTGTAAATATAAGTGTACTCAATTTTAAATACTCTGTTTGCAGGAGAGGAAGCTCCTAGAAGAAAGGGTAGCCGATTATAGCTCAAACCTTGCTGAAGAAGAAGAAAAATCAAAAAACCTGACAAAGCTGAAGAATAAGCATGAGTCAATGATCTCAGAACTGGAGGGTCTGTCCATCATTCATTTTTGATACATAATGATAATGTTTGTCTGGAAATCAATCACATTAATGTCTTGATTACTAAATGATTCAGTTATAAGTGATAATATTTGTTTTTGTAATCTGTAGTGCGCTTGAAAAAAGAGGAGAAGACTCGGCAGGAGCTGGAAAAAGCCAAGAGGAAGTTGGAGGGTGAATCAAATGACCTTCAGGAGCAGATTGCTGAACTTCAAGCTCAGATTGCTGATCTGAAAGCCCAGCTTGCTAAGAAAGAAGAGGAGCTCCAGGCTGCACTGGCACGGTATACAGATCTTAAGCTATTTAAAATATTCAAAATGCAGATTTTTCGTCTATTAACCTAATTTGGAGGTACTTTCATGTCATATTTTACAAACCTATAGTAACTTTTGTAGTCTCTTTGCATTTACATCAGACTGGAGGACGAGACAGCTCAGAAAAACAATGCACTGAAGAAGATCAGGGAGCTTGAGGGACACATCTCAGATCTTCAGGAGGACCTAGAATCAGAACGGATTGCCCGGAATAAGGCTGAAAAGACCAAGAGAGACTTAGGAGAAGAGCTTGAAGCTCTCAAATCAGAGCTGGAGGACACATTAGACACCACAGCTACTCAGCAAGAGCTCAGGTGTCTGGATATGATGAATTGCATTTTAATCTGAAGTATATTGATTTAATATATTACACATGGGAAGGTTTACTGGACATCATTGACCTGATCGTAATTTTTTCAGGGCTAAACGTGAGCAGGAGGTGACCCTTTTGAAGAAAGCCATGGAGGAAGAGAGCCGTGTCCACGAGGCTCAGGTGCAAGAAATGAGACAGAAACATACCCAAGCTTTGGAGGAGCTTACAGAGCAGCTGGAGCAGTCCAAGAGGGTAGGCCACCATATCTTCTGTTGACATGTTTAACTTTCTAAAGAACTCTTAAGTGCTTATGTAAAATATATACAAAATGCTTCTTAGGTGAAGGTAAACCTGGAGAAATCCAAGCAAGCTCTGGAGAAGGAGACATCAGAACTCCATGTGGAGATCCGTTCTCTTGCTCAGGGCAAACAGGAAGTTGAACACAAGAGGAAGAAGGTGGAAGGACAGCTTGTTGAACTGCAGTCTCGTTTCAATGACAGCGAGAGGCAGAAAGCTGAGCTAGGTGATCGGGTCTCAAAAATCACTGTGAGTGATGGTAGATGATCTATTAGATATGTTGCTGTTGGGAGAACCTACAAAATCTGTGTTAGTTTAAGTTTTTAAAACAAACACAGTGTGTTTATCATGTGGTTCTTGCCCTGACAGGTGGAACTGGAGAGTGTTACCAACCTTCTTAATGAAGCTGAGGGGAAGAACATAAAGCTTAGCAAGGATGTGGCAAGTTTGAGTTCTCAAGTCCAAGATACACAGGTATGTGCTATGTTAATGGCGTGTTTTTATGTATAGCTTCAAACCAGAAGCTTTAAGCTTAATTTATCAATGTAAAAAGGGTTTGTTGTTGGCTTACTTTTATTTTGGATTTTGACGTTTTAGGAGTTGCTGGCTGAAGAGACGAGACAAAAGCTCCAGTTCTCTACCAAACTACGACAAATGGAGGATGAGCGCAATGCCCTACAGGAGCAGCTTGAGGAGGAAGCAGAAGCAAAGAGTAACGTGGAGAGACATGTCTCGACATTGAACATTCAGGTAAGGTTAGCGATAAGATAAATGATCTGTGGTCTTTCTCCATTCACACCTCAATATTGACCATTTGAATATCCTTTGAATATCCACAGCTCTCTGACTTCAAGAAGAAGCTGGAAGAGGTGTCAGGTAATGTAGAACTTTTAGAGGAGGGCAAGAAGCGGCTGCAGAGAGACCTAGAGGCATCCAATACTCAGTTTGAGGAGAAGGCAGCAGCCTATGACAAACTTGAGAAGACCAAGAACAGACTGCAACAGGAGCTTGAGGACACACTGATGGACTTGGACAACCAGAGACAGCTGGTGTCCAATCTTGAGAAGAAACAGAAGAAGTTTGATCAGGTTTCTGATTATTTCTTAAAATATTACGCAATATGTCAATCTTAATCAATCTTAATCTTAAACTTAATCAATTAGTTCATGTTTTGCCATTGGTTGTGGACATATCTTAATTTCTACCATTTCCTTTCAGATGCTTGCTGAAGAGAAGAGCATCTCTAATAAGTATGCAGATGAGCGAGATCGTGCAGAGGCTGAGGCCAGAGAGAAGGAGACCAAGGCTCTGTCTTTAGCTAGAGCTCTCGAAGAAGCTCAAGAAGCCCGTGAGGAGCTTGAGAGAGCCAACAAAGCCCTTCGTGTTGAAATGGAGGACCTGGTCAGCTCCAAAGATGATGTGGGCAAGAGCGTAAGTGTAAACCATTTAACAAATCAATCATAAACAAACCTTCCATTGAGGTCAGAATTTTCAGTCAAACAAATTTTCTAATTTTAGGTGCACGAGCTTGAGAAGTCAAAACGTGGCCTGGAGGCTCAGGTAGAAGAGATGAAGACTCAGTTGGAAGAGCTGGAGGATGAATTACAGGCTGCAGAGGATGCAAAATTGCGTCTGGAGGTCAACATGCAGGCTCTAAAGGCCCAGTTTGAGCGAGATCTCCAGGGCAGAGATGAGCAAGGGGAGGAGAAGAAGAGGCAGCTGGTCAAACAGGTGCAGTTCCTCTTCTTTGCTCAGACTGTGACATCCACATCCATGTGTATAAGGGTTTAAACAAACATCTGTATCAACAGGTGCGTGAGCTGGAAACTGAACTTGAAGATGAGCGCAAGCAAAGGACTGCAATAGCTGCTTCCAAGAAGAAACTGGAGGGAGATGTAAAGGACCTTGAGGGCCAGATTGAGACATCTAACAAGGGTCGAGACGAGGCGATCAAGCAGCTCCGCAAGCTCCAGGTGAAAACGAAATTTTATGAATGGGTGAATTTAGTGAACTCTAATTATAAATGTAATCATTTTTAGTAATTACTTTGGTTTGTATACCTTAGGCTCAAATGAAGGACTTCCAAAGAGAACTTGACGATGCTCGAGCTGCCAGGGAGGAAGTTTTATCCAGTGCAAAGGAGAATGAGAGGAAGGCCAAGACTTTGGAGGCTGAACTTCTACAGATGCAAGAGGTAAGGCTTATTATAAATAACACACTCTATATAGATCAGTTTAACAATAATAAATATGAAATATATGTGATTGTATTTATTGGAATGCTTGTATTACTTAAAATCTCAAGGGGTATTTTAAAGTATATAATTAAGTTTCAGGGGTTCAGCTGAAGTGATTTGCATGATCATCTCGCCTTGATTACTGAAGATTTCAGTTAAATTCTTTAAATGTAGGACTTGGCTGCAGCTGAGAGGGCTAAAAAGCAAGCTGAAGCTGAGAGAGATGAACTGGCTGATGAGTTGGCCAGCAACGCATCTGGAAAGTGAGTATGACAACATAAAATATCATAGCGATATTCTAATCCTGTGGAATTCATTATTATCCTCTGATATATTGACTTCCGTTGGAACATGTGGTTCACTGTTACAATTAATGGTAGACATACTTTAGTGTGACTGTTTGTATGGGAACAGAGTGTAGTTCTAGATATTTAGGCATACCAGCAAAGTTTGTGTATCAAAACATTACGGCAAAAATGTGCTCTAAGCACATTCTGATATAATATGTGGCTTGACTGAACCTCAAAGGTCTGCACTGTCTGACGAGAAGAGACGGCTAGAAGCGAAGATTCAACAGCTGGAGGAAGAGCTGGAGGAGGAACAGGGCAATATGGAGATGCTTAATGACAGGCTGAGGAAGAGTGCCCAGCAGGTACATGTGTTATATTATGGAGTCATGACCATCCATGGCAGATTTCAAGAAAAGCATGGAAATGCCATTATGGAGGCAGAACTTTGTAATTTGTATGAAAACCGTGTCATTTGCTCAGCTGTTTTCTACATCCTTCAGGTTGACCAGCTTACCATCGAGCTCCAAGCCGAACGCACCACATCCCAAAAGAATGAGAGCGCCAGACAGTTGATGGAGAGACAGAATAAAGAGCTGAAAGCTAAACTCCAGGAGATGGAGAACCAAGTTAAATCCAAATTTAAGTCCTCCATTGCTGCTCTTGAGGCCAAGGTGGCACAATTGGAAGAGCAACTTGAGCTGGAGAGCAGGCAAGTCGTTTACTGTAAAACTCTCTAAGAAGCGACAAGGAGAAAAGATGGAGAAAAATTCAAAAGATTTCACAAGATTGTTTTTGTGAAGGAAAAAATAACTTAATCTCTCCTCATAAATTAATTGTACATGTGTGTAATGGTTGTGGTGTTATTTTCTATAAATATTTATTTTGAAAAGTGCTATAAAATTTTTATTTGATTTAAAATGTCTGTAATATTGTGATACTGGGTTATTTTTAAAAATGGGTTTAAAGGATTTTTACAATGTAAATGTTTTCCAGATAATGTTTTAATAATTAGTTTTGACATCAGTACAATGATATACAAAAGCTTTTTATAAAAGGCTTTATAATGGCTTTCAAACGTAACATTTTAATAAGTATTATATTATATTTTATACTTTAACCCTTCATATAAACATAAAATACTTAAACCAACAAGTCATATAATCATATACTATCATCAGTAAGTTATTTATGAAAGAAATACTGTTCATTAACAAATAAATGAATAAATAAAAATAAATACAAAAATAATACAGATAAAGCCATTTATAATGTTACAAAAAATAAATAAATGCTGTTCTTTTGAACTTGCTATTAATCTTCAGTCCTGAGAAGAAAACAAATTATTACAGTTTCCACACATTTTTCAACATTGATAATGATATGTTTCTTGAGCAGCATATTGGGAATTATTTCTGAAGGATCATATGACTGAAGACTGAAGTAATAATGAAAATTCAGCTTAGCATCACAGGAATAAATTACATTTGAAAATACATCACAATAAAAGCAGTTATATGTCACAAGATTACTGTTTTAACTGTATTTTTGATCAAAATAAATGCAGCCTTGGTAAGCATACAAGACTTTTTCAAAAACATGAAATCTTACCAACCCCAAACTTTTGAACGGTAGTGCATGTAGATCTCAGGAAGGCCAACTGAAAAACCAAACTTTAAAAGCACACGGTTATATATCACAGAGGATTACAGATGTGGCATCTTTGGTTGAAAACTGATTTTTTTAAATGTTATTTATAATGCAGAGATAAGCAGAACACAGCAAAGGCAGTTCGCCAGAAGGAGAAGAAACTGAAGGAGTTTATGACCCAAGTGGAGGATGAACGAAAACAAGCAGAGCAATACAAAGACCAGGTTAGCCATACAGCAGCTCTTCTTTTCCTACACTTTTCCCATAACATTTAGGGATCATACTTAGTCAAAACGAAAATGATCTTGAAAAGAGTTTCTTTTTCATAGGCAGATAAGGCGAATGCTCGTGTCAAACAGCTGAAGAGGCAGTTGGAAGAGAGCGAGGAGGAGTCCCAGCGAATCACTGCGGCCCGCAGGAAGCTTCAGAGAGAGCTAGATGAGGCTACAGAGGCCAATGATGCCATGAGCCGTGAGGTCACTTCCCTCAAGAGCAAACTCAGGTATGTAGAGCACTCTAAAGACATGGCGTCTAACGCCAAAGTGTAAAGAAGCACATCAGAAAGTAGTGAAATCTTTGGGTAATGAATACACTTTTAGACAAAGCTTTGAGCAAATTCTCAGCGCTTGTTAGCACAGCCCAAATCCCTTCATTTAATAAACTGCAAACCGAAGATTGTCTATCTCTGTTGCAGAGGCAATCCTGAACCCACACAGTGACTATGCAGGTACCTCTGTGCTCAAAAGTTGACACAGAAGATGTACTCTTCACAAATCTTTCCTTTTACTTGTCACAAATATATTTCTTGCCTGCAAGAGTGAAATATGGTTTATTACATATCTTTTAACAATAACAGAGCGCACACATAAGACTGTTTAGGCAATAATGGATATGTTAGTTCACTGAAAAATTTTGCCATTTATTCACCCGTTGTCGTTCCAAACCCATAAGACTTTTGTTCATCTTCAAAACACAAATTAAGTTATTTTTAATAAAATTCAAGATTTCTGTCTTTTTTGTGTTTTTTTTGCACGTCAAGCAAGCAGGTTCGAGCATTGATGTTTATATGGGAATAAATTAACCTTTATCCATCACTCGCACTCTGTAACAAATCAGTCCCTCATGGGTCAAAGTGACCCGAAGCCCTAAAAGCTTATATCATTTCATTGTTCTATTTTTTTTTTCTATTTATTAATGCAATTTTTGGGAGATTTTTCATTATTTTTTATTTGATTTACCTTTAAATTACTAGATTTTATCAATAAATAATATAATTTAAGCACATTCTTAAATTCAAAATAACTCAACATTTCATGCATAACCCTGTTAATTCAGCTCAGAATATCTCATATTGGGTGTCTCTGCCGACCTCTAGTGGGAAAAAAAACTCTTTCCACTAGATGGCCTTATAGCTCTATATGGAACAAATGAGCTGTTCCGCAGGGTCCTAAAGTCAGTTCTCGCTTCAGTATGCATTCAGATACACATGTAGACACTATAAAATCATTTTTTGGTAAAGTTAAGTTTTAATTTTTTTAGGTTTTTCTATGTATACTGAGGCATTCATTGCATTCCATTAATTCCTAAGGGGGTTAAATTGACCCACGAGGGACTGATTTGTTTTTTGTTCTTTTATTCCAACCACATAAACACAACCTCCTCGAATCCAGTCTTTTTGGTGTGTGTGAGTGTGCGTGTGCATTCATGGTTCAAGTGCAACAAAAGTCCTAAGGTCTTGGACCACTCTGATGAACACTCAAAAAAAATTTTTTTTTCAACAATTCATTTTGGGTCAAAATGACCCGAGGGATGGATGAGGCTAATGGATGAGGGTAAATTTGTTTATTATATAAAGCGATCGTCCCTGGATTAAACTGCTCAATTTATATGGATTACTTGCACAACATAAACACTTTATTGACCAATCAGCATATCTAAAATAGATAGACCAGAACTATCTATTTTATAATTATAAACGTATACTATGTATTAGGTATTAATTGTTTATCAATGCTTATGATTAATGTCTCAATTCTAAATCCTAATTGAATGCACTTGATGGAGAGCTCATTCTTGCAGAGTCTTCATTTTAATATTTATCAGACTAGCATAGTGGACCATATTTCCCTCTTCCCTCTCAAAGCATGGTTCAGTTTCTGAACCAACCTCATTTAGCCTGTTTACAGGTTTACAAATGAGGTTTTAACGCTGCCTTTAACCGCTAACAAATCTTAACTGATGTCGGATGCCACTTTCCACTGTAAAGGATGCTTGTGGCTGTATTATGGTGACTTGCCTGTACAGTGCATTATATACTGTGTATTTCAGGTGCACAGCTGCATTTTATTTGGCCAGGTATTGTACATCTTAACGTTGTAAGGCAAATTGAGCGTGTTGGGAGTCATGTACGATTGCTGTAGATCCCACTTCAGGATAATTCACTGGAAGTTCTGCAATAAAAACATACTTTTTAAAATAATTGCAATCACATTAATTTCTTGTGGGTTTTGTGAACAGTTTGGGATTATGAAATGGGTTCCTTGGTTCAAAATGGTTTGAGAAATGTAACTTAAATGTACCAGGTACCAAGCAACCTACATTGAAAGTTTTGTGTTTTTATGCTAATATTTGTTATAACATTTCAGGCGAGGCAATGAACCATCATCCTTCAGCAGCACACCAAGGCGCACAGGAGGTGGCAGCAGACGGGGAATGATTGACAGCTCTGATGCTGCAGAGGATGATGTGGACATGCAGAGTGACTACAACGGAACCAAATCTACTGAATAAATGCCTCTTACCATGCTGTCCAAACATGGTATTAATATCTTCTTATCAAAGAACCACAATTTTCTTTTACAAAGGTCATTATTTAGATCATAACTATGTTTTGTTTGACTGCAACAAAGCACTGCTGTTTAACCAGGCATTTGGCCAGTCATGATTTAATATGGTTTTAATTGTTATATCATTTACCACAACCCCCAAGTTTTACATTGACCTCTGTGGTTGCAAATATGCTCATATTACAGTGTAGCACCATGAGACTCTGTATTCTTTTTCCGTTTTTAATTTTTTATTATTCTTAAATGTCTGAATAAAACATGGTGGTCCAAAAACCTAGTATTTACCCTCACTCAGATCTTGGGTAAAAGACCATCTGTGTTTTTATGTCTCAACTGCAGGTAAATGGCTGTTCACTGTTTTGTGCTGCAACTGTCCCTGAATATACTGCACTTTCTCATTTATTTGGTATATATTCCTGCCATACATACAGCTCAGACTAGTTAGCAACAAAATAGAATTTTTCAATACAATTTATAGAGTAATTCTGGATGATACTTTGATAGATTTTTTCCAACATTAAAATGATTTATCAGTGAAGGTGTGTGTTGTGCCAGAAGCGTAATTATAAATCTTAACTTTTTTGCAAAATGTTACCTCTTTAACATTTATCATACAGTCAGGTACCTTGGAAAATGGTTATGTTCCCTCTAAATGTTTGCTAAAAGTATATTATATATATAAAACAAAACTTTTACCAGACAAATATTGTTTTTCATTCTCCTACTGATATTTCAATATTTGAAATGAATCAATCAAAATCCACCCTGTCATATGGATGTCTTTTGACAGACAATGCCTGTAATAGAACTTTGAAATTATATAAATATATATATAAAGTTTTATTTTTCCAATAATTTCACTTGGCACAATCGACAGTACATTGGGAATGACATGTCAATGGATTTATTCACTTTATCTACTTTTATCTATTCATTTGTGAAACCACATGCACATGAAATAAATTCTGAAAAAAATCTCTTTGTTTTTTTTTTTTTTTTTTTTTTATGCCAAACTGCAATAATTACTGACACCATCAAGGCTAAAGTACCCCAATCTTTAAATAAAACTTACTAACATATGTTCAAATGCTAAGCATGTCATTTATGACATGTATGACATGCAACTGGATTAAAATCCATTATTTGCAGTTTGAACAGGTGTTTCTCGAAACAATGGGTGCTATTATTAAGGATCCAAGTGGTAAATTATTGGCAGAAAACTGGCTAGTGTATTAACGTAGTATTTCTGCAGTAAATAGTACAGTATACGCTAGCGGGACGCTTGGTGCTCTTTTTATTTATCACCTTTTTCAGATCACATATTTTAGTAATCATCATAAATTAGATATCATTCGAAAGATTACAAACTTAAAATTAATCCTGTGAAAACCGTTTTGAAATTGGATATTGTGTTACCATGGAAGCGGTACTGTAAATCATTTTAGGGCTCCTCCCCCTAGTGGGTGGTGTCAGGTTTCATATTACAAAATTAATTTTAAAGCTGCTGTCCATAACTTTTCTTGTGTTCAAGATTTACAAAAATTATATAATGAGAATGTACAACATGAATCCATTTTCCAAACCGTGTTTTTGTCTTACCCTGAATCATTATGGTACACTTATAATATGTGTTTATATTGGGACTATTTCAGAGCGGTCTGGTAGGAACCGCTGCGGAGGAGCGCAGTCCCTGCGTGACTCGCCATAGACATAAACAGAGAGAAGTAGCTCCGGTTGCAATGTTCTTCCGCAAGACGCATGCAGTTCTGTTTATTAACCGCTAGGGCGCAAAAAGTTATGGACTGCAGCTTTAACTACTTTATAATCAAAACCTTTTCTAATCTTGATTTAAAAATACATAACGACAGTAAGGAGTTTCAAGGATCCATATTTTGTGAAAGAAGTGATATTTGTATTAATTGTGAAATGTATTAATTTGTTACAGTAGAATGCATTCAAAAAAATCTGTGAAATGTGGGTGACACCCGGTGGCGATGTTTGGGACAGCGCCTAAACAAACTCTCATAAGAACTTAAATTTTGCAACACAACTTGGTTATACGTATGGCTTTGATTTTATAGTAATTTTATAGTAAAAATATTATTTTTAAAACATATATTTTATATAAAATAAAAATATTCAGTACAAAACATTTAATTTACAGCAAATTTAAACTTCCATTTATTTTTCATTCTTTAAAGTGCTGAGTGTCTTTCTTTAAAACAAGACCAAACTTAGGTCTATATTTCACACCATTCTTGAATTACAACCATTTAAGCTTTGGACAGTGCATTTTTACTCTGTTCTCAAAAATGGGGCGACAGGTTTCAATTTGAGTGAGTTGCAACTGTCCACCGCTCACCCCTCCCTTTCGAAGTACGAAGAGAAGCTACGGTGGCCGACACAGGACAAAGATGTCGCTGTGCGGAGCAGGTTGTCTGTTTAGGGCTACTGTAGAAACATGACGGCGCAAAATGCCGACTTCACATAGAAATGGCTCATTCTAAGGTAATAAAAACATAACGGTTTATTATGTAAGGTCTTTATACAGCAAATCAAATAGTTATGTATATTATATTGCATTTCTGTCAATAGATCCTCATAAATACCACACACTGCACCTTTAAGGGGGTAAAAAACAAATGGTAGGCAGTATACAGTATTCATAGTAAGCTAGTGTTCCAAAACAGCCTTGACCTTTTTGTCTAAAAATTTGCTGCTGCATAATTTCAATGCTTCTCTTGGCCGCAAAAGGGAAGAATTTATTTACTCAGTTTCTTTGCTGTTCTTCTAAATCAACATTGAAAAAAAAGGTTCTCCATGGGCTGTTACTGAATACAGACAGTTGTTGCTCATTCTTCAGGTAAATGAATACACGCGTTCGACAACTTCCTTTTTGCCATTACATTATAAAACACAACATCTAGCTGTGACCTTTACCTCCCTCATTTGCAGTAACCTGGTACTCCTTATGCAACGAGAAGAACGGCAGATCTGTCAGACACTGCCATTCAAAAATCAATATTGTAGTTAAATTCAAATTATGGGGAAGACCTTTACTCACATCAGAGTACACACATGCTCAAAAACATGTTTGTCATGGTGGAATACACCACCTGACTGGCACTGAATTGCAGAATTTGGAGTGTCCTGCATTCAGTATTTCAGCATATGTACTCATACACTGCATTCAAATCAAGCACTCAGTACAAAGTAGTAATATTTAGTACTGACAATGATACCTGGAGCACTATGGATTACCATGTCTGGGATATGCATAGTCATTCAGAGCTCGGGTATGTAAACTATAAATTCTATTTAATTATGTTCAAATTTCCATGTCATACATTTGATATAACAGGTTTGTTTACAGGCACTTTAATATTTTTATTTCAGTCAGACTAAAGCAATATTTTGTCCTTTTTTTCCCTCTGACTAACTGACTAGATAAAGTAGTTCTGCATTGTTTACATGTATCCACCTTATTTTTTAAACTTGCTATGAGAGTGGGCATGGCCATTTTAACTTGAATGTACAAGGCATCTCATGTCAGTCGCTTAAAGTCATATTATAATTTTAGTTACAGCAGTTCATCTGAGGAACATGGAGAACTTTATTACTGCTGTTACACAGTTAGAAGATTTAAACCCAAGAAGTCCACTGGCTTTAGTGACGAGTCTACGCCAGATTGCAGACCAAACTGACAATATCACATACAACTTCCTGGGATCATCTGACAACAGAGATGAAATTCACCACAAAAACAACAGCTTTACAGAGCTGCTCAATATAAGCCACGATCTCTACAATTACTTCCACCAAGTCATTCATCATTTCATAACAGATGATCATGAAGAGGCGGGAGTTGTTCTGACTCCTGATGGCACGACGATTGCCCTTGCACCCCTCCTTTTAGGTCTTGAATCTGGGCTACGAGCGAATGAAGATCGTAACCAGTCTCACGGTTTCTACCTACTCCCACTGGCCAAGAACTTAGGCCTGTCATTTCTGCAGTTTGGAAATGCAACTCCACCTGAGCGACTTGGGCCGGATGGTTGTTGGGACAATGTATCTTCTCCTATGGTTTTTACTCTTTCAGGCGTGCCATCCTTGGCCACTGATGCTCTGGTCCATGGTGGAATGGATGGAGCCATACTTGGGAAGCACCTTTCTGTTGTTAACTGCTCAGAAATAAATTTAAGCACACTGCTTAGGAGCTACTACTCAGGGACTATGGAAGAGCTGGATCATGTCTTGGATAATTCTCTAAGAGGTCGCCATCGCAGACAAAATTTTAAAAAGATTACAAATTCATCACTGCTTCAAGAGAAGGTAGCAGATACACTAGATAGTCATCCACAAAAGGGGGACATTGGGATGGAAAGTCTTATAGAAAAGGGAATTAAAGAGTTTGTGCTACGTTACATGGGTAAGTGAAGGTACTTCCAGTTGACCAAATAAAGTTGCCTGTTTAAACACTGGTGTTAAACCGACATCTGTCACCCTCCTTCAGAGTGTCCTGCCATCATTCCTAGATGTATATGGGGAGCAGAGCCACCCCAGGTTCCTCTCACCCCTCTGTCTCCACCACTGCCATATCTGTATATTCACCACACAGAGATTCCCAGCAAACCCTGCCTAAACCTTCAGATGTGTTCCAAAAATATGAGAGAAATGCAACATTTCCACCAGAAGGGACGGGGTTGGTACGACTTGGGCTACAGGTACCATCTGCTTCAGCATGATTTTGTCAAAAATGTATGCTTATGCTCTATTCCGAAGCCTAGTTTATTGCCAACAAAGGTGGGCATCCCAGCTTGAAAGATGTTCCAAGCAGTTCTTGGTGACAAACAATCCCAGAATGCACTGCAATGAAGTAACTTATTTTAAGAAAGTTTACAAATCTAAATAAACATTTAGATATTTAAAAAATCAGAATATGCAAATAAATCAATGATATATTGTATCTTACTACTGCCTGCTACTTGCTGTTAACAATATGTTAATATTGTGTGAGTCTCACTCTCCGGCTGCATCTGAAATTGCATACTTTCTGAGTAAGAAGGGTAGACAGTTGAAAAGCTTGTAACCTGTGATTTTACATCCTCTTTAATTGTGGAAAACTACCATGCATGTGTGGAGAAAAAAATCATGGGTATCATGGGTAAGGACTAACTGTCCTTGTGATATGTGGTCTACCCTACTTCTTTTGAAGTTATTTAAGGCTTTTCAACTGTCCTTGTTCCAACTGTATGTGGTCTACCCTACTTCTTTTGGGGACAGATTTGGGTTGAGCTTCTGTTTATGTTCATCAATGTTTATATGTGAATAAAAAATTAAATCATTATAAAGCAATTGTGTTTGGACTAAACCGCTCAATTCATATGGATCAGTTTTACTTACGATCTCTTTATGAACTTTTGAAGCATCAAAGTTTAATGAAGGGACAGAAAGCTCTCAGATTTAATAAAAAATATCTTAATTTGTGTTCCGAAGATGAACAAAAATAAGTTAATGAGTAATTAATGACTGTCCCTTTAAGTTCGGATGCTACCTTAGAAGCCAGCACCTGGTTTTGGACCAGCTATAATGTTTATAGGCATAAAAATGTGAAATGCTTAAAAGTGGCAGAGACCTACTTTGTGTTTTTTTTTTTTTTTTTTTAAACTATCAGAGCATATAGAACCATATTTGTGCCTATTTTTATTTCAGTAGAATTGATGTAAAAGACGACAGTCTGAGTATTTGTAAGTATTATGTGTATCTGGCTGTCTCTCCAAGCTTTGTGGTCGGGTCTGATGGCTACATCTACGAAGGTCGAGGTTGGATGTGGGCAGGGGCTCATACTAAAGGGCGTAATACTGTTGGGTATGGTGTTGCGTTCATCGGGAGCTACAGCACTCATTTACCCTCCCATTATGACATGGAACTTGTGCGCCATCATCTGGTCAAATGTGGAGTCAGCAATGGATTCCTGCAAGAGAATTTCACCATTCTGGGACATAGACAAGTAGTAGCCACCAACTGCCCAGGAGATTCCCTGTATTCTGAGATAACCACCTGGGAACACTATAAAGTATGTAGGATTCTGTACTCATAAATGTTTCATTCATTTCAACAAGTAGTTTAATGTTGGAAATACTTGTCATGCATGTTGGCTAACACACATGTGTCTGTACCATATATTTTCACAGGATACGGATCCTTTAAAGTAACAATGTTGACATCTGCTGTCGCTGACATGACATGACTTGGAGTCCAAGCACAATAATTTAAAAGTTAAAAGGATGACACTGAAATGTAAGGTTATCTGCATGAAACACGACATTAACATTAGTTTGTACATTGGTTGGGAGTCTTATTATTCATGGTGTGTGCAAAAATAAAGAGCGTGACTTGTGTTACATTACAATTTTGTACGTGGCAGTTTAAATAGAAGGAAAGGTTGACAAGGTTACTTCTAGTCTTTACCACGACAGGAAGTGGTTTTCATAGCAGGCCCCAGAGTGAGACAGGAAGTGCTGCTGTTGTGACAGGAAATTTAACCGTCACTGAAAAAAAAAAAAAACAAGCAGGTATTTGGGTTAAACTGCCAACTTTGTTCATATTCAATCAATAAAATCTAATCTTTATTGTTACGCTAGGATAATGATACTTTTTTAACCAGTCACAACCATACCATTTAAAAATTAAACACTAAGTACAGGCCTTCACATCAAAACAAGATCAAATGACAGATTATGCTTTCTTAGATTTTCATAAATAATGACATAGACTAGGACATTTCAGAAATGTTGCACTTTTTGAGTCAACCTGGGAAATCTCATCTCTGTCTTTCTTTAACCTGTGAACCTAACCTGATTTACCCACCCACAAACTGACTGGCTTCCTGAACGCTGGACGACAAGTACGCACTGAAAAAAGGGCTTATACCTACAAGAGCTGAGGACCACAAAGGACTGCCTCATTTGAAACAACGAGCACCAATTTAAAGCCAAAAAATAATCTATGGACCATATACTGTGAGTGTAAGAGTTAACACTTAAACTAGACCTGAGTAAAAAGACAAACTTTTGAAACTGATGATGCGCAAAACAATCTGAGGAAGTAGCCAATAGGTGAAGTGAGTGGATGATGAGATCCGGAGCACTTGAACTTGAGGAAGATACAAAACGCTTAAAAACCATCTAAAACTGGGAAGTGCTGAGGACACCAAACACTTTGAGGTACTACAAGAAAATACATTCCATACAAAACATAAAAGTTCACAAAATTGGGTCACAGAGAAGAAATCTAAATGGGTACGAACAAAGAACCAAGCGCTGAGCAGTCATCATCACAGATTGAGGAGGACATGGATCTGTCTCCTGAACAAAACAGTCCGGTTGATCAAGACCCAAAGCAACCAGAGGATGGCAAGCTACTCAACACGTACAAGTGGCACACGGGGGCCAAGACTGAGGCGCCTCCACAGGGTGCTATCGAGAGGCTGGAGAAAGGGGCTTCAAACAAATGGAATAAAATGCAGAGTTGGCGCAAAGCTCTGAGTGAAGACGCGGGGGAAAAGTGCTCGACTGCAGCTCGAGGTGCCGAAAGCCCCTCCAAACCAGAGAAGCCGGCAACTTCAAGGAAAAATCCTTTTCGCAGAGCTCTTTCAGAGCCACCGGGCTCCATCCTATCTTCGGTACTGTCCTCCTCTTCGGCGTCTGGGTCCTCCAGCGCACAGGCATCAGGGACCACTGTCCAGGACACAACACAGAGGGGTAAAATAAGAAAGTACCTGCAAACGGTCTCACAGAAGTTCAAGAGACCGCGTCTACCGAGTACTCTCGTTGCAGAACATGGTAAGAGCTTTATATTCAATGCTAAATGTACTAAAAACAGGTTGAAACCATTAAATGATATGAAGGTTTTTGTAGAGGATTGTACATGCAGATGCCACTAAATGGCGCTAAAGAACGAGGGTGCAACAACAGGATGTGCAAGATGGAGATGGAATAGACAAAAAAATAGACTATACAGAAGCGCTTCACGAGAAATTGTTTTTCGAAGGGTAATTGGACATTAATAGGATTACTTATGACGGCTATCATTATTTTAACTAAATAAACCCTTATGATGTTGGAACTGGATTATAATTTCATTGTGGCATGTTTTGTCTTTGAAACATCTAGGCCATTTAAATTGCAATGTTTCATGGTAACTTTTTTACATTTTCATGAAAAGACAAAGAAAAGTCTGAGAATTTGGCTCAAGAGCCTGTTCGGCTCTCCTGGGCCCCCCCACAAGACGTCCCCGTCTGGGATATTAGCAACTGTTTTCTTCAAGATGGACAGATCCTTATCCCACGTGAGGAGGAGGTAATGGACAACAGACACATTCAATAATACCAACAGACATTATGCTTGGCAGATTAGGATATTGGATGTATGCCCTTAGACTGACTTTGATTTGTTAATCCAGTTTGTTTGGAAATTTTAAGTGAACTTGGTGGCAATATATCATTATCTTTTGAATTTATTTCAGCCTTTGATGAGGGTACGGAACCGGGCCAGCAGTTGTCTCTCCAGCCTCAGTCTCCATAACATCAGTGGAAGTAACACTGGTTAGTATCACAGTTACACGTAAGACAACCTTAAAATGTCTGAATGTCATTTCATTAGATACAAATCTAACCAAGTAGCATCTGCAAAAAATGATTATCAACCTTTTCTCAGAACCTCACTTTTCTGATCCAATTTCAATTTTAACTAACTGGTCTCAAGGTCATTTTAGAGGATGTATAAAGTTCCCCTCAAGTTCACACAGGTGTCCTAAAAGGTCCTTGTCGTCTTAATTTATAATAATATTTATTTATAATTTCAATCACTATATCTTTCATATAACAAACGTAATTGTGTGAAATGTTTTGCTTAAAAAAGAAAAATACACGAGTGTGCAGTGTGTTATATTTTTATATTAAAAATAAATTCCACTTGGTTTGATAATGTTATCTTCATACATTTATAAGTATGGCTTAAGGGTTCATATACTACTATTTAAGCAAAAAAGCTGTATTACTGTAACTACTGTATGTGAAGATCAATGGTGGGATTGAAGTACTGAAATAGCAGCCTAAAGTTCTCTGCGTCCTGACCATTTAAAAGCTGGAGATGACTTCAAGAGATGAGAGGCATCATATGTCTCTATCAAGCCAATGGCTGCCCGTCAGCGACTATAGTAACGCTAGATAACATATTCACAGAGGAAATGGTTGACGTGGTTATGTGTGCGTGTGCTTGTAAAATTGCTTCCTTTGAGTTTCTGAAGATAGCATCACAACTGGGTGTTCCATACCAGAGGATGACTGAGACTGATGGGGTGTGCTGTCTAGCACTCAACATAAGCATGCAGGACCCTCATATTAAATGTAAAAAAGAAAAACATAAAAGAGCATTTATGAATCTTATGTTCTGAAAGGAAAACTAATTCTAAGCTCCAAAGCATGGGTTTCAGGCGTTGGATTGTATGTGGAGGGGCACTAGGTAAGAAAAACTATTTTAACTTCGCCTTCTTAAATGAATAAATCAAATTATTTTGCAGGAGAGTAAAATGCACATGAAATACAAGCAGTATTAACAAATTTAAGGAGACAGCAGAATACCAATTGAGTTTAAATTGGTTTTCATTTCGAGTTAATTCAGTTGTTTAGCAAAACACAAAGATATATTATGAGTACTGCTTTCAAATACAATACTTTATTAAACTTAACGTCTTAAGCTGTTACTCTAGACATGAAGAGAGTAGACAACATTACCCATTAAGAAACAAGGCCTGACCTTCAGTGCAGAACTTCTAGGATTGTGTATATATATATATATATATATATATATATATATATATATATATATATATATATATATATATATATATATATATATATATATATATGTATATATATGTGTATATATATATATATATATATATATATATATATATATATATATATATATATATATATATATGTGTGTGTGTGTGTGTGTGTGTGTGTGTGTGTGTGTGTGTGTGTGTGTGTGTATATATATAGTGGGAAGAAGAAAAGCCTCCAGTGGTGGACATTTTTGTGCTTCCATAAATATCTAATGGCATTTAGAGGATCATATACTGTAAGACATCTATCTTCTAAAGTTTGACACTGTGTATATTGTGATGGAACATTTAGCAGCATAAGTAAAATCTGGTTCTGTTAAAGTATTATATTCTATGGCTTCAGAGACATCATGCGACCTAAAGATTCTTAAAAGAAGGATTTTGACCATGATTGACATTGTATGTTGAAGGCAGCCTTCCACCTAATTTAATACCGACTGTATGTGGGAAATACACTGAGAAGTTTTGTGCTTTTAATACCAGGTTATGGATCACTATAGTCGTGGCAGGCTTGCCATAAACTCTTGCTTCAGTTCTGTTGGGGATTGGTTGCTAATTCAGTTCAATTTGTCATAATTCTTAAGGTTGCATTTCTTCATTCTTCGTAAGTTATATACTTCATGTTGCTTTGAAAATGCAGATTGTGTAAACTGTCAGACTTCCTCACAAAATGTTAATAGGCTAATTTATTTTCACAGCTGCATCTTTAGTAATTGTGATTTATTTAAGGACCCCAAATCAGACCCCCATGATCATGTACGCCCCAAAATCGGGTCCTCATCCTCTGCATGATACAGCTTGTCTGGTCTCCAGCTTTCATAACGGCACATAGATGATCAAGTAAAAGATAATTTTTGACATAAAAAAATGAAATAAGCCCTAGATTTCCGTTCTGTTCTGGATTAACAGAATTCAACTAACACGGTTACATTTTCTGTTAAATTGGAAATTATTGATCTGATGCACATAAAAAGGAAGGAAATGATATGCTTCCTGTCATGGTTTCAGAATCTGCGATTGCACTAAGATTATCTGTTTTTCTGCAGTATTTTATCCCACTAGACTGAAATAAACCGAAAGACATGCACACATACATGTTCGTTTTAGCTTAAATTATAATTTTTTTTATTATGGAACAAGTTTCAAAAGAAAAATGGACAGACCTCCATCTTCAGTGCTCATACTACAGTCAAAAGAGGAATACTGTGGCATTAAAGTGATGATCTAAAAAAAAAGTGTTATCTTTCTCTCTTTAGAGCTAAACCCAGATCCCGTGGTTCCCCAAAGTGGTACCAAAGTAAAAGGGCAAGATGGTGGTGTCAGAGTGAGTATACATTAGTATGCCTAAGAAATCTGTACCATCTGAAACTGTTTCTAAACTAAATGAATGCATAAACATATTGATTTTTTCCACGATGCTCCTTTTCTTTCATTCTCATACTAGAACTTAATCAAGCGCCGCTTACAGGGTGATGATAAACGGAAAAGCTCCACACAGCTAAATACTGCAGGACTAAGTGGTGCTGGAAGGTGAAGGATCATTTAAATAAATATTTAAAGTAATATCTACTATCAATGGGAACAAAACAAACATATCATCTGATGGTTTGATATGCTAAGCTGTTTACCTGGTAAACAACATGACTTTCACACTTTCTATCAAGGTACGGTTCCAGAGAATCTTTATCCATTCCAGTCAGTGCTGCAAAAAGCCTGGATCTGAGTGCAGACCAGACCACAGTCATCAGGCCAGTCCACAGCTCTATTCTAGGGGAGAAGTACTGTTTTCAGGTAGGCCTTGCTGTTGTATAGTAAACTGTAAACCATGTTTAATATGTCTATACACAATCCAAACCAATTACTTCTATTCCTTGTCCAACTCACAAAAAGGTCATAAGCTCAGAAAATAACCACTGCTTTGGCTGCAGTTCAGCTGCAGAAAGAGACCGCTGGATTGAAGACTTGCGTCGTGCTGCCCATCCAAATAAGGTACCACATATTCTTCACCTTAAATGTCCATTAAAATTTGTCATTCTAACAGTATTTGTTAGAAATAATTATAATGGTTTACACTGTGTTATAATGTCTTGTTCTTTCAGGACAACTGTGAGCGTACTGAGAACTCCCTGAGCCTTTGGGTGAATGAAGCAAAAGACCTTCCCCCAAAGAAGCGATATTATTGTGAGGTCCACCTTGATGGTACACTGTATGCTCGTACCAGTAGCCGGGCCGTGGGGAAGTCCGTCCAACGCTCCAGTCAAGCAGTTGAAGGAGGATCTGGTTCAGCTGGTGCAGGCCATGGTGGTGGTGCTGCAGGAGGTTGCCAGCTATTCTGGGGCGAATTTTTTGAACTTGACAACTTGCCCCCTGTCACCCACATCACCCTGCACCTCTTTAAAGAAGACGACTCCAAGAAGAAGCGCCATTCCAAGGATGACTCTATCCTGCATCCTCTAGGAAGTGTGGCTCTTGCTCTAGCAGACATAAAAGGACGGGCCTTTCAAGAGAAGTGGTATCCCATTGTTCCCTACAAGCCCCCAGGAACAAGCTCAGCAAAGGACCAAATTGGACCGCAGGCTTCACTTCGAGTCAAGGCCAGATTTAAGAACCTGAAAATTCTGCCTATTGAGAGGTACAAGGAATTTGCAGAGTATGTCACACTGGATTATGTGGATATGTGCAGCAGTCTAGAACCTCTTCTCAATGTACGGGAGAAAGAAGAACTGGCAGGAGCACTTGTTCATGTGCTCCAAAGCATTGGGAAAGCTAAGGTGAGTTGCAACAACAGCAATTGTGGAACAAGACAGATAATCTTTTCAAATATCTTAATATTTTTGTTTGCGCAGGAGTTCCTGATTGATCTTGGTAGTGCTGAAGTTCAGCGCTTGGGAGAAAATGAGGCTTTGATTTTCAGAGAGAATACATTGGCCACAAAGGCTATTGATGAATATATGAAACTGGTGGGCCAGAAATATCTCATAGACACACTTGGTAAGGAATATTCTACTGCATCCCTTGTTATAAAACTCCATGTGTCATTTTATTTACCTCTAATCTCCTGTTTAACAACCTTCACCCATAGGTGACTTTATATCCAGACTGTATAGTGGAGGAGAGAGCTGCGAGGTAGACCCACAAAAATGCTCTGCTTCTGATCTACCAATCAACCAGAGATATCTAAAGGAGACATGTGGGGATGTTGTAAAGAGAATCACTGACATGCAAGAGTAAGACAAACCTAATGAACACACTCTACAAAATATATTTGAAAGTGTAAACACAAAG
Source organism: Paracanthobrama guichenoti (assembly GCA_018749465.1). Taxonomy (NCBI): domain Eukaryota; kingdom Metazoa; phylum Chordata; class Actinopteri; order Cypriniformes; family Gobionidae; genus Paracanthobrama; species Paracanthobrama guichenoti. The sequence goes on along the minus strand of CM031948.1, from coordinate 9,559,464 downwards.
ATAACAAGTACAAAGTATTTTCTGTAGAGAACACATCTAATATACTGTGATTTACCACGTCCACAATCTAAATATATGTCAGAAATCTTCCAATGGACAATTATTTTTTAATTGATCAATTCTTTCTTTTCTATGAACAGCTCATTCCCTGCAGAGCTGAATGAAATTTTTTCCAGTTGGGTATCAGATTGTGAGGATCGAGGTCTAACAGACATTGGACAACGTCTCATATCAGCATCTCTGTTTCTTCGATTCTTATGCCCAGCAATCCTCAGTCCATCACTCTTCGGCCTCACCCAACCCTATCCAGAGACAAACACCCTTCGCACTCTCACTTTGACAGCCAAGGTCATTCAAAACCTTGCAAACTTCACCTTGTAAGTCCCATCTCTAAACCCAAATTTATTGCTTATTGCAAATTTATTACCATCTTCCAGTTAACTTATATCAGGTCTCGGATTATATATACAAAAGAAAATTAGGATTTTGAAAGGTTTGTTTCTTATATGACCAGCAAGAACCATTTTATCTCAAAATCCACCAGGTTTGGCGAAAAGGAAGAGTACATGTTTTTTATGAATGAGTTTCTAGAACAACACTGGGAGCCTATGCGAGGATTCTTACAGAAAGTATCTGATCCAGACAGTGAAATGGCCATGGCTCGATTTGATGGCTATGTAGACCTGCCCCTTCGTCTAGCAGTCCTTCACAATCTCCTAGTCGATATTATCTCTGTAATGAAACAGGTAACAAAACATCAAGTCTCATCTACTGTAAGTCTTTGCTGTGACTTTTGATCAGAAGACTATGAGATTACTGACTTTAAATTGTGCATCTCATTAAACAATGTGTTCATGTTCAATTTTTTTTAGGACCAAATAGACAACCTACAACCCTTGCCTTCAATCCTGAATCAGATCACAGAATTCCTTGACCATGATGCTCAACGGATCCCTGTTAGCAGGTATGGTTATTTTACAGTGGGAGTCTCAATCAGCTCCCCAGTATCAGGGCACTGGCCATTTGAAGGTCTCAATCACAAAATCCTTCCAGTGCACTGAAACGTTCACTCAGTACATTTCCTCCATAAAATGTCAGTAAAATATCAGCTCTACTGTTATTCATAAATTCCAGTAGTGATGTTGTACAATGAGGACATTTTCATGTCACCATCAGTGTCCAAATGTGTAGTGAGTCAGGGTCCTTACTCCTTACTGTCCTTACCAGTGCCCAAATTTGTGTACTCGACTGACTCACGACCTAGGGAGCTGATTGAGACACATCCATAATAAACAAAATTCCCCTAGGGCAGGGGTGTCCAAATCTGCTCCAGCAGAGTTTAATTACCCTGAACCAGCTAATCAAGGTCTTCAGATTTACCAGAAACTTCCAGGCAAGTGTTGGCCCTCCAGGAGCAGGATTGGACACCCCTGTCCAAAGACTTAATAGAAGATGTATCAAGCTTTAAAATCAATGTTTGTTAAAAGTACTTTTACTTAAATACTTTTCACCTGTGTCTCCATTATTACTGCAACAGCAGTCATGGAACACCAAAGCCTGTATATTTACCTCCAAGGGATCTCCCCAAGTACAGTCCATTGCAAACCTCCATGCAGCAGCTTCCCGTAGACTCAAAATTCAACCAAGGCAAAGAACGTCAGCGGAAGCAGGTGCAGCGGGCTTTCAGTGTCCCTAACAGACCACCCCGGCACCAGCGGCAACCAGTAAAGCGGCAGGCAAGCACTGAAGAGCTACCTACGCAGTGCCCGGACCAAGCTCCCAGTTTGGAAATTACATTACCCAGCAATGTAAGTAAGATGAAAATTTACCAGACATTCCGTCAATGATTTGCTTCCAAATATATATACATATATAATTTGATGTGTATTTTCTGTTTGTGTGTAGTCTATAACATCCAAAAACAAAGCAGCAAAAGTACTCTGGATCAAAGACAAGGATGGCAATGAGCCCCATCAAATAACAGGGAAAGAGCAAGAGGACACAAGCACATTAGATAGGGTGGGTCTACTCTAGAAGCAACCGGTTTGGACCATCAAGTATATATGAATGCACGATAGTATTCATTTTCATGCCAGTCTCATGAAAAAGTCTTTGTGTAACCAGACTGGTCTAACAAAACATTTTTTTACCTCTACTTGTGTTTATCAGAAATTGCTTAGAGGAACTTGTGCAATAAAAAGCCACAGTATGTTGACAAATTTGTGGTGTGCCACAGCATGCGCAAGAGTTGGCTGAGCTGCGTTTGGGCGTGGAGCAGGTGACAGAGCGTGAGCTGGAGATGGCCAAGCGGTTAGAAGACTTCATAGTTCTGAGCCAAGACCAGAATACACAGCTACAGGCAGAGGTCCAGGAACTTCGTAATCTGTTAGCCATCCGTGAGGAACAGCTGGCCAGTGCAACTTTCAGGTAATTTGCGCTTAAAAGAAGTCAAAATGTGTTCATTTGCAAATGCTGATAGGACAACTGAGGTCATACACTTGTTTGTGTAGACTGGGCGTCATAGAAGAGGAAAGGGAGGAAGACGAAAGAAAGCTGAATGTCGCTGTGGCTGCAGTTGAACGCATGAATGTTTTGGTAAGTAATGCAGTTGTCTCCTCTGTCTAATTTAACAAATGCACATCATTAATAATTCAGGATTGTACTTGCATTAAGGCTAAGTTAACCCCTGCATTCGTGTGTCTGATAACAGGAGGAGCAGTTTGCTGGGTTGATGAAAGATGTGCACCAACTCTATGCAGTTAACGCTGATGGCATAAGAAAGACCTACATCAACACCTGATGCAAAATAGAAAGTACTGGTGTGGTGCACTAAATGATGCCATTTTGCATTGCTAGTAGCTTTTGTCAGACTTCTTTTATTCATTGGTAACGCTGCACATACATAGCTACCTGACTGTAACAATTAAACCAAATCTAATTATCACTGCAATAATGGATTCTAGTAAGAACATGAACAATTTGTGCATTTTTCTTTTTCCTGATATTCTAGTTTAACATAACATCTTCTAGTATAGACATGCATAAGACTTTTCTTCTTAAACTTTTTTTGTAAACTTGTTACAAATAAAATGTGAATTAACCAAACCAAGCTGAATCATCACTGTTATTCTTATAACTGTAATTGTTGTAAAAGTAACTGCAACTATGCCAACTCAAAGCACTGGGTAAGCAATATTCTGGGTTCTGCAGAATAAAGTTAAAGTTAAAATCCTGTAACAGTATCTGTAGCATAATGTTAATAATCAATGACACATCCCTCCATTAACCAATACTTTTCATACTCATTAATGTCTACTAACGCTGTGGTACACAGGGAAGGAGAGAAGAGGCTATTGTTTTTTTTTTGTTTTTTTTTTAATGAATGTCAATGGAAGAGTGGCTTTTGTGAGGAAATATCTTATTTAATAAATCAACAGCCCATCAGGTAATCTTCAGCATGTTTGTTCTTAAACATTTGTTTTGGATTTTACACTAGGGAAAAAATGCTGTTTTATAAGAGAATTCACGCCACGGACAACTGTGTGACTGGTATGATTCAGTTTGTGGCACTTCTCATTGATTTCTATGATATCCGCAAACAGTGTTTAACTGTCACACAACTCTGAGTGAAATTCCATGACGTAAAGGCTGTAATGCAAGTTATCCGTTATGCTTTTTCCAATGGTAGAGCCACGGACCCACATATCTCCCAGTCCCAATAATAAGACCATGTCTTTCTGGACTCCATAGCAGCTTTCATTTGCCAAGGACCGTCCAAGTGGACGTTGGACCGACATGTAAAGCAGCAATTCTTTTTTGATCAGTTTGTTTAGTTTAGTGTCATGTTTAGTGGTGTGAAAATGTAAAGTCGATGTCCCTACAATAACAGACCAGCGTGCAAGTTTATTACAAAAATGGTGCTGCGAACTTCACATACTTTTGAAAATCCAGAATCCTGATAAGTGCTCATTGTCACAGTTGTAAACATGACAGCTTTCTTTTTCCATAAGAGGGTTTGACATCACGGCGGCTTTGTTTCCAGGTGGACTGTTAAAGAACGCATGTCTCCCAGACTTATGCATCAGACGTTCAGGCGATGACGTTTCACAAGTCCACAAGAACAAAAGTAGGCTACAGACAAAAACGCATATGGAGAAAAGACTAGTTTGAGAACCCCTGCTTTAAAGGGATAAGTGTGGCTAGCAATAAGCTTGTCTGAAATTAAAAAGTTCAATGCGAAATGTAGAGATGTGTAAAGATAGGCCTACTTTCGCAACAGCAGAGCGATCACAATTTTCAGAGCAAATCACCACAGTTGCCCACCCAACTGTGCAAACTATAAGCATTATGCTAAATGAATAAGAATACAAGAAAAAAAAAACAGATACTGGCAACAAACTTGCTGACAATGGGAAAAATATTTTTGCTGGGCTTCGTCAGCAGAACAATCCAAAAGCAACCCTAGAGATAGCCCTGCTTCTTTCCCGCTAAAAATCTAAGATGGCGCTGCTGTGAATAAGGTCTATAGGCCTACATTTGATCACTTCTTTAGTTTTTTTTTTTGTTTGTTTTGTTTACATACTTTTAATTAATTTATATATACTAATATTTTGTGGGCTACCAATTTGTTTAATCAAATTCATTATCCTGATTAATCAGTTGCAATAATAATTGCATTTAATAATATTTGCTAAGAAAATTTAAACACTCTAGATTGTTTTCCACTCAAAATATCTCTAATCGTATATCACAAAACTATGACAAATTATTCTAAAAGACACAATTCTTTACAAATATTCTCAAAATGTACTTTGTAGGAACTCACATACCTGCAGCTTACCTTCATACATGGTTCTTACCTCTTTGTGTGAAATTGAATTTACTCTTTTAACATAAAGGATATAAAATGAATGTCAACCTACAGTACATACTACGATCGCTCTGGTCTTCCAGATTATTTATCCCAAAAAAAAAAAAAGGCATAATATTTAGTTCTGACAGCAACCAAGCCTCTGTGATTTGTCCGTGTAATGTTTTCTAAATGAAGGATCGATTGATTTTGCCTAGCTCGATTGTGCTGTTGTGATTAAAGTGCCTGCCGTCCGTCGTTCCTGTAAGAGAAACCTCGCCACTTTAAGGTAATTTTGAGCATTATATGCTTTAACGTTTTATTTTCAATGTGGTTGCCTACATGTAGCCGACCATGCAAGATGTTCTGTGGTTTTGCACACTCGCAAAATTTGTTTCGACTTGCAGTGCCTGATAAATAATCATCTCGTGCTAGCTGCATGTGCGCGTGCATTGTGTTAAATGGTTGGAACTGATGCGTGAAATGATTCGAGATAGAAAGTTTGTTTTTGGTTTAATGTAAGTTTATCCAGTCGTGATAAAAATAAATGACTCTGAACAAATCTATCCAGTTAATCTTAAAACAGTGACTATGAAAACGAGAGAAGGGAACTACGGGTGCTTGTCAGTGTCATAGTAAGATGTAAACAGTACCAAAAAAGAAATCAACATGGTAGTCATAGTTCCCGCTAAAATGCAATAGTTGATGCTGTAAAGCCATAAAAATAAAAGTAAATCATGGTAACCTTTCCACCAATATTAGGAGATTTAAGAATATTTTTGTTAATTTGGTATTTTTGTTACAGCGATACGTATTTACTGATGTAATGGTTTTAATGTAATAACGTTACTCTTTGTTGTAGTAATAGCTGTAGTATTGTTGCATTTTGGTAACAATGGTTACCAGTTTTTCTAACTCGTGTTTTTGCAGACATCTCTACATTTAGAATTTTGCAGCTAGGAAAATTATTACTGTCTTTGAATTTGTTTTTGTTTTGTTTTTTTGTTGTCTATGAATAGATAAGTTGATAGAGGACTAAATGCATAAGCTGTTTTTCTGCCAGGGATAGATTACAGTCATGGAGAAGACCACACCTGACACGGCAAAGAAGACGAGCACTGCTACCTTTTCCAAAGAGTGTCTGGAACCAGTCTTGAATAAGGACTTGGATGAGTCCGACTGTAAGTACACCAAAGATACATTCCTTTTGCCCAGATTTTTAAGCCAGAGCCAGTCTGCAGATATTGGGCAGAACTTGACAGATTTTGCAGAAACTCCTGTTGTGTATGACGATCACAGGCTATCAACATTTTAGTATATTAAATATGTTTGATATTTTGAGACCGTTTTAGAACACATATTGTTTGTGTTTTCGTCATGGGTCTACTAGCAATGAGGCACATTATACATTTTAAAAGTCATGTAATGTATTCTAGCCTTAAAGGGTTAGTTCACCCAAAAATGTTAATTTTTAGTAGTTTTAAAAAGATAGTTTTGTTCGTTTTTTTGCACACAAAAAGTATTCTCGTCACTTCATAAAATTAAAGTTGAACCACTGGAGTAACATTGACTATTTTAACAATGTTCCTATTACCTTTCTGGACCTTGAAAGCGTTAATTAAATAGCTGTCAATGGAAGTGTCAGAGAGCGATCTTAAAAATATCTTAATCGAAGATGAACGAAGGTCTTACGGGTTTGGAACGACATGAGGGTGAGTAATTAATGACATCATTTTAATTTTTGGGTGAACTAACCCTTTAAATTAACAGAGTTTAGTTGAAGGATGTGTTCTTTAAAGAGAGTGTGTTCACCCAAATTTAAAGCAACACTAGGTAACATTTGCTCACGGTTCCTCCATGTGGTTGATAAGCGCAATTGTCTGTTACTAGTGTCGTTAAAAACTGACGTTGCGTAAGCTTCCCCGTGTGCAGCGCAATACACGTGAATTTGTTGACATAGCCTAATAACAAATAAGCTCAAAATTACAGGACCGTAAGAAAAAATATACATATAAGACTTACAAATCCAGTAGCAGGAAGGCTAATCTCTCTCTTTCTTTTCTTCACTTCCTCCGAAAAAACCCTCTTTGGTTTCTTAGCTGGCTTTGCCATGAATGGCATTGGTTTTGAGACTTGCATATCTGTTGGCTAACTCCAGCCAGGCTACGAGTAAAATATGTGACGTATGCTGGAAAGCAGGTCGCGCACTTCCACTGTCAGGGGTTGGGGGGGGCTGTGTGTACCGACCCGAACATGAAACTTACAGAGTGTGGTTGTAGCCGCTAGGAGGCTCTAGAATTCGTCCGGTTAAGAGTTGTTCTACCACTGAAATAATTAGACATTATTTTAAGGTAAAAAAACTACATACAGTTTTGTTGCTTTAAAATGTCTGTATTTACACTCGTGTCATTCGAAAACCGTGAGGAGCTGAACTTTTTCTGAACTATTCCTTTAAAGATCACTGACACTTTTGCTCAGCATTGATCGTTTTATTAGTCCAACCAGAATTTCTTCTGATTCTGTAATCGCAGAATTGCCAAATCCTTGAGGTACTGTTTAATGTTGCAGTCAAAGAGACACAATTGAAACTTCAGGAAAAATGGACAAAACAGGCTGTCAAATATTAGTTCATATTCCGTACAGGTGTCATGACATGTCTATTCTATCTCATGTTTTTACAGTAGGCATCCACAGTTGTGAGTTTTGTGGGACCAATTTTGAAACCAGACGAGGTCTCTCCAGTCATGCCCGGTATCATCTCAGACAGCTGGGAGTGGCTGTGTCTGACAGCAGTGGAGCTCCTATAGAAGTACTGTGCCAGCTGATGAAAGAAAGAGGCGGAACTCTACCCAAGCTCAAAAAACAGGCCAGCCCTGTTAAAAAACACAAACCACACTCCCACAACCTCAAAAAGGACGCTGGGCCCAAACTGAAGATTAAAATATCCAACCTTGTGAAGAAAAAATATGCTCTGTCCTCGTCTTCACCCTCTGCTGTCAAAGGATCAGCAGCGTCTTGTCACTCTTCTTCACCTTTCGCTCTAGGGAAGCCTCATAAAGCATCTTCAAAGAAGATTTTGTTGTCCACTCCATCTTCAGCCTTGTCTCCTCACAAGGCTATTGAGCCCAAGCTCATTGATGGCAGCCCGTCTACCTCCCTCTCACTGGCCTCCGCCAAGCCCCTTTGGGCCCCTCAGGAAACAGACGCTCCACTCAATTTAAGTAAGTAACGGTATTAAAAATGTTCTGGTATGTGCTTGGAAGTGGGATCCATTTAAAAAAAAAAAAACTTGGACTAGCAAATTTTATTATTCACTAAAGCAAGCTAGTTAAACTGATGAAGCAGTCCTTGCATGCAAAATCTATTTTGAAATGTGTTGTGCTTTTTCGCCAGCAACTATGATAAATTCCACTCCGAGGGATGACGTCCATGTGTGTGAATTATGTGGAGCCTGGTACGAGACCCGTAAAGGTCTCTCCAGCCACGCACGGGCCCACCTGCGGCAGTTTGGGGTGCATTTGGAGTCTAAAGGTGCTCCCATAGAGATGCTCCATAAAATTATTCAGAATGAGGAATTCCAGGAAAGGGCCAGTGCTGGGCAGCTGGAAGGGTCGGACTTTGAGGATCACACTTCACCGTACTCCGCTCCTTCCACCTCATCATCCATCAGCAAAAATCCCTCTCTTACCCCTCTATCGTTTAAAGGACTGACATCCATTCGTCTAACACCTCCCCCAATCAAAAAGCAGATTTCTCCAGATGTTTCAGGGAACTTAACCCTCAGCAACAAAGCGGAATTGAAATCCTCTCCTTCAGCTAAAAAGAAGATTTCATTAGATATTTCAGGGAACATGCCCCTCAGCAGCCAAGCAGAATTGAAATTACCTCCCTCAAAGAAAAAGAAGAGAATTTCTCCAAGTGTTTCAGGGATCTTGCTCCTCAGTGGTAAAGGAGAATTGAAATCTCCTCCAACCAAAAAAAAAAAGATTTCTCCAGATGTTTCGAAGGCTTTACCTCTCATTGAGAAAACAGAATTAATATCACCTCCTTCAGTGAATAAGCAGAAGATTTCTCCAGATGTTTCGGCAGGCTTGGCGCTTGACAAAAAGGCTAAATTTAAATCACCTTCTCGAGGTAAGAATTTTAATTATGTATGTATTAATTGTATTGATTAATTATTTTTAAGTCACCTTTATTTATGTAGTGCTTTATACAATACAGATTATTTCAAAGCAGATTTACATTGATAACAGGAAAATGATTCAGTGATGTGAACAGCAAATACCTGTACAGCAGCTCTAAAAGAAAATCGTGTCATTGCTCAGCTAAAGCCAGTGCTGATTCAGTTCTGTTGTAAAGATCATCAGTTGTTACATTTATTCATTTTGTCTATAAAGCAGTTCTGCAGAAAAACAGTGATCGTCATCCAGCTCAGTTCAGTTCTCAGTGCAGTCAAATCAAAAATTATTGTTTTTGTTTTTTTAGGAATGTTTGAATATCTTGACTATATATGGATCTAGGGGTGGGTGATTCATTTATAGCAAAACATGGTCATGGAAAACCAGGATTTCAAGGATTAAAAAAAAACTTTATTTTATATATTGCCTTTAAAAGTTGCATCTCAAAGCGCTTTACAAGAACATACAAATAAAATACATTGAAATAATAATATGCATAAAAAAAATAATTTAAAAAAGCATAGCATGCGGATAGGCTAGCCTAAAAAAAATACGTTTTAAGTGAAGATTTAAAAACACTAAAATATTCAGCATGTCTAATCTCAGTAGGAAGTGAATTCCAAAATTTAGGAGCCCAAGAAGAAAAAGCCCTGGCTGTCACCCGTAGAGTGTAAACGAGTGGAAGGAAAAGAGCGGAGATTTAGAGGGTGTAGACAGTTAAAAGTTCAGACAGATATTGTGGCGCTAAACCATGCAAGGCCTTGTAAGTAAGCATGAGAATTTTAAAATTTATGCGAAACCTGACAGGGAGCCAGTGCAAGGACTCCAAGTTAGGAGTGATGTGCTCACTTGCCCTGGACCTTGTCAGGATTCTGGCAGCTGAGTTTTGAACATATTGTAATTTGTTTAGGGTAGATGGAGACCCCAGCGAGCAGTGCGTTACAATAGTCGATGCGTGAAAATGCAAACGTATTGATCAGTTTGTCAGCCAAAATGTGATGCCCATGCCTGGAAAACTCATGGAAATTAATAAAATATAAAAATGTATGTGTAAATATTTAAAGTTCAGTTAAATATAGCATGTTTATATAGACTAGAAACTGCTCTTTTGAGTGCAGTTAAGAACTACTGGAAAATCAATTAAATGCTTTGGTCAAAAAGTGGGAACCCTGATTTTTTTGTTTTTTTGTCAGTAACAATACAAAAATACAGTACTATTCCAAAGTTTGAAGAAAGAAAGAGAAAGAATGAATATTGAACAGCACAACTGTTCAGTATTAATAATAAGTGTTTCTTCAATGAGCACTAAATCTGCATCTTTGAATGATATCTGAAGGATCGTGTTAAATTCAGGTTGCTATCATAGGAATGAATTAGATTTTAAAATACATTTAAATAAAAAAAACAGTAAATTGTAATAATATTTTCCAGTATTCATATTTTTATATTTGATCAAATAAATGCAGCCTTGGTAAGCATAAGATACTTTTTTTCTTTTTAAAGTCTTACCACCCCTAAACTTTTAAACTGTAATGTATTTGATATACAGTAAACCTTAAGCTTCTTCTCATGGGGGCATTAAGACATGATTTTACATCCAATAACCAGCAAACCAATTTTGTTTTTGTTTTTTTAAGTTGGTGACCTCTGTATTTTACTGAACTATCAAATATACAGATACAGTTTTGTTACAAAAAAGTGTCCTAACATACTTTCCTCTGATCATTTATGAAATGTCCTCTTTCTTACACTCAAGGTGAGTCATCTAAAGGTGTCTCCTGTGAATTCTGTCACGAGAAGTTTAAGAAGAGCCAGAGCTTGGCCAGTCATGCCCGCTATCACCTGCGACAGCTGGGCATCACCGAGTGGTCTGTAAACGGGTCTCCCATGGCCACTCTGCGAGAGGTGATGGCACGACGTGGAAGTTCTGCAGGATCTCTCAGTTCCCTTGGGCCGCCCTCGCTTACCCCACCGGTATCCCCCTCTGCACCTCCCTCTGCACCCCCCTCTTCACCCCCTCTCCTCTCATCCCCTAAACCCATTACCCAGTCTTCCTCTCCTCCTCCTGTTCCTCACAAAGTTCCAAAGGCCAAGAAAGGCTCCAGGACTGTGATCCCAAAACCAAAGGACGAACCTGTGGAAGTTGATATCTCTATCATAGAGTCTCCAAAGCCACAAAGCACTCCCACCAGCCCTTTAACACCTCCATCTGATTCCAACACAGTTAGATCACCTATGATCGGTGCGTAAAAATTACAGTGCATCCAGTTACTTCTTTTCTTTTTTATATATTTAAACTTTCTGTAGATTTTCATTTTGATTTTCAATGGCTATTCATTTAAGATTAAAAGTATATATTTAAGAGATGAATAGATAATCACAAAATTGTAAGATTTGCATTTGAATTCTGATTTATTTATTTGCCTGGTTAATTTTATAGTTTAATGTGATGCATAATGTTTTAGCATAGATCCAAGAAAACATAAATGACATAAAAAACATAAATAACTGTCAACAGCCACTAGAAATCTCGTTTTGAATCCCTTATTTTGTTCAGTTTATGATGTCTTGTGTCTGCTTTCCTCAGCTCCTAAGTCTGAAAACCAGGAGCCCAAACAGATTGTATGCTGCGACTACTGTGGCGAGATGTTTGATACTCGCAAAGCCCTGTCCTGTCACGCACGTGGTCACTTACGACAAATGGGAGCAAGGTGGTCGCTGAAAGTCCCGCCCATAGAGGCCCTGTATGAGCTCATGAAGAAGAAGGACGCTGAACGGGCATCCCAAATCAAGCCGGAACCTGCATCAGGGGCAGCAGTGCAGTGGAAGAAAACAGCATCCTCTCCTCGCACGTTTACTTTATCACCTGTGGAAAAAGAGATGCCTGTTTCAGATGACACAGCTACAGGTACGCTGAACCAAAATGCATTTGCCTCTTAGTAACTAACATAACCTCCCAACAAATGTACAAAGACACCTGTGCAACTTGTGAGCCTATTCATAGGGTATGTTTGAAATAGCATTCTTCTATTTTTAATGAAAGTGGCATGCTAGGTATTTAATTTAAATATTTCTATATGAATGGAATACTCAGATGACCTGTTACATTTGCTAAGGTGTATAATATAAAAGCAGATCAGCTACATGGAATTACTGTATCCCGCAATGCAATGTATTTGATGTTGACCTTCCATTTCCAGTGTGATGAATACTGAAAACAATATCAACTTGCAATGCACATTTTATTATTTGATCAGGCTGTGAAAATAAAGATATTTCTACACAAAATTAGATACAAATGTAAAATAATTATATTAAATATTGAGGTGTCTGGATGTCACTTGCTGAATGAAACATGTCACAATGTCTTTGTAATGTTTGTTGCATTTTCTGATAATAATATTCTGATAATATTTTTAAAAAATAATTTTAATGCTATGGCTGCTAACTTAAAAATGTGTAAATATTATGATTCTATACTACTTTGTTAATATGTTTGATGTGCACTCTTAAAGGGAAGTGTTATTCAAAAAGTAACCCTTAAAGGGTTAAATTTTTGCCATGATCTTTTGCTATTTCTAGTGCTGGCCAATATGGTGGCAATATCTTGTGCATCCATAGGGGCCGTTTACACAACACCATTTTCAAGTAAAAATGAAAAACGGTACAAAGTTACTTCACCAACTGCTGGTCTGGCATGTATAATACAAATGTTTTTGTCGTTTTCATTGATCAATTCGTTTCGACAACGTTGTCGTCTGTACGCGCAAAAACGCAAATGGAAAATCCTTTCCATTTAAAAAAAAAAAATCACTACAGTGTATATACAGTATATATTACATACTGTTAAATGCATTAGCTTTTCATTTTAAATATTAAGTTGCAAAGGCCAAATTGACTAAAGCCAACTCTGTCTACATTATTGTGAATGTTAGTGCAATATGTTTACTTTCATGTTTTGTGCTCTCCACTCTTTCTTTTCTGCTGTAGGTTGTGATGCCACCTGTGAACTCTGTGGTTTTGATTTTGAGAATCGAAAGGCACTGGCCAGCCACGCAAGAGCCCACTTGAGGCAGCAGGGAGTGGATTGGAAAACCATCGGCTCTCCTATTGAGACCCTGAAGGCCTGGATGAAGAGTGAGCCGGGGAAGGTAGCAGAGCTCCACAAAAGCTACATGAGGGGTGACTTGCCTTTTGTTAAGAAGGTGAGTCCAGGTTGAATTGTTGACTAACTAGAATGATATTTCTTATCTCTTTAGGATCGATTTATTAAAGTTTGATATATTTACACATAAATCATGAAAAAAGGGTTAAGATATATTCCCAAAAAAACAAATCTTAATATCTTATGCAGTTTTGCTTCTTTCGTAAAAGTAAGCATTTCATTTTTACTAAAAATATTTCACTGGAAAATGACAAAAATACAGATTTATTTGTCTTTTGCAGTATTTTTGTATAAAAAATGTCTCTCTGTCTCCCTCTGATGTAGAGCTCCAAAAGATCCTCCATTCCATACTCTTCCTCAGATTCTGAGTTTGTCCGCCTTGCTTCTTACAAAGGTTCATCAGCAGTTCGAAACTCTGCTGGTCAGCCACCAGTATACCAGCTTTCCAAAACAATAGAGGCAACAGCTAGAGAGGGCAAAGCAGGAATGAGCCACTCCTCCTCACACAAGAAACGGCCTTCATCAGATGAACTATCCTCAGATAGCCTGATCCAGACTCCCACGGCCCGCAGGGAACTGAACGTTCGTTCTCCTCGAGGTTGGGGAAATACACATTTCTTGTTTAAGCTAAGGCTCCAAATTATGTATTAATTAAAAAGATAAAGAAAATGATTATGTATTGTGAGAATCACTGTGCTTGTCTTAGGCTGTGAACGGCGTCCTCCAAAGCATTTATCCCACTCTGAGAGTGGATCCGGGGAAACAGAATCTTCAAAGCCTTCTCGTACTGGAAACATTCCATCGTTGGTGCCAAGACCACCAGAGACCAGCCTAGTAAAGCTGGTAGGGAAGGTGTACTCCCTCAAGTGCAGGTGAGTTGAAACCACAAAACCGTTTCTTCTGTGGATCTGGTGGTTTTACTGTCTGGAAGTGGAGAAGAGCTCTGCTCACAAAGAAGCAGGTCGATCCTGATCCCATTCTCCCTCTCTCTCCCTCCAGTCTACGCTACTGTGATATAATAAAGTGCTCATATTATGCTGTTTCTAAAATGCATCCAAGGTCAAAAAAAGACATCCAGGTTCATAGTATACATTGAAACATCACCACATGCTCTGATTTATGGCTGTGCAGTATGACGATATATATCGTTTATACGGTATAAAATGTCTATCGTTGCAGATTTTTCTATATTACTTATATCGTGGTATGTAAATATATATGCATATCACAGCACTATTGACACTTCAGAGTGATGAAACGCATGAATGAGAATATAAAGGGCGGGGCGTGCTTGATGTTAAAAAGAGTTATAAGCACAATATGTCCTGAAAAGGAACTCGGTGCGGTGCTCGTGCTGACTTGCACACTGTCAAATTTGTTAAAAAGTGTAATTGAGCACAATAAGCAGTGAAAAAGAATGCCACGTCTCTCATCATGCGTTCGCAAATTCTCTTCTCTTTCACGTTTTATTGCGCTTGAATGGTCACACAAGCAAAATGCCCACCGCATGGTGTATTCATGTGTAAACAGCTGATTATGTCTCAAGTGAAAGTAAACAGTTGGGTGTAAACCAGATTTGTATCAGTACAATAGATCTGTGCGTTTGGTGTTAAAGCGACAGCAGCCTAATATACCCACCTGCTGCTCTGTATCATTAATGTGAAAATAATAACTTGCTGCTCTTGACTGAATAACTTTTTATTAGCTTTAATAAGAATACATTTATATTTAATTCATACAGTGAAGACTATGCACCATTTTATTTTTACATTTGATTATTACATTTCTGTACTGATTCTAAATGCATGTTAAATAAACCTATTCAACCCTCTACAATGCAAATAAATCACTCATATTTGCGAGTAAATCTTCACTCTGGGCGACTAAATATCTATCATTAGCCATTTACTAATGCATTCTCATATTTTACTCGCCAGTGTGTGTGTGTTAGAGGCTAAGATAGATTGTCACTTGCTGAACACTCAGAGAAACTGTTTTGCTCTCCGTCGAGTGATCTGTCTATTTCAGTTCAGCTTAGTGAATGCTTGTATACCTCGCAGAATCGACACGCTACATGTAAATGTATAGTAGTAGAATTAGTAGTAGTAGTATTATCTTTTTAATAATTACCATTTAATAATTACTATTATAATTTTTACAGAAACACTGAATTACCAACAATATCTTAAGCACCACTACCAATCCTAAATTCAGTTAAAATATCAAATAAATAAATAAATAAATAAAAGTAGGGTTTCCAAACGATTAATCTCGATATATAATATAGATGTAGATCTTAATATAGATGTTTATTTGAATACACACACATATATATTTAAGAAATATTTGCATGTATATACTGTGTGTATATATATTTATTATATATAAATATAAAAACATTTCTTAAATATATACATGCATGTGTGCATATTTATATACACAAACGTTTATTTTGGATGCGGTTAATCGTGATTAATCGATTTGACAGCACTAATATAAATAAAACGGTATATCAGTCTGGCGAGTAAACTAAAAAATTTACTAGCCAATGGCGATTCTATTGCCAAGGTGTGCATGGAGGGTTGCTATTGTACCTGAAAAACTTGATTTTCATTGAATATTTGTGCTGTATTGTATTTGTCCCTTTGTTTTTGCTTTGTAATAACAGAAATTAGACAAAATAGCAAAAAAAATAACGATTGTGATTATATATTATTATCGTGAAATTGCCCACCCCTACTCTGATTAGTCAGATGGCCCAGTCTGTTGTGACTGTACAGCATGTGTCAGAAATGAAACGCCCATATCTGAATTTCAGCTCCAGAGGCTTTCTGATACACAGTGATTAGAAAACAGTAACGATGGCTTTCTTTTGGTAGACAGTAACTCCATTTATCGTGCACTATGATCTTTAAAACTTTGCAGACCTTTTACATTCATAAACAGCTATATTACGTGCTATATTAAAGGTATACAGTATAAATTAAAGCCTGAATTTCGATGCTGGTATTGCGCTTAATTTTTGGAATGAGATGACTATTTCTTCTTGCAAGTATCGATTTCCAGTGCTAAATAAAAACAACATGGCCTTAAAACAAAATGACTTTAAATCTTCATCCTTTTAAAAAGTTTACAGTAGTGCTTGTACTTATGGTGCATGAATGCCCCCAATAGTTGTCTCTCTCCTTGTAAATAAATGCATTGATTGTAGTTAAATGCCTATAAATACACTATTAGAACATTAAATGCTCTTCTATAATTGATTATATAGGTTCTGTGAGGAGGTCTTCCAGGGACCGCTGTCCATACAGGAGGATTGGGTCATGCACCTACAGCAACATATCCTGAATCTTAAGAAGGATTCGGCCTCAACCTCATCGCCTCAGCCTCCTCTCAATCACACCGAAGCGCCACTGCTTATTGGCCCTCAAGCTGTCTAGATTATTATTTTCATCATTTTGAAATTCTGAAATTACACTATACTGACTCTTTATTACAAAGATTGCTCTATTACCTGGACCTTAACTTCCAACTGTGATGTGGATTTTATTTTATTTTTTGACTTTTAGATGATTTTTGCAAGACACTACTGAAAAAGATTATGACCACAGCGTTTCTAACATGTCAAGTGTTTTCCAGGTGGGATGTTTTGAATGTATTGTACTTTTTATTGCATTTCACTGTTTTTATTGTATTTTGATAATGTGTTACCATATTTTAGCTGTTTTCTTGATTAACAAGATTTCAAACCTGTTTTATACTGTACTTAAAGTTTCCAATCGTACTTGATGCATTACATTTTAAAGAATGGTTTATTGTTTTGTGAAAAAAAAAAAAAAAAAAAAATTGTCTAGACCAGCTTTTGGTCATTGAAATGAAGTTGTTGTTCTTACATTTTAATATAGTACTTTTGAACTAGAATTTTGAAAACAGCTTCTCACGTGTGAACAATCAGATTTTTCGATGCCAAAAAATCCAATAAAAGGGATTTCTACAGATTTTCATTTATTTGTATCAATGAAAATTGTTTTAGATTTTAGTTTTTCTTCAAATTTAAGCAGAAAGCTGCACTACAGAAAAGCCAGGCCATGTCTAGTGATCTCAGCATTAAATCAGACTTCAACATGTCTTTTGTTTGATAATATGTCATGTTTTTACTAATGCATTTTTGAGGATCAGTTTCATACCAGTTCAATTCAACAGTATGCTTCTATTAGATGTACTTGTGTATTTGTCTTTGTAAAGCACTGTGCCAGTGTCTGTCTGGAGTAAAGGGTGTTTTGTACTCCAACAGCAGCTATTAAATCAATCTTTTCCAGAATGTATGTGGAAATTGCATATTTTCAAATACGTTATTTCTCGTGTGATTATGTGAGGTTTTGTTTCGCCATTTTCTTAGGCTTTGCAAGATTTTAAGTCAATTGAAACAAACAGTCAATGACAAGATGTATTCCTTGCAAAATAATTAGGTAAATACAGTATTGAAGCTTTTTATACTTGCGTTTGATTAATAATCAATTAATAAAGACACTTTAAATCGGATTACTGTTTGTGGGTCATTACAGTACATGTTCCTCATCCTCACTGTTCTACTGGATCCTCTGCATAATCAATTCAGCATCTTTATCTCTTGTATCTGAGACATAAAAGGCGGTGATATTCCCAGAGCTACCTTTCTGCTTTTTCACTCAGGTCTGCTGTATTCCTATGTAAATGAAACCCCCCTGTTGATGTTAAAGGATTACTTCACTTCAAAATGAAAATGTCCTGATCATTTACCCACCCCAATGCCATCCAAGATGTTCATGTCTTTCTTTCTTTAGTCGAAAAGAAATTACGTTCTTTACACAATGGACTTCAATGGCAACCAAAATGTTGAAGGTCCAAATCAATGCAGTTTCAAAGCGCTTCAGAGGCTCTGAGCGATCCCGGCAGATGAATAGGGTCTTAACTAGGGAAACTCCGCTTCGGGCTGTACTTCCTCCTACGTCTAGCGTGACCTTTCCGACGTGATTACGCAAGGTGTGGCACGTCGCGGAGCAGCGCAAGATGAGCAATTTAGGTTAAAAAGTATATAAATGTTTAATTTTTCTTGAAAATGGCCGATGGTTTCACTAGATAAGACCCTATTCCTCAGCTGGGATCGTGGAGAGCCTCTGAAGCGCTTTGAAACTGCATTGATTTGGATCTTCAACATTTTGGTTGCTATTGAAGTCCACTGTGTAGAGAAAAGTCATAAAATGTTTTCTTCAAAAAACGTGTGTGTGTGTGTGTGTGTTATAATAGTTTCATTAAAAATGAATTTTTTTCATTATTTTTATATAAACTTTATTTTTAGGCAATTTAACAAAATTTTATTAAAATGATTACATTTATTAAATTGTTCGTATTTCCACAGCATGAAGGTATAGCTAACAAATGTATAAATAAACCGCTGGTTTTGAATTCTTCCCAATCAACATTTGATACCCGCTTCAAACATTGCAATGCTCATGATAACTTCTGTTAACTCTACAAGAAGTAAATCCACTTCAGCTGATTTTCAAACACAAAATTCTAAAGGTGGCTGCGCGTTTGTTTCTCTGGCGCATAAGGTTTATAGTCTATGTAGTTTTTGTCCACGTCCCTTCACTTTCTGTTCAGTCCCATTATGCTGTGACATTTCCCCCATTAAAATTGCAGCTTTATTTTTCTGACATCATATTTAATGATACTTTGGAGCTGAAGTGGGAAAATGTGATTTCTGGAAAGTTCAGCTGTAACCTTTTCAAATGAAATTATTTGTAAAAATCCTAAAATTATCCAGCACAATTATACCAGAATGACCCAGGTGCTTACCAAAGCAAGAATATAGGGAGAACGTAGGGGGGTCAATGTATTAATGGAGGACAGAAGGCAGTGAGGCCCCAGACCCTTGAAAATAGTGTACTCAGCAGATCATTTCTGACGATTACAGACAATTCAAACAACACTCAAATGGAAGTAGGCCTACTCATGGAGAAATATGGTGGCAACAGTCGAGCTGAGTGTCTGTACACTGAAAAAATGGTAAATGGTATTTTAAATGGATTAAAATAATTTAACATCGCTGAATCAACCGAAATAGATTAATTTATACCAACAAAACTTTTTTAATGGATTAAATCAGGTAGAAACAGCTGTTTGTTGTAACAATTGCAGTCTCATTTACAGTGTACTATAAAAGTCATGACGAAAATAGACCTGACCTCTTAAAATGGGTCCTATTATGCCATATTTTTCCTATATTTTCAACTTTCTTGTGTGTAATGTTGCTCAGTGCGCACTGTTTCTGAACTCCCTGAAATGCCTTGATTATAGTCTTGAAATTTTTTCCGGGAACATAAACGTAACAATATTCCTCATTTAAATAATTCCCACTCAAGGCATATGCAAAACAAAGGGGCGAGGCCTGGTTAAGTTGCATTGTTGAAACTCGCTGTGTCCGAAATCTCCCCCATACCCTTAAATAGGGCACTACTTGAGGGGACAGCCATTTGTAGTGGTGCTCGAAACAATTGTGGACATTATTGAGTGCACTCATTCCATCCTATAATGCACAACAATAACGAGTCTATTGATATACACTTAACAGCTAGAGAATACCCATAATGCACTGTGAAGGTCGTGCTGAATGAATTCTTATGTCTTGCCAGAAGATGGCACCTGCAGCTGAATCATCCATCCATTTTCCAAACTGCTTTTCCAATGTGGGTATAGCGTAATATCATACAGGTATAGATTACTTTTTAATTTATTATTAAATTGTTAAAGATTACACATGCTAGTTCCCATGACAGAGCTTAAGATAAGTTGAGAGAAGTTTCAAATGATTATTAAACGGCAAGCACAAACTATGCAAAAGCAGCACCACTCAGTGTCCAAATTCCATCTTCAACCACTTATCTGGGGTCGGGTCGTAGGGGCAGCAGCTCCAGCAGGTGACCCCAAACTTCCCTTTCCCAAGCCACATTAACTAGCTCTGACTGGGTGATCCCGAGGCATTCCCAGGCCAGTGTGGAGAAATAATCTCTCCACCTAGTCCTGGGTCTTCCCTGAGGCCTCCTCCCAGCTGGACGTGCCTGGAAAACCTCCCTAGGGAAGCGCACATGGGGCATCCTAACCAGATGCCCAAACCACCTCAACTGGCTCCTTTCGCCGCAAAGAAGCAGCGGCTCTACACCGAGTTCCTCATGGATGGCTGAACTTCTCACGGAGTTCTCTAATGGAGACGCCAGCCACCCTCTTGACTTGAGGAAACCCATTTCGGCTGCAGGCACTCCATCAGTTTCCTTCTGTGAACCATGGCCTCAGAAGAGGTGCTAATCCTCATCCCAGCCGCTTCACACTCAGCTGCTAACTGAGTATTGAAGGTCACGGACCAATGAGATACCCAGCCCACCGAACCGCGACCATGACTACGCCTCAATATCCTGTCCATGAATATCACAAACAGGAGTGGTGACAAAGCGCAGCCCTGGTGGAGGTCAACCCCCCTCGTTTGCTAGTAAGAACGAGTCTGACTTACTGCTGAAAACACAGACACAGCTCTTGCTTTGGACGTACAGGGATTGGATAGCCCTGAGAAGGGACCCCCATACTCCCGCAGCACCTCCCACAGTATCTCCAGGGGATCCTGTCATACGCCTTCTCCAGATCCTCAAAGCACATGTAGGAAACATGTAGGATGGACTTACTCCCAGGATCCTTACGAGAGTAAAAAGCTGGTCTGTTGTTCTACGACCAGGGCGGAAATCCAAATTCACACTCACTTTCATTCAAGGAGTTGACCAATCACAACAAACTGGTTCAGCTGACCAA
Organism: Paracanthobrama guichenoti; assembly: GCA_018749465.1. Classification (NCBI taxonomy): domain Eukaryota; kingdom Metazoa; phylum Chordata; class Actinopteri; order Cypriniformes; family Gobionidae; genus Paracanthobrama; species Paracanthobrama guichenoti. Next base: position 9,538,433 of record CM031948.1, on the reverse strand, counting down.
TCAGAGCACACTGTGCTTTTCGGAAGGAGGGGCTTCATAGAGACCAGAACTAAACATAGTGTCACATAAAGACTGGGAAGAGAGGTACTGCAACAGTGTAAAATATGTGAAAAATAACATGTTTTCAAGCATGAAAACCTATTCTAGTAGATCAAGACTGAAAAAGGGCATAATATGTCCCCTTTAAGTTATGTTAGGTCTTGATTTACAATTTGCAATTTGTAAAATAAGACATATGGAATCTTCAGAATATTCTGTTTCTTCTCAAGAGTCAAAACATTGGATAAATGTATTTCGGCAGCACTTTAACAGTGGGAGGGTGGGTGGGGTCCTTTTGAAGTCCATTATCATTGCAAAGTACGAGAGACCATGTATTAGAGCTGAGTCCATGAGGCCAGAGAAAAGGGATTCTGGTTAAAACTGTGAGATGACAATATTGAGTTACAGTAGAGCATCCAAGCCTTCTCAATTTAAACGAGGCCTGTAATCTTTAAAAGATGATTTATACACTTCAAGGTTTGGCAGCTGAGAACGGTTTCTACAGTTTCTTTCTGTGGCTTTGCAATCAGAGCTCTCAGAGGAGCTGTTTCTCAGTGCAGATGGACTTACGCTAGAGGATACTTGGAGTTTTTTTGTATTCGATCTTGAGCTGCCTCACAATGTTCTACAAAAATAATCCCCATCTAAGAATAATTCACGCCGTTTATCCTTTAAAACCTTATTAAATGGATGCACTTCGAATGTTAATCATCCTATATATTCCATTCCACTTTTTGTCATGATAAAATAATAAACTGTAATGATAATTATACAGCTTTGGCAGTCAACACAGTTCCACAGTGAAGAAATTACATTAGTAAGCGTACTACAATAAGGAAATCTTCACATTATTTACATAATTTAGATTTTCACAGGCGGCTCATTTTACAAAACCAGGTATATATTTCAGATTATCTCTGTAACTTCATAAGAGAAAATATATTTCCTGCTATTCTAATGCTCTTAGAATAAACCTTCTATTAGGAACAACATGTTTTTTTGCCATGCTGCTCTCTGCATCTTCGGTTTCCTCTACTGATGACACATTGATTCTGCATTTGGAGTGGACTGTCATATGACACGGCTGACCCGACTGACCCGACGAGATATATCTGAAGCAAAAAAGCCAAAGCTCAGGTAAGATGATCTCAAACTAAAGGATGTTTGAACGAAATTCTTGAGGAATTGCATAGCTCTGCTTAAAATGACTTATCATGTACCTTTTTTTAAATCACTGACGGGGTTGTGAATATCGTGAACAAATTCAGTGGTTCTTTCATCATGTAACTGAAGACATCATGTTTCTCAAGGATATTTCCAGCATAGTGTGAGAATGTTTATTAAGATTACTTTAAGATTAAGATTACTTAGAGGTTTTTCACTGCAGGTTGACCAGATTTGCATCTAAAATCCGTATCAGAAATTAATCTTTTATTAATTACATTCTATTAAGGGCCCAAAATTTGGCCCATAGATGGATGGATGGATGGATGGATGGATGGATGGATGGATGGATGGATGGATGGATGGATGGATGGATGGATGGATGGATGGATGGATGGATGGATGGATGGATGGATGGATGGATGACCTTTATCGGGGTGTATTTTTTATAACAATATAAAAACATCAACTGAATCAATTTGATAAAATAAATGTATCATGTGGCTGTTAAATATATTTTTCGTCACTTTCGGAGGAATTTCAGCTACAAGTGCTGGTTATTTTTGAACACTTACGCAATTACGCAGCTTACTAGGGCAAAGTACAAATATAATAAGGCACAGTATGCAAGATGATAGTTGATAACACATCCCATGAGATGAGGAGGAGTGGAAGGAAAGGTGAAATTAGTGAAGGAAGGAAGGAAGGAAGAGGAGGAAGTTACATAACAGTGTGATGGGCTGTAGTGAAATCCACTGCTGTGTTATGAATCCTTATTTACTGGCCAACACTAACTACAGTGACTAGCTGAATTTCTGCCCTGTGGGCTGGTAATTTTTCAGGGTTTTTCAATTAATATTTTTTTAACAGGCCTTGTGATAATCCAGTCCAAGTTTATTATCGTTAACTAAAATTAAAATGTTAATAACTTGTAAAATAAAATAAACATGAACTGAAATAAAATAAAATGTATTTAAAAAATCGAATTAAAAATGATAAAACTATAAATCAATGATGTTAAAATAACACTGATCTAGTCACCGCAAAGGATTTGCACCCTTAACTGTCACCGTCCTGCTGGCGGGACGCTTGGCGCTCTTTTTTTGATCGACTATTTTTCATATCCTATATTTTAGTAATTATCATAAATTAGGTATCATTTGAAAGCTTACTAACTCAAAATTCATTCTGTGAAAACCATTTTGCATTACCATGGAAACGGTACTCTAAATTCTTCTAGTGGGCTCCTCCCCTAGTGGGCGGTGTCATGTTTCATATTACAAAATGTATTTATAATTATTACTTTATAATCAAAATCTTTTCTAATCGTGACAAAACACATATCATCAGAAAGGTCTGAGTCACAAGGTTCCATATTTGGTGACTGTTTTGTGATGGAAGTGATATTTGGACAGAAATTTACAGGAAAATCCATAAAAAGGATGTGGATGACACCTGGTGGCTATTTTTGGTATAGCGCCTAAACAAAATATCATGGGAACTTCAATTTTTGTGATATCAACTTCAAATTTGGAACACAACTTAGTTTTATAGTAATTTTAGAGTATTTTTTTTTGTAAAATATATATTTTATATAGAATAAAAAATATTTAGTACAGTATTTGTCATTCACAGTAAATTTACATAAACTTACATAACTTTCATATTTTGAATTGCTATTCATTGCTATATAATCTGCCGAGTGTGTTCTTTAAAAACAAACTTAGGTCTGTATTCCAAAGCATTCTTGAATTACAGCCATTTAAGTTTGGATAGTGCATTTTCATGTCTATTCTCAAAAAGGGGTGACAGTTAAGGGGTTAAAGATTAAAGGTTTAGTGTGTACTATTTATGAAGATCTATTGACAGAAATGTAATTTAATATACATAACTATGTTTTCAGGGGTGAATAAAGACCTCACATAATGAACTGTGATGTTTTTATTACCTTAGAATGAGCCATTTCTATCTACATACACGGCAGGTCCCCTTACAGTGAAGTCACCATTTTTGCGCCGGCATGTTTCTACGGTAGCCCTAAACGGACAAACTGCTCTACAGAGCGCTAGCTACTCTCTACTGTTTCAGACGACGACATCTTTGTCCTGTGTCAGCCACCGTAGCTTCTCTATGTGCTTTGAAAGGGAGGAGTGAGCTAGATGCCACTACAATTTACACAGTGCACCTTCAATGTTCAAAGCTCAGGGTTTTTAATGACCATAATAAAAAAACAAAAAAATAAACAAAAGTAAAGCAGCAGATCCTCACGCATGTCTGCCACATATAAACATAACAAAACACAACATAAATGTCCCAGGCCTGGTCTTCTCTTGTCCTCCACTGTCATACTCCTCATTTAATACTCCCGGAGCTCCTCCGTGGGACTCGACAAAGCCACTAAATGAAAAGCCTGCAACCATTAGCCAAAAAAACATAACGGCTAATGCTAACGCTGCAGGTGCCAGTATGCAGGAAAGGAGACCAGAGGCTGTTTTTATTTTTTTATTTTTTTATAGACATCAATGGAGAAGACTACTACACTGAACCATTTTTTATGAGGAAACAGCTTATCATTTCATGAATCGACTGCCTGTCTGCTAATCTTCAACATGTTTTACGCTAAACAATAGTATACGTTTGTTGATATAACACTTTTTAATGAATGAAGGTAAAACAAAACATGTAATTAATGAATTAAATATTAAATTACAATTAGGTTTTAAGTGTACCCTTAAATGTGGTTTAATGCGCCGTGCAGTGAACTTTGCAGCTAATATATTTGGGCTCCTTTTTCTGCTCAGTAAAGCACATTCCACAAACAATGCAGTCCTACTTTTACTAGCGATATAACACCAAATATAGAACATGTATTCACAAGATCAGCTCGCTAATCCAAAAGAAAATTTTAATGGCAGGCACTGACGTCACTGCCATTACACGATACACTGAGGTGCCGCACGTGATCCAAGTTAGCCGTTACGCTTTCTCCAGTGGTAAGAGATACAGACCCTCTCATCTCCCTATAATAAGACAATCTCTGGACTCGAGACCATTGTGGCAGCGCAGGTGAGGCTCATTAGCACATGCGCCACCGGCCTCGCTCCATTCCCACGGCTCTCTGCCTCGGCCTGCTTGCCACATTTAAGTTATATATAACAAATATTAGTCCAGTACACAATGATCTTGACATTTGAAAAAGACACTGCAGTCTGAAATTCCAGTGAATTTTAAGTGTTTTTGCAATATCTCTATCGAATGGATCCAGGATGATGCATAAACAATAATGATTTACTAAAGGTAATCAACATAAGTCTGCCCTGTCTATAAACTGACCCTGAAAAGGGAATTTTTAGGAGCCAAAATATTCAGATAAATAAATAAATAGATAAATAAATAAGTCAGATAAATATTCAGATAAATAAATCAGCTAAAGTAAACATCAGTGTGTGAAATACAACATTAAAAGGAGTAATTTCATATTTGTAAAATTTTTTAGGTGTTTATTTATTTAATATTTATATATAAATATATTTTTGTATTATTACTTTAATAATATTTTTTTGATCCTTTAAATAATATTTTTTTATTGAATGTATTAACTTGGTTTAAAACATCAGCAAAGGCAATTTTGTGTTGTGTGAATCCCTATTTTTATAGATAAAACATGTGAGGGGGAAAAATAAGGAAAAATAAGCTGAATTTGTCCTGAGGCATGTTCTGTATACCGCCACACTTTCACGAAAGATGATCTGAGTTTCAAAAAAAAAATCTGTCTCAGTATTTAAATGAAAATAATGTTTTAGCACATAATTCATGTGAGCACACGTAACAATATGAGGCTGAATATTAATAATAATATTCTGGACAGCGAGTGCACTGTCTGAATACATTTCCAGATGATTCCTTGTTTGATGTTTGGCCTCTCTGACGGTCCAGCCACCGCACTGACTTACAGATGAGCTATTTTTAAAGCAGACTGATTCAATGACAAATCCAGGCAGAGGGTCTTAACAATTCATGAGAAAGAAAGAGAGAGTCTGATTAGCAGTAGCTACAGTTCAAGTTAAAGAGGTCCTTGATAATGATTCTCTTTTTTAACTTTAGTTAGTGTGTAATGTTGCTGTTTGAGCATAAACATCTGCAAAGTTACAACGTTCAAAGCAAAGGGAGATATTTTATTTTAAAGAAATCGCTTTTTAAGGACTACAACAAATGGCTGGTAGGGACTACAATGAGCTTCTTCACAGGTTAGTGACATGACTAACCCTAAAATTTACATAAACCCTGCCCCCGGGAACATGCAACAAAGTGGTGAGGCCATGTTGAGAAGAGGAAGAGTTGTAGTAGAGCACATTTAGGAGTCTACTCAAGCTGTCACATCCGTCTTTCACATTTATTCCAATACAGTACGTAACACAAATGCAATATCATGTAATAAAAGCAAGATGATAACATGAGTTATAACTGTAATTGAACTAAACTATACATGTTCTATCTTAATGCAGCAGCATATACATTGTATTCTCTGGCTCTGTGAGCACTTTACAAGAGTTCCTACACAAGCGATTTATAGATTATCATGACAGAATATGCTAATCAATGACTTGAAGATAGTTAACTCCACATATCAGCTACATAAATTCACCAACTAACCATTCAGGAACATCTTGTTGCGTTCTACACGTTGTCATTTCTTCTTGAGTCTGATAAAAGACTGAACAGTTTCTGACTGTCAGGATCCTGCCCTGACAGTCTTGTCTGTTTTGTCTCTGTTCAATGTTTCTTTGTTTGTCTTGTGTCTGACCACATGACTCTGTCTTTGTTTGTGTTGGCCGTGTGCTCTTCCAGTCCCACCTCCTTGTTTGCTGTTACCATGCCCCCTTGTTTAGTCTGGTCTAGTCTTTGTTTCACTAATTGTGCTCACCTGATCCTCATGTGCTGATCTCTTTATATTGAGCTCCTTTCCCTCTTGTCTTTGCTGGTTCGTTGTATGTACATATTCAGTGTTTGCTTGCATATCTTGTCAAGTCCTTTTAAGATTTAGTGCGTCTGCCAGTTCTAGATTAGCGTTTCATTTTTTTCTTTGTTCCTGAAGTTTCTGTCTTTACTTTGCTCTAGTTTTCTCTAGGCTTTATTTTGGTTTCTCTGTTGTTTTTTCCCTTTTTTGTGCCAGTTATATTTAGTTTATCATTTGTTTTCTGGTGTTCTAATTTTGCCAGTTTTTATTTGTTTTGTTTCTTTCGTTATCCTGAGTGTTGTCTTGTGTTCGTTCCTGCCTCCTGCCTGGGATTCCCTGCCTGCTGGTTCCTTCTGCCTGGTAGCTAGACTGGTTCTGAGTCTGTGAGCAGCAAGTAGCGGATCTCTGCTTCATTGCATCCTGCCCTGTCTTCATCTCTACCATCTTCCTGGCCTGGTCACTCCTCCGTGGTTCTTCGACCTGCTGTATCCTGGAGCTGGTTCCAGCAGTCACCCTCATCTGTGCTGTCATTGTTCCCCGTTGACCCTGCTGTTTGGACTGTCACTCCTCTACTACCCTCTTGTGCCTTGTTGAACTGTCCTGTCATTAAATTATTTGTTCACTCTGCATCTGGGTACTCCATTTCAGAATACCTGACACTGACATTTTGAGTGCGTCTGGAAGCTCTGCCCTCTTCTAGAAAGGGGGCTGGGAGGACCAGCTGCTTTGCATTTAAAGGGACTCACACAAAAACGGTGTGTTTTTTGATCACCTTCAAAAAGTGACAATTTTAACATGCTATAAAAATGATCTGTGGGGTATTTTGATCTAAAACTTCACATACACACTCTGGGGACAACAGAGACCTATTTTACATCTTGAAAAAAGGGACATAATAGGATCTCTTTTAAAGTGTGTATCACAAGTGTCACGTACACTCTCCATCTGACTCGCCGATCACTCTCACCTGTCCTTCATCAATACGCCAATCAGGACCTGTAAACTCTTTTGGTGTGATGTACTAAAACGAAAAAAACTTTCCTTTGTGTTTTTCATGTACAGAAAACAATGTTGTCAAAGTGATCCCTGTTCACACGGATCCACGAAAAACTACTAAAAACACTGTATTCTGCTGCCCGGCCAGTAGTTGCCCATAACACTTTGTAAAGAAACACTATATAGACTGAACACGTAATGCGCATGACATCCCCGTTTTTAAATCTATTTGCATTTTTGCAGTTTACATGGAGACAATAGCGGTGTCATTTTCAAAAACTTGCGTTTTCAGACCCCCAAAACACTGTTGTCATGTAAATGAATGGAAAATGGTTAAATGGAAAATGAAAATGGCTTTTACTTGAAAACAGTGTTGTGTAAACAGCCACTTTTTTTCTGGTCTCCAATACGGATTGCAGACTACTCACCTGCTCTACTTGTGAAACTCCAGCGATCTCTTGTAAGCTATTGTTTCCTTCCATTTACGTTGTCACCGTCATTTCTGTCTTTTTGGCTCTCTATTTCTAATTAGTTTTTAGAGTTGCAGCTCAATTTTCTTCGTCATTATGTTCAAACTGTTCAAAGAGTACAATGAGCTCATCACTGTAGATTGTAACTGATTTTACTTAAATTGAACAAACCTTTACCATTTTTTATAGGTTCATTTTTGTGTAAAGGAAGTCATTTTGATATAAATTCTGTATGAGTAAAATATACACAGTATGTCCCTTTAACATTATTGGCAATCCTATAACTTGTCAGTTTACTACAAAATTATCATTATACTACTTCAAAATACTTTAAAACTCATTCAAGGAAGCTAAATGTAATTCTCTTTGGCATTCAGTGCATGTTTATGTTCAATGACAAACAGCTATTTATCTTTATCTCTCCCCGGCGTCTGAATCATTTATTTAATTGGCTGGTTCTTTAGTCTGTATTTACATTCCAGGAAATATAAGTGCATTGGAACGGCAAAGAATTTTATATATTTGTAAATTGCACGTGCATCTTAGTTGATTTTTTGAGTTTATTTACCAGCAATAAAACATTTTTTTAGTTGTGATGAACAAATGGAATCTATGAGTGTTTGCACTATGAATCATCAATCTCTAGACACCGTTGAAAGACAAAAACAACCCAGAGACGAGGGTCTGGAGACTTGTTTTGTTGTGTTTCTCACATTTCCTAACCTTCTCTCTCTTTTTTTTTCTCCTCACTGACTGATTCTCACACATTTCTTTCTGCAAATCCCATAGTGGGCTACAAAGTTCTGAAACTCATTCAAAAAATATTTTAAACAAATGATCAATGAAAGAAGGTTATCCTCCTGAAAATGTTAAAAAGGGGTGTACCTTTTTCTGCAAAAATGTTTAGCTAGGTGGCACGTGTCAAATTTATGTCCACATGAATGGCCCAGGGTTTCCCAGAAGAGCATTGCCCAGAGCATCACACTCCCTCCACCCTGCTTGTCGTCGTCGTCCCACAGGTCATCCTGGTGACATCACTTCCCCAGGTAAATGCCGCACACGTACACGGCTATCCACGTGATGAAAAAGAAAATGGGATTCATCGGCCCAGGCGACCTTCTTCCACTGCTCCAAGGTCTAGTTCCGTGTGCCCATTGTAGGCTCTTTCGACGGAGGACAGTGGTCAACATAGGCTCTCTGATTGGTCTGAGGCTACACAGCCCCATACACAGCAGAGTGTGATGCACTGTGTTGTGACATTCCTCCATAACCATCATTAAAATTTTGTGTGACTTGTGCCAGAGTAGACCTTCTGTTGGCTCGGACCAGAAGAGATAGCCTTTGTTGTCTTTGTGCATCAGTGAGCCCTGGGCGCCCAACAACCTGTCGCCGGTTTGTGGTTTATTGCTCCTCAGACCTCTGTTGGTAAATTCTCACCACTGAAAGGGAGCAACACACAAGCCTTGCCATTTCAGAGATACTCTGACCCAGTCGCCTTGTCATAACAACTTGATCTTGTCAAAGTTGCTCAGATCTTTATTTCTGCCCATTTCTCTTGCATCCAACATGTTGATTACGGTAACTGATAAATCTAGAACTGACAATAGACCTCAATCAAACACCATTTGTGTTTTATTTAAAGGAGCATGCCGACTTTTTGGGACTTTAGCTTATTCACCGTATCCCCCCAGAGTTAGATCTCCATATAGAAGTCCATACATACCATTCTCATCTCTGTGCGTGCCATAACTCTGTCTGACACACACACCACTAGCCTAGCTTAGCACAAAGACTGGAGGTAAACACCAACATTTTCCTATTTACATGTTGTGATGTGTATAGTTACATCGTGTACTAAGACAGATGGAAAATGTATGATGTAACTATACACATCACAAGATGTAAATAGGAAAATGTTGGCGTTATTTTGTCACTTATTGAGCAGTAGGCTAGATGGAGCCATTTACCTCCAGTCTTTGTGCTAAGCTAGGCTAGCGGTGTGTGCGTCAGACAGAGTTATGGCACGCACAGAGATGAGAATGGTATGTATGGACGTATCTAACTCTGGGGGATACGATGAATAAGCAAAAGTCCCAAAAAAAAAATTCAACGTGTTCCTTTAAGAACAGATTGACCGTAACTGCAAATCCAACCAAGAACGCCAGTGTGTGCTTATTCTATGAAGAACTAAATGAGTTATGAGACAATCTTTCACCATCTCACTTTTTATTCAACATCCCACATTGGAGATGTATGTCCATTCGTGATTAATAGCTCTGGACATGCTTTTTATTTCTCAGGAGTCTTCAAAGAGCACAGAGCCTCCGGAAAGATCAAATCCATTGAGAAATACATTGTGTGTGCCAGAGACATCAACTAATAGCGTTTTGGTCACAACATCAACCTTTTCCAGATGCAAAAGTGTGTAATCCTTATGATTTTATTGGCACATGCATTTATTTTATCTGTTCTCGATATATTATCTATTGAATCTTAAAGTTGTAATGTTACATTTATGTTAAAATATTTTCTCTTATCCCATTTCTTATACAACAGTGTCCACAGATTGTCATTCACAAAGCTCTACAAATGCTCAAACATATGTGTTTTTGTTATTATATATATGATATTTTTATTTATGCTTTCATTTACCAAAGTGTCTAATAGGCCTATTCTTATTTAATTTAAACAAGGAATTCTGCAATCCACCACTGGCTCGACCAATGGTGTGATTGTGGGGCAGGATCATCTGTTTGTCTGACCAATAGAAGATGGAGGGGAGTGTTTGAGAAACTTGCCTGAAAACAATCAATATTTGTGATATACTTCACCTTTAAAATCTGACCTTTTGAGTTCACATGATTAATGTATTTTCTTATTTGATCAGTAACCTAGAAATAGTGCAGAATATGATTTGTTTTTAATTCATGTCATTATTCGTTTTTGTTAGATTTTGAATCTCTGATTTTAAATATGGTCTCAGACTTTTGGACCCTATGAAGGAGTATTTATGACATCTCATTAAAAGACTAAAAATATCTGTCGCATTTACAGATATGAATGAGAATCAGAATGAGAATGGTAGTTAAGGTGTTGTGTGTGGGATGTAGAATATATTATATTTTCATTTTACAATGATTCCCTTGTCATAAAGGAAGGATTTGTGAGCAGTTCACACAAAATATTTCAATCTTTTGGATTGAATCTTCTTGTCGTTTTCAGATCCAGACTGTTGAGAGTGAAGTTCAAAAGAAAGCGTACGTGTTAAACTTGGCAGAATGAGATATAGAGGAATTAAGCGGCAGCTGGCTTTATGGATATGTAATATGGACCCTGCTTTTGAAAAAGAAGATTAAAGCAGGAATTCATCCAGGTCATGCAGGAAGAAAAACAACCTAGGCCATGGCAGCCTGTGGACACTATACCTCACAGCTTGAATTCTCACATATAAAGTCAATTAAAGAGTCAGCGGAGAGGTTTATTATTGCCTGAGCAGTAAAAGACTGAAACTTCACTAAATAAATACAGCTCTCAAAAACATTGGCAGGGAATCATTAAAGCAATATTCAGGGTGTAGAACAATTTTCTACTCATCTCTCCTTGTCGTTAAAAAACACTTTCGAAGGCAGAACAGCCGAAATGTTTGTCTATATATCCCCTGTTTTAGTCAATAAAATTATTTTAGAGCGCAGACCTTATGTATTGTCTGTTTAAAAAGCAGTAAACATTAAAATACTCACAAGATCTATACAAAATGCATATTAACATGATTTTAGTATGAAAAATCGCTTGCTAACATTTCCTGTGTGAGGTTATATCCAAATTTACTTTTTTACTGTGTGTGTGTGTGTGTGTGTGTGTGTGTGTGTGTGTGTGTGTGTGTGTGTGTGTGTGTGTGTGTGTGTGTGTGTGTGTGTGCGCCCATTGCCTCACTGCAACCTCCTTTTTTTTTACATTTCTCAAAAATCTTTCTTACAGCAGTGTCTTTTAGATGTTTTATATGATTTTAGATGGATTATATGCAGTCAGACTTTTAATTGTTATCTAAAGTTCATACATATCCATATCCTGAAAGCTGACAATATTAAATGGTAACACTAGAGGTCCTGTAATGGCTATTTAGGGAGTAGATTTCCCAAATTACTAAAATCAGTTCATTCACAGTTCAGTGTGTGGATTCTCTACAGTTGTAATTTGATATACCAGCAACAGCAGCTGAGGAAGAACAAAGACTGTACAGATATGTTTTTCCTCATTTATAAGTTGCTTTGAATAAATATGACGGACAATATTTTTTTTCACTGAACTTAAAAAAACTGAACTCGGTGGGTTGTTAACTTGTAGTATTGTTTTTTTTTTAAAGTTAGTTTGGGAACAATCAATAATTGGCTGACCCCCTGCTGTACCGCCGTAGACCACCTAGGGTCATGCGCCCCTCTGAAGACCCTACTATAGAGAAGGGTCTGAACAATTATAGTTTCATTTATTTATATAATAACACAAGGGGCTGAAATTTGAAAAAAGATCTTTCCAAGGACTGACCTTTGTTAAACACACATCCACACACATAACCTTCCAGATGTTTTCTGCTCTCATGCAGGGAAGATGTTAAAGACAGCTGGAAAGGTCTCATCCATCCCAGCACATTATTTGATCTGTGTTTCAGGCATTTCAAAGAACAAGCCACAGTAACAGCATCAGAAGTGGATGTTTTATTGCACTTTATGATGTAGAAAACATTCAATCAAGGCATAAATTCCACTAAGGTAAAATATGTTGTTTAATCAAATATAAGCTAAGGTATCTTTGTTCTTAAAGGCTAATTTCCTAGTATTGTCAAAAGAATTATCTGTAGAAATGATACCTTATACATGTTTTACAAGATTTAAAATGTAAACACAATCTGATTGATCAAACAGAGTTCTAATTGTGTTGATATGACAGTCCATCAGCATTGGGCTTTTTCAATGTATCTCTCCGCTTGTCTGTTTTTCTTTTAGACGCAATTTTAGTCTTTGCATTAATGGTGGGGATTTTTCATTGTCTCTTTCTGCAAGTTACATCATTACATGTGAGTCACTGAATCATTTATTCAAACAAATCATTCAGAAAGCTGATTCGTTCAGGAATGAAACACACAACCCCATCTCATACACTAAACAAAATTATAAACAACACTTTTGTAAATAGTTACGAATTGTCATAAAAATGTTGAAGCACCACAGCTGTCTTTTTCAGGCTTTGCCAGTAGGTGGCGCTATGCCTGTGACTGAATACTGACATACAGATGTCTTCAGGCCAGGACTCTTATCAAACATGTGAAGTTTGGGGCAGATCGGACATTGTATGTCTGAGTTACAACAACTTCCTGTTTCATGGCGAAACATCGACCGCCACGGACACGGCCTTCAGGGAAAACTCAAGATCTTCACAAATTAACGTCGCAAAGGCCTTTAGTTTAGACTGACCAAATATGATGATGTTCTGATTAAATCTCGAGGAGGAGTTTGTTAAAGTACAACGTTTGGAAATGGCAAAAACTGCAAAAATTTAGCAGAGAAAATTCTAAATATCTCACTTCCTGTTGGGTTTTCAGATTTTGCTCAAAGGGACTTTTTTGTATTGGGCTGTTACATGTGTCTACCGAATTTCATACTTATACGTGAAACGTAGCTTGAACGGCGCTTAATTGAAATTTTGTAGGTGGCGCTATCGAGCCATTTTGCCACACCTAATTCTGAAGCCCATATCAGATGTAAATTTTCACCACTTCTGACATGTGTGCAAAGTTTCATGAGTTTTTGAGCATGTTTAGGCCCTCAAAAATGCGATTCATTTCGGGGAAGAAGAATGATAGGCTGAGCAATTACAATAGGGTCCTCACACCATCAGTGCTCGGGCTCTAATTATCTGTTGCTACAAACCATCATAGACTTCAATAGACATGCAGTGGCCTTTTTATCCACCAGGGGAAATTCAATATTTAGCCATGATCATAACCTCCAGACTACAGGAAGTGGTTTTGATTAAGTCTCTACAATCAGAGGTCAAGAGTTTGACCACGTCAGGCTAGTAAGAAACTGTGCAAGGTTGTTGTCTTTAGCATATAGACAGAGATTTTTGTGTGTGTTTGTGTGGTGCTCAACCTCACATAAAAGCGTTTATAAACCATCATTAATGAATTAGACAGCTTTAAAGAGTGAGAGAGTCCATTTGTGTTTAACCTATACTTTGCAGTGTCCATTCTATAATCAAAGCTGAAAGACGCTTGTATTGAGGTAATTTGTTTGATTCATGCTGACTCCATGGATGTTCCCCAGTATATGAATCTTCTTACACATTGCACCCAATGTAATTATGGTCCTCTCACCACCCATAAGTTCAGTTTTCAGCCCATGACAGTCTTACAAATTACAGCAAAACTAGTGGACCAAGAGTTGTTATTGCCAGTGTGTAATGGACCGAGAGTTATTATTATAGAAACATTTTACCCTTGCACTATCATTGTTGCTCAGCTAGCATTTTATGACTGCAATTAATCACTTTTCACATTTAGAAAATGATATTCAGTTCAAGTAAGCCAAATAGGTTTCTTGTAAGAGCCATTTTGAAGAACTCACAAGCAGATAAAAGGCATGCCAGCATGGAAATGAAAAATAGCACGCTTCAGTATTGCCAACTAAGCCATTCAGGGACAACGGCAAACATTAAATCAGCTGAAGTAACAGAACATATTGTGAGAAAACTCCATTAATTGATTTGAGTATATGTACCATCTAGTAATGGAGCCAATACTGAATCAATAATTACCAAGCAAGTGTGCACCGCAAAACAGTTTTGTCTGAATAGATGGGTGTCTATTCTTTGAGTTAGGTACCTTAGGCAGTTTTGCACTGCTTTGCTCACTGTAATTTGAAAGCAAATGGTTAAGAGTATGCTGAAAGACTAATGTGATTTCAATGGATTTGCCATTGATAAGATAAAGCCTTCGGTTGTTTCATGTGGCCTTTAGCAAGACCTTCATATGCAGGTTTTTGTCCTATTGACCCCCAGTACCCTGAGGCTGATGAATACGTGAGATACACCATGCAGACCAGAATGTACTGACAAGTTCTGCACCTTTTGTATGATGTACGTAATTAATTTCCAAAACCTGATGTTCCGACAAGTGCTATTAAAATGTATATGAATGGTTATCTTCTGTTAATAACTCTGAGTCACTTGTGGTCATAAAATACTTTTATTTCAAACGTAGGTGCGTGTCTGAATGGGATCACAATGTTATTTTTCCCATTTCATAATATGAATCTCGTTCTTACTGTCTGTCATTTATTTCTCTGTCTGCAATCTCTAACCAAAAATGTATCCTGACACGAAAATGCTTTGTTCTGAACATGATGTTCTTCTTCTAGTGGCTTCTGGTTAAAATAATATATATAATCTTAATATAAATATATAAGATTCAAGACAACTTTTGAGCCCACCATCAAAGCAATAATCTTGTTGACTTTAAATTATTCTTTGTTTATTTCTATATTCTACTAAGTTCTTTTTCTGGGTTGTAAAATGGCTTTGGAGGTATTTTTAGTATGAAAACCACTAAAATACATTTTAATTAAAATGACTTTAAATTGAACTTACGTCTATTTACTTCAATACAATGTAAGTTTCTTCAGATAATATTTTAAAGTGCCCCTATTATGCTATTTTAAAGGTTTCTAATTTAGTTTTGGGGGTCTCCTACAATAGGTTTGCGTGCATCAAAGGTAAAAAAACACTTTAATTTTCTCATAATATACATTGCACATCACCTAATTTCTCAAAGAATCTGAAAACGGTTCATATAAAGATTCAAGGTGTGTTGGACATCGGCTGCGGCTGGATGTAACCGATCTGAGAGAGTTGCAGCGTGCAGGCAGGGAGGAGCTGCAAACGGAGGCGTGAAGTCGGACACTTTCTGCTTCCCATAGTGATGCTCGCGCTGTTTGCATACTTTATCACAGCTGTAAAATAAAATAAAAGTAAAATAAATGCAATATAATGCACATATCTTTCAGAGACATTGTCATGTAATATTTCATGTACTGCTTAATACAGTGTGTGTTTGTACAAGAATAAAGTTCAACATAAGTGAACTATCATGAAGTGGGGTCTACTTTTTTATCAGTTTTATTTTGATAAGCATGACACAATATAACATCGCGACTACATGAAAAGAGGTTTTACTGTTATAAAATACAGATTTGTAAGCATTAGTGGAACTGAAGGTTTTATATGAATTTATATATAAACACAAAATACACATGCTCGTTGTAATGCGGTGAATCCAGCCAATCGTGAAACAGTGAAATGTCATCAGAGCTCGTGCAGTCGCTTTGGAGAACCTGTGCAGAATGAACCAGCCAGCTGCTCTCGAATCACTCTCACGGCACTTTGATGGCACACATCACTGTCACGTGGTGTCGGCGCTGCTTCAAGTCAGCTGCTGATCGGTCTGCGCGGCTCTGTATGAAGTCAAACAGGCCTTCAGTCTCTTTAAACCCTTCCTTTCTGAGAGCCTACGCTGCTCTGATTGGTCAGACGGCACAGTCTGTTGTGATTGGTCTACTGCTTACAGTGCATTGGAAACAAAAAGGCCATTACCATAATCTGAATTGCAGCTCCAGAGGCTTTCTCGGCACTTGGGGTGCGTCTCAATCAGCTCCTTAGTTCAGTAGTCAGGGCACTGATCAGGAAGTCCACCCATTGACTTATTCCCTGATCAGTGCCCTGACTACTGAACTTGAGATGCACCCTAAATACACAGTGATACAAACAGTAACAATGGAGGTTTTATCGTCTCATCCTTTGGAAGTACATGCAAAGTGTATTTGCAGCTCTGAAAACCCGGGGCTGGAGTCTTCTTTTTACATGTCGACAAGAATCAAACTCTTCCAGATTGCCTCAGATACAACTACAGTATTTGAGGGTCAAAGTAGACATTGTTTGCGGGCCGCCAATGAAGACCATAGGCTGGAATTATGCAAATGTGTTACATTATTATGTAGGTTTGTAACAGGAAGTAAGATTGATTGAAGATTGAATTGACGACTCGTTGCGACAGTTCAGAATCAATTCTTTCTTTTAGGAGACCTAGGCGCTCTTTCAAGTGCCCCTATTATGGTTTCTTGAATATTCCCTTTCATGCTGTGTGTAATATTGCAGTTTGTGAATGTAAATCACAACAGACTGGGCAATCTGGTTAATCAGAGCAGAGTAGACTCGTGGAAAGGAGAGATTTAGAGAGACTGATTCATCCAGTCAGAATGATTGAAAAATGTGGTAATGTGCATATGTATATTATGAGGAAATTAAACAGTTTTTTTTTTCCTTTGATGCATGTAAACCTGTTGTAAGAGACTCCAAAACAAAATTAGGAGCCTTAAAATAGAACAATAGGCACTTTAAAACTTTGCAGACCTTTTACATTCACAAACAGCTATATTACACACTACAAAAGCTTTTATTTTTTATTCTATTTTTGGAAAACTGGAAATGTTGTCCAAGTCGTCCTGTTGTGAGCAAGTGACCAAGATCAGCCTTGTTGTAGTCCATGGGAACCTGTGGTTTCTCTCATACTTCTTGACCCCTCCACACCACATCACATTGGCATTCTGTTTGGTGGGCCAGGCAATAGAAGGGGGGAGCATTTTTTTTTTTTTTTTTAAAGCCTTGACATTTTTATGCGAATGTGGTGAACCACATTTGATTTGTGAAAGATTAATGGCTGGGTGGAATTTTGGGCTGCAGATCAAATGGTTGGTTTTGCATGTCTCTTGCTTTCAAACCAAAGATTCAGCCTGTGGCCATACAGAGGATAAAGGTTCACAGCAGGAATTATTTCTAGACCTATTTACACAATATTGATGGTTATTTTATGTGATTCAGGCTATAGTTTTGTAATGTTTTAAGAATTAACTTGACAGAAACGCATACGTCTTTCAAGTAATTCAGATATTTAGAGCAATTACATATTCCTTTTGTTTCGTTAACATTTCTAAGTGACAAGACATTTCTGAAATGATGGCATAATCATGCTGATATGCAAAAAATCCATGCATCTACGTGTGCCATCACTGAATAGTTGGAGTTGACAATCTTAAAGTGATTGTAAGACTCCAAGAATCCATCTGGCACCTTGGTTTCTTCCACATCTGCCTCGTAGAGAAGACATTTAGTTTGCACTCATCTGTAAGTGCTTTGATAATTGGTTAAGGAAATAGCTTTAGTTGTTTTCCTTACTGTGAATGTCACAGAGACAGATCAGTGGAAGACTCTGCCCTTTTAGAAATCATATTACTGAGACCCTTGATTGCTTTATTTAAATGAGCGAACAAAAACAGATGTATAACGCCAAACCTGTCTGTGTCTGCAGTAGTTCTACCCACAGCTCATTCCTTGTGTCTTGTTTCAGCTCCAATGGGATCTTATCCAAAATTCCTCGATCTAGAGCAAACAAATGAGAAATCAGCAAAAACCCAAAAACAGAATATAGCAAAACAAAATGAGCCTATTATTGCGATGCAGACTACATGAAACCATGCTGATCAACAGAGACCACATTCCAATCCACAGAGATCCACTTCTGGATCAGCATGACCATGTGCATGCCAGGATAAATACCTGTTTTTACTTCTTGTGCCAGAAGGAAAAAATATGCATCTGGGTTGATTTGTAATGTCTGGCAAGTACTGAACAATGTTCCACATCTTTGGAAAATTGGGAGCCACTGTCTTTTCCTGACTTGTGCCCTTTGAGTACTCTGGGGATCTAAACCAAAATTGCTCTCTGTCCAGTCTCAAAGTTTTGATAAATATTTTCATTTCAGGCTGCAATTTTGTTATAATTTCTTTAATAAACATCTTACCATTTGGCCTACACCCTCATCCCACAGTCTAACTTCATTAGAGTCAAACTTTATTAAAGATTACTCATCCTCAGCAAATTGAACATATTAAAAATAATATATTTTTATTCCAAGATGTCTACCACTATAACTCTGCAGCACTACTAGTGGGACTCAAACTTAATAAATAATAATTCATATTAAAAGAATAGCTAACCCAAAAATGAAAGTTCTGTCAACATTTATTTTAATTGTATGGAAAAGAGCCGTTTGGATATGCTTCTGTGTTCAACAAAAATAAAGGAATTCATAAAGATTTAGAATGACGTGAGCGTTGAGTAAATAATGTTTTTTTTTTGTTTTTGTTTTTACTCTTCCTATAAATTTAAGTTTCAAATGTGTTGAGCAGCTGTTTATCAGCTATTCCTTTGTATTAAAGAATAAATTCCTGTTAAAATTAAAATGAATATGTCTACATTTAAGACCCGCACAATTACTCTTAGCACTTAGAAAACGTATCTTTGAGCACATCCTTGATTTCCAACATTAATGCATTTTTATTTTTTTATTTTATCTTGATTGACTCTTTGGTGTGCTTTTCAAACAATATTCTGCTCTCAGTTTGTATGTTCAGTTATCCGCATGATTGACATGGCAAGAGCGGAAGCGGCATGTGTTTTTTGTTTTCTAAATAAATAAAGCTTTGGTTGCTGTCAGAGCTTTCAGACTTGGTCTTGGTGACTGAAATCAAACAGAATCCAAATGGCTACATTCACAAGATTATTAAGTGAATGGGTGTTACTATATATATATATATACATCTCAGTTGTGTTTGTTAGATTTGTTTTCATGGACTTTTAATTTGTTTTCATTAATCGCATGTGTTCCTTTGTCTGAATTTCCCGCCACTCATCAGTTTCCATGGACACTAATCTTCATCACAGCTGTTCATCATTTAGTTAATCACCATGTGTATTTAATTCTCCATTCCAGGCAGTTTTTTGAGCCTGTAAGTTGTGAATTCTAACCATTGCGAATGGCTTTGTAGCGTTCCAGGCAAAGTCGCACCAAATTGCCTGAGTGCAAGGAATTGTGGTGGCTAGATGTAAACAAAGCATGGTGGACTGTATTGGGCTTATGCTCATTTACAATCATTTCTATTGCCAAAGGTGTTTGTCCTTTGGCAAATGGAGAAATGGAGGAGAAAAAATGGCACATACGGCAGGAGAAGCTGTTATACCTTTTATTTTGTTATTTGTATATCCGTAGGGGCTGCCATTGTTGTTTTGGGGGCTATGTGACGTCAGAGCTCATAACTGGGAGTACATCAATCCAGTACGAGTTCACGGGTGGGAAGTCACGGGTTTGACTGCCGTTCCAGTGCACTTTCAAGGGTAGAAGGTTGGAAAAACGCAGGTTACGGGTTGCCTGGAATGCGGCATAAGTTTCTTACCTTCATTCATTTGTCCGGTCTTGTTTAATGCTGCGTTCCAGGCAGGCTTTTAGCTCGTAAGTTACGACTTCAAACAACGACTCACGACTTTGTAGCTTTCCAGGCAAAGTCACGCCAAACTTCCTGAGCGCAAGGAATTGTGGTAGCTAGATCTAAACAAAGCATGGCAGACCATACAGGGCTTCTATCACCAAAGGTGCTTACTCCTTGCTTATTTGATAACTCCTTGCTGATTTGTTAACCTCTTACTCAAATGGCGCCGCTGTGTTTGGTCGCCGTTCAGGTCGCTCCGCGAAGACTGTGCTTTTATTTACTATTTTACTTTCTTTTACTCTCAGTTTTTACAAACTTATCATCTGCATTGATCTACTACGACAGCAAAACTCTTTTGGACATTGGTTACCTCTACACTGGACTGTTTCAGGACACTTTCGCCGATCCTCTGTGGCCATCTGAGATTCTTCGGAACGCCGAGTTGAACAATGGCCAGAGCCAGCGGCGTAGAACAAAGAAACACCGTGGGAAACGCGCTGGTATCCGTAACAGACTGAGGAAAAGGGCATTCAGACCTCCTCTCCCGAGCATTCTTCTAGCAAATGTTCAATCCTTGGATAATAAGATGGACGATCTTAGAGCCAGGATAAGTTTTCAACGGGACATGAGAGACTGTAATATCTATTGTTTGTCTGAAACATGGCTCACGCCTGCGGTCCCGGACACAGCTGTGATGCCGTCGGAGAACTTCTCTGTTTTTCGGATGGACAGAACAGCCGAGGCCGGTAAATCCAAAGGCGGTGGAGTGTGTTTCATGATCAACAAGAAATGGTGCGATCCCAGGAACATCACCATTCTCTCGCGGTCCTGCTCGCCTCATCTGGAACATTTAACAATCATTTGCCGTCCATTCTATCTGCCTAGGGAGTTTTCTGCGGTTGTCGCGACCGCCGTTTACATTCTACCGCAGGCAGACACAGCGCTGGCTTTATCTGGCCTTCATGATGTTGCCAGCGGCGTCATAAACCAACATCCCGGCAGCGGCATTCATTGTCGCGGGCGATTTTAACAAAGCAAACCTAAAGAAAGTCCTGCCAAACTTTCATCAGCACGTCTCCTGCCCCACACGAGGAGCAAACACACTGGATCACTGCTACTCTCCGTTTAAGAACGCCTATAAAGCGCGGTCACTTCCAGCGTTGGCAAATCGGATCATGCCGCCATTTTCCTCACTCCCGAATACAAACAAAAGCTCCTCCAGGAACCCCCGGTGAGGCGGGAAGTTAAGCGTTGGTCACCCCACTCAGAGACCGCGCTACAGGCAGCTCTGGGCGATGTGGATTGGGACATGTTCCGAGCGAGTTCAGCTGGCGTGGCGAGTTCACAGACGTGGCGCTTTGCTTCATCAACACGCTTACAGAGCAAGCCACGCAAACAATAACAATAACGTCCTTCTCAAATCAGAAACCGTGGGTGGACAATTCAATCCAGCGCTGCAGTGAACACACGCGCACTGCCGCTTACAACGCCGGTCTCCTATCGGGAACATGAATGAATACAGATCGTCCTGCTATGCTCTCAGGCGAGCAGTTAAAGCCGCAAAACTCCGTTATAAAGACCGAGTGGAGTCTCATTTCCAACTCAACGACTCGCGCGCATGTGGCAAGGTCTGAGGTCCATCTGCTCCTTTGGATCTAAATCCTCTGCAGAGGCAAGCGTTGATCCGTTGCTCGTGAACGAGTTAAACTCTTTCTATGCTCGCTTTGACTGTAACCGCTGACACGCGACTCCGCCAAGTGGCGCGTTAGAGGAAATTACTCAGAGCAGCAACAATCACGTGATCTCTGTCTCGGAGGATGAAGTTCGGAGAGCACTCAAGCGTGTGGGCGTTAGGAAAGCTGCCGGGCCGGATGGTATTTCAGGTCGTGTTCTGCGGTCCTGTGCTGATCAGCTCACCGGGTTGTTTACATCTATCTTTAATGAGTCCTCGCTACATCTGTGGTCCCCACCTCCTTCAAAAATCCACCATCATCCCTGTCCCTAAGAACAGTAAACCCTCTTGCCTAAATGACTATCGTCCAGTGGCTCTCACGTCTATAGTCATGAAGGTCTTTGAGAGACTCATTAAAAACACCATTTGCGCCTTCATTCCTGACACTTTGGACCCTCTTCAGTTTGCCTATCGTCCCAATAGATCGACTGAAGATGCCATCTCTCATGTCCTCCACTCCTCCCTCACTCACATCGACAGCAAAAGTGGGAACTACGTAAGACTGCTATTTATTGACTATAGCTCAGCCTTTAACACCATAGTTCCCACCAAGCTAACCTCCAAACTCCTGGATCTCGGCCTGAATCCTTCTCTCTGCCACTGGATTGAGGACTTCCTCACTGGCAGGCCTCAGGTGGTGAGAATAGGCCAGTCCACCTCCACCTCCATCACCCTGAGTGTGGGAGCTCCACAGGGCTGTGTCCTGAGCCCCTGCTCTACTC
The DNA here is from genome assembly GCA_018749465.1 of Paracanthobrama guichenoti. Taxonomy (NCBI): domain Eukaryota; kingdom Metazoa; phylum Chordata; class Actinopteri; order Cypriniformes; family Gobionidae; genus Paracanthobrama; species Paracanthobrama guichenoti. Next base: position 9,515,982 of record CM031948.1, on the reverse strand, counting down.
TCTCTACACGCATGACTGTTTGTCCACACACAGCTCCACCTCTATCATCAAATTTGCTGATGATACTGTTGTCCTGGGCCTCATTTCCAACAACAATGAGACGGCATACTTGGACGAGGTGGAGCATCTAACATCATGGTGCCAGGACAACTGTCTCTCTCTGAATGTTGGCAAGACCAAAGAAATGATTGTGGACTTCAGGAAGAGACAGCAACGGACATACTCCCCCTCATGATCAGCGGGTCACCAGTAGAGAGAGTGAGCAGCTTCAAGTACCTGGGAGTAAACATCTCCGAGGACCTGACCTGGACTGCTCACATTCAGACACAGGTGAAAAAGCCAGGCAAAGACTGTACCACCTGCGCCAGCTGAGGAAATTCAGGGTTTCACCAGCTATCCTGAAAACTTTCTATTTAGGGGCGATAGAAAGTGTTTTAACTCAGTGCATCACAGCGTGGTATGGGAACAGCACCAGTCATGACCGCAAAGCCCTGCAAAGAGTAGTGCGCTTATCCGAGCGTATCTCAGGGTCAGCTCTCCCGTCTCTGCAGGACGCCTACACCAAACGCTGCAAAGGTAGAGCTACCAAGATCATCAAGGACTCTAATCACCCTGCAAACCCTCATTTCACGCTGCTACCATCTGGTAAGCGCTTCCAAGCCTGATGGCCAAAACTGAGAGACTCAGGAGGAGCTTCTTCCCCAGGCCATCAGACTCCTGAACTTAACATCACGTGACTTCACGTCCAGGATAAACATCGATATACTGACATTGCACTGCACTTTCTGTTCTCGTTGTTACTGTGTAACAACCTGTCATAAACCTGTTTGCACATTATACTCTTATACATTTGTTAACCACATATTTATAAGTCTACAGTTTACTCACTGCAAAGTCTACTTCAATTATTTTATTCCACTTTATCCTTATTTGTTACTTTTTTTTTTTCTCTTGACTTGATTATTTATAATTCTACAGATATAGACATATATATATAGTACTTTTTTATATATCCTATTTCTATTATAATTTCTTCCTTGTGTTTTTAACTGTGAATTTGCACTGTCCATGGAGCGGACCTGTTTACATTTCACTGCCGGTTGTATATTCTGTATATAACTGTGTATGTGACAAATAAAAGTCTTGAATCTTGAATCTTGAGGGAAACGGATGAGAAAAAAAAATGGTGCATAAGTCAAGAGAAGCTATTATACTTTTGATTTTTAGTTATTTGTATAATTGGAAATGTATTTGGTATTAATTTATTCTTACACTTAATGGACTGACCCAGGACACAGCCAGAGCCCATCCCACCACCACCTTCGATCGTGGAGACTTCACTAGAGCCCCTCACAGACAGAAAGCGACTGCCCGCCACAATGAGTGAGCCAGAGCCCAGAGAGGAAGGGACAACGCTGACCATTGAGCCGGTGCCCTAGAGTGAGTCTGACCAAGGGTGTGAACCGGGTCATTCTTCAATTGGGCTGGCAAATCAAATCAAATCACCTTTATTTATATAGCGCTTTTAACAAGTCCAATTGTTTCAAAGTAGCTTCACATTGTTAACAGGAAAATAATGCAACGGAATTTGTACAGCCGTTCTGGTGAAACGGTGATGTTATCCAGCTAATTTCAAGTATCATATAGTGTCAATGCGGGCAGATCGGTAATATAGATGAAATTTAGGTGTCCCCAACTGAGCAAGCCAAAAGCCAGAGGCAACGGTGGCAAGGAACCAAAACTCCTTCAGGGTCAGAATGGAGAAAAAAACCAGGAGAAACCAGAGAGAAACCAGGCTCAGTTCTCCTCTGGCTGACGAACAAACAGTGTATGATTATAATTCTGGCAACATAGCAGGTCTTAATTCATATTAGCTAAATAGATATTCATAAGATTATTCGAAAGATTGGAGTCGTCACGCCGAAGACGGGTTTAATGAGGATGTTGTGCCGATGCAGCATTTACGGGGGGGGGGAGTTTATTTGACATGCTCTCTGCAGACATTTCAGGGATGCGTTGGTCATGTCCAGGCGCTGGTCCACCATCCGGCTGACTGCAGTAAACCTTGGGATAAACAGAGAGACTAACATTAGCGTAGATGCCATTCTTCTTATGATGTAACGAGTACATCAGGTGTTATGGGAAGTGTTCCCGGTTCCGGCTGACCTAGTTAATGCAGCCTAACAATCATTTACTGATTTGAATAATAGAAATTGATAATGTTTTATGTGTAAGCCATAGTAAAGAGATGTGTTTTTAGTCTAGATTTAAACTGACAGAGTGTGTCTGCTTCCCGAACAATGCTAGGAAAACTGCCGCCTGCAGTTGATTTTGATATTCTAGGTATTATCAACTGGCCAGAGTTTTGAGACCGCAATAGACGTGATGGACTATAATGCGTTAAGAGTTTGCTCAAGTACTGGGGAGCTAAACCATTTAGTGCTTTGTAAGTAATAAGCAAGATTTTTAAATGTATACGATGTTTAATAGGGAGCCAGTGCAGTGTTGACAGAACCGGGCTAATATAGTCATACTTCCTTGTTTTAGTAAGAGCTCGAGCTGCTGCGTTTTGGACCAGCTGGAGTTTGTTTATTAAGCGAGCAGGGCAACCACCCAGTAAAGCATTACAATAATCTAGCCTTGAGGTCATGAACGCATGAATTAACTGTTCAGCATTTTGCATCGAAAGGATGTGTCGTAATTTAGATATATTTTTAAGATGGGTCATTCTTCATTTGGGCTGGCAAATGAGAGGCAGAAATTGTAAAAATGCTTGTTTTTCTTTTAATTTAATGTATTGCTATGAATTTAAAATTAGTTTAATATGCTATATCCATTCAAATTTAAGCTTAATAACATTTTGATTTTTTTTTTATCATTTTAATCAAACACTGGTGAAACAACCACTTATGTCTATGGTGTTACCAATATTTGAAGTTAAATTTTGGTTTGTTCTAAAATTAGCAGGGATATGCAACTTTAGGTAATAATAAATAAATAACTTTAAGGACTCAGTTTCATTGATCATTTAAATTTCTTTTTATTTCTTTTTTTATTTTTTTTTAAGAAATGTTTCATTCATCTTGGCCCCTAATTTTGCCAAAGAATTGTTTCTTTAAAAAAAAAAAAAAAAAAAAAAAAAATTGGATATACATAAAAAGGCAGGAAAAATGGTCTGTGCTACCTTTATAGTCTTTATTCTAAAAGTTTAAATCCACTTTACAGTTTAAAAACATGAGATTATAAGATTAAATTGCTCTGAAGGAAAGACATTTCAGCTAGGCCTACATTTTGAAGTAACACCACAGATTTAATATTGCATAAAAGGTTTGTGGAGTTACTATAGAGTCTGTGGTGTTACTATAGAGTCTGTGGAGTTACTATAGAGTTTGTGGTGTTACTATAGAGTCTGTGGAGTTACTATAGAGTCTGTGGAGTTACTATAGAGTCTGTGGTGTTACTATAGAGTCTGTGGAGTTACTATAGAGTTTGTGGTGTTACTATAGAGTCTGTGGAGTTACTATAGAGTCTGTGGAGTTACTATAGAGTTTGTGGTGTTACTATAGAGTCTGTGGAGTTACTATAGAGTTTGTGGAGTTACTATAGAGTCTGTGGAGTTACTATAGAGTCTGTGGTGTTACTATAGAGTCTGTGGTGTTAACAGGAAAGACAGTAACACAACAGACACATTTGCCTAAATCCGGACTTTTCTACAATGGAGGCTGCCATCATGATGATTTCAAGGTCAGGGGACATTTTGGAAATATTAATATGTATTTATCAATTTTGATTAAAATATGTAAAATCTGCACGTTATCAACATATAGAGTCTGTGGTGTATAGAGTCTGTGGTGTTATAGAGTCTGTGGTGTTACTATAGAGTCTCTGGAGTACTATAGAGTCTGTGGTGTTACTATAGAGTCTGTGGAGTTACTATAGAGTCTGTGGTGTTACTATATAGAGTCTGTGGTGTTACTATAGTCTTTGGAGTTACTATAGAGTCTGTGGTGTTACTATAGAGTCTGTGGTGTTACTATACTATAGAGTCTTTGGAGTTACTATAGAGTCTGTGGTGTTACTATAGAGTCTGTGGTGTTACTATAGAGTCTTTGGAGTTACTATAGAGTCTGTGGAGTTACTATAGAGTCTGTGGTGTTACTATAGAGTCTTTGGAGTTACTATAGAGTCTGTGGAGTTACTATAGAGTCTGTGGAGTTACTATAGAGTCTGTGGAGTTACTATAGAGTCTGTGGTGTTACTATATAGAGTCTTTGGAGTTACTATAGAGTCTGTGGTGTTACTATAGAGTCTTTGGAGTTACTATAGAGTCTTTGGAGTTACTATAGAGTCTGTGGTGTTACTATAGAGTCTTTGGAGTTACTATAGAGTCTGTGGAGTTACTATAGAGTCTTTGGAGTTACTATAGAGTCTGTGGTGTTACCAGGAAAGACAGTAACACAACAGACACATTTGCCTAAATCTGGACTTTTCTAAAATGGAGGCTGCCATCATGATGATTTCAAGGTCAGGGGACATTTTGGAAATATTAATATGTATTTATCAATTTTGATTAAAATATGTAAAATCTGCACGTTATCAACATAACACCACAGACACTAATAAAGTGCGACACATTTATTTAGCCAACTTTAAGAAATTTAATAAGAAAGAATGTCCTCACCATGCACCCCTCAGATCAACCAGAACCTGCAATGACCTTTACACACAAAGTAGTCCAAATAGATTTCCCCCTTTTCTTAAAGGGGCGACATCCACTGTTGTAACACCACTTTTACTGTAATACTTTTTTCCTAGATGACAAAGTGTTTTTTTAAACAACTTGATAAAATTGCACATGTTAAATAAAACCTATATTCACAATATAGCCACTTTATTTGTGTTAAAAATGTTATGTTGTTGCAATTGCTTTCCATGATACCTCTCTGAGGTATGGCGAGGACATGCATATTTTGTTACAAATGCAATCTCTCAAACTCAAATATGTATTTTAAAACAAAAATGTATCTATTAATAGTGCACAAATTGTGTTTATCCTACAGAATACATATATATTTATATAAATATAGAAAATATTTATTGGTATTTAAAGTTTATTTCAACTGTTGTAAAGTAGAGGGACACCACTTGCCACCACAAATAAAAAATGACCCAGCCAGTGACATCAGTGGCAGAGGGAATTCTGGTGAAATTGGACAATGAGGATTTGGACATGGAGGTACTGCCTCCCAGATATTATCTGTCTGTTCTCCGCCTCTGTCCTCTGTTACACCGGTTTCGCCCTCAGTCCTCGGGCACTCTGGCTCCGCCTCGGGAACTCATTGCCGAGGCTTCGCCTAGGTTTCCAGTGCCAGCGATGTTGCTCTGTACCATCAGCTCTCTGTCTGCGTTCTGGGATACTTTGTCTCCGTTGGTTGTCACCAGGATGTCGGCAGCCACAGCAACACCTTGGCTCCTCCCTCCGTCGACTCCACTGCAGGCTGTCATCACTGCCATGCTCTGGGTCTGCTGCATCGGGCACTCTCCATCATTGCCGCAGAGGTTTCTTCATTTTGTTACCAGCCCTTCGCCGCCTTCTATCATCATCCCTTCGTCTGCTCCTGTCACCACCATTTCCACACTGCAAGGTCGCGCCTTCTAGGACAGGGCGTTCTGTTACAATATATCAGTTGTTGGTTAGTTTTATTTTCATGGACACTTTATTATTATTTTTTTTTTCTTAATCATGTGTTCCTTTTGTTTTGAGTTTCCAGCCACTCATCAGTTTCCATGGACACTTCATCACAGCTGTTCATCATTTAGTTCATGTCTATATAAGTTTCTCACCTTCACTCAGTGTTTGTCCGGTCTCATTTAAGTTGGCGTGTGTGTAAGTTGCATCAGTTCTGAACCTTCTGTTGATTAGCTTGTTGGATTTTTATCAAACTCTGTTTTGAATCATCTTTGTGTATTCCTGCACCCTTGCTGACAATGGGGAAAATCTCTGCTGTAGCTATAAGCCTTGACTCCTGGTTGACATTTCTGAACACCACGTCTTTAACTTGACAAAGAAAATTACACTCTTCATCTGTATATTTTAATGTTCCAGTGTCAATAGTCTAATAATGAGCTTCTCACAAGCAAAACCCCTGTCTGATGACTGTAATAAATGTATTACTCATTGTTAGTTCATGTTCGTTAATGCATTAAAATTAATGTTAACAAATGAGACCTTATTGTAAAGTGTTCACTTTTTTTTTTTTTTTTTGCTACTACGGTCATCTTTGTTTAAAGAAAAGAACCAACCAAAGAAGATAAATAATACTTGAAACCTCCATTTTAATTTAAATAATTCATGTTTTTTTTTTTTCTTATCTGGGGCAGGTAATCACCCAAATTACTTCATTATACAATCTTGCAAATTTGCATCAAATCAAAGGCAAATAGGGCACACTTTACACATACCTAAAGTCATTTTCTTTCTTTCTTTTTTTTGTCCTTTTTTTTTTTTTTTTTTTTTTTTTACACATACCTTAAAGTATTGGCTACATTCTATTTCCACTATTCCCACCAAAAAGATACAGGTCATGGAACAGACTTTGACCTTTTTTGACAGCAACATTTTTGTGCCTCATGGGCAAGTTGTCACAATATAACCTTTCACTGAACAGCCTTTTATAGGCTTTTCAGATAAATTTAAACAGTAAAATGACAAAAAACAATTCATTTCACTTGTCCCAACTTGTTCTGAGAACCGATCCGTCCTAATATACATATTTTTCTATAGCGTATTACATAAATACCATATTACACATTGTATAGTCTTGTCTAAATGTATTTCTGTATTTATTTACTGTGTGTTGTTTACACTAACTATACCAATTTTAGTTTGGAGGACAGAATGTACAAAAGACATTGTATTGAATGTGTTGAACTAACAAACAAGACCACTAAAATGGGTCTGTGCTGCCCATTTGGGTCCCACCTAGTGGCAAGTGCAATCCAACATAAAAATCCATGTGGGCAATTGACACGGGGCCATTATGGAACCCACGGACAATCCCATACAGAGCCCATTTTTCAGCTCATTTCAAACCACATGGGCCCCATATACAAATGTTGTCTGGGTTAAAGCTGGGACCAAGATGGGTCTTGTGCGTGTTGCCCACTTGGGTCCCACCTAGTGGCAAGTGTAATCCAATACGAAATCCATGTGGGCAATTGACACGGGGCCATTATGAAACCCACGGACAATCCCATACAGAGCCCATTTCTCAGCCCATTTCAAACCACATGGGCCCCACATACAAATGGTGTCTGGGTTAAAGCTGGGACCAAGATGGGTCTTGTGCGTGTTGCCCACTTGGGTCCCACCTAGTGGCAAGTGTAATCCAATATGAAATCCATCTCAAGCCCATATGGGCCCCACATACAAATGTTGGCGAATTTTGTAAATAAAAAGTAAATTCTCTTACTGAGAAATAGCCTGTGTGACAACCATCCCCATTCAATTCTTCTGCATATTGTTGAGAGTTTTGATTTAATTAAATCATATTCAATATATTATTAAAGTGCTTAAAGGCATATTCGCTGTTCAGTCTTTGAGAAGAAATCATTGCTTTATACACCCATGGTAACTTCTGTCTGTGGTCAACATGTTTTCTCTTGCCTTCTTTAATAGTCTCATGTGAAAATTTGTGCTGTTAGTCAAAGTCCAAACCACAAGTGTGGAGCCACTCTAGTTTGCCAGGTTGAAAAAAATTAAGCAAACACAGACACCTGTCTTCGATCTACAAAAATCTGGTTTAGTGGAACATTTGATATGTTCAAGGTCAGACCTAAGAGAGAAAAGTGAATTTGAAAATGTTGAATGCAGGTAGGATGTCTGTATTTATCATTATTAATAAGTTAATCACTAGTGTTGTAGTACTCGAGACCGGTCTTGGTCTTGAGACAGGTCTTAAGACCATTTTTTGAAGGTCTTGGTCTTGTCTCGGTCTTGACCACATTTGTACACAGTCTTGTCTCGGTCTCAGACTTAGAGGACTCGGGATTGTGTTTCAAGACCACAACTGCTGGGATATCACTAAATTGCCGGTGCATTGTCTGATTTATTTATTAACATCATTAATGTGATTGGATGGAAAACTTACTGCTTCAGATGCAATCAAGAACTTATTTCTACTTTGATTTATTTATTGTGCCAGTTCAGAAATGAGGATTGTGTCAAAAATTACACCAAAATTAATACAAATGCTCACAAAATTCAAGATATTGTTGCAAAAAGGTCTTGTATGAGATCTGGATTTTTATATTATAACGTGATATAATAAAGCAATATCACGAGCAAGAGAGCTGTTTTCACAAATTTGAGCATGACTGCAAACATTATATTGCTTTTATACAAACATTAAAACAAATTAAAACATTATTCTCAACATTATTTATGCAAAAAAATGCTTTTCTTACTCATATTTTTGTCTTGTTTCTAGTCCAAACATCTAAAAATTCTTAAAACTAGAAGCATTTACTAGACAAGCGAAAGTTATTGTCTTGTTTTGGGGAAAATAACTCAAAATAAGTGAGTTTTTGCTTAAAATAAGCAAAATAATCTGCCAATGGGGTAAACAAAATAATCTTAATTCAAACAGAAAACAAGATTATTTTGCTTATTTTAATTTGCTCTTTTAATTTTGAGTTATTTTTTCCCAAAACAAGACAAAAACTTTTGCTTGTCTAGTAAATGCTTCTTAATGTAAGAATTTTTAGATATTTGGACTTAAAACAAGAAGAAAAAAAAAATAAGAAAATAATTTTTGCAGTGTGCATTTGTAATGTACTATTTCAGAGGCATCTTCAGTACTACCTCTGCAGTGCAAAGATGAATTTTGTTGTTAATGATTTCATTTGATTGGTATAACAGCTCTATAGTGTCTTATTTTAATTATGTTTATTGATTAAAAAATAAGTAATTTCTCAGGCAGTAATGTGGATCTTTATGAATTTAAGGAGTGCTGGTCTGGTCTTGGTCTTGACTCGGTCTCGCCCTGCCTTGGTCTTGGGCTCAACGCCTCAAAGTCTTGGTCTCGACTAGGTCTCGGATTAGGTGGTCTTGACTACAACACTGCTAATCACTTTTGAATAATTATTTCATTTATATCATAATAAGCCATCGTCTGAATTGCTCAAGTGTTAGTTTGCATAGGCTATGACTTCTATCTTCTCATTAACTCATATTCTTAAAAAAAATATAATAATAACATCATCATCTCCTCTCAAACACATCACCTCTCAAGTGGTAAGAGTGACTGACACTCACCTAAGAGCAGTGAACTTCATCAGGGAGGGGTTATATAGTCACCCGCATGTTTCCGTCAGAAACACACTGTACTGAAACGGCTGATCCGAGCGCGCGCGTCTGCTGGTGGAATGTAATTTAACTACGAATCTCTAAGTCTGCATTGCGTCATTTAAAACCATATTATCCTCTTATGGGAAACTATTTTTTTACCTAGGTGAATCTACTGATCTACATTTTTTCTGCTATTGAAGTAAAGATGACCAGGCGCTCGTATGGAATATATGGATATGACGATGCACCCTTTTTCTTCTACGTCCACCGGTTACTCATATAACTTTGTAATCTTTGTTATACATAATTAACATTTTTAACAGTAATTTACTTTTTTTGAGTTAACGGTTACGTTCAGTTTGTATGTCAAATGAAATATTTATTTTGTTTACAAAATAGAATACAAAATTAGTTTTTAACTTTTACACTCGCAGGCAGTCTTTGTGGTTTCTAACATTTTAATCACAATGGATATTCGTTAATGACGGTAAGCATTGCATTGGTCTTCACTGAGTTGTACAAAGATGCTGTGTCATAGGAACGTTGTTGTAAAATGCAACTTGTTTTTATCTTTCTGGGTTTTTAATGCATCCACGCAACCAACCATATGACTCACTGTTGCATTCTTCAAGGGAGCTGTTGACAGGACGAAAGAATAACATTGAGAGGTCAAACCCAGGCGAATGATCCTTGAGGAATGTTTTTAAACGATTTGTGGCTGCAGGAGGCTTTGTCAGTACATGTCTGTTTCTCTCAGCCATAAACATATGGTGTGGCCCTGAGGTCTCCCCTAATTTACCTTAAATTCTTCTAGGCCTATTTTTTAGATGACAATATCAAAGTATGGCATATTGAAGTTTGGGTGGGGCATATTAAAGGGATTTTTCTGATATTACAGATGGCATATTGGTATATTTTATCCAATACTTAAACCATCAAAATTAGCTTTTTTTGCCCTGAATACCAATACTAATGGTATTTAACTCTAATATACTGAAAACCACCACCATAATAATAGTAATGGTGGTAGAAAGCCACATGATGAATCAGAGTTCGTCGTAAGTGGCCTGTCTATAAGAAAGAAAATGTATAAAACACATGTTTTAAGTATTCAGTAAGTAGTGAGGTAGAAAGTGAGAGATTTTACATTTTAAATGCATAGATTTGATAAAAGTGAACTGGTATATCAGCATATCCACCTTATTTTGCTACACGGAAGCTACTTTCTGTGAATGTGCAAGACCTCTATAGGTAAATAACTAGAAGAATGACAAAGTGCAGTAAGCGGTAAAACTATTTGCACTACAAACCAGTATGTTTATGATTGATAAGTTGATGACACCAGAAGCTTCGAATATTTAAGGTACAAATGGCAACACCCACTCTTAAAAATGAGGTGAATAACCAGCTACATGTCCAGTTTTTTTGTTTTTTTTTAAAGAACATTTTTGGTTATACTGAACATTAAGAGAACATTACATCTTATCATTTTGCAGACATTATGGGAAAGTTACTTTGAACGTTCTCCTAACATTCTGAAACAAGTAGTTACATTTAAAAAAATGTTAGATGAACATCCAACTTAAACTATAAATAATGGTTTTGTACTAATGTTTTGAGAACATTATTAAAGAGATAAGGTTGAATAAACATTCTATTAATGTTACTTGAGTAACATTTGCCAGAATGTTCTGAGAATGTTCCCTATTAGCTGGGTAGATGGCCTTCAAGTTAACACGCTACAATCTAATTTAAATTTTGAATTAATGTGGTCTTTCAGATGATCTGTACTAAAATACATTTCTCCACTCTTCCAACAGCTCTACATGAAGATGGGAGCCCCGCAGCTAAACACTCCACTGAGTTAGCCATGCATCACGGCAATTCATCAGGCGCTGCGCCACTCAACCCATTTTCCAATCACAGTCAGTGGGAAGGACAGGCGACCTCTCCATCACTTGTCGATCCCGAGAATGTCACCTCGGAGAGACCTATCTTGAGCGGCCCCATAGCTGCAATGCTGTCGATGACCCTGGGGATCCTGTCTAACATTGTGGCTTTACTCATCCTGGCAAACGCATATGCCCGTCTACGTCGACGATCCAAAGCCTTTCTCCTGTTCGCCAGCTCTCTGGTGGCCACAGACTTTGCGGGACATGTCATACCTGGTTCAATAGTCATAAGGCTGTATCTTTCTGGAGGTGTACCCTCTGAAGAATACAACAGGGCGGACCCATTATGCCAGTTTTTAGGTGGCAGCATGGTGTTTTTCGGACTGTGTCCGCTCTTTCTTGGTTGTGCCATGGCAGCTGAGAGGTGTTTGGGTGTGACAAAGCCGCTGCTTCATGCTTCATTGGTTACGACAGCAAGGACTAAACTCTCTCTTTCTGTTATCTGGTTAGCAGCTCTTTGCGTTGCCCTTCTGCCCTGCTTTCAGCTGGGTTCATACACCTACCAGTACCCTGGAACCTGGTGTTTCATTAAAGTGCTGGAGGATACCAAGAAGGTGGACGTGGCTTTTGTTTTGTTGTTCTCAGGACTGGGGTTGACATCCCTTGCTGTTGCTTTAGTCTGTAACACCATAAGTGGACTGACTCTGGTGTTAGCGAGGATACGAAAGAAACCCTGTAACCGTCGATTAGCTAGATCCCATGATATCGAGATGGTGGTGCAACTTGTGGGCATAATGGTCACATCTTGTATCTGTTGGAGCCCTCTTCTGGTAAGTATGAGCAATGGCAATAATTCAGCTGGGGTTCTACACTCTGGCCCTTGAGGTCCATGCCCTTTCCTGCAGAGTTTAGCTGATCAAACTGTAACTTTCTAATAATCCTGAAAACCTTGATTAGCTTGTTCAGGTGTGTTTGATTACGGTTGGAGATAAACGCTACAGGAAAGTAGACCTTTAGAGGCAGAGTTGTGAAATCCTGCTTTAAGGTAAATTATGTTATGGAGAGTTTGGAGAGTTTGAGTAAATGTATATTGAAGCTCATTTAAGCATCAGAGTAAAAAACAAAATAAAAGGCAATTTATATCCCATAATTATATTTCACACTGTGATTTTATATATTGAGCCTACACTGTAAACCCTAATAAGTCTACTCAGATGATTTGAGGAAACTCATTTGAGGAGTAATGGTGCCTAAAAAAATCGTAATAGTTCATGTGATCGTGATTTTATGTCTCACAATTGACTATTTATTATTTTAAAGTTTATCTTATGATTACTTTTTAATTTTGTTTCTCTGTTGCGGAGACAGGCTTTTGTATCTAAATGCTTGGCCACATGTACAACAGCAATAATTTTTTATAAAGCATATTTAAAACTCAAGGTACAGATAAAAAGTTTCTAACCAATCATTCTGTTTAAAGGTGGTAAGTGATATTTCTCAGTCATTGCTGAACATTGTTGATTTTTGAAATCAACCCAAACAAACACACTCCTCTCTTCATTGCTCTGCCTCAAAAGCTCACTCTCCAATCCTAACCGCCCTGCTCTGCTCTGAGTCGGTCTCGAACCCCAATCGCTGGCATGCGAGACGAGTGTATTAACAAGGATGCTAAACAGTAAACATTGCCACTAGCAGTCATCAGCCTGTACAATTCTCACTAGCTGATCTCCGTTACACTTGCAATGTAAGAGTGGATGTCTATTTATCGTAGCAGAAGCGCAACAAAATGATTCTTCACGACAAGGAAGCATAAAAAAATAACATATATACACAAGAGTAAATGCAAACTGTTTGTTGTTAATTGCCAACAGCACAGCAGCTCTAGACAAACAATGACACTCAATACCAGTGTTACTCATGTATGGAGCAGATCAAAGCAACCTCTGCGTCTGTTTTCAGGCCTTCCCTCTTAGCTCTCTCCAGCGCTGGAAAGCTTGTCTAATATTAACGCAGGTCCTAAAGCTCTTGCCTGATCATAACCCTTCATTTTCCAGTGATATTCTTATGAGCTTTTCTCTTTTGTAATGTCTCTCATCCATCTCTTTCTACAGTCTTTCTTCAAATCTCCCTCTTTGCTCATTCGTTCTCCTCCACCGTCATTTGCTCCTTAATGCTGATTGGCTACACGTTTGTTTTTGTGTCGTCCGACAAACTTTCAAACAGCATTTTCGCTTACCCCACCTTTAAGAGCCAGAAAAGCACTAATGAAGGCATGCAAGACATGGGTTGTTTCTTATGGAAGCTTGTTTCCGGCACAGAATAAAAAATAAAAAAGGTAATTGCGAGAAAACCTTTTATCTCAGAATTGCATGATGCAGGCCTAAAGTCGCAATTTGCGAGTTATAAAGTCAGAATTGTGAGATATAGCTAAACTCACAATTGCATGTTATAAATTCAGAATTGTGAATTCTGACTTTATATCTCTCAATTCTGACTTTATATCTCAATTCTGACTTTATATCACACAATTCTGACTTTATATCTCAATTCTGACTTTATATCTCTCAATTCTGACTTTATATCTCAATTCTGACTTTATATCACACAATTCTGACTTTATATCACTCAATTCTGACTTTATATCTCTCCATTCTGACTTTATATCTCTCAATTCTGACTTTATATCACTCAATTCTGACTTTATATCTCTCAATTCTGACTTTATATCTCTCAATTCTGACTTTATATCTCTCAATTCTGACTTTATATCTCAATTCTGACTTTATATCTCTCAATTCTGACTTTATATCTCAATTCTGACTTTATATCACACAATTCTGACTTTATATCTCTCAATTCTGACTTTATATCTCAATTCTGACTTTATATCACACAATTCTGACTTTATATCTCTCAATTCTGACTTTATATCTCAATTCTGACTTTATATCTCTCAATTCTGACTTTATATCTCAATTCTGACTTTATATCTCAATTCTGACCTATATCTCAATTCTGACTTTATATCACACAATTCTGACTTTATATCTCTCAATTCTGACTTTATATCTCAATTCTGACTTTATATCTCAATTCTGACTTTATATCACACAATTCTGACTTTATATCACTCAATTCTGACTTTATATCACACAATTCTGACTTTATATCTCAATTCTGACTTTATATCACACAATTCTGACTTTATATCTCAATTCTGACTTTATATCTCAATTCTGACTTTATATCACACAATTCTGACTTTATATCACACAATTCTGACTTTATATCACTCAATTCTGACTTTATATCTCAATTCTGACTTTATATCTCTCAATTCTGACTTTATATCTCTCAATTCTGACTTTATATCTCTCAATTCTGACTTTATATCACACAATTCTGACTTTATATCACACAATTCTGACTTTATATCTCAATTCTGACTTTATATCTCAATTCTGACTTTATATCTCAATTCTGACTTTATATCACTCAATTCTGACTTTATATCTCTCAATTCTGACTTTATATCACACAATTCTGACTTTATATCTCTCAATTCTGACTTTATATCTCTCTTTATATCACACAATTCTGACTTTATATTTCTCAATTCTGACTTTATATCTCTCAATTCTGACTTTATATCACACAATTCTGACTTTATATCTCTCAATTCTGACTTTATATCACACAATTCTGACTTTATATCTCTCAATTCTGACTTTATCACACAATTCTGACTTTATATCACACAATTCTGACTTTATATCTCAATTCTGTCTTTATATCTCAATTCTGACTTTATATCTCAATTCTGACTTTATCACACAATTCTGACTTTATATCTCAATTCTGTCTTTATATCTCAATTCTGACTTTATATCTCAATTCTGACTTTATCACACAATTCTGACTTTATATCTCAATTCTGACTTTATATCACTCAATTCTGACTTTATATCACACAATTCTGACTTTATATCACTCAATTCTGACTTTATATCTCTCAATTCTGACTTTATATCACACAATTCTGACTTTATATCTCTCAATTCTGACTTTATATCTTAATTCTGACTTTTTATCACACAATTGACTTTATATCACACAATTCTGACTTTATATCTCAATTCTGACTTTATATCACACAATTCTGACTTTATATCACTCAATTCTGACTTTATATCTCTCAATTCTGACTTTATATCTCTCAATTCTGACTTTATATCTCAATTCTGACTTTATATCTCACAATTCTGACTTTATATCACTCAATTCTGACTTTATATCACTCAATTCTGACTTTATATCTCTCAATTCTGACTTTATATCACACAATTCTGACTTTATATCTCACAATTCTGACTTTATATCACTCAATTCTGACTTTATATCACACAATTCTGACTTTATATCTCAATTCTGACTTTATATCACTCAATTCTGACTTTATATCACACAATTCTGACTTTATATCACACAATTCTGACTTTATATCACACAATTCTGACTTTATATCTCTCAATTCTGACTTTATATCTCTCAATTCTGACTTTATATCACTCAATTCTGACTTTATATCTCAATTCTGACTTTATATCACACAATTCTGACTTTATATCTCTCAATTCTGACTTTATATCTCTCAATTCTGACTTTATATCACACAATTCTGACTTTATATCACACAATTCTGACTTTATATCTCTCAATTCTGACTTTATATCTCAATTCTGACTTTATATCTCACAATTCTGACTTTATATCACACAATTCTGACTTTATATCACACAATTCTGACTTTATATCTCTCAATTCTGACTTTATATCTCTCTTTATATCTCTCAATTCTGACTTTATATCACAATTCTGACTTTATATCACACAATTCTGACTTTATATCTCTCAATTCTGACTTTATATCTCTCAATTCTGACTTTATATCTCTCTTTATATCATCTGACTTTATATCTCTCAATTCTGACTTTATATCTCTCAATTCTGACTTTATATCACTCAATTCTGACTTTATATCTCTCAATTCTGACTTTATATCTCTCAATTCTGACTCTCTCAATTCTGACTTTATATCTCTCAATTCTGACTTTATATCTCTCAATTCTGACTTTATATATCTCTCAATTCTGACTTTATATCACTCAATTCTGACTTTATATCACTCAATTCTGACTTTATATCTCTCAATTCTGACTTTATATCACACAATTCTGACTTTATATCACACAATTCTGACTTTATATCACTCAATTCTGACTTTATATCTCTCAATTCTGACTTTATATCTCTCAATTCTGACTTTATATCACTCAATTCTGACTTTATATCACACAATTCTGACTTTATATCACACAATTCTGACTTTATATCTCAATTCTGACTTTATATCACACAATTCTGACTTTATATCACTCAATTCTGACTTTATATCTCTCAATTCTGACTTTATATCTCTCTTTATATCACACAAGTCTGACTTTATATCACTCAATTCTGACTTTATATCTCTCAATTCTGACTTTATATCTCAATTCTGACTTTATATCTCTCAATTCTGACTTTATATCTCTCTTTATATCACACAATTCTGACTTTATATCACTCAATTCTGACTTTATATCTCTCAATTCTGACTTTATATCTCAATTCTGACTTTATATCTCTCAATTCTGACTTTATATCTCTCAATTCTGACTTTATATCTCTCAATTCTGACTTTATATCTCTCTTTATATCACACAATTCTGACTTTATATCACTCAATTCTGACTTTATATCTCTCAATTCTGACTTAATATCACACAATTCTGACTTTATATCACTCAATTCTGACTTTATATCTCTCAATTCTGACTTTATATCTCTCAATTCTGACTTTATATCACTCAATTCTGACTTTATATCACACAATTCTGACTTTATATCTCTCAATTCTGACTTTATATCACACAATTCTGACTTTATATCTCTCAATTCTGACTTTATATCACACAATTCTGACTTTATATCTCTCAATTCTGACTTTATATCACACAATTCTGACTTTATATCTCTCAATTCTGACTTTATATCTCTCAATTCTGACTTTATATCTCAATTCTGACTTTATATCACACAATTCTGACTTTATATCTCTCAATTCTGACTTTATATCACACAATTCTGACTTTATATCTCAATTCTGACTTTATATCTCTCAATTCTGACTTTATATCTCACAATTCTGACTTTATATCACTCAATTCTGACTTTATCACACAATTCTGACTTTATATCTCAATTCTGACTTTATATCTCTCAATTCTGACTTTATATCTCTCAATTCTGACTTTATATCACTCAATTCTGACTTTATATCACACAATTCTGACTTTATATCACACAATTCTGACTTTATATCTCAATTCTGACTTTATATCACACAATTCTGACTTTATATCACTCAATTCTGACTTTATATCTCTCAATTCTGACTTTATATCTCTCTTTATATCACACAAGTCTGACTTTATATCACTCAATTCTGACTTTATATCTCTCAATTCTGACTTTATATCTCAATTCTGACTTTATATCTCTCAATTCTGACTTTATATCTCTCTTTTATCACACAATTCTGACTTTATATCACTCAATTCTGACTTTATATCTCTCAATTCTGACTTTATATCTCAATTCTGACTTTATATCTCTCAATTCTGACTTTATATCTCTCAATTCTGACTTTATATCTCTCAATTCTGACTTTATATCTCTCTTTATATCACACAATTCTGACTTTATATCACTCAATTCTGACTTTATATCTCTCAATTCTGACTTAATATCACACAATTCTGACTTTATATCACTCAATTCTGACTTTATATCTCTCAATTCTGACTTTATATCTCTCAATTCTGACTTTATATCACTCAATTCTGACTTTATATCACACAATTCTGACTTTATATCTCTCAATTCTGACTTTATATCACACAATTCTGACTTTATATCTCTCAATTCTGACTTTATATCACACAATTCTGACTTTATATCACACAATTCTGACTTTATATCACACAATTCTGACTTTATATCTCTCAATTCTGACTTTATATCTCTCAATTCTGACTTTATATCTCAATTCTGACTTTATATCACACAATTCTGACTTTATATCTCTCAATTCTGACTTTATATCACACAATTCTGACTTTATATCTCAATTCTGACTTTATATCTCTCAATTCTGACTTTATATCTCTCAATTCTGACTTTATATCTCAATTCTGACTTTATATCTCTCAATTCTGACTTTATATCTCTCAATTCTGACTTTATATCACACAATTCTGACTTTATATCTCTCAATTCTGACTTTATATCACACAATTCTGACTTTATATCTCAATTCTGACTTTATATCTCTCAATTCTGACTTTATATCACTCAATTCTGACTTTATATCTCAATTCTGACTTTATATCTCTCAATTCTGACTTTATATCTCTCAATTCTGACTTTATATCTCAATTCTGACTTTATATCTCACAATTCTGACTTTATATCACTCAATTCTGACTTTATATCACTCAATTCTGACTTTATATCTCTCAATTCTGACTTTATATCACACAATTCTGACTTTATATCTCACAATTCTGACTTTATATCACTCAATTCTGACTTTATATCACACAATTCTGACTTTATATCTCAATTCTGACTTTATATCACTCAATTCTGACTTTATATCACACAATTCTGACTTTATATCACACAATTCTGACTTTATATCACACAATTCTGACTTTATATCTCTCAATTCTGACTTTATATCTCTCAATTCTGACTTTATATCACTCAATTCTGACTTTATATCTCAATTCTGACTTTATATCACACAATTCTGACTTTATATCTCTCAATTCTGACTTTATATCTCTCAATTCTGACTTTATATCACACAATTCTGACTTTATATCACACAATTTTGACTTTATATCTCTCAATTCTGACTTTATATCTCTCAATTCTGACTTTATATCACTCAATTCTGACTTTATATCTCAATTCTGACTTTATATCTCACAATTCTGACTTTATATCACACACAATTCTGACTTTATATCACTCAATTCTGACTTTATATCTCTCAATTCTGACTTTATATCACTCAATTCTGACTTTATATCACACAATTCTGACTTTATATCTCTCAATTCTGACTTTATATCTCTCAATTCTGACTTTATATCTCTCTTTATATCACACAATTCTGACTTTATATCACACAATTCTGACTTTATATCTCTCAATTCTGACTTTATATCTCTCAATTCTGACTTTATATCTCTCTTTATATCACACAATTCTGACTTTATATCTCTCAATTCTGACTTTATATCTCTCAATTCTGACTTTATATCACTCAATTCTGACTTTATATCTCTCAATTCTGACTTTATATCTCTCAATTCTGACTTTTATATCTCTCAATTCTGACTTTATATCACTCAATTCTGACTTTATATCTCTCAATTCTGACTTTATATCACTCAATTCTGACTTTATATCTCACAATTCTGACTTTATATCACACAATTCTGACTTTATATCACTCAATTCTGACTTTATATCTCTCAATTCTGACTTTATATCTCTCAATTCTGACTTTATATCACACAATTCTGACTTTATATCACACAATTCTGACTTTATATCACTCAATTCTGACTTTATATCTCTCAATTCTGACTTTATATCTCTCAATTCTGACTTTATATCACTCAATTCTGACTTTATATCACACAATTCTGACTTTATATCACACAATTCTGACTTTATATCTCAATTCTGACTTTATATCACACAATTCTGACTTTATATCACTCAATTCTGACTTTATATCTCTCAATTCTGACTTTATATCTCTCTTTATATCACACAAGTCTGACTTTATATCACTCAATTCTGACTTTATATCTCTCAATTCTGACTTTATATCTCAATTCTGACTTTATATCTCTCAATTCTGACTTTATATCTCTCTTTATATCACACAATTCTGACTTTATATCACTCAATTCTGACTTTATATCTCTCAATTCTGACTTTATATCTCAATTCTGACTTTATATCTCTCAATTCTGACTTTATATCTCTCAATTCTGACTTTATATCTCTCAATTCTGACTTTATATCTCTCTTTATATCACACAATTCTGACTTTATATCACTCAATTCTGACTTTATATCTCTCAATTCTGACTTAATATCACACAATTCTGACTTTATATCACTCAATTCTGACTTTATATCTCTCAATTCTGACTTTATATCTCTCAATTCTGACTTTATATCACTCAATTCTGACTTTATATCACACAATTCTGACTTTATATCTCTCAATTCTGACTTTATATCACACAATTCTGACTTTATATCTCTCAATTCTGACTTTATATCACACAATTCTGACTTTATATCTCTCAATTCTGACTTTATATCTCACAATTCTGACTTTATATCTCTCAATTCTGACTTTATATCTCTCAATTCTGACTTTATATCACTCAATTCTGACTTTATATCTCTCAATTCTGACTTTATATCTCAATTCTGACTTTATATCTCACAATTCTGACTTTATATCTCTCAATTCTGACTTTATATCACTCAATTCTGACTTTATATCTCAATTCTGACTTTATATCTCTCAATTCTGACTTTATATCTCTCAATTCTGACTTTATATCTCAATTCTGACTTTATATCTCTCAATTCTGACTTTATATCTCTCAATTCTGACTTTATATCACTCAATTCTGACTTTATATCTCTCAATTCTGACTTTATATCACACAATTCTGACTTTATATCTCAATTCTGACTTTATATCTCTCAATTCTGACTTTATATCACTCAATTCTGACTTTATATCTCAATTCTGACTTTATATCTCTCAATTCTGACTTTATATCTCACAATTCTGACTTTATATCTCTCAATTCTGACTTTATATCTCTCAATTCTGACTTTATATCTCAATTCTGACTTTATATCACACAATTCTGACTTTATATCACTCAATTCTGACTTTATATCACTCAATTCTGACTTTATATCTCTCAATTCTGACTTTATATCACACAATTCTGACTTTATATCTCACAATTCTGACTTTATATCACTCAATTCTGACTTTATATCACACAATTCTGACTTTATATCTCTCAATTCTGACTTTATATCACTCAATTCTGACTTTATATCACACAATTCTCAATTTGACTTTATATCACACAATTCTGACTTTATATCACACAATTCTGACTTTATATCTCTCAATTCTGACTTTATATCTCTCAATTCTGACTTTATATCACTCAATTCTGACTTTATATCACACAATTCTGACTTTATATCTCTCAATTCTGACTTTATATCTCTCAATTCTGACTTTATATCTCTCAATTCTGACTTTATATCACACAATTCTGACTTTATATCACACAATTTTGACTTTATATCTCTCAATTCTGACTTTATATCTCTCAATTCTGACTTTATATCTCTCAATATCTCACAATTCTGACTTTATATCATCTCTTTATATCAATTCTGACTTTATATC
Organism: Paracanthobrama guichenoti; assembly: GCA_018749465.1. Classification (NCBI taxonomy): domain Eukaryota; kingdom Metazoa; phylum Chordata; class Actinopteri; order Cypriniformes; family Gobionidae; genus Paracanthobrama; species Paracanthobrama guichenoti. The sequence goes on along the minus strand of CM031948.1, from coordinate 9,494,099 downwards.
TCTCAATTCTGACTTTATATCTCTCAATTCTGACTTTACTTTATATCACACAATTCTGACTTTATATCTCTCAATTCTGACTTTATATCTCTCAATTCTGACTTTATATCTCTCAATTCTGACTTTATATATCACACAATTCTGACTTTATATCTCTCAATTCTGACTTTATATCTCTCAATTCTGACTTTATATCACTCAATTCTGACTTTATATCTCTCAATTCTGACTTTATATCTCTCAATTCTGACTTTTATATCTCTCAATTCTGACTTTATATCACTCAATTCTGACTTTATATCTCTCAATTCTGACTTTATATCTCTCAATTCTGACTTTATATCACACAATTCTGACTTTATATCACACAATTCTGACTTTATATCACTCAATTCTGACTTTATATCTCTCAATTCTGACTTTATATCTCTCAATTCTGACTTTATATCACTCAATTCTGACTTTATATCACACAATTCTGACTTTATATCACACAATTCTGACTTTATATCTCAATTCTGACTTTATATCACACAATTCTGACTTTATATCACTCAATTCTGACTTTATATCTCTCAATTCTGACTTTATATCTCAATTCTGACTTTATATCACACAATTCTGACTTTATATCACTCAATTCTGACTTTATATCTCTCAATTCTGACTTTATATCTCTCTTTATATCACACAAGTCTGACTTTATATCACTCAATTCTGACTTTATATCTCTCAATTCTGACTTTATATCTCAATTCTGACTTTATATCTCTCAATTCTGACTTTATATCTCTCTTTATATCACACAATTCTGACTTTATATCACTCAATTCTGACTTTATATCTCTCAATTCTGACTTTATATCTCAATTCTGACTTTATATCTCTCAATTCTGACTTTATATCTCTCAATTCTGACTTTATATCTCTCAATTCTGACTTTATATCTCTCTTTATATCACACAATTCTGACTTTATATCTCTCAATTCTGACTTTATATCTCTCAATTCTGACTTTATATCTCTCTTTATATCACTCAATTCTGACTTTATATCACTCAATTCTGACTTTATATCTCTCAATTCTGACTTAATATCACACAATTCTGACTTTATATCACTCAATTCTGACTTTATATCTCTCAATTCTGACTTTATATCTCTCAATTCTGACTTTATATCACTCAATTCTGACTTTATATCTCTCAATTCTGACTTTATATCTCAATTCTGACTTTATATCACACAATTCTGACTTTATATCTCTCAATTCTGACTTTATATCACACAATTCTGACTTTATATCTCAATTCTGACTTTATATCACTCAATTCTGACTTTATATCACACAATTCTGACTTTATATCACTCAATTCTGACTTTATATCTCTCAATTCTGACTTTATATCACTCAATTCTGACTTTATATCTCAATTCTGACTTTATATCTCTCAATTCTGACTTTATATCTCACAATTCTGACTTTATATCTCTCAATTCTGACTTTATATCACTCAATTCTGACTTTATATCTCTCAATTCTGACTTTATATCTCTCAATTCTGACTTTATATCACTCAATTCTGACTTTATATCTCACAATTCTGACTTTATATCACACAATTCTGACTTTATATCACTCAATTCTGACTTTATATCTCTCAATTCTGACTTTATATCACTCAATTCTGACTTTATATCTCTCAATTCTGACTTTATATCTCAAATTCTGACTTTATATCACACAATTCTGACTTTATATCTCTCAATTCTGACTTTATATCTCAATTCTGACTTTATATCTCAATTCTGACTTTATATCTCTCAATTCTGACTTTATATCTCTCAATTCTGACTTTATATCTCAATTCTGACTTTATATCTCTCAATTCTGACTTTATATCTCACAATTCTGACTTTATATCACACAATTCTGACTTTATATCACTTCTGATTCTGACTTTATATCACTCAATTCTGACTTTATATCTCTCAATTCTGACTTTATATCTCAAATTCTGACTTTATATCTCTCAATTCTGACTTTATATCTCTCAATTCTGACTTTATATCTCTCTTGACTATATCACACAATTCTGACTTTATATCACTCAATTCTGACTTTATATCTCTCAATTCTGACTTAATATCACACAATTCTGACTTTATATCACTCAATTCTGACTTTACTTTATATCTCTCAATTCTGACTTTATATCTCTCAATTCTGACTTTATATCACTCAATTCTGACTTTATATCTCTCAATTCTGACTTTATATCTCTCAATTCTGACTTTATATCACTGACTTTAATTCTGACTTTATATCACAATTCTGACTTTATATCACACAATTCTGACTTTATATCACACAATTCTGACTTTATATCTCTCAATTCTGACTTTATATCTCTCAATTCTGACTTTATATCTCTCAATTCTTTATATCACACAATTCTGACTTTATATCACACAATTCTGACTTTATATCTCTCAATTCTGACTTTATATCTCTCAATTCTGACTTTATATCTCTCTTCTGACTTTATATCACACAATTCTGACTTTATATCTCTCAATTCTGACTTTATATCTCTCTTTTATATCACACAATTCTGACTTTATATCACTCAATTCTGACTTTATATCTCTCAATTCTGACTTTATATCTCAATTCTGACTTTATATCTCTCAATTCTGACTTTATATCTCTCTTTATATCACACAATTCTGACTTTATATCACTCAATTCTGACTTTATATCTCTCAATTCTGACTTTATATCTCAATTCTGACTTTATATCTCTCAATTCTGACTTTATATCTCTCAATTCTGACTTTATATCTCTCAATTCTGACTTTATATCTCTCAATTATATCTCACAATTCTGACTTTATATCTCTCAATTCTGACTTTATATCTCTCAATTCTGACTTTATATCTCTCTTTATATCACTCAATTCTGACTTTATATCACTCAATTCTGACTTTATATCTCTCAATTCTGACTTAATATCACACAATTCTGACTTTATATCACTCAATTCTGACTTTATATCTCTCAATTCTGACTTTATATCTCTCAATTCTGACTTTATATCACTCAATTCTGACTTTATATCTCTCAATTCTGACTTTATATCTCAATTCTGACTTTATATCACACAATTCTGACTTTATATCTCTCAATTCTGACTTTATATCACACAATTCTGACTTTATATCTCAATTCTGACTTTATATCACTCAATTCTGACTTTATATCACACAATTCTGACTTTATATCACTCAATTCTGACTTTATATCTCTCAATTCTGACTTTATATCACTCAATTCTGACTTTATATCTCAATTCTGACTTTATATCTCTCAATTCTGACTTTATATCTCACAATTCTGACTTTATATCTCTCAATTCTGACTTTATATCACTCAATTCTGACTTTATATCTCTCAATTCTGACTTTATATCTCTCAATTCTGACTTTATATCACTCAATTCTGACTTTATATCTCACAATTCTGACTTTATATCACACAATTCTGACTTTATATCACTCAATTCTGACTTTATATCTCTCAATTCTGACTTTATATCACTCAATTCTGACTTTATATCTCTCAATTCTGACTTTATATCTCAATTCTGACTTTATATCACACAATTCTGACTTTATATCTCTCAATTCTGACTTTATATCTCAATTCTGACTTTATATCTCAATTCTGACTTTATATCTCTCAATTCTGACTTTATATCTCTCAATTCTGACTTTATATCTCAATTCTGACTTTATATCTCTCAATTCTGACTTTATATCTCACAATTCTGACTTTATATCACACAATTCTGACTTTATATCACTCAATTCTGACTTTATATCACTCAATTCTGACTTTATATCTCTCAATTCTGACTTTATATCTCAATTCTGACTTTATATCTCTCAATTCTGACTTTATATCTCTCAATTCTGACTTTATATCTCTCTTTATATCACACAATTCTGACTTTATATCACTCAATTCTGACTTTATATCTCTCAATTCTGACTTAATATCACACAATTCTGACTTTATATCACTCAATTCTGACTTTATATCTCTCAATTCTGACTTTATATCTCTCAATTCTGACTTTATATCACTCAATTCTGACTTTATATCTCTCAATTCTGACTTTATATCTCAATTCTGACTTTATATCACACAATTCTGACTTTATATCACAATTCTGACTTTATATCACACAATTCTGACTTTATATCACACAATTCTGACTTTATATCTCTCAATTCTGACTTTATATCTCTCAATTCTGACTTTATATCTCTCTTTATATCACACAATTCTGACTTTATATCACACAATTCTGACTTTATATCTCTCAATTCTGACTTTATATCTCTCAATTCTGACTTTATATCTCTCTTTATATCACACAATTCTGACTTTATATCTCTCAATTCTGACTTTATATCTCTCAATTCTGACTTTATATCACTCAATTCTGACTTTATATCTCTCAATTCTGACTTTATATCTCTCAATTCTGACTTTTATATCTCTCAATTCTGACTTTATATCACTCAATTCTGACTTTATATCTCTCAATTCTGACTTTATATCTCTCAATTCTGACTTTATATCACACAATTCTGACTTTATATCACACAATTCTGACTTTATATCTCTCAATTCTGACTTTATATCTCTCAATTCTGACTTTATATCTCTCAATTCTGACTTTATATCACTCAATTCTGACTTTATATCACACAATTCTGACTTTATATCACTCAATTCTGACTTTATATCTCAATTCTGACTTTATATCACACAATTCTGACTTTATATCACTCAATTCTGACTTCATATCTCTCAATTCTGACTTTATATCTCAATTCTGACTTTATATCACACAATTCTGACTTTATATCACTCAATTCTGACTTTATATCTCTCAATTCTGACTTTATATCACTCAATTCTGACTTTATATCTCTCAATTCTGACTTTATATCATCTCTGACTTTATATCACACAAGTCTGACTTTATATCACTCAATTCTGACTTTATATCTCTCAATTCTGACTTTATATCTCAATTCTGACTTTATATCTCTCAATTCTGACTTTATATCTCTCTTCTGACTTTATATCACACAATTCTGACTTTATATCACTCAATTCTGACTTTATATCTCTCAATTCTGACTTTATATCTCAATTCTGACTTTATATCTCTCAATTCTGACTTTATATCTCTCAATTCTGACTTTATATCTCTCAATTCTGACTTTATATCTCTCTTTATATCACACAATTCTGACTTTATATCACTCAATTCTGACTTTATATCTCTCAATTCTGACTTTATATCACTCAATTCTGACTTTATATCACTCAATTCTGACTTTATATCTCTCAATTCTGACTTTATATCTCTCAATTCTGACTTTATATCTCTCAATATCACACAATTCTGACTTTATATCACTCAATTCTGACTTTATATCTCTCAATTCTGACTTAATATCACACAATTCTGACTTTATATCACTCAATTCTGACTTTATATCTCTCAATTCTGACTTTATATCTCTCAATTCTGACTTTATATCACTCAATTCTGACTTTATATCTCTCAATTCTGACTTTATATCTCAATTCTGACTTTATATCACTCAATTCTGACTTTATATCTCTCAATTCTGACTTTATATCACACATTCTGACTTTATATCTCAATTCTGACTTTATATCACTCAATTCTGACTTTATATCTCACAATTCTGACTTTATATCACTCAATTCTGACTTTATATCTCTCAATTCTGACTTTATATCACTCAATTCTGACTTTATATCTCTCAATTCTGACTTTATATCTCTCAATTCTGACTTTATATCTCACAATTCTGACTTTATATCTCTCAATTCTGACTTTATATCACTCAATTCTGACTTTATATCTCTCAATTCTGACTTTATATCTCTCAATTCTGACTTTATATCACTCAATTCTGACTTTATATCTCACAATTCTGACTTTATATCACACAATTCTGACTTTATATCACTCAATTCTGACTTTATATCTCTCAATTCTGACTTTATATCTCTCAATTCTGACTTTATATCTCTCAATTCTGACTTTATATCTCAATTCTGACTTTATATCACACAATTCTGACTTTATATCTCTCAATTCTGACTTTATATCTCAATTCTGACTTTATATCTCAATTCTGACTTTATATCTCACAATTCTGACTTTATATCTCTCAATTCTGACTTTATATCTCAATTCTGACTTTATATCTCTCAATTCTGACTTTATATCTCACAATTCTGACTTTATATCACACAATTCTGACTTTCTATCACTCAATTCTGACTTTATATCACTCAATTCTGACTTTATATCTCTCAATTCTGACTTTATATCTCAATTCTGACTTTATTTCTCTCAATTCTGACTTTATATCTCTCAATTCTGACTTTATATCTCTCAATTCTGACTTTATATCTCTCTTTATATCACACAATTCTGACTTTATATCACTCAATTCTGACTTTATATCTCTCAATTCTGACTTAATATCACACAATTCTGACTTTATATCACTCAATTCTGACTTTATATCTCTCAATTCTGACTTTATATCTCTCAATTCTGACTTTATATCACTCAATTCTGACTTTATATCTCTCAATTCTGACTTTATATCTCAATTCTGACTTTATATCACACAATTCTGACTTTATATCTCTCAATTCTGACTTTATATCACACAATTCTGACTTTATATCTCAATTCTGACTTTATATCACTCAATTCTGACTTTATATCACACAATTCTGACTTTATATCACTCAATTCTGACTTTATATCTCTCAATTCTGACTTTATATCACTCAATTCTGACTTTATATCTCAATTCTGACTTTATATCTCTCAATTCTGACTTTATATCTCACAATTCTGACTTTATATCTCTCAATTCTGACTTTATATCACTCAATTCTGACTTTATATCTCTCAATTCTGACTTTATATCTCTCAATTCTGACTTTATATCACTCAATTCTGACTTTATATCTCACAATTCTGACTTTATATCACACAATTCTGACTTTATATCACTCAATTCTGACTTTATATCTCTCAATTCTGACTTTATATCTCTCAATTCTGACTTTATATCTCTCAATTCTGACTTTATATCTCTCAATTCTGACTTTATATCTCTCAATTCTGACTTTATATCTCAATTCTGACTTTATATCTCTCAATTCTGACTTTATATCTCTCAATTCTGACTTTATATCTCAATTCTGACTTTATATCTCTCAATTCTGACTTTATATCTCACAATTCTGACTTTATATCACACAATTCTGACTTTATATCACTCAATTCTGACTTTATATCACTCAATTCTGACTTTATATCTCTCAATTCTGACTTTATATCTCTCAATTCTGACTTTATATCTCTCTTTATATCACACAATTCTGACTTTATATCACTCAATTCTGACTTTATATCTCTCAATTCTGACTTAATATCACACAATTCTGACTTTATATCACTCAATTCTGACTTTATATCTCTCAATTCTGACTTTATATCTCTCAATTCTGACTTTATATCACTCAATTCTGACTTTATATCTCTCAATTCTGACTTTATATCTCAATTCTGACTTTATATCACACAATTCTGACTTTATATCTCTCAATTCTGACTTTATATCACACAATTCTGACTTTATATCTCAATTCTGACTTTATATCACTCAATTCTGACTTTATATCACACAATTCTGACTTTATATCACTCAATTCTGACTTTATATCTCTCAATTCTGACTTTATATCACTCAATTCTGACTTTATATCTCAATTCTGACTTTATATCTCTCAATTCTGACTTTATATCTCACAATTCTGACTTTATATCTCTCAATTCTGACTTTATATCACTCAATTCTGACTTTATATCTCTCAATTCTGACTTTATATCTCTCAATTCTGACTTTATATCACTCAATTCTGACTTTATATCTCACAATTCTGACTTTATATCACACAATTCTGACTTTATATCACTCAATTCTGACTTTATATCTCTCAATTCTGACTTTATATCACTCAATTCTGACTTTATATCTCTCAATTCTGACTTTATATCTCAATTCTGACTTTATATCACACAATTCTGACTTTATATCTCTCAATTCTGACTTTATATCTCAATTTCTGACTTTATATCACTCAATTCTGACTTTATATCTCCCGATTCTGACTTTATATCTCAATTCTGACTTTATATCTCTCAATTCTGACTTTATATCTCTCAATTCTGACTTTATATCTCAATTCTGACTTTATATCTCTCAATTCTGACTTTATATCTCACAATTCTGACTTTATATCTCTCCATTCTGACTTTATATCTCTCAATTCTGACTTTATATCTCTCAATTCTGACTTTATATCACTCAATTCTGACTTTATATCACACAATTCTGACTTTATATCACTCAATTCTGACTTTATATCTCTCAATTCTGACTTTATATCACTCAATTCTGACTTTATATCTCAATTCTGACTTTATATCTCTCAATTCTGACTTTATATCTCACAATTCTGACTTTATATCTCTCAATTCTGACTTTATATCACTCAATTCTGACTTTATATCTCTCAATTCTGACTTTATATCTCTCAATTCTGACTTTATATCACTCAATTCTGACTTTATATCTCACAATTCTGACTTTATATCACACAATTCTGACTTTATATCACTCAATTCTGACTTTATATCTCTCAATTCTGACTTTATATCACTCAATTCTGACTTTATATCTCTCAATTCTGACTTTATATCTCAATTCTGACTTTATATCACACAATTCTGACTTTATATCTCTCAATTCTGACTTTATATCTCAATTCTGACTTTATATCACTCAATTCTGACTTTATATCTCTCAATTCTGACTTTATATCTCAATTCTGACTTTATATCTCTCAATTCTGACTTTATATCTCACAATTCTGACTTTATATCACTCAATTCTGACTTTATATCACTCAATTCTGACTTTATATCTCAATTCTGACTTTATATCTCTCAATTCTGACTTTATATCTCTCAATTCTGACTTTATATCTCAATTCTGACTTTATATCTCTCAATTCTGACTTTATATCTCTCAATTCTGACTTTATATCTCAATTCTGACTTTATATCTCTCAATTCTGACTTTATATCTCACAATTCTGACTTTATATCACACAATTCTGACTTTATATCACTCAATTCTGACTTTATATCACTCAATTCTGACTTTATATCTCTCAATTCTGACTTTATATCTCAATTCTGACTTTATATCTCACAATTCTGACTTTATATCACACAATTCTGACTTTATATCCCACAATTGCTTATAAACTCTCAATATTTCTCTCAAAAGTATTTTTTCCTCAGAATTGGACTTTACAACTCACAATTCCGACTATTTATAATTGCGAGTTTATAATTATAATTTATAATTGTAAAAATTGTCAGAAAATGTCAGAATTGCAAGATATAAACTCTCAATTGCGTGTGATAAAGTCAGTATTTGTGAGAAAGAAAGAAAAAAACGCAATTATCTTTTAAAATGTTTTATTCTGTGGCAGAAACAAGCTTTTATAGTTTCTTCTCCAGTATGTGCACCTAAAAAAATAATTGTTCTGTCCTAAAAGACATACTATATACTATGCACTTATACTATACATATGTACTCAACCGTCTAGTGCAGCTGTGTCCAATCCTGCTCTTGGAGGGCCACTGTTCTGCTATGCTGGACAGTGGCCCTCCAGGAGCAGGATTGGACACCCCTGGTCTAGTGCAGTGCTTCTCAAACCTGTCCTGGGGACCCCCCACCTCTGCACATTTTGTACATCTCCCTCATTGAACAACCAATTCAAGGCTTGCAATCTCTACTTATGAGCTGGTGAGTGGAGTCAGGGGTGTTAGATGAGGATACATCCAAAATGTGCAGTGGGGGGGTTGTCCCCAGGACAGGTTTGAGAAGCACTGGTGTAGTGTATGGCTGCATCCGAAATCGCATACTTTCCTACTATAGTAGCCGAAAAACTGTATGTGACAAAATAAGTATGTGCAAATTCACAGTACTTGTAAAAGAGTAGGCAAAAAGTATCCGGATAACCTACTTCCTCCGGTAAGATTCTGAAGTGTGCATATGATGGACACTTTACTATCCACGGGAGAGGTTTTGTGAATAACTGACACTGGTAGGTCACATGATAATGACAACATGGCGAAGTATGTCCAGATTATTCATACTACACACATTATAGAACATGCTTTTTTTAGCTGTCATGAAGTAATTACTTATTCAAAATACCTACTAAGAGAGTATGCAATTTCGGACGCAGTCTATGAGTTTTATAAGGTTATTTTCAAAGTCTGATAGCCCTCCCCATCAGATACATAAATAAAGCTGCGACAGTTAAGTGCATAAAGTGTCCAACGTTCCACAGTTAATTTTCACATAATTAAGTGCATAATCCTTATGGTGTTTTGTCTTTGACTTTTAACTCTAGATTGTTGGCCTAATTACAGTGAAACAGTCGTATGAGGGCTCTATTGGAGATGACCTTGCCACCTATAAGACCCTGATGATAATGGGGGTGCGAATAGCTTCCTGGAACCAGATACTGGACCCATGGGTCTACATTCTTCTCCGTCGTTCCATCCTCCAAAAGATTTACCTCATCACCAAACGTCAAACAGACTTGAAGGACAGCACTTTTCGCTGCTGGGAGATCCATTCCTTCCCCAGCTCAGAGAAGAATCCTGTCAGTAGAGTCTGAGTCTGAGTGTACAACACAAGGCCTACACTGTGTTATTCAGATATACCACTGAAGATCTCAGTGGTCCATTTTATTTCAGCATGTGGTGCACATGTTAAGAATGTATTTATTTATGCAAATTTGCACAAAGATAAATAAAGCATGAGCTGAACATTCCTTTTACTCCCTATACAGCACTGATATTAAGGATTTGGTTGGAAACATTCATGCATTCATGCCAGTGTAACAAAGAACAGTAATTATTTGCTGTCTTTGAAGAAAATAATTGAAGCATTAATTCAGCCAGTTTTGTTGCTTTAGGTCTGAGACAATGTTTTCATTTGTCACCAGTTGTTCCACAAGACGACAACCCTGGGCATGAAACCCGGCCTGACAGTGACAAGTGGCACTAAAAAATACTGAAAAGAAATATTCACCTAAAATTAACCCATCATAGATTTTATACCGCATGATCCTCAATACTACATTATACTATACTTACACTTAACTGTGAGGTATATACTTATATTTCTGAGACTGAGATTTCCCTTATGTTTATCCTGCATATATGTTACTGTGCAAAAATGCTCATGTGAATAATTATTGTTTATATTATTGTATAATTTATTTTTGTGTTATCCCTCCAATTTTCTGGAGGCTTGTTGTTATTTTACATTGAAAAGCATTATACAAAATAAATCAAATTACTATATTCAAATTCCATTTCTGTTGCTAACTATTATGAAACAAATTTTAATACTAGCTAATTTGCCACATGAAGCACACTAAACCAATCTACATGCTCAAACTTATACAAATAAATAGGTTAAACAGAATATTCGAAAAGCCAGAAGAATACCCACAACTGCAAATGATTAGGTATTTCTTTTAATTAACTAGTTATTAAACTTATATAAACATTAAATAGTTTATATAAGCTTTTCAGCAAATGTGTAAACTATTGCCCGGCTTCACTTAAACTAGTCCCAGACTAAAATGCATGTTTGTTTTAATTGAAAGCAACTTACACGGAGATATCTTTTGTTTTGTCTCAATATGCACACCTGTAATTTTCTTTTTCTAAGGAACGTTTATAAAAGATAATTAAATGTCCTAATTTAACTTAAATCTAATCCTGGCTTAATCTAAACCATGTCTGTGAAACCAGGCCTGTGGTTGAAATCATATATGTCTAGATAAAGTAAAAAAAACAACAACATGAAAATGCCTTAAAAAGCACTACTAATTGTAATAGTTGAGGTAGTAATTATACATATTTTACATTCATACTGTAAAAAAAAAAAAAAAAAAACGTGCACCATAGAGAGCATCCTGACGGGCTGCATCACGGCCTGGTTCGGAAACGGCACCGCTGGCAACCGTAAAGCTCTGAAGAGGGTCGTGCGACCTGCCAGCCACATTGTTGGAGGTGAGCTTCCCTCCCTCCAGGACATCTACACCAGGCGGTGTGCAAGGAAGGCCCGGAGGATCATCAGTGACTCCAGCCACCCGTCCCACAGACTGCTCTCTCTGCTGCCCTCAGGAAGACGTCTCCGCAGCATCCGATCCCGCACTAGCCGCCTTAGGGATAGCTTTTTCCCTCAGGCTATCAGACTATTGAACGCTCAAAACTAATACTCTCTACAGCATACTCCCACAATATGGCATGCCACACACCGCACTCAACTATAACAGTCAACACTGGACTATATACACACACTTCATTTATCACCGCACTATATACCGGTTACCACTGGATACATCCGATGCACACTCATGACATTCTGTATCCAGTTCACATACAATCATCATCATTTTATACGTATAAATGTCAATAATGTAGAACGTGTACATTCTGTGTATAGTGTTTATTGTGTATAGTGTTTAATGTGTATATTTTGTGTATAGTGCTTAATGTGTATAGTGCTTAATGTGTATATTCTGTGTATTGTGTTTGTGTATAGGGTCTAATGTGTATATATCTGTGTATAGTGTTTAATGTGCATAGTGTTTAATGTGTATAGTGTTTAACGTGGTGCTAACTGTATGCATGTACTTTCAGAGTATAATGTGTAATGTAGTACTGACTGTAAGTATGTCCAATAGTACACTGTGTGTACTAACTATATGTATGTGCACATTGCACTTTTTTCTGTTTTTAAGGTTGTATGGTTATGTTAACTGTTACTGCAATTGTCTGGAGCACGCTCCCAAGAATTTCACTCTCCAAGGCACATGTGCTTTGGTGATGTGACAATAAAACTGACTTGACTTGACTTGGAAAAAAAAAAGAAAAACTGGCGTAAATGCCATCTCTGAATGCAGTTCCACATATTTCCTTTAGGCGTGGAGAAGTTTGAGTGCGCATGCGCTGCGGGGTCAGAGCGTGGCCCGGAAGTTGAGCATTTTCGCTTCCATTGAATAAACTGAGCGAATGGTGAGTACAACAAATCTGTTTAGATTTGTAGAGAAGTACACGGACACGCAATATTAAAGTCTACGTGAAATACGTCTACGAGTTTTTAGTAACACTAACAGCTGTGCAGGTAACTATGAATGGTTGTTTCATGTCATTCGTTTAACCAAATGGCTAGTTCGCGTGCGTGCTAGCGTGCTTCGCTGATAACGAATGTTTTGTTAAGACGCGATAGATGTTTTGTAATGAATACATGTTTTATTATTGTCATTTCATTTGTAGTGTTATGAGGGTTTAGTTTTAATAAGAAAAACCTTTTTAGAACACCAAAAAAGATGCCTTTATGTTCTCTGGTTTATTAATACGCGCGTGTTTTTGTGGGTTTGTATCGTTTGTGAACATTGAGCGTCTTGTGTGCAGATCATTGTTTGAAGGATATGGCTCAAATGGGACATTTTCCGAGGCGGAGGGAAGGACCTCTTCCACCTCATCCACCACCCTCCTGGGACGAGCACCAGGCCTATGAGGAGCTGCTGTACTGGGATAATCTCATGCAGGAGGGTTACCGCCTCCACCCGCAGGACTACGACCGGTAAAACACCTAGTCTATTCTTACAACTATAAACTATAGGAAAACCTGTAAGTACAAAGGAGTAAATCATGAATTGTTGTGTTTATGTATATGTGTATATAAATATGGATTATTTCTTTTAAAGCCAAGTTTTATCCAGCATTCACAAATATCTGGAAAGATCATGGGGAAAACCCTCTCTAAATCCAGTACAATCCAATGGCATCTTAACATACAAATGGATGAGCTGATTGGATGTATGTACATAAATATGCAATGAAACTAAATACTTGTTGCAGGTATGAAGAGTTGCGTTATTGGTATGACTGCTTGTGTTATGAAGAAGACCTCAGGCAGTACAATGACTACATCGTTGAGTACAGGAAATGGGAAGAGGAGAACGTGCACTCAGGGGAGGTATGTCACGCCAGTAAATATTAAACTTACAATGCAAATTCATTCTCGCTCGCAGAATATGTATTATATCAACTCTCTAAAAGTCTAGTATGTTTGTTTCCAACATTGTTTGCATAAAATGAGAAACGTATGAATAATTAAAGTGCAACTGCAACATTTTGACATTTTTGTTGTTACAGCAGCTTCCACCAATGAGGCCACCACCTCAGCGAACGTTTGTGAATGAGGATCGCTATATAAAGGCCAAGCACACAACTGTGTACCCATCAGCAGAGCAGCTGGATGCAGTGCAGAGCATGGTGTCTCATATGGAATGTGCCCTGAAGTCTGTCTCTGATTGGTTAAATGAAAAAGAGAGTAGTGCCGCTGATACTGAAAGGTATGGGTGTTGGTCATAGAAGACATCTGCCCTAGTGCATTTAGGCTTGCAAGTCACTGCATTTCATTTTATGTTTAAAGCCAGGGATACGCCAAGCCAACGATCGGCCGTCGGGCTGTTTTTGAGCGACTTAGTTTTTTAGGTGTGTTCCACACCGCTGGCTCTAGTCGGACGGCATCAGGTTTTTTTGGGCCGATTCAAGTAGAATCAGTGTCGGGCCGTCAGTGAGAGAGAACTCTGATTGGCTGTTTAGTTTAGTGAACACGGCAGTGAACGGGAATGAATGCGAAACAGCAAACAAAGAAGTCAAGACGGTACAGACAGAAGGCTGTTCTAATTTTACGTCATCTTACAGAGTGTTCCTGGGCAAATATTTTAATAATAACGTGAGCGGAGTGAAATAAAGTGATCAGCACGTTTGATATTTAAAACGGTAAGCACACACTGCTTTTTTTACAGTTTCTGCAGCCTGCAGTGTCAGTTTCCTTTTTTGAATGACGAATATAGACAAATATATTTGCAGAAATAGACGGTTATCTCCTTTACGCGCAGAACGCACATGCTAGCTGGCAGTCAGCTGTAGTTCTCTCGGTGTGTTCAAGTACAGCTTTTTTTGCCCCGATGCAGGCGACAATACAATCGGCTTTCATCAGCGCTAGTTCGTTGACATTGTTTTGGTGTGTCCCTACCTTTTAAAAGGTACAGTTCATCAAGAAATTAAAATTCTCTCATTTACTCACCCTCATGCCATCCTGATGTGTATGACTTTCTTTAGATAAATGCAAGCAAAGATAGGAAAAGAATCCATATAACCACACAGCGATTGTTTGGTAATGCATACGACCCCAGTAGATAAATCAATGGCTACATTTACATGCGACAAAATAATTGATTAGTAATAGTATTGATGACCTTCATGTAAACTCCTTAATCACTCCGATTAAGCTTGAGCCGAATTAAATTGATCAGATTAAAACAGGTGGTTTGTTCCTTTTCTAATCCGATCGAGAGAACATGTAAACACTTGATCGGATTGAAAACTGGAAAGGACTGCGTATGCGCAATGATGTAGAAATGGCATGACGTATAGCGCTCTAAACGGGCTGTATTTGTTAAATAAAATGTCATAAATTACTTGTTTTAAAATTCTCCTACCACTCATCTGTGAAGTGGAACAGAACAATGTCCCGTCAATCCTCATTTCATACTCTCATCCACAGACACTTAATTTTGGGCACGGGAAAGGGTGTTTTCACTGTGATAAATATAAGTAGCATGGCATAACTTTTCATGTGCTCGTTGTCTCCTAATCAGGACCCGAAATAGATAAATATTAAGTCAATGTAATGAAGCAATGTAGAAGAATAGTATGCACAAACAGTGGGGAACTATATTTGTGCAGTGTGTGCATGTCAAAAAATGTATTCCGATTAGAAGCTTGTGACACAAACATGCACATCAACCCGATCACTTTATTTAGCGTTCATGCAAACACTACATTCGGATTGAAACAAAAGGTGTGCGTGTAAACATAGCCAGTGTCTTCTGAAGCAAAACAATAGGTCTGTGTAGATTGAAGCAGTGGTCTCTCAACCTATGTGCTTCTGCACAAGCTTTATGACGCATTTGTGTCACCCTTCACAACGTCCCTCTTGTGAACGCTTGTATGACTGTAGATTGAAAGCATTGATTTATAGTTAAAAGCAGTTGTATTTTTGGTACACACACCTGTTGTTTCACTTCAGAAGACATTGATTCAGCCATTGGGGTCGTATGAGTGGCTGTCTTTCAATGGCATTATATGGACTCACAGAGATGGATAATTTCCCTTAATTTTCTTTTGTGTTTATTTGAAGAAATAAAGTCATATACATTGGGGACGGTATGAGGGTGAGTAAATGAGAATTTTTACGTTGGGGTGAGCTATCCCTTTAAGCAATTGCAAATTACAGTTTTGTTAGAAGTATAGTCTCATGCTTGCAGTCCATGCTGTTTTCCCAGCAGTGGTTCAACTCAAAGTAAACTGCGTGGTGTTTTGAGAGTGGGCCTGGTGGCTAAAGGACTTCTGCTGAAAGATGACTTGGAGTTAGAGTTGGTGCTGCTCTGCAGGGATATGCCCACCAGTTCTCTGCTCAGGCTGATCTCTGGAAAACTTTCGGAATTCATAAAGGTTTTTCTCACCCTTTATTCTTCAATGCTATCATTATATAAGCATGTACAATGACTGTGCAAATAGCTCTGCTTTTGTTTCAGTAGACCCATTAAGAGGAAAAAATGGCATCTTTCTGCTGAATGTATTCAAATGTAGGAAAAAGTTCAAAAGAGCTAACAACACTACACTTGATATTAGAAAGCATTATCAAATTTTATAATGTTTTCAATAAACATGCAAGGGGCAAGGTATACACTACCATTCAAAAGTTTGTCAAGTTGTTGGGGGTTTTGTGAAAGAATTAATACTTTTATTCAGCAAAGACATTAGTTTAATTAAAAGTGACATCTGAAGAAACCTGACACTGAAGACTGGTGTAATGGCAGCTGACAATTCATCTCAAAATAAATGACATTTTTAAATATATTAAAATAGAAAAGTTTTTTTTTTATTGTAAAAATATTTCACAGTATTGCTGTTTTTATCATCAAATAAATGCACCATTGGTAACCATACAAGACTTCTTTAAAGTCTTATCAACAACAAACTTTTGAGTAGTGTATGTGTAGGACTGATTCCAATCAAGGCGAGTTGTTAACTTTCTTCTCTCACTTTCCTCATTGAAAGGATGTTACTGAGGAGAAATACGTCATCACTCCATCTATCCAAGAAGCTGCTATTATTGTTACTAGCACGAACGAGCCCATGCTGAAACTGAGCATCCATCTGACCTCGCCTGTGGTCAGGGAGCAGGTTGAAAAAGAGGCATCTGGAGGTATGATCTCACTCTTTGTTTTTGGACCAAAAAGACCTTCAGTACCATCAGAAGAATGAAAATAAAGGTCCTGCAGTACAGTCCTGCTGCAATAAAGGCTGTGGTGATTCCTTCTGAGCCAAATACTGGATGCTTTCAGCATTTTAAATGTTACAAGTATTGTCTTCGTTATTGTTCGGCATTTTACTGTTGAATATTGAAACTTCCGAACGTCACCTCCAAAGCGTTACGAAGGGTTTGCATTGCAGCAAAAATTAGTCAATAGGCTTATAGTTTAATATGTGCTTGTTAATTGATTTTTTTATTTTTATTTATATATATATATATTCTACAGTGAGTAAGAGTTTGTTTTTAGACACTTTCAGATAATTGCGGCTAGCAATTCATTATGCAACCGTTTTTGTGCTTAGAGTGATCTGTTTGTCTAGTTTCACCGGCTTCACTTGTATTTTGCTGCAGTATTTACCCTGTTAACAACTAATTTCATTTAAATCAAAGTATTGCTTTTGTTGCCTGTGGTTGCAAATTGACTTTCTCAACCAAGCCTTCTAGTTTGTCAATTTTAGGGGCGCTGGACTTTTGACCAACTGGAAACTCTCTGTCTCGGAAGGGGGGCGCAGTTGGCCTACAGAAGAAGAGGGTGAAATGTCTAATGAAGTAGAGTAATATAAAGATTGTCATTAACCAGTGTTAAAACTGACAGGGGTGTATACTAGGCTTTGTGTTAGATTACTTCCTGAACAGTTCCCCCTCTTCCTCTTGCCTGTGGGCATGGGGACACTGCGTCTACCCCCTGGCCAGATGACAGAACCCCCCCTTGGTCAAACTGTACCTTGTCTTCTTACTCCATTCGTCACTAGAACCGTGCGCGGAAAGCTCTCCGCAGGACGCTCTGGACAGGCAGAAATGCCTGGCTTCTCTGGCGTCTCTCCGCCAGGCCAAGTGGTTCCAGGTTTGCATCCCGTCTTTATTTGTCTAAAAGTCGACTTGTAACTTAATCTGACCTTTGACCTGGGGAAAATACATATTTGCACATTGAGCTTCTCTGAGAAATACTTTTAAAGGCTGTTTGAATATTGAAACGTCCATAAATGCTTTAAACTGAATTGCGTATAACCTGTTTCCGTTTAAATGTCAGATGTATCTTACCCAGGTTGCAATTTGTACGTTCTTGGTCAGAAACTATAATTTGGCCAGATTGATCTGCTTAATACAAAACGTCCTCTAAAAAGTATCTAGAAGTTCTTTCAAGATCCATTATAAAGTGTTAATAGGTTTGCTTTTTTTTTTTTTTTTTGGTTAACAGGCTAAAGTGTCCGTGCTTGAGTCGTGTGTCATCGTGATTCGTATCTTACGGGACTTGTGTTCCCGTGTGTCAATGTGGGCCCCGCTCAAAGGCTGGGTGAGTCAATCTCAAACAACAAAAAATATACTGTATCTTTGCAGTTAGACATTGAGTGCTTTTATAAATAAATGTACTGGTTACATTTCTGAGAAATGTCTTTTTATTAATATATTTTTCTGCAGATGCTTGAGCTGCTGTGTCAGAAGGCCATTTCAACCAGCGAGAGGCTGCTGGGACCTGGAGAGGCGTTCCGGAGAGTTCTGGAGTGTCTTGCGTCAGGGATACTAATGGAGGGTAAAGACTGAATCAAAGCATTGTCTGTGTTTGTGAGTGTCTAAGCATATTTTGAGTCATCTATTGACCATGACCCCACTCTACAGATGGTCCAGGCATTTCTGATCCCTGTGAGCGAGACAGCACTGATGCTGGTGCCCATCTTACACTGCAACAGCGAGAAGACATTACCCAGAGTGCCCAGGTGACTTGTAATCCTACACTATAGCTTGACTTTATTATACAGTGTACTAGTCTATAAACTTAACAAATGAAATCATTATTTGCTTGGCCCAATGTCATTCCAAACCTATGTAGTGTATTTTTTGTTATCACAACTATTCGTTGTGGTCATGTCTGCCAATCTCCAAAAAGGACAAAAATAAAAATTTGCATTGTGTATTAGCTGTAAATCTTCACCTCTGCTGCAGCTCCCAATATTTTTCAAATATGCAGAACAATGGCATCCAACCTAATGAGACTTGTTAACACTGATGAATATATGAGCTGTCCATGTGACTTTATTTTTGTGTTTTTTTTTTGGTGTTTTTTTAATTTTTTATTCTGTGATGGAAACAAGCTTCTAAAGTGTCCTGATAAAATGGTTAATAAAGCTGCTGCATTTACAAGATTTCTAACCTTGGAGAACACATTTGATTCTTTGATTTTAATTTGTTGCTTTCCTCCCACCCCTAGTTTGCCTTAAGGCTGTCAGCTTTTGGGCAGCTTTACAAAGTTCTTGGAATGGACCGCCTCAATTCCAAAGCCTCTAGAATGCTCAGCGAACAAAACAGAGGTACCAAAGCAACTTTTTCTGGTGTCTCTTTTGAATTAAATGCGCTGTTTGCTTCTGTACCTGTAAAGCTTCTATATGTAAAAAAAAAAAAAAAAAAAATATTAGGATTGCTTAACCTATTCACATCGTACTACATACTACACTAACCTATTCCTATTCAGCTACAGGCATAGTTCACATTGTCATTTTCTAGGATGTGCCAAGTTGCAACACTGAATAAGCATTGAAACATAAAATGTTAATTAGTAAATTAAGCAATTTTTTTGAATAAAGGAAACAAATGTTTTGCGTGCCACTTTTGCAGTTTGCATGTTAATATGTCTGCATGGTATTATGAACACTTTTTTCATAAGGGCAAGGAAATTGCCCTTTGTCCCAATTGTCCTGTTTACCTATTTAATGCTTCCTTCCATTAAATTAAATTGCAGTGGTTGATTTCCCATCAAAGAGACCAAGGGAAGTTTATGATGCTGGGGATCTTGAAATAAAACCGAAATTTCCAAGAAAAGGTATGCATCTCAATTCCAGTCTCTTTCCCAGTATCCCCTTCTGTTACCCTGCACTTTTATATTTAATGGTAGAAAATTATAGCACATCCCATCTTTTAGTTTAATATGACTTTTAGTGAAATATGACCTATATACCTGTGCTTTCTCTTAGCAGAAAAGAGTGAACCAGCAAATGCCCTAATGAAGTTGAACCAGCTGCGGCCTGGGACCCTCTACAGATTGGCATCACAGACTGGGCCTGAACATGAGCCTCAGTTCACAATGGCTGTTGAGGTGGATGGGATAACGTATGAGGCTACAGGCCCTTCCAAACGTAGCGCCAAGCTTCATGTTGCCCAGAAAGTGAGTCTGCTAATAGTCTCAAGGGTACTAAATGAAACTTTGAAAACTTTGTGTTCTAGATGCCACATGCAGCTGTTACACAGAGAGTGTGAAAAAATAAACTCTGTAAATTTCAGTTGTCGTCTATGCCTTGTTCACAACACACAGGTACTGCAGGCATTAGGTGTGCCCTTGCCGTCTGAAACCAAACCTGCTGATGAAAATAAGAGCCAGTCTGTTTCCACACCTGCAGCCTCTGGTTCTGATGAAACCACTCCTTCAGGTTCTGATGACGGCACTGAGGTTAGCGTCCAAAGACTAATACTCCTTGAACAGCCTTGGTGTTTGATGTGTTTGTGCACTCTGGGAGTTTGGCTTGTCATGATAGGTTCCACTTCATCTTGCAGGGTGGACCCATCCTCACCAAACATGGCAAGAATCCCGTCATGGAGCTCAACGAGAAGCGACGAAGTCTGAAATATGAACTTATCTCTGTCAAGGGACGCTTCAATGACAAGACCTTCACCATTGAGGTTAGACATGTTGACAAAAGCTAGTGATGATGGGTTGCAAAGACATATTGGGTGGTACCTAGTGGGGAAGCAATGGTACAGTACATGGTGACTGAGGCAGCAAAAGTGGTCTGTGCTGTGATTGGATTGTATTATACACTTTGCTGCCGGTAAGTGTTTTTTTTGGGAAATGCCTTTTTAGTAAGAAAGCATTAAATTGATTAAAAGTGACAAAAGATTTCTATTTCAAATAAATGCTGTTCTTTTGAATGTTCTATTTATCCCTCTCCCTCTACATGGCTACATGAGTCCCAAATTTTAAATCTCAGATGCAGTTTATGCAACCCATAATCGCAAAAAAAAAATCCAAGAAATAAATTCCGACAGTAAAATGACACTATAGTGCTAAATATATTGAGGACTTTTTGTAAAATGTATTTTGTTCCCAGCTGCTCAGAAACCGAAAAAGCAGGCAACATGTATTCTCAATTGTCTGCAACCGAAAACAAATATATAAACACTGTAAAGAAACTATCAAAACAATAATTCATCAACGCTAGATCAACACATCGCTCGTCATATGTCCAATAATTCGTTATTAATAATTCGGAGCTTTTTTCCCCTTTTCTCTAGGAACCCAGTCAGTCAAAGACAACATGAGCAACTCAACAGTATGTGTTATGTGAATAAATTGTTTCAATAATGTCCATGTTTCAAGCGTCTTTTTTTAAAATCATATATTCTTAAAGGTACACTGAAATTGTGTAGCTGGAACTTGTTTTCTTTGAAATACACAATGATGAATGACGGAAGCCTGAGATTTCCTCCCAAACTCGACAGCTGTTTATAAATCACTCATTACAGTGACTCAGTAATGCAAGAACACTGCTTCGCATTTTTATTCACCATATAAAGCTGCAGTTGTAAGTGATTATGAGGCATGCCATAAATTTCTTGGTATGCCATCACTTTAATTTAAAATACTTTAATAAAATATGATGCTTTTATGTTTGCATTCACTTGTGGAAAACAATGTGCACTGCAGCTACAACACCTATATCTTTATATTCCTGTCATTCAACCCCCAGTGAGCTGTGTGATCATTCTACATATATATATATATATATATATTCTTATTAAAAAAAAGTTCCTTCTGTTGCCTGTTTCTCATGATGACCTCCTTGAATAAGCATGAGGACAGCACTGCTGCTAAAATCTACTCCGTTTACACGTTTTCCAGCTGTTCTCCCTTTAAACATAACTTGCAGCTCAGATTATATCTTATGTGCATGTGTTTTTCCCTCTTTCAGGTGGAGGTTGATGGGCAGAAATTCCAGGGCTCTGGATCAAATAAGAAATTGGCCAAAGCCAACGCAGCACTTGCAGCTTTAGAACAGCTCTTTCCAGAAGGTTCTCCTGCAGACCCACTCAAGAAAAAGAGATTCCCTCCTATGGTAAAGGCAATGTTTTTATGGAGCTTCATCTAGCCTCTTTCTTGTCTGATATGTTTTTGTCCTTTGGTCTACAGTCTTTTGTTTAAAAAAAAAAAAAAAAAAATGTTTTATTCTTTAGGGCTATGGTATGCCTGGAGTACCTTATGCAGGCAATCGAGGTAGAGGAAGAGGCAGAGGTAGAGGCAGGGGATTCAACACTGGCAATTTTGCAGGTACTCTAACATCATCAAAGGCTTCAGTCTCCTCTTGCTTGGTTTCTAAAAAAAAAAAATCTCTACAAGATCTCTGAAGGTGTCCTGTTGTATCTGGCACTGAGATACTCTGACTTTATAAAAGTAATCCTCATGGCTCCAGGGGGTTAATAAAGGCCTTCTGAAGCGATGCGTTTGTGTAAGAAAAATATCCATATTTAAAACTTTATAAAGTAAAATATCTAACTTCCGTCAGAATGCCTTCCGTATTCAACTTACGAAGAAAGTGTAATGCCTCTCTCAGATCAAAATGTCCAATGTCATGTAAGTTGAATACAGAAGGAGGTCTGGCAGGAGCTAGATATTTTACTTGTGTAACATGTTAAATATGGATATTTTTCTTACACAAACTTATTGATTCTCTTCAAAATGCCTTTATTAACCTGTGAGCTGTGTGGATTACTTTTTATAATGGATGGATGCACTTTTTTGGCTTTTTTTTTTATTTATTTATTTTTATTTATAAATATTACTCCGATTGTATAATGTCATATACACAGGATGGCTTGAGAGTGAGTAAATCATGGGGTAACTTAAATTTTTGGGTGAACTATCCCTATAACTTGTAGTCTCTATCCATTTGTCTCTCCAGCCTCCACCACTACTGCTGGACTGACCCCAGCCATGTCTGTTACCAACTCCAGCACACCTATGACTCCCCAGGAGGACCCATCTGCAACTGCTACCGTCAGCGCCTCCACCTACCAGGCTGTCCCTCCACCAGTGACTGGCTATTATAATCAGTACTCTCAATCCTATTCACAATTCAAAAAACCCCTCAGTCAGGGTCCGGTCCAGAATCAGAACCAGAGCAAAGCAACAAATCAACAAGCTCCTCTTGTTGGACCAGACTACGGCTATGGATATCAAGGGACTGGCACGGGTATGGCAGGACCACCTGATTTCAATTATGCAGGTGAGTTTCAGTGCTGACATGCTGTGTAATAATTTGCGTTTAAGCCAGAACTATCTGAAACTCTGTTTTCTTAATAGCATACAGTGGACCACCTGGTACAGCTACATTCGGGCCACCTGGAACAACAAATCAGAGCTATAGCTTCACCCAGAGCGCCTACCCCAACCTGGGTGGCTACAGTAGTGGAGCCAGTACCACAGACTACACATACAGATAAATGTACCATGTTTGGTCTCCCAGTTTGAGGTTGTACAGATGCTTATTCAAGCAACTGAAAAGTCATTTCTGTAATTCTAAAGCCTACGGTGTCCTCCTGAGTTAAAACATTAACTATCTAAACCTTTTGAGATTTTATACTGTGTGTTACTTTTGCCATTTTGAACTGCACCTCGGTATCAGAATTAGCATGGTTTTGATTCACCACTAGTTTCAGGAAATAATACATGAGGATTGTGGAAGTTCTGTCTGTGCCTGAATGGTTGGTGTGACTCAAATGGGAATGAAGTGTCACATTATTCTGTTTTTCCCCAAAGGTATATTTATAGTCATCCTCTTATTTTGCTTCTAAAATTTTAGCAGGTTTCTTCTTTTTTTTTTTTTTTTGGGACTGAATGTGGACAATTAGAATGAACAGACTTTATTTACTTCCTTGAAACCACTTAAGCTGTTCCTTGTTTGGAGTTGTAAGAGGTTTGGTTTGGGTTACTCGGTTTAATCTTGGTATTGTCTTTTATGTAGAATGTAGCTATTCACTGTTAAATAGGCAAGTGCAGGAAGTTTTATGTTCTCTGAGATGGGTGTTGAATGTTATATTTGACCTGTGCAGAAATAAACTTTTTTTTCTTCTTTTTTAATTGCCTTTTGATTCATTTGACAAGGTTTGAAACGAGTTCATAATACTTAATCTTACATACTTTTTTTTTTTTTTTTTAAAGAATATAAATAACCCCCATCAGGTCGTGGTTTGTGTCTGCTGTGAAATCTTTAGTCATTGAGTAAACGTAAGAATAACTTTCATATTGTTAGTAATATTTCAAGATGAACATTTATTGGACTGAAGCAAATTGGGTTTACTTGATTGTCCAAAATTGTGTTAATGTATCAAATGTGATGCATCAGGCTTTTGAGATCTCTCAGTCATCACTGTATGGCATGGCATTTTATGTTTTGATCCCCATCATTTTACTTTTTGGATATATAAATATCAAAAACATGCAAAAAAATCATATTTTTGTTTCTTAGAAAGCTGGGTGATTCCTCTTATAATTAAAGAAAAAAATCCTAGTAAAGAAGTAATTAATTCAGAAAGCATCTTAACCCTTAAAAGAGGTCTTAAGGTCCAAAATTGTTATGGAGTATGGACGAGGCTTAAGAGTTTATTTAGCAGTGGAGAAAGTGGACGAAACTTGAAGAGGGAGAAGAAACATATTACACACAATACATGAGTGAGTTAATAAGGTGCTACACGTCACATGTTTGTGAGTGATCTTATTAGATATATATTATGTGAGCGAGAGAGTACAGTAAAACAGGAAAAATGATGCCTTTAATTTCAAAATGAAGGTTTATATAGACTATCCTTAAAAGCTCTTTTTTTTTTCCCCCTTCTTGGACAACCAACCAATCACAGTCTTCAAAAGACATTGTGAAACGTAGCAACGGGCTCAGCCCCGCAGCCTCGCTAAGATGAAAGCTTTTCTATTTACCTCGCTCAGAGTTGTTCTCAGATCAGTCCTGAATCAAACTTAAGCTAAGACTCCTATGTAGAAGTTTTTAAGGTAAATTAGGAGCTTTCTGAGAGGATTCTTAGAAACTTTAAGAATATGGGCCCTGGTGTATCAAATTATACTCAAAAAAATATAAAAAATGATATAAAAGTTAAATGAACTGTTCCATTTAAAAAATCATATGCCTGGCTTTACAAGGTTACTTAATGAAGCGTGACTTGGATGAAAATATAAAGTTATAAATACAATTTTTTTTTTTTTTTACTGTACTGACCAAAAAGTATGTGGTCACCACACCGCTTATCCCCCTAGTCAATAGATATTAGATATTAACAGATATGCTATTCCAGTAAGTTCTGCGAGGACAGTTATTAATGCTACTATGGCATACAACAACATTCTAGAGAATTCTGTGCTTTCAACTTTGTGGCAACACTTTGGGGAGGGCCCTTTTCTATTCCAGCATAACAATGATCCTGTGCACAAAACAAAATCCATATGACTGGTGTGAAGTAACGACTGGCCTGCACAAAACCTGAACACCTCTGGGATGAACTGGAACGCTGACTGCGTCACCAAGCGTCTGTCACCAAGCCTGATGCTCTACATGTTGTCAACTATTATTCAGCCTCAAAGCTGATGGGAACTAAAAGTCACAAAACTGATTTCATGGGTTCTATTATATAAATGATTGTATGTGATTTAAACAGCATTTAGGGTCTGTGATAGTTTCAGACATCTGCATGAGGACGGAACATAAAAGCAGAACAGAGTGCCAAGGTGGAAATCTTACTTGTCACATGCTGTGGTCATTGAATCAGTAGGAACATGCTTTTCCTGCATGGTTAAGTCACATGCATACACACACCCATCCCTATATGAGAGCTGATATATAGTGGATGAGAGGATACAGAGCATCCA
The DNA here is from genome assembly GCA_018749465.1 of Paracanthobrama guichenoti. Lineage (NCBI taxonomy): Eukaryota > Metazoa > Chordata > Actinopteri > Cypriniformes > Gobionidae > Paracanthobrama > Paracanthobrama guichenoti. The sequence continues at coordinate 9,467,478 of CM031948.1, read as the reverse complement.
ATGGAGAGATCACTCACACAAAGATACTTCAAGGACTAAGCCACACATTGTGAGTCTAATTTGCCTATTCTGGATAATCATAATGTCACAGTTTATAGCCACTAGGTTTTAATAACCACAGGTCTATTGTCTATTTCTCAGTTAAAGTTTAGTCAGGTGACTTTTAGGATACGGTTCCCTTTTCCTGATAATTCAATTTAAACTAAAACAGTATTTCCTATTTCACATCATTGGGAAATTGTATATATGTATATGTATGCATGTCTGTGTATTCGAATACTAGCATAATGCATATATGGTCAAAAATGAGAATAGTGTGATGCACTCTTAAAAATTAAGGTATTTTATTGCCATCTGTAGTTCCATTAAGAACCTTTAACATCCATGGGACCTTTCCATTGCACAAGGTTCTTTATAGTGGAAAAAGGGTGCTTACGTATGTTCTTCTGTTGTCTACTGAAAGGTTCTTTGTGGAACTCAAAATGGTTCTTCCATGGCATTGCTGCAAAAAGCCCAAGTGTTGTATTAAAATTCAGCTTCAGGGCCCCTTCTACAATCCCATTGGTCATGTTGAGTAAAAGAAAACAGCTGAAATTTAAATCAGGGTGTGGCTTATTGATGATCAGAATGATATAAATATAGAGGTAATGCTGGAAAATGACTATGAAGTGTAGAGAGAGGAATCTCAAAGAGCAAAAGCTGCTGATGTAGGTGGGTTTTTTCAACATGGGATTGCTTGAGTCTTGTGCTTCAATGTAGTTTCAGTTTGTGTGTGTGAGAATTGGGTAGTTAGCCGTTTATATGCAGTTGTTTCTGTCTTCCTGTACAGATGGCGTCACCACTAATGCTAGTGTTTTTAACTGCTCTCCCTGGGGTTCTCTGCTACCACTCCTCATTCATTGACCTGGAAGCTAATGGAAGTGAGTTGGTGTTTGTTTGTTAAATGCTGGAAAGTCACCCAAGAATGAAAATTGTAACTTACTCCCCTTTATGTTGTTGAACACAAACTATTTTGAATGTTGGTAACTAGACAGTTGACAGTAGTCATTTACTTCCATAGTATCTTTTTCATATTATGGAAGTCAATTCTTTAAAATGTATAGTTTGTGTTACACTCGTACAGGTTTGCAGTGACGTAATGGTGAGTAAATTACAACTTTCATTTTTGGGTGAACAATCTCTTAAGGGTTATGGATATTTGTAACCTCTTGAGTGTTTACATCCTGCCCTTTTATTCCCTTAATCAGGTAACAAGTCATCCATCAGGTTCCTGGTTTTGGGGGATTGGGGTGGACTGCCATATCCTCCCTATGTTACCCCCATAGAAAAGGCCACTGCCCGCATGATGGCTAAAACTGCTTCCCAGATGGGTGCAGACTTCATTTTAGCGCTTGGTGACAACTTCTACTACAAGGGCGTCAATGACGTCAATGACCCTAGATTCCAGGTTTGGCTTTCGGGAGATTATATCCTTTGTGTTTTGTTTAAAAAAAAATTTAAAAAAAAATTTCCCCGTCTTATTTACTTTTACCAATTCAACTCTGCGCCCCACCCGTGGGTCCAACATTTCATCTTTCAAAATATGCTGCAGAGCTGAAGTGGTTAATGAGAGCTTGAAGCTTCTCATGGACCATATCTACTGTTGACTTGTGCTAATTTCTCACTTTTATAGTTTTGTACTGATTCGTGCAAATCGGTGTAGTCCTCTCCACCTAATGTAGGCCATGGTCCCATTATGCTCTTTGTAGGTCACGTTTGAAGACGTCTACACTCAGGATTCTCTTAATATTCCATGGTACGTCATTGCTGGCAATCACGACCATGCAGGAAACGTCCTTGCTCAAATAGAGTACAGCCAAAAGTCAAAGAGATGGTATGTGAGCCGAAGTATTTAGGCCTCCATGTCTAAGGTTTCTTGGCTCATGCCAATTTACAATAATTTTTTTTTTTCTACTGCTAATGCAGCTGTGCTTAGTGTTGACTTGGCAGACACCCTCTTCCTGTCCAAATAGGCTGTTTTAACATTAATTCTGTCTCACAGGAACTTCCCATATTACTATTATGAGCTGAACTTCCGCATTCCTCGAACAGACAGCACTTTGACCATCATCATGTTAGACACGGTGTTGCTGTGCGGTAACTCTGACGACTTCCTTGACCAGCAACCCCGAGCTCCCCGAAGTGGTGTTCAGGCCAATAGACAACTGATGTGGCTTCAGGAACGCCTGGCAAAGTCGAAGGCTGACTATCTCCTGGTGGCTGGCCATTATCCGGTGTGGTCCATATCAGAGCATGGGCCAACCGACTGTCTGCTGAAGAGCTTGAGACCACTGCTTAAGAAGTACAGGGCCACTGCTTACCTGTGTGGCCATGATCACAATCTACAAGTAGGTACTTGAAGCCTTTTGAGTTCAGTTTGGTACAAAAGTCTCTGACTCTTTGCGTCTTCTCTGCTCTTTCAGTACATCAAGGAGTCCGGTATTGGTTATGTGGTTAGTGGAGCTGGTAACTTCATGGATCCTGATGTGCGGCACCGCAACCAGGTTCCTCGAGGCTACCTCAAGTTCTTCAATGGTGACGCTGGCACCTTGGGTGGCTTTGCCCACGTAGAGGTCAACAAGAAACAGCTGACTGTTACTTTTATCCAGGCTAGAGGAACCTCTCTTTACAGGGCTGTTCTTAAAAGGCGTGATGACATTTCCAGTGAGGATGACACTGTCTGAACTTTATCATACAGTTTTAATGTGACTTTGGGATATTGAACCAGGTCTTTTAGCATTGTTATAAAGTAGAAAAGTGCATTATTAAATAGAAGTATTTATAGTTTTAAATGGTTTAACCAATAAATGTTTGTCTTCAAGTGATTTTAATAAATTACTCCTTTTTAAAGTTAAGTTTGCTTCTTGGCTTAATTTGAAGTATTAATACTTGCGTTCTGCCAAATGACTGCCATAGATCATGTCAACACTAATCCGTGTTCATGCCACTTTACTCCGGCTTTTAAAGTTTTGTTAGGGGTTTAACTTTGCTACTTTCTGATTAGTGACTCTTAATCCTTATAGAGATGGTTCACCTGAAAATGACCCCGACCCACCCCCAAACCGTTGACTTGTGCACGTGACCTGACACGTTGCCAAATGTGGGTGGCGCAAAACATGGTCACGAAGTCTAAAACAAGAATCAGTTGCTGCTTGAACTTGTGCAGCCCTATTTGACCCATTAAAGGCATCAAAGCTTGTGCTAGTCATACATGGCATTGGGTTACTCTTGGTGTAAGTTGACTTGTGTAGACCATCTGCTGGGAGCTAGTTTTATATTTTTATGTCTCTTTTCCTTAAACCCTTTGCTTCAGATGGTCTAACTCTCCAGAGACCTGGATCTCTTTTAATGGATGCGTGGGTTTTTTTTTTTTTTTTTTTTTTTTTTTTTTTTTTTTTTTTTTTTGGCTTGAATCTCATCCTCCATTCACTGCCATTTATCAAACTTGGAAGACCCCAGGACATTAATCTCTGACTGTATTTGTCTGAAATCATATACACCTAGGATGGCTTGAGGGTGAGACTCATGGGGATTTTTTTTTTTTTTTTTTTTTTTTTTTTTTTTTTGGGGTGAACCAGCCCTTTGACATGGCGTTAGTAAAACAAGATTATAAAGTTTCTAAAATTGGCCAACTGTCATGGTGCTTGAGCTGCAGTTGTTAGCTCAAGCCGCCCCATCTTTTTTTCATAAGCCATTTTAATGCACAATCAAATAGCTTGGCATAAAACCTGATCCTGTTTCTCCCACAAAGGCATCTGCTAGCCTTAAGTCTATTTGGAACGGATCAGAACCCAATGCTTGCAGCGTGAATCTGACATAATCGGAGCTGAGTAGAAGTTGACTACGGCAATGGTAGTCCAGAGAAAAACAAAATCCCTTTTTCCTTTTAAATACTAGCACATGCTTCTTTCAACTTTCTTTTTTGGTCCATCCCTCAATGGGAAGTTTGTTTTTGTTCAGTGAAGGATGCTGATCAGTGGGTTTTTATAATTCGAAACAATGTGCGTAGACGTATACCCTGGCTTTTTGAAATTCATTACTTTTTGCAAAGAAAGCTCTAACAGATGTGTATATTATTTGTTTACAGGGTAATGGTTCTTAAAAAAAGAGTGGTTTGAATGTAAGCTTCACGATTAAATCCGATGAATCCCAGCATCACATAATATCCTTGGCAGTCAGGATGCAGGCCCTAATCCTTTCTGCACATGCTGTGTCTCTCTCTGTCCTCAATTCAATCTGGTCAAATCTTAACACTTAGCAACTCCACAGAGTCCCTTACAATGCGCAGCCCCCTTGTAATTTAGCTTTTACCATTTATGTAAACGTTTGAAAGGGAGACATTTTGTATGTGTAAGATATGTTTTCACCCCTACAATTTATATCAAGGCCAATTTTTTTTTTTTTTTTTACGTTTATACAAATTTTTGTGAAACGAAACATTCATGATGCCTTTATTGGCCTACTTTCCATAATGAAGTAGGCCTACTTTTTGTTCTTCGTTGCACTAAACTGCCATTAATAACTTCTAGAAGGATCTGAATTCTGTGAAGGGTGAGCAGGTCAGTTTGCAGTTTTATGTTGCTCTTTAGTAGCCTATTAGTGTAATGCTAAGCCTTCTCTGCCCACCTGCAGGGTGATTTCCTGCTTGTGACATTAAAGCGTGAACTACTACCGGTATCTAATAGGTTTAATTGTTCTATTTCCAGTGCCTAAACCATCATATCGCTTTATAATTATTCCCAACTCCCACCTGTTACATTTTCTTACATATTCTTTCACTACAAAGAAAAGATTTCGCAGAGATCATTTGTTTCAATCCTTGATAAACTTTAAGACTGATTAACAACAGGAAAATAAAATAGAATTATATTTCGGATGAGATCAAATATATGAGCATATTCAACATCACTGTAAGTTTGATAAATGCAGTTTGATAATAACAGTCAGGTGAACAGGTGGTCACCAGCACTCAAATGTCATTTAAGTCCAAAGATTAACAAGCACAGCGTGTTTATACAGAACACGTTTGTAAATGTGTATAAAATAACTTGAATGCTACAAGAGAGGAAACTATGTCATAGACAACATTTTCAGAAATCCAACACTATATTTATATAAAAATATGAGAGGGGTGATTTGCTAACTCTCACACTGTAAAAAAATTATATTAAAAAAGTTACCTGGTTGCCTTCAAATTTTGAGTTGATACAATGAAGATTTTTGAGAATTGACCACCCTTTATTCAAATAGTATTAAAAGATGTTGTAAGCATATTGCGTAATTGTGTTTTATTTGTTATAATGCAGTGAAACTAATGCCATATTGTGCTATTTTCATGATTTATCACAACAACAACAAAAAAATGTATGTGGTTCAGATACAATAATATTTTGAGTTTCTATTTATTAAACCCATTTCCTTCATTGTATTAACTCAAATTTTTAATTTCAACGAACTCAGCATTTTAAGGCAACCAGGGTACTTACTTTTTTAAGTTAAACCAACAATATTTTTTTACAGTGCACCGTTTCCCACTCAGGTTTAACTCACAGGGCAGAAAAGGGAGTGTAATCTGATAACATCCTTACTAAACACTTTAACTCTTGCTCTTAACCAGCTAGTCAAGTTAAGCTGATCCGCTAATGGTGCAATGCTTAGCATTACATTCAGAACATTAAACTTGACTGGAATAGGAGTGACACACATGAAAAAGAGTGTTATGTAAACACACACTCCCAGGGTTTAGTTTTTTCCTACACCTGTCAATGGCCAATGGGGAAAAAAAAAAAAAATAATATAATATATATATATATATATATATATATATATATATATATATATATATATATATATATATATATATATATATATATATATATATATATATAATATAATTAAAAGTTTTTGTGGTGTCTCAAGACTTTACAGAGTGCTTGACTATTGCCAAAAATTGACGCCCCTCTTAATGGAAATAACATCACACCATTTATTTACATCTACAGGTGCATCAGTTTTTGGTCAAGATCTTGTATTGACAATGTCTCCTCCAGCACATCCCAAATACTTTCAATGAATTTAAGGTCTGGATTCAGAGGTGCCAATTCATGAGTGAAAATGATTTTTCATGCTCCCTCCCAACCATTATTTCGCAATCTGAGCCTGATGAATGACATTGTCATCCTGGAATATGGCCATGATGTGTCTTCATGCATGGTTGTTTAAGAAATGAAAAGCTACACACTCAATCAATTAGGGTTAGAAGAACTGTTGCCAAACATATAACATGCTAGAAGCACAATTATCACTGCAATAATGATCCAATCATTGACTCTTAAGCGCTTGCCTATTTAAATCCAAACAGTGAATTTTTTTGGTTTTGTTTTGTTTCTTGGGTCGGGCAGTATATTTATCGCACATGAAACTTTACATTTTTCTTATTTTAGTTAAAATCCAAATTTTTACTTGCATTGATGCCTTGCAAGTGTTAATTTTGGAGCCTGAACACACTCTTACAATATATAGGCTAAATTAGAGAAAAGAAAAAAGGAAAAAAAAGGGCCTTTTGTTAATACACCTTGAAAAGAACACGTTGTATTCCGAATCCAATCCAGTTTCACTGGCCACAGTTTTAGTATTACTTGTATCCAAATACTCCTGTGCAAATCCATAAACTGCTGAATGCTGGTTATCCTGCGCTGAACTGAATGATTCGACAGTTCAAACATGTTCTGAGGATGTATTTTGGCTTCAGGATGAAGGCTGCTCCTGAATTGGCACAATCCTACAGACGTGATCGTGCAGACTCGCCCTGTCCTTTTATTACTGGGTATACACGTCCAGGTAATGCGGCTTGGACTGACATGGCTCTCCGCTTATTGAGGTCGTTTAGGGTCAACAGCACTTATTTTAAGGACAGGCCACCATCCTCACATGCTCCACAGGGCGAGGCCCAGCTTTTGCAGTCAAATTGAAAAGCATAGGGTACTGTGGTAAATACCAACAACACCCAGCAAACATTTGGACATTTAATGACTGTTGAAATGACGTCCCTCCGACACGTCTCGTCATGGTTGAAAAATAGTTCCAAAATGAAAGTCTTTGACGTTATCCGTAATGCATTTTTAGATGTTCTGTTACATATTTTTACCAATTTATGCCATCCTACCACGACTATTTTTGGCCAGGGACACGACGTTGCCATCGGACCAATGTTTGCTGGGCGTTGAACAAACAAACTAAGCTTTTCCGTTGATTTTATCTGTTTAAAGAGAGGGATTTAAGCTTATTTTGATAGTCCACTAGACATTCTAACTTTGCAACTACATGCCAACAAACTCTCATTAAATTGCAATTACATGTCAACCAACTGTCATTAGACTATTAGTAGACTGTTAGGTTAGGGTTCGGGTTAGAATAAGTTGATATGTACTTGCAACTTGTACTTGCAAAGTTATAGTCAGTAGAATATCTGTCAGGGAGCATCAAAATAAAGTGTTAGCAGATATTAAGCAGACAGTCTACTAATACTCTAATTGACATGTAGTTGCAAAGTTACTTATAGTTTGTAGAAGTGGACTATCGAAATAAAGTGTTACCTTCATCCAAAAATGAAAATCTTTTGTTTTATGGAAAAGGGTTGCTCTAAAATTCTTCTTTTTCTGTGAACTATTATTTAAGACTGAAACAGTCTTGGACTACAGTCTAGTGTGAGCCATTGTTCTGTAGTCAAACTTTATCAGTCCCGTCTCTCCTCTCATGGAATGATACGTGTGAGAAAGTGGAGCTATGTCCTGTCATTTTGGGCGGAGGAAAGACATAGGCCTCTTGTGGGGTCTTGGTCGGGCTCTTGTTTTCCCCTTGGTAAATTTGGGGAAGTGCAGGGCTGTTGAGCACACTGTGAGAGGCAGGAGAGGGAAAGAAGTGAGGAATAAATGGGATGGCAGCCAGAAGAGGGCTGGCCTGGGGGCTGTGCTGCGGAGAGAGGGGGATGACCACATCGTCCTGATCCCAAACGTGGAAGGCGTTGGGGTGGGAGTGTGTGAGGCCTGCTGGCATGTGCGTTGCACCCTCATCACCTGCCTCACTGCTGGCCTTCAAGATCTCCTCGTCTGGACCTAAAGCCCAATCTGAAAACACACAGAAAATACACAGCGACTATATGCGTGGAACTCAAGAAAAATGATAAGAAAGTGAAGCCTATATTAGAGCACTTTTTTCTCAAATTTTCATTACTATAATACAGATTTTTTTTTAATTACAGTAATAAAAATCTGCATAAATGTTATGTATTATGCACAAATACATTACATATTACATCTATTACCGGTACTTATTTTTTGATTTTTAAAAAGAAAAATGTACATGGTGACAATGAGAAATGTAGGGAAGGTGCCCAAGTATCATGAAAATAAAATCACAATGCAAAGATGTTAATGGCCCTAAATTATGCTTAAATTTCTTTTAGCAATTTACAATTTATTAGCAATTAAGCATTATCTATCTATCTATCTATCTATCTATCTATCTATCTATCTATCTATCTATCTATCTATCTATCTATCTATCTATCTATCTATCTATCTATCTATCTATCTATCTATCCATCTTCTATCTATCTATCTATCTATCTAACCTGACAGTGTTCTAATTAAAGACGTTATTTCATACTGATCTGAGGTCTGTGTTTCTCTCGTTATTCTGGCCAGATAAATATTATACATGAACGCCAACTAAACAGTCATTATAGTCATTATAGTTTTAGACAGTATGCTTAAATGGAAGTAGAAATGACACAAATCACATAAAAATCCTCCTTTTCTGCATATGCTTTTCAGATGAGATTGAGATAAGCAGGTCTGGGCTAGATGCTATAATAGCAAACTTAAAATAATTATTCTAAGAACTAACTTCAATCATTTGCCATAATGGTGGTCTAAATAAAAAAATAAAAAATCTTTTGAATTAATCTTTTGATATGAATCTTTTGAAATAAATAATACAAATGATAATAATTCAATAGCATATATGTATATACTGCATCACCATCACTACTGGGCAACCACATGACTTGACCAGCACAATCTGCTAACTTGGTCGACCACTTTTAACAGCAAGGTAAATAATGCAAGATTTACCTAAGATGTCATAAGCGAGGTCTTTAATTAAATGTCCCACAATGGCATAAGCGACAGCGACCACCACCACCGCGGCCATCATCAGGTAGAGCAAGGCTTTGGGAAACTGGATGAGGTCTCTGGCTGGAGGCTTGTAGTCCTTATACAGCGGAGACTCATAGACCGCATACTGCGACGCGTGACTCCCAGAGACGGAGGCGTTCAGTCTGTTCATATTCACAGGGTTCATTATCGAACACGGCTTGTAATTTCACACACACAAAATCTATCCCACTTCCAAAATGTGTCTTGCTTGTCCTCCAGGCAGTTAATTCCAAGTTACCGGCGCATAATGTCGTTTGAAAATATTCAATTAGTTTGTACTTCCAAAGTTGTTTGCCGTAAAACAAGCGGCGCACTCATTCAAGGACGCGGTTTTAAAACCAGCTACCTAAGCATTTTTTTTTCTCCGGATGAGATGGGCAGATGGACTGTGATGTAAGTGTTGGAGATTTGAAGATCTCACACCATCGACTGGTCATGATCTTTTCTCGGACAGCGAGACGATTGGTGGATTTCACGCGTCATCACTTAAATCTCATCAAGGCGCGCGCACGGGTCAATCAAGGTAAAGCAGAAATCTTGCACATCAGCTGCTCCGCTCTCGATAGATGTGAGACAGAAACAGAAGAATAGAAGCATTCTAATGCATTTCTAATTATTAACAAATAGTAATTTTTTTTTTTTTTTTTTTTTTTGAGTCTGGGTAATAAATATGATTTCCTACTTTAATTTTTTTCCAGTGATTTAATAAATACTACAATAAATATACCCTAATGTAGAATTATTAGTTATTAAAGTGTTATTGAGGAAGCATTTACAAGATCATTGGAAAAAATATAAGTATATTTACTAGAAAAATATATTTATTACCAACACCGTCAGAAAAAGGTACAGTGCTGTCTCTGGCGCGGCAGCAAAAGTGAAAAGGCACATCTTTGTACCTCACTCACCCCTAAATGGTACATATCAGCACTTTAAGAGTGCATATTGGTATCTTAAAGATACATATTAGTACCTTTTGGTTTTGTACCTTAGGGTACCGCCCCAGTGACAACAGCGTACCTTTTTTCTGACGGTGTTGGTAATAAATATATTTTTCTAGTAAATATACTTATATTTTTCCAATGATCTAGTAAATGCTATCTAGCCCAATATAAAATGATTAATTATTAAATGGTGTTATTGAGGAAATCTAACTTTTTGGCTGATTCTCTGAGTCGGTCTGTAAAGGGTGGAAGCCTTTGATGTAGAGCAGCATTTCATAACCTATTATTAAAATGGACATAATAAAGAAAAATTATGATTTGTTTGAACTGTAATTAACAGATTACGCATATCACCCATAGATGCATATAAAACACATGAGATTTTATTCAGAATTAATGCATAGAATCACTGTTTATTCAATAAATACAAAATTAACAAGAGTCATTGAAAATGAGCAGTGGGTCAGACGGGATCACTAAAGTGCAGAGGGATGTCTGGCATCTTTGACTAAAAGTGGTATTTTGAAACTGCTATGAATTATCTCTTATCCTTTAGTTTTCATGATTATTATTGTTGTCCACCTTTCTTTGAATAATGTGTAAAAATTACAATTAATTCTATGACAAGATTATAAACCGTTTCATAACACAGCTGTCTTTGTAACATGACGTATTAATGCATGTCAAACCAGTTCCCTGGAGAAGATACATTTCCCCTTTGTAGACATGCATGTGACCACAGAAAGAGCAGATGTGAGACTGGACCATTTACTAAGCAAAAGATTTGAGCGCATATAGAAGCACTCATGGATGGATGTTGATAAAGAGTTTCCCTTATTTCAGAGACAGATGCAAAAGTCCATTATCCCCATGTTAAGAGAGAAGTATGGGTTTATTTTCCAACAGTAAAAGACTGAAGTCCAGTGATGGCTCTGCCCAAGATCAAAGCATGGATGTCATGAGTGCCTGTGAAGAGGAAAATAGTGCATTATTAATACAGGCGTTCATTATCTTTGCATTAAGCTTATTCTGACCTCTGCTGGCCAAATGTATAGCTTTCATTTAAAGTGCCCCATTATGCGCTCTCAGATATTACCTTTCCTGCAGTGTGTAATATCGCTGTTTGTGAATGTAAAAGGTCTGTAAAGTTTCAAAGATCAAAATGCACAATAAATGGAGGTATTGTCTGCCAAAAGAAAGGACCGATTCTGAACTGCCTGAAATGAGTCGTCAGTTTTATTTCCTGCTCATACCTACGTAGGTATGTGACAAGTTTGCATAATGCCAACATATGGGGCCCTATTTTAACGATCTAAGGGCATGGTCTAAAGCACATGGCGCAAGTGCACTTAGGGCGTGTCTAAATCCACTTTTGCTAGATTAACGATGGGGAAAATAGTTGGCGCACCTGGCGCATGGTCTGATAGGGTTGTCCCTATTCTCTTAATGAGTAATGGGTGTGTTTTGGGTGTAACATGCAAAACAGTCTCATCTCCCATTCCCTTTAAAAGACATTTGCGTGTGTAATAAGCAGAGCGTACGAGCGTTGTGCACCCGCCTATAGGCGCATATTACTAACACGCTCTTTAAATAACAAAAAAATACTGCGCTATTGCTAATACTGACTTTAGACCAGGTTTCAGTTGGTCAATGGCACAGGTCTCGGTTTCAGACCAGCACGCCCATGGGCTCACAAATGGGCGAAAATGCATTTGCTATTTAAATAACGTGGCGCTGGACGTGAAAATGATAACTGCATCGGGTCGAAATGAGCAAAAAACACTTGCGTCGTGCCTGGCATGGTCTTCATATGTTGACTCTGAACCGTGTACTTTGACCAGTCCTCACACTCTATAGTTGTAGTTGAGGAAGGGTTTGTGTTGCACTTCCAAAGGATGAGGCTCAAATTTCGAGACATCATCGTTAAAGTGCTGAGGAAGCCTCCGCGGCTGAAATTCAGATGGTAATAGGCATTTAGTTTCCGACACACACTGTAAGTAGTAGACCAATCACAACAGACTGCGCCATTTGCCCAATCAGAGCAGAGTAGGCTCTCGGAAAGGAGGGGTTTAGAGAGAACGGATCCTTGATCAAACCTTGAGAAAAGGGGTGATGCTGTAATGTATATTATGAGAAAATGAAAGTGTTTTTTGACCTTAGATGCATGTAAATCTATTGTAGGAGACCTCCAAAAACAAGATGAGGAACCTTTAAAATAGCATAATAGGGGCACTTTAAAATGAAACCGAAATTTTTGTTCCTTCTCCTTGCACCTTCGTATGTGTTGACGGCCTCTAGGTTCATGACGTGGCGTATGATATGGTATTCGTCTGCTATGCCGTTTCCTCCCAACATGTCTCTGGCTTGCCTGGCGATGTCCAGTGCCTTACCGCATGAGTTCCGTTTCAGCATGGAGATCATCTCTGCCGAGTACCTTTTGAAGAAATGTGTGAGAAAATTCAGTGAGCTACAGGATTGTTTTGGAATGAGACGTGTATTCTGACAAGGCTTTGAGTGCTGCACTCCTTGAAATGTTTTACATAGATGGTTTAATCTTTACCAGGTTATCAAGACTGAGATGGAAGACTCACTTCTTTTGGTCAATGAGTCTACCCAGCTGTAAACAGGACTGCAGCCCGAGTGTGATCTCCGTCAGCATGTCTGCCATCTTCTTCTGTATGAGTTGGTTTCTGGCCAGTGGGACTCCAAACTGGATTCTACATGGTAAAAATCATTCAAATATACTTCCGTTCCAAATGTTTGTTGTTGTTTTTTAAGAAATCAATGCTTCTATTCAGCAAGGATTCATTACATTGATCAAAAGTGTCAGTAAAGACATTTATAATATTACAAAATAGTTATGTCAAATAAATGCTGTTTTTCACATTCCTATATTCATCAAAGAATCCTGATTAAAAAAAAAAAAATATTAAGCAGCACAACTGTTTTCAACATTGATAATAATAATAATAATAATAATAATAATAATAATAATAATAGTTTCTTGAGCAGCATATCATCATTAGAATGATTTCTGAAGGATCATGTGACACTGAAGTAATGATTCTAAAAATTCAGCTTTGCATCACAGGAATAAATTACATTTTAAATCATATTAAAATAGAAAACTGTTATTAAAAATTTTAGTAGTATATCACGACATTACAGTTTTTCTGTATTTTTATCAAATAAATGCTGCCATGGTGAGTATAAGAGACTTCATCTTCTTAAAAACCATTAATAAATCTTACCAACCCCAAACATGTAAATTAAAATAAATATTAAAGCAGAGACTGCATTGTCCTACTGTAGGATATGCCACTAGTCAAAATATTTTATTTTACTTTTTACTTTACTTTTCTAAAAGCCCTAAATAGTTTAAAAAAACTTTTATCTTATAAAAATATGGCCATAAATCTTGCGTCAATTTTGTTGCAGTACCATACTTTGCCTTTAAATTGGTAGAATTACCTCCCACAACACTAAGATACAGCAAATGATGTCACTTTCCCTCACTGATGCACTGAAAGGTATGTGTGCTCTCTCTGAGAAAATATTTACACTACTTACACTAAGAGTTATTTTGTAAAACGTCAATTGTTACCACAATATCAAAAGGAAAGCAGAATTGATCACTGATCACACAGCGGGTTGTTTAAAAGTCTTAATTATGATTTAATTAGTGCAATTGCTAGCAAGTGGAGTTTTTGGCTAAAAAGTTTAAAATTGTCAATCCTGTTATTGTCAAACTCTGTTACTAATGTTATTTCTACACATTTCTGCGTAATTTGTCTTTAACAGAGTTGAAAAACAATACTATAAAAGAAATGTAATTCAAAGTAAGAAACAAGTTGTAAATTGTGGCAAGCACTGGATTATTCAAATATATATGTTTTCAATAAGAATACTGGAAAAAAGTTGTGCAAAATGTATCTCAAAATTATAGAATCACTCATACATATACATATATACACACACACACACATACATACATACATACATACATACATACATACATACATACATACATACATACATACATACATACATACATACATATATATATATATGTGTGTGTGTGTGTGTGTGTGTATATATATATATATATATATATATATATACATATATATATATATATATATATATATATATATATATATATATATATATATATATATATATATATATATATATATATATATATATATATATATATATATATATATATATATATATATATATATATATATACACACACACACACACACAACATTTTTGGGATTTTTGAATCAATTTGTCACACTGTAGGATTATTTAAATTAAGTGCAAAACAAAGCTAATGCTAAAAGTTAATTAAAAAAAAATCTTATTACTCATTTATGCACAAATCGTTTTGAATTTAGCACAACACATTTGTATAGTTCTAAAAATACTTCATATGGAAATACTTTAATGCATTTCCTCCATTGCACTACTGATATTTTGAACGTTATGACTATGAATGTTAATTTGATAACCTTATGCTAAACTGCTCACCTGTCCAAGGTGTACTGGCGGGCAGCATGGAAACAAAATTCCGCAGCACCCAGAGCGCCCCATGCAATGCCATAGCGGGCATTATTCAAGCAGCCAAAGGGACCCTACAGAAATCAACATATACAACCGCAAGCAGTGTATCAGCTGATTAACGTGTAAAAAAGAAGACAGAACCACTTCAGTGTCATGTATTTGTGTGGTTGCCAGGGAAAATGCTGTCTTCATACAGGTTTGGGGGTTTGTTCAGAAGTACGATCAGGACTACTAATGATGCTTAATATGCACTATTAATAATAGTAACAAACATACTCACAGCGAGGCCAGACACATGGGGCAGCAGGTTTTCCTCTGGCAGTTCAACCTCATCCATTAGGATCATCCCAGTTGCTGAGGCCCTGAGGGAGAATTTGCCTTCTATCTTAGGGGTGCTCAATCCCTTCATTCCTCTCTCCAGGATAAACCCTCTCACTCGGCCATCCTCACATTTTGCCCAGACTACACAGATATCAGCATACGGGGAGTTAGTGATCCTGCTCAGAGAAAAAAAAAAAAAAAAGTCTTGGTGTGAAGGGCTTATTATCATTCACCTGTGTTGTGTGTTTAAGATAAGTGGTGCAATGTGGAGTTTTTATAGTTTTGAATCTAGTGGATGGTTAATGGACGAGTTCGACAGTGACCAAAATAGTATGTCCGTATTCATAGCATTCATAAAAAATAGGCAAAAAGTACCCGGATGACCTACTACTTCCGGCGAGATTCTGAAGTGTGTATACGACAGACACTTTACTATCCCATGAGGCCATGGGAGAGGATTTGTGAATTGCAGAGAAGCACCATACATTATATTGCTAAAAGTTTTAGGGCGTCTGACTTTACATGCACATGAACTTTAATGACATCCCATTCTTAATCTGTAGGGTTTAATATGGAGTTGGCCCACCCTTTGCAACTATAAGAGCTCCAACTCTTCTGGGAAGGCTTTCCACAAGATCTAGGAGTGTGTTTATGGGCCCATTTTTGACCATTCTTCTAGAAGAGCATTTGTGAGGTCAGGCACTGACATTGGACGAGAAGGCCTGGCTCGCAGTCTCCGCTCTAATTCATCCCAAAGGTGTTCTATCAGGTTGAGGTCAGGACTCTGTGCAGGCCAGTCAAGTTTCTCCACAAACTCTCTCATCCATGTTTTTATGGGCCTTGTTTTTTGCGCAGTCATGTTGCAAAAGGAAGCGGCCATTCCCAAACTGTTCCCACAAAGTTGGGAGTTTGAAATTGTCCAAAATGTCTTGGTATGCTGAAGCATTAAGAGTTCCTTTCACTGGAACTAAGGGGCCAAGCCCAACCCCTGAAACACAACCCCACACAAACTTTACACTTGGCACAAGCAGTTATTTGCTTAAACCAGAAACCATGATTTTCGATTAGGATTGCACTGTAAATACATAAATGACACATTAGTTTAACTTTTTTCAGCATAGTTTGCTTCATCATTTCAGTTTATTTCAATTTGAGTATTTTGTGCTGCCATTTGTGTTAAATTATATCATTTAAACAGTGGCATAGTTTCTAATTTTAACAAACTTTTAACAAAGGTGGGTTCTAAAATGTAAAATCGTTACAATATACTCTGTATTAAAAACTAAAAATTGTGGTCATTTTTATTTTATTTCAGTTAGTTTTAGAGTCCAAAAATATACTTAATTTCTGTTTTTATGATTATTTGACTTAAAATTGTTTTAATATAATTTTCATTTTAGTTTTTGATAAGAACACATTGAATAATAGCTAACTGGACTAGAATGCAAAATGAAGGCATTCAGTGCTCTAGTTTATACTTGAAACTCACATTGTGGTACTACTGTGGCTTTACATAAAAGCATCTGCTAAATGATTAAATGTAACTGCAAATTTAATATCTGCTCAGACAGAAACACCTCTGACTTCAAGCCAGATTCATACCATATACAGACTTATTAAGTAAACAGATGGTCAGCAGATTTCAGTGTCCTCCTAAACCAGCAAGGGACAAACACCCTGTAGAGGGTGAAGTTACAAAATCTAAATCTGGACATAGGTACACAGCCCTCAGATGAGATCTCTTACATAAAGAAACCGTCCGATGAACTGACCTTCACATTAAATGGTGATGTATTGTGCAACTCCACGGTGTTGACGACTCTATCAATCACGTTTACAAAATTAAAGTTGTATTATAGCCTGTTGTATTATAGCCTAGTATCATTCGAAAGCATAAAACTCAAAACTCACCCTGCGAAATCATTTTGAAATTGGACATTGTGGCACTTTAAAACATTTTAGCAAGCTCAATTTCTGTAATATTAACTCCAGTCCAAATTCAAAGCTTCTGACTAAACTGAAGTATGTAAACTGGCATTTACCATGTTTTTGCCCCGCTGATGGTATAGGTCTTGCTGGAGGGGTTGTATCTGGCTTTGGTCTCCATGCCACTAGGGTCACTCCCATGGTTTGGTTCTGTTAGTCCAAAACAGCCCAGAATCTCTCCACGAGCTGGGAGGAACGAAAGGCACAAAACAATATATTACATTAATTACATTTTAACAAAACTGTAATAGACACCATTACATGGGGCAAGTAATAAATGTGGGGACATTTTGATTGAATTTCCATTATTTATGCACTCACTGTTAACCACTGAATAACTGGGATGTAAAAAATTGCTTTACAACATTTTACAAGTCCACTAGTCAGTGAGATGTATAAAATATATGTATATTTTAAAATGACTGATATTGCTGGTTTTCCATGACCCTGGGACCTTAGAACTATGTAAATCATTTTATAGCAGATCAATGCATTGACATGCAGCTTACGCAGTTGACTAACCTAGTTTAGGCAGGTATTTCTGCTTCTGTGCTTCTGTTCCATATGCATTGATAGGGTGCATGACCAGTGAAGACTGGACACTCATAACCGAACGGTACCCACTGTCCACTCTCTCCACCTCCCTGGCGATCAGACCGTATGCCACGTAGCTAGTGCCCGCACAGCCATATCCTTCAACACAAAAACATCAGTACAATGTACATTATACAGGCTTTTTTGATTTTTCATGGACAACAAAATCAGTTTCACATGTAAGCTGTACACACAAGCTCTAAAGTTAATAAAGACTGTGGTTTGTATTTATGAAGATGATCCTTTAAAAGCCATTTCAACAAATGATTTTACCTTGAATCGTAGGCCCAAGGACACCAAGTTCTCCCATCTCGTTTACAATCTCCCGATGGAAATCTGAAGAATCACAGCCACAGATTTAAATTTTAGGCATTTCAAAAAATAAGAAGTACAGGGATAAAATGTTGGGTAAAGAAATCATAATTCATTTACTCTCATGCTGTTCCAAACTTTCCTTCATCTTCAAAACACAAATGAGTGATTTCTGTCCCTCGCCACCTGTTTTTGTCTAACCCTGCTGACCCAATGAGCATTTCACTGTCCAATGGTCAATGTCCAATTTCTAGTATAGCATTAGTACTGCATCCTTCTCATGAGCATTTAATCATGTTTGACTTTTCAGTCGGAGTTATATCTCTTTTTTTGGCTCATTTTATCTGCAAAAGAAAACGTGCCTAATAATTATGCACACCTGAATATAAGGCGTTTTTTATTTCCAGCCTTCATGAACAATATCACTTATAAATGATTAAATACAAAATGAATAGTAGTTATTAAGATTAATGTGGCTTGGAATTTGTAAAATGTGCCTGAAAAAAAAAACATGATCAGAAAATCAACGTGTCTAATAATTCTGCATGCACTGTCCACATTGATCATTGCACACGTAGAGCACTCAAATACGGTAAACGAAAGCTGAAACGAACTTGACGCGTGAGAACAAACCTCATGGGTATTCCGAAAGTTCAAATATAATGAGAGAATGATGCTCATTGGTTCTTGTGCTTCAAGCAAGCATGTTTTTACCAACTTTGAGTGCTTTATGTATATTCACTGATTAAATTTGTTCATCATATAAAGCGATCATGTTTCCTGACTAGGATTAAACTGTTCGATTTATATAGATTTAGATTACATTCTCTTAATGAACTTTTTGAGGCTTCAGAGTTATTGGTGTATAAACTTTTGACAGAGGGACAGAAATCTTTCAGATTTCATTGAAAACATCTTGATTTGTGTTCCAAAGATGAACGAAAGTCTTATTGGTTTGGAACAAAATAATGGCGAGTCGCTGTTGACAGAATTTTTGGGTGAACTATTCCTTTAATTATGCATGAAGGTTGTCGACCCCGGATCGGATACATCAGAGGTGACTAGCTCTTCCACTTACGTTCATTCCTGTTGGCCATGAGGATGCGGGGCATGAGCTTCTCCTGGCAATATGTGCGGAAACTGTCTCGGATCATGATCTCCTCCTCTGTGAGCTGGCCCTCCAGATCCAAAACATCTCGCCAGTTAAAATCCACCTTAGCTATAAATCGAAAAGATTTTTTTTTTTTAGCTCAAATACAGAACATGATGTCAAATTCAAGCACAAGTTAGAAAATATGAAACCAATATATTTACGTCTTTTCAATGTTTTTTTCACTTGCTCCTCTGTCTCTGAAAAATAAGAGAATTCAAAATATGGGTATTAGCATAATCAAGTAGTTTTAACATGAGGATATGTAAATTCTCCAACTTGATGTCATTTGCTCAATATGTAAACCTATGGAATGTAAAATACATTTAGTTTAGATTAAAAAAAAAGTAAAGTATTGATGCACACATTTTCATGTGGGGTTAGATGATGCCACTGGTTATTATTAGTTTGAAAACCGAAATAATTTGCCATTTGACTCTATTGTCTACTTTTCTTGTCCTCACAAATGATATGATCATTCCAAGTTATGGGTGAGTTCTGGTTGATTTATGTTGAATTAGTGATCTAACCGTGTGCAGCAGGTGCTGAAGTGCCCTGGGCCCTTGACACAGAGATCAGAGAGCATCGCTGTGAGTTCAACAGTAGACGTGACAAAGCTGTTCTTAATGCCATGGTGTATTCAGACCTGAACATGTAACAATAATTGTGTTACAGCAACATCAGAGCAGTTTTTACACAAATGTAGCTTTCATTTTTTAATATTTCCTGTGGTAATTAACTGTATGTTGGTTTTACACTCCAAATTTGTTTCCACACAAAACATTAAATACATGTTTTTAGCTTTTGTTAATTCATAAATGTTGTAAAATAGAAGCATTCCTACCAATTGCAAAATCGTGAGGTGTTACTGCATCAGTTTATTTTCGGTTTACTATTTACTGTATCATTATTTTCTATTGCATAAGTGTCTAGTCTACGCATGGTTACACAACGGCAACTGATGTACAGTTTTCAAAATCTTCTATATAGCTTATATTTCAGATTTAAAACATTTAGTCGTAAACAGTTAGCTGTTGTTTCCATTCGTCATGCAGCCGAACTGAAAAATATATTTAAAAAATCCTACCTTCAGCGCCTTCGATCAGATTATTTCCCTGTCTACCACTGTACTCTATTTATATTCAACTATTGGAGGAACGTGTCACATGCACAAAGTGGAAGAACGCACCCTCCATCTTTAGTGTGGTATGTTTCATAATGCTCTGCGTGCTGTTTCATAATGCCTTTGACTCACTTTGACCCACAGTAACGTCAATAATCATTTTACACTACATAATTACATACAGCACTGATTATATATGACCAAAATATGAAAAAAAAGAATAATCACTTTTTAAATGTCAATTTTAAAGTAAATTAGTTTGATAATGCCACACTCAAAATGGCTGATGGCAACGTCTGAAATCCTGTGGCATGTCGAAGGCGGTTTCGAGCAGCTCGCGCTCTGATTGGATGATTAGAAGAGGCGTTTGCTCGGAGAGGAATTTTTAAAGTGCACAACTGTTACAACGTAAAATGTTTACAAGAGCGTAGTCGTCGGAAATATTCTCTTTATTAATTATTTCATTATTACAGACAGCCATAGCCTATATATTCTAAAAACAGAACGTATATAAGCCTGATGCGTAATACTAAGAAGTTAATGCAATTTGACAATATTTGCATGGCTACATATGGGAAAGACCCCTTTTGTTGTAATTTACTTAACAGAATGAAACAGTGATATAGGTTTTTGTAACAAAAAGGAAGATAAAAGCCAATGTTTTTTTTTTTTGTTTTTGTTTTCTGCGTGTGGTGATGTTTGCTTTCTTTTTTTATCCTCCTGGGGCAGCATGTTTTTGTTTTCATCAGTTTAATAATACAAAGTCAGGGTTGTAGAACTGTAGGCCCCTAGCAAATATTGAATATTTTTGGTTGGTAAAATGATCATGAATGACATTTTATTAAAGGCCCACTGAAGTGCCTTGAAACGTGCAACATTATTCAATGTGTTGACGTAATATCCACTGAAACAGGAAGACAGAGTGGGACATATTGAACAGACAAAAACAGCCAATAGCGTTTAGTTTTTATTACAGCTCGTTTTTACCGTTGAGCTCGGTAAAGCCACAGTTTCCTCCTAATCTCCTCCATATTGCTTTATAATACAGCACTCTGTGTCGAATACAAATGGGTCCGATACGTTTTCTGGTCTGCGCCAAAACTCACGCATAAGATCTGCTCTGTGCTATTGTGTCTCAGGACCGGAGCAGACTGTGTGTGCGCTGCAGCAGTTCGTGTGACATTAACGCAAAACCAGACTTCATTCACCCCAATGGAAATCATATTTACACTGTCTGAATCATTTCCTATCCCTAATATAGTGCACTATGTACCATTCACCATGTATAAAATGGTAAATGTGTGAACAAGTAACAGCTGCAGCTTCAGCATCTATTTATAGTGTAGGGGGCGGGATGCTTCAGATTCTAGAGAGCATTTGATTGGACAGAAAATCTGATGAGAAGCTGAAGTTTAGAGTGATGTCATCAAAATCATTGATCCCATATTTGCGGAAGTGAGAGACTACGTTTTGACTGCTTATGTTTTCTAATCCTAGTTTTGTCATTGTTTTGGAGCACACTAGCTTCTGGATAACAGCAAGACTAACATATTCATACTAAAAACCAAAAAACTTTTGATTTCATGGGGACTTTAAGTAGGCTATGTGAAACATGGTTAGCACCATTGCTCAGGCTGGAATTGACGTTTCACTTGTAACTGAAGATACAATAATGAAATAAATTAAACAGGTAATTTAAGGTCCTTTGGAAGTTAATGACTGCTCCTTTATCACTGCTTTCTGAGGCATAAAATAATCAGCCACTGCTGAATCTCACAGTGAGACCTTCCAGTGAGTTTGGAAGCCATCTAATTATACATATTTCAATGTATATAGTCATCGTCACTTTTATTTCTATTGCGCTTTATACAATAGGCTACAGATTGAGTAAAAGCAGCTTCACAATGATAAACAAGAAAATAGCAGAATCAATAATAGAAACTCAGCTATGGAGATTCTGCTGTAAAGCAGCTCTATAAGACAATAGTGTCATTATCTCAAATTTACTTATATGTATAGACGCCTGCTTCTTTTGCCATGGCCCTTTTGGATCTGCTGCTTTGTCACCCTTTAAATCGTGTAAGTCATAAGAAGAATAGTTTTAGTAAATAATTAAATAGTATAGTAAACCATTTTTGTATTATAAATATATTTTATACTGCGAGATTGACCACAACAGCCCCAGAAGACTTGATTAAATTCGAGCACTGGTTAAAACTATTTTTAAAACACTGATTATTTTTAATATAATCTTTTTTTTTTTTTTTTTTTTTTTTTTTGTAGCTGGTCTATACCATTTTAACCTGTTTTAAAAAAAAAAAAACAGTGTGGGTGGCTTGTAGTTTACACAAATTACACAACTTTGTCACCTGGTGTGAAACATGATTCTGTTTTACATTATTCATGACAATCAGAGAGTATCAGATTTGGTAAGTATTGTTAAAACGTTAATTTAATCAGTATTTCTAGGAACCGTCCTTTTTTTCCGTCGAACTGCATGAATTCGCAGTTTTTCTCGCTTTGTTAAAATGTAGAAACAACGTTGCATATTATCATACAGAAACTCAGAATTTAAGAGATTTTTACTCGGAGTAAGTTAATGTTTTTAAAATTTGTCAATGATGGGACCTCTATGGATGGGACTAGGCCTACTGAGTATTATGTGATCAATGTTTCTTTTTGTATCTTACAACTGAAGATAAGGTAGGCTAACTATAAGTGTGATTTAAACGGCTATTTTCAGTGAAGGAGCGTTTATGTTTCATTGGTTGACACGACTGTCTGTCATTTTTTCCTCTCCTCTCATTGGTGGATTGAGCCCTCACTCTCCTCGGAAAAAAACGAAACACATCGTCATGCGTGTACTGTTAGAATGTGCTGCTGTCTGCCATACACCTCTACTGTAGAGCAGCGGAATTACTGATGGCCAGTTCCTCACAAGATTATTAGGAAACAGCGATACAATTCCTTTTAAGATTTAAGTGACTGCTACAAGTGCGCACCATTCATTTGCAATGGAGCCGGAGGAGAAAAATCCAGAGGCCAAATATGGTAAGATGTTTTCATTTTTAAGGGTTCCTCCTTCAGAAAGTGGTAGGGATGGTCCTCTGATGGAAACAATGACTAATACGTGGGGCGTGGGTCTCAGGCATTTTGATGAAGAATACTAGTAATGCAGATTTGCAAACTGGTGGTCGACTTAAATCACGAAGCACTGCATTAAACCAGTGTGAGAGAGGATACAATTGCACGGATGTAAGCAAGAAAACAATAGGCGTGTGTTTAAACACATGGCGTAATTACTCTCAGGTCAATAATTACTGCGTTCATCATATGGTTGGTTTATGCGCCCTAATAAGTAAACGTAAATAGAATTGCTTCTTGCATTGCCTTACTACCACACACCCATTATAAATATTAATTTCATGAATGCTGCCTATATATATTTTTTTAGGAAACCTGAAGTATGTTATAAATGTCTGTTGGATCATTTCCAGTGGCTCTAAAATAAACCATAATGAAAATATACCAATCTGTAAAAACGTGTGTGTGTGTGTGTGTGTGTGTGTGTGTGTGTGTGTGTGTGTGTGTGTGTGTGTGTGTGTCAACTAAACGCAAAATTTGAAAGAAAAGGCAAATATTTTACTCTAAATCAAATACTTTTTTAAACTATAGTTCTTTAATACTTTAACTGTTATATTTGTAGTAAGACCATATTAACCACATATAAAAACCCTGGTTGGCTTTCCATTACCATGGTAACTAAATGACTTTTTTTTTAGAAACAACAGGTAGTATTCTCTATAAATGGTAGGAGGCACATTTCAGATACTATTATAGCTTTTACTGATATTTTTAATTAGTTTATATTTATATTTTTGCAGTGTTTTTGTCAATTTCCTTTTTATTTAAATATGTCTACAGTTTTATATCAGGTTTAGTTTTAGTACATTGATTGATCTAAATGAGAAATCTTGCTTATTTGTAATGTAATTTTATTTCAGTTAAGGTTTTTTTTTTTTTTTTCTTCAAGTAACATTTATTTATGTTTTTAATTTTGGTTAAATACAATAACTAGAGATGCACCAATACTAAATCTCTCTGCCGATACAGATTATTCAGAATATCTTGATACTGATACAGATCAAATCTCTCCCAAATATTGCTGTAAGCTATAGAACGGACATTCTCATATGGTACATTATTATAATATTAGAGGTTAAAATTAACAACAGAGATATTATATTCAGATAAAATAATTACACTCAAATAAAAACTGAAATGTTTGTATGCAACTCGGTTACACATAAAGTCATTTTCATAAACCCTTGTCTTAATGACAAATATATTCAAGCATACTTATATAATTAACAAAACATAGTCTCCTCTCTAGTGTTTTTATAGCTAACTAAAGGGACTGTGAACTTTGGGTAATGTTCCTGAGGTAAATGCAACATTAAAGTGCCTCTATTATGTTTTTTTGAATATTCCCTTTCATGCCATGTGTAATATCGCTGTTTGTGAATGAAAACGTTCTGCAAAGTTGTAAAGTCGAAAGTGCACAATAAATAAAGTTAATAATTGTCTCCCAAAAGAAAGAATCGACTCTCAACCACCTATACGAGTCATCTGTAATTTCGAATCCCACTGTGTAACGGTTCTATGCCATTAGAAAATACATTTGCATAATGCCCGACTATGTTGTACATTAGCCGCCCTCAAACACGTCATTTTACAGACGACTGCTTCTCAAATCTTGGAGTTCAATGCGAGATTTGCAACCGGGTTCGGGTTGAATAACTAGTTCTTCCAATGTTTCATTATCAGACTTGCGCTCGGATTGATATGGTAAAATCAACGTCATTGTTACTGTCTTTACAGTGTGTACAATCTCTGAAATTCATACGTGCTGTATGCAGTAGACAAATCACAACAGACTGGGCCGTCTGGCCAATCAGTGCAGAATAGCTTGCGGAAAGAAGAGATTTAGAGAGACTGATTCATCCTGATTAATCTGAGTCATTTGAGAATCACTGAAAAATGTGAAAAGAGAAAATGAAACTGTTTTTTGACCTTTGATGCATGTAAACCTGTTGTAGGAGACTCCAAAACAAAATTAGGAGTCTTTAAAATAGCATAGTCGGGGCACTTTAAGTGACACATTGTTCACAAGCTGCTTTATTGATGTCTTCTTGCGGTTGAAGCTCTGATTAAGAGATTTCATGAGACATGATTAATTTCGGTATGTTGCACTGTATCTTTCAACATACCCTCTGATGTTCATGCATGTTTTTTTGTGTTATAACTTGTACAGTGGAAGAGATGACTCATGCTCTGTGCTGCCGCTTGAACCGAGATGCTACAGTGATCTGTCACGTCACATTTAATCGAAACACCATTTATTGTTTGAATTTTGTGTTTAAATGGACAGAATTTGAAAGCTGTTTCTTATCAGTAGTAAGAAGTAACAAAGCACAAAGCTCTTTGCGATTATTGGTGGGAGGCACGCTATATATAATGTTTGATGTAGGGAAAATGCGTTATTGTCGCATTAATTTGCCCTTAAAGGGATACTCCACCATTTTTTTCATATTAAACTATGTTATTCCCTTAACTAAGACGAGTTGATACATACCTCTCTCGTTTCAGTGCGTGCACTTAATCGCTCTGACGCGTGGTGATATTTTGATAGCACTTAGCTTAGCCCACTAAGCCTAGTTCATTCATTAGGTACCAAACAGAGATCAAGTTAGAAGTGACCAAACACCTCCACGTTTTCCCTATTTAAATACAGTTACACGAATAGTTGAATGACCAAGTATGGTGACACAAAATAAAATGTGACGCTTTTCTAAGCGGGTTAAAAAGGATAACTATAATGTATGGCGGAATAGCACTTTTGAGAGTACTTTTGAGAGTAAAAAGTCACGCCTGAAAAATCCTTTGGTTCTATTGACAGAAATGGTGAGGGGAGAGGATTTTTCAGGCCATCATGACCAAGGCCAGACTCTAACCCAGGTCTCCCACAAGCACCATGATGTCAAAACACTCACACTGAGAAAAATAGAATAGTGAAAATGGGTCAGAAAATGAGCTGGGCCTGGTTCTGTGGGTTTTTATATTCTGCTACTACTTTAGTCTGCTTCTCAACTTTTCGCATTGAGAAAATGGTTAATAATAATAATACTCCTTGATTACTACATATTCTAAAAGAGTTATTCAAAATGAAGAAAGCCTGATGAAACAATACAACATGCCTAAACTAGATTCAGCTGAAGATTCAGACTTCCTAAAATAGTGGTTCTTTATTGGCATCTATGGTTCCACAAAGAACCTTTAAAATCCATGGAACCTTTTCATTCTCAAAAAGGTTCTTTATAGTGGAAAAGGTTCTTTAGATTATTAAACTGTTCTTCACACTAAGAAAACAGTGGTTCTTTTAAGAACTGTTCACTGAAAGGTTCTTCAGTGGCACAGAAATGGTTCTTTTATGGAATCTTTATTTTTAATAGTGTAACACCTCTTATCCATAACACATATTATGAGACTTTCTAGAACCCCAGTCTCATTCATTGAAGAGTTTTAAAGTTATTCTTTTGAGAACAAGTTGAAACATGATTATCAGGAGTCTGGGCAGGAGTGAAGTATACTCTCATGCTCAAATGACTTCTTGTCATCTTCTTGCGTTACAGTCTTTTAACCACATGAACACCAGAGGTCTTTATAATAAACCTCTGACTAAGACTATGGGAAGTGCCTACTTATGATGCCTTGTCTGTAACTTTTATAAGGCTTGTTCCAGAATGACAATGATGCATTTCTCTCCAGTTGCCTAGCAATCTTACAACATTGTAGCAATGTCCTTATAACTACAAAGGCATCTCAAATATCCGTACCCCTTATTGTGTTTGGAGATCACGTGACTTTGTGGGTGGAAAAGGTCAGTTTGAAACGGGCCAAAGTGTGTGATTAGAATCAAGCTGTAGGTTGTCTTCTGGCCATATGTCTGATCATATCAAGCTTGAAAAGAATGCACAATCTGTGGAAGAGACAAATTGATAATGCAGAAACATGCTTTTCCACATAAACAACAGCTGTGCACTACAGATTGCCTTTATGAAAATAGCTCCCTCTTTTTGGCGCTTAAAATGTCAATCTGATCGTTTGAATTGTAATTTCCCCACAGATACCCTGAGGCTGTTGATCATTGCTTTTAACTACACAGCTTTCACTGATCTAACTTGCATGGAAAGGTTTATATGGTGGAAAGTTGTGCATTATGTCCGACATCTGGTGTTTCTGTATCGATCAGCCACTTGGTAACCTTGATTTTCTTGTACTGAACACATGTACACATTCATGTTGACAACAATTGTCGAAATGACATTGAAATGAACAAACAATTAACCATTAGTGCCACCATAAATCTTCTGTACGTCACAATCACCCAGAAATAACCTTGATTTGCAGAACTTGGATTCAGTTTGAATTTATTGAAGGAAATGCATTCATATTTAAGAAACAATAACAATTTACATTTTACTAAAAAAGCTCCACAATTTTCTCTCTAACTGAACTGTGATATGTAAATGTGCTACACATTTAAGGTCAAGGAAGTGCATTTGGTGAGTAGAACAGTCAAGATGTTTTACTGACAATACAAAACATCACAGTTTCCTGTTTCAAGAGCTCGGAAGTGGTGTACAGACTGTTTGACGACAGCAAACATTAAGACTAAAAAAGGACTAAAAAGGCAATCGAATGGGAAAGGGTGCACATTATGGAAAACAAGGTTTGGTATTTTTCTACTTAATGTATTTTCAGACCATTGAGAAAACATGCTTAATATGCTTTTACAGTAGGGGAGTGCGGGGCACAACCTAATGTCTCAGTTTGTGTAAATCCACTTGGGGTTCAGAGTATTTATTTTTCCCTGCATTAATTGCACACGTCTAGTACAATTATGTGGTTTTGTTTCATTAATACAGTGTATACTTTTTCTTGATTTACCCCGAAAGAATGGAAGTGAAATACACTGGGGTACACTGTAACATGTGAGGGGCACAATATAACATGACCAAATGACAGCTTAAAATGTTACCTGATATAATAAAAAAATATCCAAAACAAACTAAAATATTTTGTCAATAAAATACAATTATTAACTTTTTAAAATAAAATAAGGACATTTTTAATCATTAAAAATATACACATTTTTAAATCGACAACAAACGCACCACAAAACACAGCTATACAGCAGAACATTGAACAAAAACAGAGATGAAAAATAAACTTAAGTAAGAAATTTACTTTTGGTATGGTTAAATAAATGTTCAGTAATATCTTCCAAAGATGTTTTAATTTTGGTGCTCTAAATAATGTTAATATGGCAACTATTAAATGCACTAAGTTTTGTCAACCTGGCATGTGTGGAAAGTTTTAAACCATGTTTGTTACAACTAACAAGGTTGCGCCCTGCACTCCCCCACATGCAGCAAATGTGTGAATTTATGATGTCACTAAATCACCGAACAGACTATACTGTAGGTAGCAACAGATCAGTCTCTATATTCCACATATTAGTGATTCATTTAGTTTAAAGAGAACTGCTTAAAGGTGCTGTGTGTTTTTTGACTGTACTAAAGCATAAAAAAATCCTATGTTTGCATATGTCATAAAAAAACAATGCTACAGTTCTACTTTGAAATGTGCGATTAGATTGTCTGTTTTTGTTTCTGTGTGATCCCGCCCACTGCCATTTTACCCTGTTTTATTTTGACACCCCGAGTTGCCAGTTGATGGAAAACACAGCATATTGGAAGCCATGTAAGCCAGAAAATGAACTGGGTCAGATATCGCTGATTCTACCAAGTCTGTCCTCGCTGCAGCCTGTAGCGTGAAGACGTAGTGGATTAAATCCAATGCGTAATGGACATGTTATTTCCCTAACCTTGACTTGATTTGGTGGAAAAATTATGCATCCACTGTGTATTGTATTTAATTCAGTATATCGTCATGATACAGGCTGCATCGAGGACATCTTGATTCTACCCGAACTAAAAAGCATCGCCATCCATCTAAAAAGGTCTATGACCAGGGCAAACACATACATTATTGGATCAACTTACAGTGTAATGCTTGTCGCATTTCATTGACAATTGCGCTTGTTCCTTTTGAGTGTCCTCAATCTGGCAACCCGTGTGAGCATCGAGTCTGAGGAGGAGGAGGGGGCGGGGAAAGCCACTTTCTCTAGTGTTTTGAATTTGGACTGCAGCACACATTCAAGCGCTAGCTGTCAATATTGCATACTGTACATTTAACTTTGAATAGCATGTAATAATACACAAATAGGTTTCTTAAAGCAGTATGTGGCAGATTAGTAGCATGTGAAGAGCTACATTGAGAGATGCGGTGTGACAGTGTGATTGTAGCTGTTTGGAAAGCACGGGTCATTAGGGAGCTGTTTGTGGATAGATAAGTGCGTCTGGTTCACTGATGATTGCTCTAAATGGATGGCATCTCAATAAAATAAACTGTCAATAGTGCACACAAACACACACACACACATAGGCCTACACACATAAAATAAACGCTTATTACGAGCCAAGGCCTGCATTGGTTACTAGTGTAGCCTCAAGGGACTTAAGATCACCGGCAAAAATGTACACACAGGCCTACACATTACTGATAAAATCATCAGTAATTAAGAGTGAATACTAAGTACATCTGTTAAAACTTAGGAAACTCAAACATATACAAAAATGTACAGTATTGCTACAAAAAAATACTGTTCAAATGTAATAGTTTATTGTTGTTGACAATTTAGCAAGAAAGCAAAGAATCCTGAAAAAAGTCACGGTTTCTACAAAAATATAAGCAGCACAACTGTTTTCATCAATTATAAAAATAAGAAATGTTTTTGTTGTTGTTGTTCTTTTTTCCATGTTTTATATAGCACAGTGGAGAGCAGACAGGAAGAGAAGTGGGAGGGTGGGTGGGGTAATCAGGAAATTACCACAAGTGACTCAAACTTGTGTTTCGTCATAAATGTTTCTTGAGCAGCAAATCAGCATAATAGAATGATTTCTGAAGGATTATGTGACACTGAAGACTAAAGTATTGGCTTCTGAAAACTTTACCAACCATAAACTTTTAGTGCTTGGACACCTACATTTATGCATACTTAAAAACTAAATGTACAAATTTCTCTGCATTATGTAACAAAATATCAAACGAACTAGAAATTATTCTAGATAAAAAAATAAAATGCCTTTCAAGCTACATTTTTCACAAAAATATATTTTAGGTTTAAAATGATGAAACAATAGATATACTGTTTAAAAGACAAAAAAGTGTTTGAGCATTTCTACAATCATTTAAAAAGCGTTATTTTTTGTGCTGTTGTTTGTTTGCCCCTTGTTGATATACACTCACCTAAAGGATTATTAGGAACACCTGTTCAATTTCTCATTAATGCAATTATCTAATCAACCAATCACATGGCAGTTGCTTCAATGCATTTAGGGGTGTGGTCCTGGTCAAGACAATCTCCTGAACTCCAAACTGAATGTCAGAATGGGAAAGAAAGGTGATTTAAGCAATTTTGAGCGTGGCATGGTTGTTGGTGCCAGATGGGCCGGTCTGAGTATTTCACAATCTGCTCAGTTACTGGGATTTTCATGCACAACCATTTCTAGGGTTTACAAAGAATGGTGTGAAAAGGGAAAAACATCCAGTATGTGGCAGTCCTGTGGGCGAAAATGCCTTGTTGATGCTAGAGGTCAGAGGAGAATGGACCGACTGATTCAAGCTGATAGAAGAGCAACTTTGACTGAAATAACCACTCGTTACAACCGAGGTATGCAGCAAAGCATTTGTGAAGCCACAACACGCACAACCTTGAGGCGGATGGGCTACAACAGCAGAAGACCCCACCGGGTACCACTCATCTCCACTACAAATAGGAAAAAGAGGCTACAATTTGCACGAGCTCACCAAAATTGGACAGTTGAAGACTGGAAAAATGTTGCCTGGTCTGATGAGTCTCGATTTCTGTTGAGACATTCAGATGGTAGAGTCAGAATTTGGCGTAAACAGAATGAGAACATGGATCCATCATGCCTTGTTACCACTGTGCAGGCTGGTGGTGGTGGTGTAATGGTGTGGGGGATGTTTTCTTGGCACACTTTAGTCCCCTTAGTGCCAATTGGGCATTGTTTAAATGCCACGGCCTACCTGAGCATTGTTTCTGACCGTGTCCATCCCTTTATGACCACCATGTACCCATTCTCTGATGGCTACTTCCAGCAGGATAATGCACCATGTCACAAAGCTTGAATCATTTCAAATTGGTTTCTTGAACATGACAATGAGTTCACTGTACTAAAATGGCTCCCACAGTCACCAGATCTCAACCCAATAGAGCATCTTTGGGATGTGGTGGAATGGGAGCTTCGTGCCCTGGATGTGCATCCCACAAATCTCCATCAACTGCAAGATGCTATCCTATCAATATGGGCCAACATTTCTAAAGAATGCTTTCAGCACCTTGTTGAATCGCCACGTAGAATTAAGGCAGTTCTGAAGGTGAAAGGGGGTCAAACACAGTATTAGTATGGTGTTCCTAATAATCCTTTAGGTGAGTGTATGTTCAATACAGTAACATTAATATATTTATTATTCTCTAACACTTTAAGCACATTTAAATCAAATTCATTTGGGACCACAAACAGATAAGTACTCCTTAAATTATAAATAAATGGCAAATAAATTTAATTGTTTGGAGTAGCATGCAGTGAGCTGTGTGCATAACATTTACTTGCCACTACAGGATGCACTTCCCGCCCCACTTGCTTCCGTAAATAGACTGTAGCTTTGCCAAATTCACACTTGGCTGAGTTTAGTGAAATTGAAGCATTGCACACATGACTGAAGACATCACAAACACATGCCAAATATCCAGATCAGTTAAACAAATACTCCACAGCATTATCTAAATATGCCTGATAAGTCAGCTTTCTTGCTAATGCTTATCTCATATAGGATGAAAGACGTCACCTGGCATTAAGATGCGTTTTGGTCGATCGAATCACAAGTGGACGATGGTAAAACCAGGTGCAAACGGGGTCTGAAACATTTTGAGCTTGTGCACTTTCGACCACTTCCACAAAAGCCCCGCCTATATTCTGCCTACTGACTTAAAGAATTGGTTCACTTTTAAATAAACTTTTGCTGATAATTTACTCACCCCCATGTCATCCAAGATGTCCATGTCTTTCTTTCTTCATTCGAAAAGAAATTAAGGTTTTTGATGAAAACATTCCAGGATTTTTCTCCATATAACAGACTTCAATGGGCACCAAACGGTTCAAGGTCCAAATCACAGTTTCAGTGCAGCTTCAAAGGGCTTTAAACGATACCAGACGATGAATAAGGGTCTTATCTAGCGAAACAATCGGTCATTAAAAAAATAAAAAAGTTACAGTTTTATAAGCACAAATGCTTGCCTTGCTCTGTTCTGTGATGCGCATTCGTGACGTCACGTAATGCGCAATTACGTTGAAAAGGCGGAAGTACTGAGTCAGTGTTTACAAATGTGCGGAAGGAGGACCATATACACATATTCAAATGTCTTTGTGTCAGTTTAGCGTTTAAAATGCCCATTTCGTGTGCATATCCTGGGTGTCACGTCAAGCGTGACCTTTTCAACGTAATTGCGTATTACGTGACGTCACGAACGCGCATCACAGAACAGAGCAAGGTGAGCATTTGTGCTTATAAAACTGTAACTTTTAAATTTTTTTAATGACCGATTGTTTCGCTAGATAAGACCCTTATTCATCGTCTGGTATCGTTTAAAGCCCTTTGAAGCTGCACTGAAACTGTGATTTGGACCTTGAACCGTTTGGTGCCCATTGAAGTCTGTTATATGGAGAAAAATCCTGGAATGTTTTCATCAAAAACCTTAATTTCTTTTCGAATGAAGAAAGAAAGACATGGACATCTTGGATGATATGGGTAAGTAAATTATCAGCAAAAGTTTATTTAAAAGTGGACTAATTCTTTAATGCATCAAAATGATTGGAAGCACGGTAGACAGACGGTTGAAGACCCAAGTTTGGTTTGAAGACGAAAAACGTACCAAGCACCACGTTCTCTCACATTCCTGATTTCTAACACACACAGCGTTCGGCACGGTCTTGTGGCTGTCAGAGCAGAAACAAAAGCTGATGCTCTCCGTATGTTTTTCCGTCTGAGATTGTTTTGTCCATTTGATTGAAAGATCTGAAAAAGCCCATACATTGATTTACCCACCCATAGTTCCTCCCCTCAAAGATATCAGGACAGAAGTGGTCGAAAGTGGACAAAAGAGACGGATTAAAACCCTAGGTGTAAACAGGAATGTGTCTCCCTCGTCTGCTTGATTTGATCGAACAAAACACATCTTAATACCAGATGTAAACAGGGCCAAACTGATGTGACAGATGTAAATACTTTGCAACATAAGTTTCAGCATGTAACATGCACTTTTACCCAGTTTAATATAGTTACTGAACAGAACCAGCCTTATCCGCATAGTGTTTCACCTTAGACAATAGGAAAGAATATTTTTTGAACTGAGTTAACCTTTCATTGATCAGTGGAAATGATCCATTAGACTTTGACATTCACTAACAGGGAGAACTTTAGAGAATGGTGTTAGGGGTAGATAGGTCATTCCATATGAAATTTGCTACTTGATTCTGTGAAATAGCACAACCTCCTCATCACAACAGCAGACAACCCGCATAGTTGCAACACCTTTAAGTGAAGGGAGGCAAAGAGAGAAAATAAATGGATACACTAGGCCTGGGTGGTAAGACGATATAAACTATATATAACACTGTGGCAGCAATGTGTTGGTAGAGATCGCTATACTTTTTATCAATCTAATTTTGCAACACGAAAGTAAGCTATTTTTTGTGAATGTGTGAGACTTCCGATTTATTAGCTGCTATTGGTAAATAACTAGAAGAAAAACAAAGTGCAGTTAACGGTGAAACTATTTGTGCTATAAACCAATGTGTTTATAATTAAGACAGTACAATGAAATGTACTGTAGATACATATGGTATTACTGTAATGTAATATCAGTTTGCAATATCAAGCAGCATAACAAGGTGTTTGTACAGCTAAAAATAACTGGAAGCAGATCACACCAGAAGCCAGACACATTCAGTTGACACTTGTATGTTAAAAAGAAGGTGGATACCGTGGTACATATATTTGGGCTATTATCTGTGGGCAGGTCTACTGACAATAACAGAGAATTCATATGCAGTAACAAATGTATGTAAATTGTATATTTAAAGGGACAGTTCACCCAATAGCAGTTCATAATTTACTCCCCATTGTTGTTCCAAACCTGTATGAGTTTCTTTTTTCTGTTGAACACAGAAGATATTTTGAAGAATGTTGGTAACCAGACAGTTGACGGTAGCCATTGACTTTGACCATTGAGTATTTTTTCCATATTCTATGGAAGTCGATGGCTACCGTCAACAATTTGGCTATCAGCATTCTTCAAAATATCTTCTTCAAAATCTCAACAGAAGAAAGAAACGCAAGGTTTGGAACAAAAGGGTGACTAAATGATGACAATATTTTTATTTTTGGGTGAATTGTCCCTTTAACAACATCAAACAGGACAATCAGATTTTTGAGTTTTTGGTCACATTTTAGTTTGGGGTCAAGTTCTCACTATTAACTATCTAATAACTACGACTTTTGCCTCAATAAACTCCTAACTACTGCTTATTAATAGTTAGTAAGGTAGTTGTTAAGTGTAGGTATTTGGTAGGATTAAGGGATGTAGATGATGGTCACGCAGAATAAGGCATTAATATGTTCTCTATAAGTAATATAGAGTCTCTAATAAGCTGTGAATATCCTAATATGCATGCTAATAAGCAAATTTGGACCCTAATGTAAAGGGTTTTTTTTAGGCTTTTTTTTTTTTTTTTTTTTTTTTTTTTGCATAATCTGAAGCTACAAACCCTATTCCAAAAAGTTGGGACACTGTACAAATTGTGAATAAAAAAGGAATGCAATAATTTACAAATCTCATAAACTTATATTTTATTCACAATAGAATATAGATAACATATCAAATGTTGAAAGTGAGACATTTTGAAATGCCATGCCAAATATTGGCTCATTTTGGATTTCATGAGAGCTACACATTCCAAATAAGTTGGGACAGGTAGCAATAAGAGGAAGGAAAAGTTAAATGTACATATAAGGAACAGCTAGAGGACCAATTTGCAACTTATTAGGTCAATTGGCAACATGATTGGGTATAAAAAGAGCCTCTCAGAGCGGCAGTGTCTCTCAGAAGTCAAGATGCGCAGAGGATCACCAAATCCCCCAATGCTACAGCTAAAAATACTGGAGCAATATCAGAAAGGAGTTTCTCAGAGAAAAATTGCAAAGAGTTTGAAGTTATCATCATCTATAGTGCATAATATCATCCAAACATTCAGAGAATCTGGAACAATCTCTGTGCGTAAGGGTCAAGGCCGGAAAACCATACTGGATGCCCGTGATCTTCGGGCCCTTAGACGGCACTGCATCACATACAGGAATGCTACTGTAATGGAAATCACAACATGGGCTCAGGAATACTTCCAGAAAACATTGTCGGTGAACACAATCCACCGTGCCATTCGCCGTTGCCGGCTAAAACTCTATAGGTCAAAAAAGAAGCCATATCTAAACATGATCCAGAAGCGCAGGCGTTTTCTCTGGGCCAAGGCTCATTTAAAATGGACTGTGGGAAAGTGGAAAACTGTTCTGTGGTCAGACGAATCAAAATTTGAAGTTCTTTTTGGAAAACTGGGACGCCATGTCATCCGGACTAAAGAGGACAAGGACAACCCGAGTTGTTATCGGCGCCCAGTTCAGAAGCCTGCATCTCTGATGGGATGGGTTTGCATGAGTGCGTGTGGCATGGGCAGCTTACACATCTGGAAAGGCACCATCAATGCTGAAAGGTATATCCAAGTTCTAGAACAACATATGCTCTCATCCAGACGTCGTCTCTTTCAGGGAAGACCTTGCATTTTCCAACATGACAATGCCAGACCACATACTGCATCGATTACAACATCATGGCTGCGTAGAAGAAGGATCTGGGTACTGAAATGGCCTGCCTGCAGTCCAGATCTTTCACCCATAGAAAACATTTGGCGCATCATAAAGAGGAAGATTCAAGAAGACCTAAGACAGTTGAGCAACTAGAAGCCTGTATTAGACAAGAATGGGACAACATTCCTATTCCTAAACTTGAGCAACTTGTCTCCTCAGTACCCAGACGTTTACAGACTGTTATAAAAAGAAGAGGGGATGCCACACAGTGGGAAACATGGCCTTGTCCCAACTTTTTTGAGATGTGTTGATGCCATGAAATTTAAAATCAACTTATTTTTCCCTTAAAATGATAAATTTTCTCAGTTTAAACATTTGATATGTCATCTATGTTGTATTCTGAATAAAATATTGAAATTTGAAACTTCCACATCATTGCATTCTGTTTTTAATTCACAATTTGTACAATGTCCCAACTTTTTTGGGAATCGGGTTTGTATTTTTCTGTTTTTACTCTTTTGTAAAAAAAAAAGATTTAAAAAATATTTTAAGTAAAAAAAAGTAATAAAAGTTTAGAAAAATTAAAATTCACTGTATTATATATATAAATATATCAAAAATGTATTATTAGTAGTAATATGCATTGCTAAGGACTTAATTTGGACAACTTTAAAGGTGATTTTCTCAATATTTAGATTTTTTTGCACCCTCACATTCCAGATCTTCAAATAGTTGTATCTCGGCCAAATATTGTCCTATCCTAACAAACCATACATCAATGGAAAGCTTATTTATTCAGTAAATAATAAATATGTAAATGTAATAATTGACCTTTATGACTGGTTTTGTGGTCCAGGGTCTCACACACACACACACACACACACACACACACACACACACACACACACACACACACACACACACACACACACACACACACACACACACACACACACAGAGAGACAGACAGACAGA
Source organism: Paracanthobrama guichenoti (assembly GCA_018749465.1). Classification (NCBI taxonomy): domain Eukaryota; kingdom Metazoa; phylum Chordata; class Actinopteri; order Cypriniformes; family Gobionidae; genus Paracanthobrama; species Paracanthobrama guichenoti. The sequence goes on along the minus strand of CM031948.1, from coordinate 9,430,122 downwards.
CAGGTGAGCAGAAGAGACTTATTCAAAAACAAGTATAGTAGTATATCAAAATAGTATAGTTTCCAAACTTTTGACTGGTAGTGTGTGTGTGTGTGTGTATATATAATAACGGTAACACTTTGTTTTAGGGTTTAATTAGTTGCTTATTAGCATGCATATCACTAGGATATTGGCTGTTTATTTGTACTTTGAAAGCACATATTAATGCCTTATTCTGCATGACAGTATTCTACATCCCATAATCCTGCATAATACCTAAACTTAAATGCTAAAAACTACCTTACTAACTATTAATAAGTAGTAAATTAGGAGTTTGAGGCAAAAGTTGTAGTTATTAGTGAATATGTGTTTTCCATACTAAAGTGTTACCATAATAACTGATAACTTCAGTTTGTTTCCTGCCCACAAATGATATTTCTTTTGAGAATAAATACACAATTTCAATGTCTTCACAGGTGAGCCAAGGAAGTTTGACCCCACATTTAAAGGCCCGATTTATAACAGGTGAGACAACCTTTATAAGCCAAATTTAATCAATTGTTTAGAAATCAATAATTTTTTTGTCATTTTGGATTTATTTTTATGGGATTTAATTAAACTTCATGGCAAGATTTGTGCTGTAGCACTGAATGGGTCTACTTTTCTTGGTGAACAGGGGCTGCACAGACATTATCTGTTGCATACTGTTCATCTTGGCCTTGCTGGGCTACTTTGCAGTTGGCATTCTGGGTAAGATTCAGGCTATTTATTTTTTCACATTTCTATTCACGATGCTACTATGTGTAGATGGGCGGAAAGTATTAAACCTTGTCCATTTCTGAGTACAGTTTATTTGTCATACCACACTGAGAGTGCTGTGTCTTTTGTTAAAGCATGGTCTCAAGGTGACCCCCGGAAGGTGATTTACCCGACAGACAGTAAGGGGCAGTTTTGTGGGCAGGTCGGCACCCCACTTGAGTGAGTAAAGCAGTCACTTTGAAAACGTACCTAGATGCGTTTCATGTTGCGTTGGCCTCCACAAAAGACTTTTAATGTAATAATAATAATGTAATTCTTAAAGCCATAAAGATAACTATAACTAAAAATATATTAGCATCCATATCACACCACTCTTTGGTGTGAACATTTATTTTGTTCCTATCTTAATCTGTCTGAATAATCAGGAACAAGCCCCTGCTGTTCTACTTCAACATCCTGAAGTGTGCCAGTCCTCTGGTCCTGCTGGAGTTTCAGTGTCCTACCACTCAGGTTTGGCACTGTTTCAATAACTTCTTTTTGCAGTACCATATGTATCTATAGTGTTTGTCACACAGCATGTCACATGTTTTTGTTCATTTAACAGATCTGTGTGGAGAGATGTCCCAATAAATTCATGACTTTAGTGAAGGCTTTGAAAACTACAGATGATAGGGAATACTACAAGCAGTTCTGCAAGGAGGGAGTTGACATGAACAAGGTAAGTTCTGTACAGAAAGGAACAACTTTGTCTTGAATTCCCAGCAAAAAATATGATATCATGAAAAATATGATTATGATAGATATGTTCTTACTACCCCCAAGTTTTAATACAGTGGTTTAGGGTTTAGCAGAGCAGACCGCACACGGTCACTATATCTCCCAGTCATATGTCTTCAGATGGTAGTTTTTATTGTGGGGGCAAAACATAAAATGCAAGGCAGTACAGTGATTACTGAAAAAAACCCCACACACCTTTCCTCAAAAGCCTGATGTATCATTTGATACTCACATTTTAATGTCACATTGGTTATGTTGATGGAAGTTGCCTATTTTCAGGCGCTGCGTAATATTGCGCCACTGCACTTATGATACAGCAGCAAAGTTCCTTGATCATTACGCTGGAATGAGAGTATAGTCCCTAGCCATATCAGTCTAGAAAAAAAAAAAGCCAAAAACATTTTATTTTCTGTCGGTCTTAGTACACAATGTAAGTATAAGCATCACAACATGTAAATAGGAATTTTGTCACTTATTGAGCAGTAAGCTAGATGGAGCTCTTTACCTCCAGTCTTTGTGCTAAGCAAGCGGTGTGTGCATCAGACAGAGTTATGGCACACACAGAGATGAGAATGGTATGCATGGACTTATCTAACTCTGGGGGTCCCAAAAAAGTCCCAAAAAGTCGGCGTGCTCCTTTAAGTAGACTTCATGAGTTTATAGCAGTTGCGGTTTATAATAAATGTACATAAGTAAGCAGAGAAATCTAGACAAGTATCTTACTCTTACTTGACACTGTTGTAATGAGTCGGAGTGAGGCTCATTTGCAGCTTTATTTTAAACAGAGTCAGGCAGTACAGGGTCAAGACACAGCAAACACACTGAAGGCAGAGCAGAACCACAGTACGATAAACAGGTGATGATCAAGGCAGGCAGCAAAGGCTCAGAAATCAGGAAATAGTCCAGGTAAAGCACAGATAAACAGCCCAAGATAAACACTCAGAAATGATCACCAGGCAATTCAAGACTTCACAAAGACTGTTTGTGTGTGGTGCTTATGTAGTGTGAGGTTGATGAGATGCAGGTGTGCTTATGATCAGTCCCAGGTATGAGGGCCTATGGGAAATGTAGTCTGAATGGGAAACAGTCAATATTCAGGGGAGAGCTCCCTCTGGTAATCCGGAGGAAGTGAAGAGGAAGCCTCACCCGTAACAGACATAAAAATGTTTCCGTGATTTGGCTATATTTATTGATTGTATATGTTACGTTTTCGTTGAATACCATCCATATTGAAACGGAAAGAAAGCATGCCGAAGATTGGTGATCAAAAGTTAGCTCAAGTACGTCAAAAAACACGAGGAGAAGTGTTAGAATAATAGTCAGCAATTAGATTTCTCAGAGAACCGGATTAGATTTCTCAGAGAACCAGAGTTTGCCGAAAAACAGTAGAGTGTGAGGAAAACACTGACTTGGCAGAATCGGATGGAGCGTGCCCCTGGAAAACTAGTCCTGTCTGAATAGGGCTTAAAGGGGTCATGAACTGGCTTTTTAAATTTTTTTATACTGTTGTCTGAGGTCAACTTATGACGTTTGCGTGGATTTTACATTCAAAAACATCATAATGAATAAGTAATAGGCTATTTTCTACCCTGGTTTTGAGGCTCTTTATGGCGTGCTGCACTGAAAACTTGGAAGTAAACGCCCACTGGTATGATTGGATAAGCTTTGCATATTATAATGAGCTTCGGCTCCCCCGTGAGTACACATGAGGAATTGTTTTGAAAGCGTGTGGGAAAACGGAAACCGGAATGATTCACCCACAGGGCTCGCAAAACGTCTTTATCAAATAAAGACAATGATTAATCTCTCATCCACCCACGATTGATTGGAATGTTATTTTTTATTACTCGGCCCGCCCGATCAGTGGATATAACGTGAACCCTGCATCACTAACACACACACAAATCAGCATGATCAAAACTTCTGTGATTGTATTTTTCCTTCAAATATCAAGTCAAGAGAGTGAGCAATGCACATCAAGAACGGAATGTTATTTCACTATTAAGATAGCCTGTCAGCAGGCCAGTGATATGCTTTTGTAGTCTGTCTGGAAAACACATAGCCCTGAGACATTGGGCTTTGTGAGCCCTGGCCCATACATGTCCGAGTCTGATCACGAATCTCAGCACAATGAACCAGCAACACCACAAATAAAGGATTCTCCAGCCTTTGACAGCGTACTAAGTTATACGCAGTTAGACATGCACACATAATCAATAGATATCAAACGATCTGTAACAATGCAATACTATCACATATTAAAAACATTTTTACTCACATTAGTATGTTGCTTCATTCATTCATGTAATCTCTTCCTGTCTGCAAATCCAGTCTCTTGTTTACAAACAAATACGTGGTAAAATGAAGGAACAAACATGCAATGTCTTTCCCACATGAGCTGGATATTCATTAAAAATAAAGTTCATCCATGCATTCATAATATTGGAATCCGCATGAAGCTTATGCAGCATGTTTATTGCTTGGAAGTTCGATCCGGTTTAGCGCCACGTAGGCCTGTCATGTCAGGCATGAGTCGGTGGGCGGGGCTATAGAATCAGGCGTTCGTCTTCTTCGGTTAAGGCGGTGTTTCACCACAATCTGACGTCACAGGGAGGCACATTCCCAGATCAAGCGTTTGCTGAGCCAGCTGTCAATAAAAGCTTTTCTTTGACTAACAAGTTTTCAGCTCCGAAACTTACAGGATATTCTTATATCACAAATTCACGACGAACCTTTATATATCAAAGTCTGAATGAAAAGTTGATTTCTCAATTCATGACCCCTTTAAGTTCCTTTAGTCCAGTAACCCCAAGTTCTTTGGGTAACCTAAAATGGTTCTATGACATAACTGCAAAAAAACAACCTTTTGGACCCTTTATTTTTAAGTGTAGTAAAGATTTTCTTCTCTTTTCTAGAGAGCTCCTGAAATCCTGAAGGATGGCTTGTGCCCTTCAATACTCACACCTAGCAAGAATTGTAAGCCTTTTCAAAACCTTTCAAAACATGCTTGTTGAATCACATGAAGTAGTTAATATACTCTGATTTAAGTTATGTTGTCTGCACTTTAACAACTGATATGCACTGTATCAGTAAATTGCCTGATGACCTTCACCGTGTGTTTCAGTCACACGGAGATGCTTGCCCGCTCTAGAAACCTTGAAAGGTGGTGTTGTTGTTGTTGGCAACAAAACTACGTTCATGGATGATAAAGGAGACAATATAAATGCAACAGATCTCCTTGAAGCCTCAAAGTTAGTGATATTATGCATTTGTTTGTGTTAGATTGTGTTATTATGCATTTGTTAACTGTAATTATTATTGTGTTAATAAATATTATTTTAAATGTTATAATGTGAATCATATTGCAAATCTTATCATACATATGATTATTTTTTGCAGGAAATCTAACGTTGTGGTTGAGGCCCGAGCAGTAGCCATGAGGATATTTGAGGACTATACTCAGTCCTGGCACTGGATACTTCTGTAAGCGCATAATATTCTAGGTTCATTTTATTTCCCCTCATAAATAACATTCAATGTTCGGTTATGGTAGTCTGATTTAGTGTTGGTGAGCCCTAGTGATTTCTAGATGAATTACAGTAGCATTGATCAAATCTCTGTGCGGTCCTTTTCAGTGGCTTGGTGATTGCCATGCTGGTCAGTCTGATCTTTATTCTCCTCTTGCGTTGTCTGGCTGGAATCATGATCTGGGTTATGATCATCATGGTCATCATTGTTATTGGATACGGTAAGGGCTGTTGTGTTGTCTTGTCTACAGCTCTCAAATAACATTACGTGTCCCATGCATGTTTATCCTATAATTGAGAACACTTGTGCTGTGTTTATCCTATAGAAAATAAATACAAATATATATTTTGATTGGACCATTAAGATTTTTTTGCAGTGTGACATCAAGCACATTTTACCCTCAAATTCCTACTATTGTGATGCACCTTTAATTTTTTTTTCAAATTCTCAATATCATCTTTAATGTTTTTCAATATTCTAGCAAAGTCGTATTTTACTGAATTACAGAAAACATATTGTATTCATTGTATTTCTGCTTTTCATCTCTCCTGGCTCCCTGCAGGTACTTTCCATTGTTACATGCAGTACGCCAGTCTGAAAGGACAGGCTGGTTCTGATGTCACTATCAAGGATCTAGGTCTACAGACAGACTTCTCTGTGTACTTACAGATTCAGCAGACCTGGCTTGCCTTCAGTGAGTTTTTACATCTTTATGTTAGTAATGTGCAAAACAAAAATCAATACACTACCATTAAAACATTTGGGGTTGGTAGGATTTTTTTATGTTGTTGAAAGATGGCTGCATTTTATTTGATCAAAAATGCAGTCAAATATTATGAAATATTATTACATAAACTTAAAATAGCTGTTTTGTATTTTATTGTCTTTTAAAATGTAATTTATTCCTGTGATCAAAGCTGAATTTTCAGCATCATTACTTGAGTCTTCGGTGTCACATGATCCTTCAGAAATCATTCTAATATGCTCATTTGATGCTCAAGAAATATATATACGTTCATTAAATAAGTAACAGTAAACTACTTCAAGTGTAACACTTAAATGAGCCATATTATGTACCTGGTTTCTTTGTCACATTTAATTTTCATTACATTCTACTGTCTTGTCCTCCTTTGTCACCACACAGTGATTATCCTGTGTATTGTGGAAGTGGTCATCATCCTCCTCCTCATCTTCCTCAGGAAGAGGATCCTCATTGCTATTGCTCTCATCAAAGAAGCCAGCAAGTCAGTTTACCTTCTTACTGTAGAGAAAACTGTGTTTTCAGATGTGTTGCTGACGTTGTTTGGTCTCATATTCCATATTACTGCTTTCTTTGGGTACTTTAATAACATTAGTAGTTAAACAGCAGCGTTTTCCTCAGTGGGATGGATTAACTGAGGCTTAAAGTCATGAAATAATAATTAGGTTAACTGGGAGTGTTAGACAGGAAGTTCTAATAATCTCATCTATTTTTCAGGGCCATCGGTCATGTGATGTCATCATTGTTCTACCCGCTGCTGACATTTGCCCTACTATCTTTGGTCATCGCATACTGGGCCATCACCGCCGTGTATCCTAAAGAAATAATGCAACAAACAACAAATAGACGGAGGCATAACTAATTTCAATTGTGCACTGTTTTTTTAAACACTATCTTTACCCCAAAAACTTTAGTAATAAATGTTGGGAAAAAGTGAATATTAGAAAGAAGTGGTTTCCACACAAATATGATCTCCTTAACTGTTATTTAGATTTTTGTCCACTTCCAATGAGGCAATATACAAGGTTTTCAATACAACCGAATGTACATATTCCAGAGACACCTGCAAACCTGAGGTTAGTGCATTATTATGAACATTTTGCCATGTGTTTACATAAAAGCAGTCATATATGCATGTATATATTAATTTAATACTTTTGAGTGAGGATGAATTCAACTGATCAAAAAGTGTCAAGACATTTATAATGCTACAAAATATTTCAAATACATTCAATTCATCAAATAATTTTTTTATTGTGGTTTCCACAACAAAATATTAAACAGCACAACCGTTTTCACCATTGATATTAATAAGAAATGTTTCTTGAGCAGCGAATCAGCATATTAGAATGATTTCTGAAGGATCATGTAAATTCAGCATCACAGGAATAAATTACATTTTTAAAAATATACAAATGGAAAACAGCTCTTTTCAATTGTAATAATATTTCACATTCACAATATTACTGTTTTTACTGTGTATTTGTAATTTGTTTTAGCATATTTTGCAGAGCAATACTTGATAAAATGCATACATTTAATAAAGTTGCATTGATTTGATTTCTCCACAGACTTTCAACAGCTCAAATATAACCACCGAATGTCCTGATGCTGAGTGTCTGTTTGCGTTTTATGGAGGAGAGACATTATACCACAAGTACCTGATTCTGTTCCAGTTCTATAATTTATTCCTCTTCTTCTGGTGTGCCAACTTCGTGACAGCATTGGGCCAGGTCACACTGGCAGGGGCCTTTGCCTCCTATTACTGGGCATTCAAAAAGCCTGATGACATCCCAGCATTTCCTGTCTTCAACTCTTTGGGACGGGCCCTCAGGTGTGTGGCTAGAGGAATATTTTCCAATTGATTTTCACAAATGCAGCAAAATCCTTGTAATACATTGAATTTTTGTATGCCCTATATTGCTCACTTTTTCTCTAGGTATCACACTGGTTCTCTGGCCTTTGGTTCCCTCATCCTTGCCATCGTTCAGGTCATCAGGGTCATATTGGAGTATCTGGATCAGAAGTTGAAAGGTCTCACTGCTTCAGTGTTTTCTACATGTTTTCTGTACAGTGTTTTCATTGTTCTGCTTCAGAGGATGTGCCTTCAGAAACTATTCAAATCTCTTCACTTTTATCACAATGTTTGCATTATGTGCAATACCTTTCCCCCCTCATCAATTCAAGATATAGTCCAAAAATATTAAAAATGTACATCCACTGTTAAAAGTCCAACAGAGGAGGGAGGTCGGGGGCAGGAAACCAGGGGAAACAACAGGGAGAGACCAGGGCGGCAATGATGGTGGGAGGAGCCAGGAGCAGGAGGAGCAAGGCGGAGACCCAGAGCGCAGCCAGGACGATAGCCCACAGCGGAGTAAAAGGAGGGAGGAGCCATGATGGAGGCTTGGCTGATGAAACCAGGGAGAAAACTGATGGAGACAAAGCTGATAGAAGTGGAGATCCGGTTGAAGACGGAGAGCGGATGGGACCATAACGACACCAATGGCATAGGATACCAGGGCGGAGCAGCAGACTGAAATACCAGAGGCAATTCCACACAGTAGAGTGGCGTCAGAGGAGGAGACGAGGGGCTAAAGGGAACCAGTGGGGGTGGGGCCAATGGACTGGCTGATTTTGGAAGAGGAGGCTGGAGAGGGAGGCTTGGTGTTAACTATGGAGACTTCGAGATGGGTGGAACCAGCAGGGACACAGGGGACTTTGAGCTGGGCAGAACCAGAAGGGGCTCGGGAGACATGGAGTTGGATGGGATCAGTTCTTCTACCTGGCTCATACATCGTGGCAGGCTCAGGATCTCCGTCTACGGTAGACTCAGGCGTTCACACTTTGCAGAGTGGGGGATGTGGCTGGGCTCTGGGTCTGGAGTGGGGCTGGTGTTGTCCTCCTCGGGGCAGATGGTGAAAGCCAATCCATTATTCACCAGCACCCACTCCACAAATGCGGCAAAATCCCCCTGAGGACCATCACTAGGCAGACGTGCTTTTGTGCGCACAACAAGCAGTTGGGAAAGTTCGTAAGGCACGCCAGGTCTGAAAAATCCTTGGTGTAGTCCACAAGGGTCCGGTAAATCCATAGTGAAGGGGGAAGAAAAAAAGAAGGAAAAAAACTCTGCAAAATAATCTATTCTAGGTCTTGCGTTCTGTTACGATTTGCTGGTCAGTTAACACGACTATAGAGAATTCATTATATAGACTTTAATTAGGAATTATAAACAACAACCTAACGAAACCAAGACGAGAAATAAGGGCTTAAATACACAAGGAGAGGTAATTAGGTAACTAAAAGAACAACAGGTGAATGTAATCAGTAACTAAGGGAACAAACTGGCACGCACACTAGGAAACTAGGTCAACTTACAATGACAGGGCTCACAGGCAAACAGGACCAGAACCAAAACACAATGAAACTAAACCAAAACAGATCAAAGACATTACACTTGGCAACCACTAGTCAAATTATGGTTTTGTTGCTTGAAAAATAGCAACATGGAAAATCAAATTTTGTGTTGAAGAAAGTCAGTCATACAGGTTTGGACATGATAGTGAATAAAGGCTGACACATTTTTTTATTTTTTTTTATTAAATACTTCTTTAAAATGCTATAAGCAAAATCCATAAGAAAATCTATCAAAAACAAAGAAACATGAAACACATATCAGATCAGCTCAGATGTACCCTGCTTCTTTGTTGAAATGCCTTTTGAACTTGATTCTATCCCACTTTTGGCAAATATAATATGCTGATTGACAGGCAAAAAAGTCTGAAATACATCTGCATCAAAGAAATAAGTGTGGGAAGTGATTATGGAATACTGCGGAATACTTTATCCATTGTATTCCATCTCTTATGTGCATTTGAGTCTTGATTGTGTGATTAACTTCCTTCAGGTGCCCAGAATAAGTGTGCAAAATTCATACTCAGCTGCCTAAAGTGCTGCTTCTGGTGTCTGGAGAAATTCATCAAGTTCCTGAACAGAAACGCCTATATCATGGTACACTTTAATTTCTCTCTTTTGTGCATTGTTTCTGGCTAGGGACTCGGGAGCATAGTAGTGCATGTTTAGTGTTATAATGCTCAAACACAATTGCTGAAACCAAAGCAGTTATATTGAGGAATATTGTCTTTTCAGGTGGCAATATATGGTAAAAATTTCTGTACATCTGCCAAGGATGCATTCTTCCTCCTGATGAGGAACATTGTCCGGTGAGTGTTACTTAAATCTAAATCTTTTAGTCAGTGTTTTGTGCGAATAAACGGATGAAACAGTTCAGAATTGATTTTCTTTTCTTGACTTGTTTTCTAGTGTGGTAGTTCTTGACAAAGTGACAGACTTCCTCTTATTTTTGGGCAAACTCCTTATCGTTGGAATTGTGGGTGAGTGATTTGCTCACAGACTGACACAGATGTCACGTGAATCCAGAGTTTATTTGGTTGGAACTGACTTCTCATATTCCAATTCATCAATGTAACACTGTTTCTACTCTTCTCAGGAATTTGTTCCTTCTTCTTTTTCACGGGCAAGTTTAAGGTAGTGGAGGACATTGCTCCATCCCTCAATTATTACTGGGTGCCTATATTGGTAAGTAATCTTGAGTTAAAAGCAATATCTGATTGTCCATTTGCAATACCAAAAATTCTAATTTCCAAACTGCGTTTTTATTACATCTCCCTTCTTTTACAGACTGTGGTGTTTGGCTCCTATCTGATTGCTCATGGCTTTTTTAGTGTTTATGCCATGTGTGTGGACACACTCTTCCTGTGTTTCTGTAAGTGAACAAGCTTTATTTATTTCATGACAATACGTAATGAAGAAATCTAACAAGTTGTCAACGTTTTGGCTGCGTAACGGAATGAAGGTTCTGATAAATAGCAGCTGTTGTGTTAGATTTTTATAGGGTGTTGAGCAATGAGTTTCACTTTTATTGTTATCAACAGCTAAACAGATTAGCAGCACTCAAACCGCCCTCTTTCCTTTCTTTTAACTGTTGTTCTTTCCTACAATGCAATAGAGAGCAACAGTGACCACCCACTGGATTCCCATTCATTTTCTCTATAATCATTTAAAAAAGTTATTTAATAAAGAGTTCCAAGCCTTGAACCAAACCAACCAGCTCTGAGATTAATCACAACATTACAAACTTTAATTCCAAGAAAAAAAGCACAAGACTGATAACTTAAAGTCATCATGAAATTTAAATGTACCATTCTTATTTTTTTATAGAGTATTGCAATATTTGTTATAAATTATTTATCTGTGCACGTCATTATTTTTTTAATTCATGTGCCGCCTTAATCTTTAATCAAAATAACTTCCCCTCCCTCTTGCAACAACATCTCTTCTCTGATGATGTGTTTACTGGCGTGAAGGTGGGAAGATTGACCAATAGAAAACCACAATGATTCAGTCAATTCCCGATGGACAAAATCAAGTCCTGTCCTACATTTTATCTTGTTTGAGAAGCCGTTTCATTGGGATATACACAGAAATAGGGAATAAAAGGCTATCACAACCTCTCTTTCATACCGACTTTAAATTTGAACAATGAACAATGCATCCCATGAAGCAATGTAAAAGTTGCAAGTGATTCCGAAAATACAGTATACAGTTTTTTGAGAGTGTACAATTTTGTCATCCACAATGCTTTATTCGAGTGGGCATTCACTGCTTAGCATTTTTGTGGTGATTCCCATTGTAATTCTTAAAAAATTGGCTATTAAACATATGTATGGCTTCTATAGGAGCACATACCATTGCATCACAACCTCAGAGCTTATGGTTTGTCTTTCTGTATGGAGAAAATTACTGGGATTTTTACTTCCGGGACTCACTGTTGACATACTGCATATCACAAATGCTTACAGGGGCTTTTGGCTTGCTTTATGTCTAACCATTTCCATTCTTTCTCTCTGTTTTTCTCTCTTCCACATGATTTTGTCCAATCATGTGTCCTTGTGCTCCTTTCTGCTACGTGCACTCTTGAAACACTAACAATTAAAATTATCACTATCGCATACAAATACAAACTCAAGGCGAAGACCTGGAGAGAAATGACGGTTCTTCGGACAAGCCGTTTTTCATGTCTCCTGAGCTGCACCAGATTTTGTCTATTGAAAAAAGTATAGAGGAGACAGACAATGCTGAGATACCTGTCGTACAGGTGCAAGCCGAAGAGGAAGTCCCACTGCAGGAGAATGGAGAGGTGCAGCTCAAACAGCAGGGAATTCTGAAGCAGGAGCAAGAAGAAGAGACGCCACTAACTCAAGAAACGCACATTGAAGAGCCGCCCCAAGAAACACAACCTCCAGAGGCACCTGTAGCCGCCGAGGAGAAACCCGAAGAGCAGGTTACAACGCAAGAGCCGGAACCTCCACAAGTGACTCCACAGCAAAATGGACCCCAAGAAGTGGACGCTGAGGACAAGGAGGAGCAGGCAGCCCAACCTCAAGCAGAACCACTACAGGCCGAGAACCTGCAAGAACAAGAACCAGAGGAACCGAAGCCTCAAGAAAACGGACCTCAAGAGAGCGAAACCCTGCTCACCCCTCAGGAGTAGTTGTACAAGGAGGCTCATTGAAGGTGAAGTTTCAGAGAAGCCTACTGATTTTGGAACTAGTGCACTTTGGTGGCTTTAGCAAGCCATTAGCATACAAAGGAAAGTACCTCCTTCATTTGAGTCATAATGTTTACTTAATCAATTCTGCGAACCGCCTCTTAATGAATAATCACTGGTCATAATGGATGGCATGAAACAAATAGGACAGAAACAGTCTTTTACTCAAAGTGTGAGCTGATTGAATGGATGACAATTGGTTACGTGGACCTAAACCCCATTAGATATGCCTACATAGCACTTGTAGAATGTGACTGTGTATGTGTTTTATGTAGAACGTTTTACTGTAAGGACATGTAAAAGTGTGATGTAGGTGCTCGACTTGTGCCTAATTACGTTAAATACTAATTATGTTACTTATCAATGTCTTAATCATTTTGAAGAATGCAAAAAGATTTCGCAGTATCGCTATGTTTACAGCAACAACAACAACAACAAAAAAACATCTGTTTACAGTCATACCAGCCAAGACCAAACAATGTCATTTTGTAAGAATTTGTGGAAATGTATCTGAAAAATATGCTAATTTTATGCCTAATGTGGTCATTTCATGGTGCATATTAACAAAACAAAACAAACAAAAAAACTAAAAAAAAAAAAAGCCACTGAAAGTAAGTTAACTTAAAAACAAAACAATCAAAGAAGAAAGAAAACGTGTATTGCCCTTATATTTTGGTCTTCTCTGACTGGCTATTGTATCGACAGATTGCAACCTTTTCAATGCCTGATATTTGTCGCTGTTTGCCACTCTATTGCCTCTTTTTCTACCTCTGTGCTTCACTTTTCTCAATCTTTGCATGTTGTTAATGTGACCTCCCAGTGCTTTAATAAACTGAGCTCTCTCTTTGTTCAGATCTCAAGCCTTTTTTGCTCTCAAGGTGGTGCTTATATCGTTGATGCTTATATTTTTTGGCAAAAGTTTAATTTTAACATCATGCTATTGTTTGTTTCAACCAATATTGTTCCAACAGTGGAGGATCTTGAACGCAATGATGGCACAGTGGACAGACCATACTTCATGCCAGAGAGACTGCTGTCCATCCTCAAGAAGTCCAATGAGGGGTTGAAAATAGTGGACTAGGACAAGAAAAAAAGATTGATAGAAAGAACTGTAGGGACAGAAAAATAGAGAGACCTGCCATAATTGCACTGATTTCATGGCTCAGCTCAGGCACCTTACAGCCAAGTGTTACAAACCTATTCATTTTGTTTTTGCTAAATACAGATTATTGTGTATTATTTTGTGTTGTCATTTGTATATATTATGCTTTATTAGACTAGGAACAACTATATATATATATATATATATATATATATATTATATATATATATATATATATATATATTATCATTTGAATATATATATAATGTGTTTTTTTTCTTTCTCGAATATTCTCATTTGAATATGCATTAATGTGTTACTGAATAACTTCAAATGCATTCTCGACAGTGTTTACGTTTAAAATTGTTATATTTCGTTACAATAACGATAACCATTGTTTATAGCTATCTAACAACGTGTAATGTTTTTGAATGTAATGGAAGCCACTCGTTTTATTAAAATAAAATATTTCTGTAGTGTTTTTCGATGCGTCCATGTGACGCAGCCATTTTTCTGTTTCTACTAGTTTGCTTCTGAGTGTAAATAATTATGTGACATGATCTGGGAGGAGAAAATAATAAATATAAATTAGGTCATGCACGTAATGTCCACTTTCTTAGAGCTTAAAGGTACGTAACGTAATTAATATTCATGAGCCAACGTCCAACTACAACGTGGCTCGGTTGCTAGGCAACGTGCTTTCGACACAAACGAGGAGGCTGTTGGCATGACGGTAAAGGAGACAGAAATCCAAATATAAACCTCAAAATAATAAATATTCATAAAAATGCCTGGCACGTATGTCTCAGGGGGCATCAAGCACCCTACCCATGATAAAATGTCGGAGCTCCAAAGAAAAATTCAACTTCTGGGTAAGTTTTTTACATTTTAAATTGCGCCAATTAAGCTGAAACAGTTAACAAAACCTGCTTAAATATTCAGTAATATTGCGGAGGTAACGTCAGTGGAGTAATACGTATTTCCATTGCTTTATTATTCTCAAGACTGGCAGTGTTGTGTTATAATGTCAGCCTGGAGTTATTTAATAGCAGAGTTGCTTCTGTAGCTGTTTAATACCTTTAACCTATATTAAGTTTAAAGAGCTCAACACAATTGTCTACAGGAAGTCAATATTGCATGACATTACACGCAACTTCGCGGAATGTTTTTTTCTTTGTCCACTAGAGGGCGACAGAAGCGCCTATTTTGAAAGCTCTCAGTCTGCCATCAATAAGAACAGAGAAACCATCCTTCAGCTGAGACAAGAGAATAAAAACCTGCACAAGAAACAGGCTGAGGTCAGACATCAATAACACACACATACGTAATGTTAAAATATAACCATATCATTTAAATTAGAAGCGTATTGATGCATATATTGGTCATGGTGTCCAGGGAGTTGAACAAGCTATCAAGGATGTTTTTCAAGGCCATGGGGTGGAGAAAGCATCATTCAGGAACATGTCTGTGAAGGTGGGGTTAAATTAACCTTTATTTCAGTTATTCACTCACTGATTCTTGAGATAAGGGACCAAGACCATGATTTAGATGTTAAAAATAAAAACTAACACTACATTATTAAAAATTGACATATAAATAATGAACCATGTAAGGGAACAGGCTTATTTCTAAATACGTTTTCATATTTTTTTTATTATATTTATTCACTCCATAACTTAATTTGTGTCAACTCTGTCTGACACACTAAAAAGCATGCTAATTTAAAGGTGCACTATGTAAAATTTTTTCAGTAAAATATCCAAAAACCACTAGGCCAGTGTTATATATTTTGTTCAGTTGAGTACTTACAATATCCCAAATGTTTCCAACTATTTGTAAATCGTGAGAAAATTACTATTTTAACCAATGAACCAGGACATGTGAGGGCGTCGCCTGTCAATTGCGTCATATCTGTGTTCCCCTCGGTTTCCGGTTTTATTTCGCAGAAACGCTTTACTCTTACTGCAGTGTGCAACAAGTGTCATAGCAGCCGCCGAGCGAACGCACAGAGTAACGTCATAACATCATTTTCAACACACACTGCATTACCTCATACTCGTGACCGGAAAAGCGGAAATGGCGCCGGCGACTGTGGCATAATAAAAGTCCCGCTGCTCGCGATTCGTGTGTCGCGTTCAATCGCTCCAGCGGCCTTGCTCAGCTCCACAACACTCGGCCCTGCTCTGCTTCATACTACAGTAACGTTAATAATCGCATCCATGAACTTGATTTCTGCCCGAGTCCTATCCCGATTCTTTCCCATTCTTGTGAGGTGAAAACCACATGTCCCAAGATTCTGCGCTCAAACTTGGCGTCATCAAACTACGCCTTTGTTTTGAATAGGCGACCTCTAGCAGACGGAAAAGTTACATAATGCACCTTTAAATCACATTATACAGGCTTTTTGAGAGCACTTGTCAACCATTAGACATAAAGCCTGACGGAGTTGACGAAATTGAAATTTTTTCCATCTTAACCACGTGTTGTACAGTGGAGCAATTTAGTTTTTTCAGAAACTTCAATATTGTAAAAAAAAAACTAAAAAAAAAACCTCCAGGACTGTGTCCTACTGTGAGATCCACAATGAGCAGGAAATAGTAAAGTTATAGTAAAGCTCACTTAAAGTTAAAGATGCCCATGACACTGCCTGATTCAGTTCCTAATGGAGTTGATGCAAAATGAGGACACAACTTTGATAGGCATTTTTAATGGAAAATATAATTCAAAATTTACTTTTTGTATTGTTTGATATCTTAAAGACATCTGCATTTTAATATAACTGTATTTTTTAATTTGTTGCATTTTTAAACACTTTGTTTGGCAGTTTTACATTGTGACTTCATGCTGAGGACTTGTTAAATTACATGCATTTCCAAGTATAGAGTGTGCTTTTAAAATAATACTAAAGCAATTATTTAAAAGTATAATGTATAATTATAAAAGTATAAAGCAATGAATGTCCTGAGTATACAAATTTCATTTAGATGTATTTTTATTTTGTTGATATTCTTACTTTTTAACATAAATAGGGCTTTTGTGTTTAGGACATGTTTTGTCCCTTATCTTAAGAATCAGTGTACATAAAAAGTAAAAACTTTTTACACCCTTTTTCTCTTCTGATACTAGCCAAATTGCCTGTGGTTACAGAATCACCTGCATTTAATTTGTGGTTGACAGAAAGTTTTTGTGCAGTCAGCTTGGACGGTCCTGCAAAAGGAGGTGTGTGATAAAATGAAGAAGCTGAATGCTATGAAATATACCACTGAGACACAGAGGCAGCGTTTAGAGGACTTGAAGCTCCAGAACCAGAGCGTGAAGCCACAGAACAGAAGCCCTCTGCCTGACAACCAGAAAGGAGAGGTGGAGGAAAAGGTAGAAATTGATTTTTTTGAACACTGGTGAATCTCAAAACTTAAGAATTGTCCAGGTTATTATTATTATTTCCTCCCAAAATCAAAAGGAAAAACAGCTTTAAGAAAATTTCTCCTTACTGTAATTAAAAAAACTGAAAATTATCCCGTCCAAAACTATATTATACAATTGAAACCATTTTTTTTTTTGCATTGCATTCACGAGAATAAGTTATTTTGCATACCATAATGAAAAATTACAGTAGAGAAGATAGAGCCAATAGGTTTCCCTAAGCGGTCATTTTTCCTATATAAATTCTCTTCTTTCTTCTCTCAAGTCTTTCATTCTCCTCTCCGTCATGATTAGTGGTAAACGGAGTGTTTACACACTGTATTGATGAGCGCAATTAAATATGTTAGTTCAAACAAGAAAATTAATGAACTTGTGTGCTTACTGTATAGAAAATTCGCATTCTGGAAAACCGATTGGAGAAAACGCAGCTGAAATATCATGAAGCAGAGCACATAATGCGAGGATACCTGAAACTGAAGGAGCACCTACAGGTATCTGAGAAAGAACAGATGAACCGGATTCATCTACAGACTGACACAGCACACACATAAACTAACATATATATGTATTATAAAGCATGATAGCCCATATATGTGATGGGGGGGATCCAATGTATTCAATAACACTCATACACTACCATTCAAAATATATTCTAATAAGAAATAATAAGAAATGTTTCTTGAACAGCAAATCAGCATATTAGAGTGATTTCTGAAGGATCATGTGACACTGAAGAGTGAAGACTGGAGTAATGATGCTGAAAATTCAGCTTTGCCATCACAAGAATAAGTTACATTATAAAATATATTAAAATAGAAAACAGTTCTTTTAAATTGTTATACATTTTACTGTACTTGTGATCAAATAAATGCAGCCTTGGTGAGCATAAGAGAGTTCTTTCATTAAAGGGTTAGTTCACCCCCCAAATAATTCTGTTATTAATTACTCACCCTCATGTCGTTCCAAACCAGTAAGACTTTTGCTCATCTTTGGCAAAAAAAATTAAGAATGAAATATGAGAGATTTCTGTCCCTCCATTGACAGTCCTACCACTTTCAAGCCCAAGAAAGGTAGTAAAGACATCATAAAAGTAATTCATGTGACTCCACTGGTTTAACCTCAGTTTTATAAAGCGACACGAGTGCTTATGCTGCCTTCACGTGCTATCGGAAATTTCATAACTCCCACTTCAGAAGTTGTGATTATGAGCTTGTTGCATTCAAGTGCTTTGTTGTAAGAACAGGAATCATGGAGGATACCAGGTGTATTCATGCCTATTTATTGGGAAAATATTATTAAAACCAAAATTATATGTGACCCTGGACCACAAAACCGGTCATAAGGGTACTTTTGAAATACACCAAGCTGAATAAACAGGCATTCCATTGATGTATGGTTTGTTAGGATAGGACAATATTTGGCCGAGATACAACTATTTGAAAATCTGGAATCTGAGGGTGCAAAAAACATCTAAATACTGAGAAAATCGCCTTTAAAGTCCTTAGCAATGCATAGTACTACTAATAATAAATTTGTTATATATTTACAGTAGGAAATTTACAAAATATCTTTATGGAACATCATTACTTAATATCCTAATGATTTTTGGCATTTAAAAAAAGGATAATTTTGACCCATACAATGTATTGTTGGCTATTGCCACAAATATACCCGTGCAACTTATCCAGGGTCCCATATGTAGTCTTACATGCACTGACAACTATATAAACATTTACGATGCTATCCAGATTCTGCCGATTCTGTCATTTCGGTCAAATGCAGGCTATTATAAAACATACAATGCGCTACAAATGATTATTCATATATGTAAATATGCACCACATTAATGACAAGACAAGACGATCTAGCTGTTTTGGGGAAAAAACTAATAAATCATACCGGTCACAGCAGTATTTCTTCCCGCCACCATGTTTAAAGTTTATTAAATATTAATCTCCAACGCACGTTCACAATATCGTCACAACACATGCGTGTTGTGTTGATGTGAGAGCAGACGTGCTGAAGATTAATATTTTGTAAAAAAATTAATTTTGCGCAAACTAAGGACTCGTGATGCTTCATGAAATTGAGGTTAAACCACTGGAGTCACATGGATTACTTATATGATGTCTTCACTACTTATCTAGGACTTGAAAGTGGTAGTTGCGTAGACTGTCAATGGAGGGACAGAATTCATTAAAAAAAATCTTAATTTGTGTCAAAGTCTTACAGGTTTCGAATAAATGATGACAGAATTTTCATTTTTGGGTGAACTATCCCTTTAAGATAAGCGACCCCAAACTTTTGAACAGCACAGTAAATAAACATTTATGATTATCCTCTGTTTTGTTTCTTCAGGAAGACAGTCTTACATTTCAGCCAAAGATGGACAGCATGGAGGCAGAGATCCACCGGCAGACACAAGTGCTCAAAGAACTACAGGTCATGAACAGCGATGCTCACATGTCAAAGGATGCAGCCAAGGTAAAGACAAAGCATTTAATGAATTATTGAAAAATGTAATGAGATAATAAAGCAAACATATGTGTAAGTGTGCCAAGGTAAAGGTTGTGCAAGTAATGCTGATAGTAAGATGTGTGTGTGTGTCCAGGCTGAGCTGCAGCTTCAGGAGGAGCAGGTGTACAGAGAGCGCAGAGAGCGAGATAAAATCCTCTCCCGCTATAAGAAGCAGGCGGTGGAGAGGATGGCTCAGGCAGAGAGGATGAAGAGAAGAGTGAGCATCATCCATCACACATCAGCTAACACTATGATACTCTAATAAGCATAAAAATATGTGTCACACTAATAGCACTTCTCATGTGAAGTACACAGGAGACAGGACTTGCAACTGGTGTTAAGAGCTTGGTGTTAGCACACTGCTAAGCTCACAACAAACCAAAAAAAATAAAGGTCAAATCAATTATTTATAAGTATACACTCAAAATAAAAAAAAGCTTAAAATAATTATGATTTTGTAATGTTTTTGAAAGAAGTCTCTTATGCTCACCAAAGCTGCATTTATGTGGTGAGAAATACAGTAATATTTTTAAATATCGATTACAATTTAAAATAACTGTTTTCTATTTTAATATATAACTTATGCCGGTGATGCTATATTTTCAGCATCTTTACTCCAGTCTTCAGTGTCACATGATCCTTCAGAATTAATTCTGATTTGATGCTCAAGTAACATTTTGTATTATTATCACTGTCGAAAGAGCTTTTGCTGCTTAATAGTTTTGTGGCAACCGTGATATACCACGGTTCAAAGGTTTGGGATAAATAAAAAGAGAAATTCAATTTATGTTTTTGTTTTGTTTTTTTAGCAAGGATGCATTCACAAAAATATTCAACACTGATAATAACCATTATTAATAATTGAGCACCATTAATAACTGATAATAACTGGGCATCAAATCAGCATATTAGAATGATTTCTGAAGGATCATGTAACACTGAAGACTGGAGTGTACAGAAATAATCACAGAAATAAATTACATTTACATCAAGCATATAGCGTCAGTTCTGGCAGGGTTCAGGTGATCACGTCTACCTATAGGAATACAACAACGTCTATCACATACATATATAAGCTCCTTCAGTATTATCAGCAGATATCGCGTTCTCCAGAGCTCATTTACCCTCCTCCACCCCCAGCTCCTCCTTTTGTCAGTCAGGATTTGGTATTCTGATTCCCCTTGAATCAGACTAAATTCCTGAATTATTTTGTACATTTAATTTCAACATTAATGATATCTGCAATACATTATGTTGGTTCTGTTCTCTTCACCCTAAGGGGGGTTATTGCTGCTCTCCATGCTCTTATCCATGCTAGGCTGCATGGATGCGCAAGGAGTTCTTGCCCAGAACAGAACCATACCGCCAATCCAAACTATGTGCTAACAGTCAATCAATCATCTTTGACGATAGTGGTCCTGACAGAAATCAGAAAACAGTAATTTTCTAATAATATTTCACAGTATTACTGTTTTTACTGTATTATTGATTAAATAAATGCAGCCTTGATGAGCATAAGAGGCAAAACTTTCAAAAACATTGTAAGTATTCCAAACCTTTTGACTGGTAGTGTATCTTTCTCAACATTTATTTTAGACAGTTCTTTTCACTAAGCCTTCTCTGCTTGGCCAAAACTAAGTATCTTAGAATGATTTTTTCGAGTTTATTCAGCCATCTCCCCTTTATTCCCCTTCCGCCTGTCACGTCTAGCCCCAGTGGGCGGCCATGCACCCCGATGAGCTGAGCAGTGAGGCCCAGCACAGTGCCAACGGACTAGGAGAAGAAGTGGAAGCCATCTCTACTTTTGAGAAAGCTTTCCAGAGCATCAAAGATGCCACTGGAGTCACAGACTCGCGGGTGAGTTACATGAAATTGTTTTCAGTGTATATAGATTACTCCTTTTTTTGTGTTAAGCCATGTTTATTCATGATTTCTCTTGTAATAGGAAATAGTGGACAGGTTTATCTCTCAGAGAGAAACACAGGAACATTTGGAGAAGATGAAGGCAGAAAATGAGAAAATGCTGCTTCAACTGAAGGAAGCGAGGAATATACAGAAGACTCAGCTTCAGGAAATGAAATACTCACGAGAAACTGAACACTCAAGGTGAGAGCATTGTAGACTGTATGAATAGTACTATGATATCACTTCACTTGCTCTGTTATTGTGACTGAATAATGCCATGACTTTATTTTCCTCGGTTTGATTGTTTAGCAACCTACAGATGCTGCAGGATTGTGAGCATCACCTGCAGCAGGAGCAGCAGCGCCGTGATGCAGTTAAAGATAGTCTGGACAGACTGACACATACACTAAACGCTGTCAAAGCAGGAGTGCAGCAGCTCAGTGACAAACTACAGTACATGCCACTGGTACTAACTGTCAAATACATAAACCCCTGGTTTCACAGACTAAAATGCATGTTTGAAAGACTGAAAGCAACGTGCACTGTCATATCTTAAAATATGTCAGTGCCATTGTTTTGTCCCAAGATGCACACCAGTATGTTTATAAAAGTGAGTTAAATGTCCTAATTGAACTAAGGCCTAATCCTGGCTTAGTCTAAGCCCTGTCTGTGAAACTGGGCCTAAACATACTCCACAAAACATGGCTTTTTGTAAACCCAGTTAATAATAGGAATGTGTTTCTGCAAATAGAAGGTTTCAAGAAACAGAGGTCATTTCAAACTTTATTTCCCTGAGGCCCATTTATAATGTTAGTCAAGGTTTCTTGCACCAATAAGTTTCATTTGTTTGTAATTTAGTTGACCTTTTCCACCATCTCTCTGACCTTTAAATTAAACAGTATATGCCTCAGTACATTTAAGACGTCAATGCAAATGCCCTATTATGATTGGCTAACCTATGTCAAATGAGCATTAATACTACATACAGTTGCAGTTTAATAAATGTAGTTTTTAATTCTTGTATGCGAATTCTGAACGTTACAATATGGTTCATAGTACATCATACTGGCATGTACTGCATATTACCAACTCGTATGCTCA
This sequence comes from Paracanthobrama guichenoti, assembly GCA_018749465.1. Classification (NCBI taxonomy): domain Eukaryota; kingdom Metazoa; phylum Chordata; class Actinopteri; order Cypriniformes; family Gobionidae; genus Paracanthobrama; species Paracanthobrama guichenoti. The sequence goes on along the minus strand of CM031948.1, from coordinate 9,407,643 downwards.
CCCAGGCTGCATTTATTTGATCAAAAATACACAGTAATGTTGTGAAATATTATGATTTTAAATAACTTTTCTATTTTATATATATTTTAAAATTTATTCCTGTGATGGCAAAGCTGTATTTTCAGTATCATTACTCCAGTCCTTAGTGTCATGATCCTTCATAAATCATTCTGATATGCTTGATTGGTGCTAAAGAAACATTTCTTATTATTTTCAATGTTGACAGTTGTGCTGCTCAATATTTTTGTGGAAACCATGTTTTTTGATGAATAGAAAATGTAAATTTATTTGGAATAGAAATCTTTTGTAATATTATAGATGACTTTCACTTCTGATCATTTTAATGTGTCCTTGCTAAAAGAATTTCTTAAAAACGATAGCGTATTAGTTTTCTTTTTCTTTTTTTGAGTAAAATTAAGTAGAATGCATAAAAAAATCATCATTAAAAGTGGCCAGGGATGTTTTCTCTGTAGTTAGTGATTAAGGAAACGTTTTTACATTCAAATGATGCATGCATGAAATGTATGTAACTGAGCAGAGCATTTCTCTTGGTCTGTGGCAGATGAAGGGTCCGACACCACAGCTGCCTCCAGACTCAGCAGAACACATGCAGCAGCTGGTGTCTGAGGTTGAGCAGAAAGAGATACTGCTCATGGAGGAAATACATGGCAAAGATCTGGCAACCACCCTGAAGGAGATGGATGAAGAAGAGGTGCGGAACAATGATTAGACAAGTTGCTGTTAATGTATTTTGGCTTGTTCAAGATGTGTAACTTAGTGAAACATAACGTTTCTTTAACTGTTTTGTTTACTTTAAGAATACGTGTCATATTTGTTTTTTTCATAAGTTGTAAAATAACGCATACTAATATTTTAGTGTTGTTTTTTTCATGCCCCTTGCAGTTCCCTTCCAGGATAGCAGGGAAACTACCCCAGTACAACATGCGCATTCAGTTGCATAAGGCCCAGAAACAGGACTCTTTTGATGGTGAGACACTAGCTCATATCACAATGGAATCTTATTTCTGCCTCATAAGAAAAAGTCATGCTTTGGTGAAATACCAAGTCATAATTATATTGTAATACTTACGTCTCATAATTTCAACTTTTTGTAATAATCATCACATTTCCTGATAAAATTAGTTTATGCCATAATTGACTTTTTAATCTCATAATTTAAACTTTTGTAGAAATTATGATTTTTCCTGATAATTTAAATGTGTATGCCATAAATGACTTTTTATCTCATTATTATTGCTTTATGGTGGAAATGAGCTTCCATACATATATACTATTTCTCAATTAAAATTAATCTGAAGGTTTTTACTGTAAAACAAAAATCAATAAAATAAACCTTAATGATTATCATTCATATATTTTATCATTCATCCAGGTATAAGGAAAATATGCTATTAGTTTTTACCTGATGGTTACATCACATCACATGACGCAAAGCAACATGGATACAAATATTACATACAGTACATCTAAAAACTTACTGTACGTGTTTTTTTTTTTTTTCATTTTTTTTTCTCTTGGGCACACCAGGAATGGCCACATGTTTTAGCTCTGATTTAGTTCCATTCCTCTATCTGTACACTGTGTGGTAGTTAAAAGCTCATCCTCCTGGTCTACAGAGTGGTGGTGGATTTGTTAATGTCTCAAGGCCCTGATCACAATTACGTGTGACCAGACCTACTGGTACTGGAACTATGAATGCTGTTGATACATACGTACAGGGAACAATAACAGAACTGTTACATTTAGCAGACAAAGGTAGCACACACCTTACACACCTGCATGTCTTTTCTGTCAACAGACGAGGATGACAGCAGCGATGAGGGCGATATCGTCACCCGTGTCACCCTAAAGCACCAGTCGCAGTCTATCATTGACGCAAATACCAAGAGGAAGACTCGCATTAAAAAGAGGAAGGGCAAACTCTGATCTTATCCAGTCATCGGAGAGTTCATCATCATTTGACAGAGTTGTAGCTTTATCTAGAAGATTTATCTCTCTTCTGTATGTCTGCACATTCATGCTTTAGAAAATAAATGATTTATTCAGTTGATATAGTTTGATTTTAATAAATGTATTAGCTGCTTGAATTGTTTGTGCATGATTACTTGCATGCCAGACGACTCATGACTCTAACGTGACACCTGGTGATCTTAGCTCTCACATGACACATGTGACACCTGTGTTGAAGATAAAGCCGAGATACCATCTCAGCACAGAATTTGAAAAATGTCCTGTGGATCCCTTGATTAGTGCTAGAACTGATTGCATACGTGCACACCGTCAGTGACATTTATGTGCTTTTGAACTTTCTATTCTTGAAAAAATATATCACTGCTTCCACAAAAAATAATCAGCACAACTGTTTCTGGAGGATCATGTGACAGTAATAATATTGAAAATTCTGCTTTGATCACAGGAATAAATGACATTTTAAAATATATTCAAATAGAACAATTACTTTATATTGTAATATTATTTCAAAATGTTGTTTTTATTGTATTTTTGATCAAATGCAGCCTTGGTGAACATAAGAGTCTTTCAAAACTCTTACCAACCCCAAAGTTTTGAGTGGTAGCGTATAGTGTAAAATTAAACTAAAGTGGTCATTAATTAAGCTAAAAAATCTAAACCCGCAGGAAAATTAAGAACTTGGTTTCTCTAAAGGCATTTACGCACTTTAGAAAATACCTGGATTTTATCAATGATTTGACATCAACATTGTACATCTCAGATGTCTTCATAACAGATATTCAGAGGATTCTTTGTTGGCATAATATTGTTTCCTCTTTTTAAGAACAAATCCCTTTTGAGAATTGTTTCATAACAGAACATAATCACAGACGTTTTTAAGGTAATGCAGTGAATCAGTGATATTCCTGCAACATTTTAAGCAGAAGTACATTTCCAGGTTCCCCGTCTATATTATTGTAAAGTCCTTTCCTGACCTTGTTATATAACACTCTGGAGGCACTGAAGCAGATAACAGTGTGAGCGGCTGAGCTGTACACCAAGGTATAAAGAGGGTGTGTGTATTTCATTAGGCCTCACTGCCATTAGCGCTGAAGCATGCACTTAGAGATAATAAAGTTATAATCTAGGGTTCTTTTCTGTGCATGTCATGGTTTTATCATCTCCATTGTGTCTCTATTTCGGCTAATTATCAGCATTATTGAATCTTTATTCACAGTTGTAAATTAGAGCTTATGCACTGCTGAGAAAACAGGTTTATTTCTGATTTGACTGTCAGTTCATTTGTGTTCTGTCTGTTCTCCCAGTTACGTAAACAATATAAAATATGAAATGCTGCAGTGCAATCAGCCTTGTTATTGTAATGTAGTCATTTGTAATTATCAGATATTCTGCATGTTTTGATGACACCTGTGGATGAGCCTCACATTAACACAAGACTCCAGAGAAATGGGTGCATGTCATTTATTTAAACAGCATTTTCCTGTTAAATGGCACATTCCACAAATACAGGACACGTTGGTTTGGTGCTCTGGGAATAAATGCTAGGTATTGTGACATACATCTAATATGAAACTGACTTAGCATGAAAGTAGCCAGTTTTATTTTTATTTACTGCATAAAATTTACTATTAATTTAATATTCATTAATTTAATGTTTGTTGATAGAAAACAGAAATCAGCGTTTATAATAAATAGCTCATCGATAATCTACTGAGGTTGATTTCAACATTTTCAGGAAAATTATAGTGCCCGATGCAGATATATGCATTGATCATGTTTGTTAGATATCCAAAACTAATTCGATATTTAGAGTCATTACAACAAAGGTTTACATGAAACATAACGCTCGTGAATAAAAGTCAATAAGACCCAGAGACATATGGTGGCTGTGGTCCTCATCAGGCTTAGTATAAATGCATAGTTTTGTAATAGTCTGAATCATACAACCTAATGAGCCAAATGACATTTTCTCTGCTACTCCAAAGCTGCGATATCATTGTGAAAAGCGCTACACAAATAAATAAGATGAATCTAACTATTTCATAGCACCGCGTGAGCTTCAGGTACACGCGCAACCACACAATTTTTCTTCTCGGCTCGTGAGCGTCAAAGCTTTATTGTTTCCACGCTAAATGTAAAGACCACGAGTTTTGCGTATAGGACACGTGCTTGTGTTCAAAAATAAGTAGAAAGAGGAGGTGGTATGGCTTGTAAATCAGAAAAAAGGAGGCCTGCTTCTTTGTTTACACGGTGAAATCTGCAGGTATTTGAATTTAAACGCTGTTTAATGGGACATAGTCGCATGGGTTTCTTCTTCGGGCAAATATTTGAGTCATACGAGAGTTGTATGCAAATCATAATTGTGACGTTCAGAAGAGTTAGAAATCCTAATAGAAACACTCATAATCTGTTGTTGTGATATTAGTAGAGCATATGTGGTCACTTTTTCTTTTGGAGTAATCTGTTACTTCTAATTTTTTGGTGTCTCTGACTTGCAGAATTTATTTAACATTTTATATGCTTCACATTGTGCACTTTTAATAGTTTATTTACTTCACAGTTGCTACAGAATACACACAAGAACACTGAACTGTACTGTTACTGCTAATTAATATGTATGGACAACAAAAGAATGTCAGAAAAAGGAGAGCTTGTGTCAATGAAAAGGATGCACTGAGTGGAACAAACCAAGCTGACAGCCCATTAGTCTGTGCAGACAATTAGATTATTGTGTGAGTGTGTTCACGTTAGTCAGCATGGAGAGAAGCAGAGATGCATGGATGAGAATTGCTGGGTTACTAAAGTTTAGATGACCTCCTCAGTTCATAGTCACATGTGCAGCACACATCAGACAGTGTTCAGGTCTCTGCGTCAGGTCATGATGGATCTTTCTGGAAGGTCATCATGGCATCCCATCTCCTGGTTTTAGCAGTCAGAGTGCAAACATGGATTATTAGGAGCTGATCTAATACGAACAGACGTTGGATAAGGAGCATCTTCCACAGTGAGTAGCTCATCCTGTGTTTCACATGAATAACGATTTATTCCATGATTGTACCACAGTTCGATTATATTTTATTTAAATGTATTAAAATGTTAATATATTTTAATATGAATACAATATTAATAGTCATTTAGCCTATTAGATTGTATTAATATTTTGTTATATTACTATATTATATAAATATTAATAATATAATCATTTTAATTATTATTTTACTATTTTGTAACAATTATATAGTGAGTTTATCTATGTCATTAGTCTACAATAAAAATTAAATTACTTTTTAAAGCTAAACTTTTTTGATTTTGATTTTATTTTTTTAAATGGAGAGATTTTTAAAGAGTTGTATGGCTTTTATCTAAGTAGAGTACCTGCTAGGAAGACAACTCAGATCAATTATATTTACAGGTCATTTTACTGAATTAACAGGAAATTGATGGAAACAACATCCCAACATTTATTTCCATCAAGAGGTGCATACATTTTTGGGACTCTGTAAAGTTTCCTCCAGCACATCCCAAAGACTTTAAATAAATTTAAGGTCTGGACTCAGAGGTGCCAATTCATGTGTGAAAATGATTCTTCATGCTCCTTCCAAACCATTCTTTCACAGTCTGAGGCTGATGAATCTTGACATCGTCATCCTGGAATATGACCATGTATCTTCCTACATGGTGTTTTAAGAAATGAAAAGCTACACACTCCATCAATTAGTGTTAGAAGAAGTGTTGTCAATCATATAACATGCAATCACTGCAATAATGATCCAATCACAGACTCCTTTGCCGTTTTACATTTTTGGCCGGGCAGTGTATATTGAAGTTCAGCAAACAGAAGATCGATACCACTATTACTGAATGCATGTTAAAGCCGGATAATATACCTGACTTGTGTCTGCTGCTCTTGGAGGAAGTTGACGTGTGATACGGGTGGAGGATGAGGTCGTCTCTGGTGGTGTCTGGGGGAGAGAAGGGTCTGTGGGCACGACTGGGACGAATGAGGCATCTGCTGTACCAGACTGGGCATCATGTGGATGTGCAGATGGATGAGGAGCCCGGCGTTTGGCTCAGGAGCTTCCAACCGCTGGACCTTGAGGAACGCAGTGAGGTCAGTGCTGATGGTGATCCACTGACAATGACTTTTGCATTTATTCATTTAGTGCATGCTTTTATCCAAAGCAGCTTCCAAATGAGGGACACACAAGTAATTCATCCTGAACAGAGACCCTTAAAGGAATAGTTCACCCTAAAATGAAAATTTCATAATTTACTCTCCCTCAACTTGTTCCAAACCTGTATGAGTTTCTTTGTATACTGAATACTATGGAAGTCAATGGGGACCACCAACTGTTTGGCTACCGAAACAAAGAAACTCATACAGGTTTGAAACAAGTTGAGGGAGAGTAAATGATGACACATTTTAATTTTAGGGTGAACCATCCCTTTAAGTAGTGCTGCTATATAAAGATCCAAAGCTGAAAAACATGGGTTCTTCAAACTGTTTTCAACATTTATAATAATAAGAAATGTTTCTTCAGCAACAAATCAGTATATTAGAATGGTTTCTGAAGGATCATGTGACATTGGAGTAGCGATGCTGAAAATTCTGCCTTGTATTCAAAGGAATAAATTACATTTAAAAATATATTAAAATGGAAAACATTTGTTTCAAATTGAAATAATATTTCACATTATAACTGTTTTATTTTGATTAAATAAATGCAGCCTCTGTGAGCATCGGAAAGACTTCTTTCAAAAACATAAAAAAATACTTACCAATGCCAAACGTTTAAATTAGTGTATGTTGTAAAAAAATAAAATGAAGATTAAAGCTCCAAGCAGCAATGAAAAGGCCCTCGCACCCATGCCACCGCCACCCGGTGGCTTCAGGAAAATGGGTGGCAATATGCATTTAAGTATATAAAAATAGGTGGACTACGTCAGTCATTTTTATTTGCCACACTACTACCAGCTGGTGGCGCAATGACTAAATAAATTTTGGCGTGTAAATGTGTTCAGGCCAGGACTCTTATCAAACGTGAAGTTTGGAGCAGATTGGATATTGTATGCCTGAGTTACAACAACTTCCTGTTTCGTGGTGTAAATCGCATACATTAGCACTTAGCCAAGTGTTGCATGATTTATCATGTTTCTAGCATGTTTGGGACTTCATGGCATATTTAAATGTGTTTCAGGGAGTGAATTACAGTGTAAAGCATGCCATTTCCTGTTGCCAGCAGGTGGCGCTATGACTAACTGAATATTGGCATGTAGGTCAGGACAAACGTGAAGTTTGGGGCAGATCGCACATTGTATGCCTGAGTTACAACAACTTTCTGTTTCATGGCGAAACATCGAACTTTGTGAGGCCGTCAGGGACACGGCCTTCAGGGAAAACTCAAGATCTTCACAAATTAACGTCGCAAAGGCCTTTAGATTAGACTGACCAAATATGATGATGATCTGATTAAATCTCGAGGAGGAGTTCATTGAAGCCATGCCATGTCTGGAAATGGCAAAAACTGCAAACATTTTGCTGAGAAAATTCAAAATATCTGACTTCCTGTTGAGTTTTCAGATTTTGCTCTGAATGGTATGAGGCTGTTACATGTGTCTACCAAATTTCATACTTATACGTGAAACGTAGCTTGAACGGCGCTTAATTGAAATTTTGTAGGTAGCGCTATCAAGCCATATTGCCACACTTAATCTTTCTTAAAGTTTGAGTTTTTGAGCATGTTTAGGCCCTCAAAAATGCGAATCATTCTTCTTCTCCAAAATGAAAGGCTGAGCAGTTACAATAGGGTCCTCACACCATCAGTGCTCGGGCTCTAATAATGAGAAAAGTCCGAATTATGGGTAAGTTTCAAAGGTGGTTTAGGTAGCATCACAACCCTGAATAGTTAGAAATAATGTAAATGATCTACATGAATGGAAATGTAGTAAACACCATCATAGGGTTAAATGACATGAAGGCATGACATTTACATCCTTAGCATGTGCTATCCTAACAAAGTGTCTTTCAATACAGTTCACTTAAAAATACCAGCAGTTGACAATCCATCACCAAGATGCTAACTAAAATGTACTAACCGACCAGAATGTTACTAAGCATGTCAGTAATGAAAAGTATTTTAGTATTGCTGGCATGTAGGATTTTTGTGTGTGTGTTAGCTATTGAACCTGGTTTTCAAACTTTGTTGCACCATGGAATTGGATAGTAAAACAAAATATTTCAAATTCATTTTTAATTTAAAATAAAGTAATAATGACCTGTTTGTTGGAGTGTATGAATACACACACATCAGCATGTGACCTCTGATGAGTGGTATTGTTAGTGGATAATGATATGCATAAATACTTTTAGCATGATGATTGTGGTCTGTCAATAAGAGTTCAGTATAGTGTGCGTCACCCATTGTTGTGTTGTGTGTCTATGAGCATGGGGTGGGCTTCTTGGAGGCCACTGCACGATCACAGATCTTCGTCAGAGAAAACAGAAAGACATTAATGAACACACTGTACCCAGAAACCAACAATCTGCTCATTGTCTCATTGAGATATTGTGTGTATGGGGTTTGTAAAAGGGTATCTCATAAAATTTCCACCATCTTAGGATCTGCATAGTGGTCTCTGAGTCATTTGTTCTTTTCCTGGATAAAATGGGCTGCAGTAGTATATGCCAGTTGATCACCACAATTTGGGGATTTGAAATGTTATTTAAACAATGACACATCATGATGTAAAATTAATTCAATAAAAATATTTACGAATCTTCATCATTCTCAGAATTTCTGCATTTCTGCAAACAATCAGATTTCCTTCACTTCCATTGATTAAGATGAAAATATGGAAAGTTTTTTTTTTTGGTAAATCAAAAAGGATTTTCACTTGGTCTCAGACTTTTGGTCCGCTCTTTAAATTACAAAGGAAAAATTAAACAAGTAATTGTATGTTTTAATTAATTGTGTATAATACATTAGATGTTGCTACTTTTAGCTTTGTGTAGCCTACATTTAGTTTAAATCCCCAGAATCTTTTTTGTTTAACCTGAATTCTCATACAAAAAAAAAAAAAAATACAAAAAACTATCAGAAATTACTTGATATTATGCCTATCAATTTAGCAATACAATGCAAAGTTGCTTGGTAAACTCCCCGACGCGATTGGACAAGTACCTAATTAATATTCATGATTCAAGCCTTCACCATAATACGATTCGCTGATCTTCGTATAACGTAATTAATATTAATAAGCACGCCCCGTAGCATGACGCTAGACGCAATTGTCTGCGTAGGGCGGCCAACCCACGGCACTTTAAAGCGCTTGACAGGTGCGCTGTGTGCTATTTAGACGGCTGAAATAAAACACCGACATAATCCTAACAAAAATCATTTTCTTCAGTCAGACTTGTGTTAAAGCATATATTTATAATTGATGACAATACATGTAGTACAGTAGGTATGAAATGCACAGTAAGTTGACTTTATCTTCACTGGAGTTTTTGATTAAACCGGACCTGGCAAAGTTATCCATTCCCTGCATCGCCATAGACATGACAGTCAACTTTGACACCAGCTGACTAAGGAATATAGTTTCCAAAGTTTGTGCTGCGCTAATGGAATGTCGGAACGCTTGCACTGCTTGAACATATGGCTGAAGAATAGAGAGCTGACAACATGGGCAAATGGGAATTCACAATGGTAAGTCACTTTTTGAGTTAAGCTGTTTTATTGAGGACATTAAATATGTTGAATGTGAATTTAAGGAATTGGAATGACTAGAGAGAACCAACATTCATTATCAGACTGAACCGCAGATCAGCGTATTTTTCTCTTCACTTAAATGCTAGCTATAGGCTAGAAAATGCTGTATTTCCTGTTCTTTCTTTGTGGACATCTCACTAGTTTCCCCTGTCACTGACAAACTACTTACAATTAGATGCGATATTGGCTTTAGGAAAGCGATTAATAGCTGCTGACCCGAGGGTTACATGTAATGAGGGCTCAGGGAAGGGTGTGGTGCAGTTCAGTTGTCCCTCGGGAGTTTCACAATGGAACTGATTTTGTGTTTGTTCTCAGACCCACCTGTAGATTGAAGATGTTTTGTTTCACAGTTGACCTGCGATAGTTTCAGCTTTCCACCCCCCCACCTTTCCATGTGTTTTGTTCCATGGCACAGTTTTAAAGGAGACACGGGCTCTGGCATGGAAAGCTCTCTGTTTTGCTTGACTGGAGTTTCTGGGAAGAATGCACTTGTGATTTTCACAGCAATTGATTTGTTAGAAGAGACTATCCTTGGGTTACTTGGAAGCACAACCTTTCCAAATGTGTGGTGTGCATATTATGTATATTCTGAGCAATGATTCGTGAGATCTAGAACAGAACAGTCTGTGGAAAAAAAAAAAAAAAAAAAAATCACAATTTTGTATGTATATCAGAATAATTAAGGATAATTCTGTTTAACATATTTACCACCAGGCTAGATAGCTTGCATATTTTACATGCCACACATATATTAAATACAGCAGCATTTTTCAGATTTCTTTATTTTATTTTTATTTCTTAATTGTATATGTTTTTCTCATAATTTATGTGAGGGAGTTGACACATGGTTGTTAAATCTAATCCAGTCACTAAAGAAATATCCTATATGTTCCCTTACAGGGGACAAAAGACATGAAAAGGTGTTAACGTTCACCTCCTTTCGTCAGTTCATAGAAGTGTTTCTTTTACAAATACAAATGTTTTTTTTTTTTTTTTTGAAGATTAAAGTTCATATACATTACCATTCTAGCATATACTACCAGTCATTTATGTCTTTAAATATGCTTGCTAAGGCTGCATTAAAAACAACAACAAAGAAAAATATTTAATATTTTTCTGGAAACTGTGATACATTTTTTCCACAATTCTGTGATGAATTGAATGTTCAAAGGAACATAATCTTTTAAAATAGAAAACTTTTGTAACATTATACATGTCTACTATGACGTTTGATCAATTTAATCCTTGCTAAAATAAAAATATGAATTTCTTTACTGACTGTATTTTGTTTAAAAGAGTGTTGTTATAAGTGATTTTATAGATAATGTCATTATTTTGATAAAACAAAAAGAAAATCGTATAGACTTTGTTTTAAGAACATTTTAGTAAAAGGCTGTGATTGATTTCAATGTGGAAATGTTTCTTATTACTTTATTTATTTTCTTTACTAATGGCATGTAAATCGTGGGCCAGAAATGACCAGTGACACCATTATGCTAATACGTGCTAATAAGTCAGGTCGTCTAATGCTGGTCACACAGCCAGCCCAACAACAACCTTGTTTGCTCTGAAAGAGAAAACACTGGACTTAATTTACTCCTGTGTGTCACACAGTAGTCTTTGTTTAAACCCCATATGTTTTTTTTATTCGCCCGCAGCTGTTATTCGTTCAGGGATGGTATTTGCTATGCAAATAATCGTGGTTTTATTTTACTACCAAGGAGGATTTTTGTAAGAAAGTACCGAGTATTTTATGGTGTAAACTAGTTATGGTTTTCCACAATGATTTCTCCTCTTTCCTTAAAATGGAAGTGGGAAGTCTTCTTGTGTGGGCATCATTGAACAGTGTTATTGTTAATACCGTAAAAAATGTTATGTTTATAGAATAATTGGAACACTGTATTTTATACGATTTTGTTGAGAGAGCATCTACTGAGAACATAAATGTAATAAGCAATGCATTGTCTTCTCAAGCCAATGAAGATAAAGTGTATTCACTCCTCCGGACTTGTAATTTGGATAACAATTTGCCTGTATTTTCCAAAGAACCCCTGTTTTGTATATTTCTTCCTGGATACGTGAAATGTTAGGTCAGTGCTTTGCAGGCATTTTTTTTTTTTTTTTTTAAAATCTCATGACATGCTGCAATTTCATCAGGACTGCAAAATAGAATCTTTATGATGGCACAGCATTTTGTTTAATATAACACTGCAATGGGCATCATATCAAGTTTTACAGTAGGTTCAGTGTGTGCATATTTTCCATTAGCCAGCTGCAAATTCAACATGTTTAGCCTGGTGATCTGTTTGTCCAGGACCCAGTGCAGGAGTGGGGAGAGGAGGTGGAGGACGGGGCCGTCTATGGGGTCACTCTTCACAGAGAACCCATTCAACCCCCACCTGATGCCACTGAGAACGATTCTGCCTTTGGCTTCATGCAGTACCGCACACTGAAGGTCCGCAGGCTTAAAGCAGCCACTCTGGAGCGTCTTGTCACAGAATTGGTGAACCCGGAGTGCCCTGACCCAGATTACATGCAAATCTTCCTCTCCACCTACAGAGCCTTTACCTGCACGAATACTCTCATAGAACACCTGTTTCAAAGGTGAGCATAAATTCTCAGTTTAAGAGTTTAATTGCTGCCTCAGAGGGTTCAAGGACATTAAGCTAACATGAGAAGTGTCCCCTTAGGGGCTTTGTGTGTGTGTGTGTGTGTATATATATATATATATATATTTTATTATGATTCCATTTCTACAAAAAAATAAGCATTTATAATCATTACATTTTTGGGGGGTTTTGTCTAAAACATACTTTAATGTCTTCTAGCACTTTAGTCATGATGCTATAGTGCCTTGAAGGCCTGTCAGCCTGTTACCTTTTGTTTTTGACACGGCTATCCCTCATGTATTTAAATATGACATTTACACCGCATAGGTAAGGCTCAGTGACCGTGAACAATCAAATGAAGGGGGAAGCCGAAATTTCTAAATTCAGTGTGAGGCTAAGTGTTTCCCATGAGACACACAATGACTGTGGCAGTATGACAGTCACACCATACATGTCAGTGATGCAGAATTGAGGAGAACACCTCACATTGTAGAACAGGTTTCACTTGACTAGTCAGAGGCGTCAGAGGCTCTTTTGTTGAACATCGAGAGTTCTTTGTGTTCTGTTGAACCATAAATAAAGGCAATATGCCTTGAAAGAACACTTGACTCGTTTGTGTTAAAAACATGAACGGATATTGTTGCAATGTTCATAATCCTAAAGCTTCTTTCAAGGGTTTTGGGAATGTTTTGAATATAAACTTTGGACTTATTTATTTGTCTCTGTAGAGAGGACATGGTCACCAATCTGGACAACAGTGTCTGTGTCAGGAGGTGAGTTGAATCTTCAGAAACGTCCTGGAAGTCTTGATTCTGATAGGTCAATTTATTATATTCTGTGGTCAAATATGTAAGGGGTGTCCAGTCGTGCTCATGGAGGGCCACTGACCTGCAGAGTTCAACTCCAAACCTAATTAAATACACCTAAACCAGCTAATCAAGCTCTTACTTGGCATACTCGAAACTTCCAGAAAGGTTGTTGAGGCAAGTTGGCGCTAAACTCTGCAAGACAGCAGCCCTCCAGGACCGATTTTCCCGCTTATTAAATGACTACTTGCCACATAAGTTAATAATAATTAGACATAAATTATAGATTTTAGTTTTATTTTAGATTTTAATATTTTATGAACTCATTAAACGCAAAGCTTCTGTGAAGAAAAACAGTTCTTCGCAACAAGCTTTGAGCCTAGACGAATAAAGTTCGAACAAGACATTAGCGATAATGTACAGCTTATTCGGGATAATGTTTTCACTTATTGCACAGCTTTTCACCACAAAAATAATGATGGAGATATGAAATATTGATTTGAGAAGATTTGGAAATCTTTGGAATGAAACCAGAGAGAACACATCTGTAGTGTGATACGAGAGACATGAAAGAAGTGCCAGCCTCAATTACCCATATGAGCGATAATTATACAGCATTTCTATGGTCATTATCGGGGAATAACTGACCTCAGAATGCTGCGACGGACCAATCAGAATCAAGCATTTTAAAGAGCCATCTAATAATGTTTTATAATGACTTGCTCAGTGCAACCATTGTACTTGCATTAAAGGGATAGTTCACCAAAAAATTAAATACTTATATCCAAGATGGAGGTGTCTTTGTTTCTTCAGTAGAACACAAATTAGATTTTAAACTCCAACCGCTGCAGTGTGCCAGTCTTATAATGCATGTCAATGGTAACGTTTTAGAGTATGAGAGCTATGAGAGTAAAAAAAATACACATACGAATGCATATTAAACCCTGCGGCTCGTGACGACACAATGATGTCTTAAGACACGAAACGGTTTGTGCGAGAAACCGAACAGTATTTATATAATTTTTTTACCTCAAATGCGATCTATGTACAACAGCCTTCACTGCGCACCATCACGTCTGGTGGGTGAGGTCAAATGTACATGATATGGCGTATCTTAATGGGATTCAAGCGACGGAAGTGATCTCTCGCGTGTATCTCTTCTACGCCATATTGTGTATTTTGACCTCACTTGCTGGAAGTGATCGCATGATCATACTCTAAAATGTTACCATTGAGATGCATTATACAATGGCACACTGCAATGGTTGGAGTTAAACCAACCATTTTCATTTTTGGGTGAACTTTCCCTTTAAAGTTTTGAAACTGGTTTTTCATCTTGGTAATTCATCCTAATTCCAAGAGCTTCAGTAATTAGTCTGAAACAATAAGGTGCTAACAAAGAGTGTGTGTTTATGTGTGTGCAGTTCTCTGCCCTGTCTGATCCGGCTGTGGTTAGACGAATATCACGAGGACCTTCGGGACTCTCCGGATCACCAGGCTCTCCGATTTCTCTGTGTTCATCTGCGTCATCGCCTTTGTTTCAGACGTCTGGTTCATCAAGCCGATGCTCTTCTAAGAAAATTTCAGTCTGAAGGCAAGCCTTGAAATATAACTAATTTAGCTTTTATGCACATGCACCCCCCCCCATAAAAACAGTGCTAAATAACTTCTTATGAATCAACAGACAAGCACATGGGTACATCAGCAGAAGGCAGTTCTGCTGGTGAAGAGAGTCCAGCAACTAAAGACACCATGGACAGACAGGACATAGAAGAGATGGGGGATGTACTGGCCTTCCCAGCACACGACATAGCTGAGCAGCTCACGCTATTAGATGCTGTAGGTGTCAAGTTTTGCATACTGAGGCTAGTTTTTATTTTTTGCCTACATTTATTCATCTGTTTCCATTTCTTTCTCAGGAACTCTTTGTCAAAGTGGTTCCGTTTCACTGCCTTGGCTGCATTTGGTCTCAAAGGGACAAGAAAGAAAACCGGAATCTAGCACCCACGGTCCGTGCCACCATTGCCCAGTTTAATGCCATCACTAACTGCGTTATCACCTCTCTGCTGTGCCCTTCTGCCACCTCTCCGCTCGGCTCCCCATCCTGCCCTCGCAGCAGCCCTACACACAGGGCAAAGATTATTGAGAAGTGGATCTCTGTGGCTCAGGTGTGTAAACATGCTATTGATCTGGAGGGAAAAACATCCATAGAACTGCAGCACAGGCCTGTACATTTTCCATCTGTTTCAAGCCACAAATAATTAGAAAACTAAAATGTGAACAAAATTCTCAAAAAAAAAAAAAAAAAAAAAAAAGTTTTGTGCACTGGTAATCCATATACAGCACCTATTGCAGTATTTCACTAAAAACAGCGGGACATTCAAAAACGCTTCACGTGAAAAACACTTAAAGTGCCTTAATGTACTAAAACAGTGATATTAACAGATCAAATTCAGCATACACCTTATTGATGATGCATACTATGCAGATGAGCCCAGAATTTGAACGCAAATTGCTGATTGGTTAAGCGTCATCTTTATTATGGTTTTCTATGTAAAAACGCTTAATGAGAAACTGTGCGTTGCATTTATATTCTGCATTCGTCTACTTGCCTGTACATAGTATGCATCATTAATAAGGTTTATATTGAATCTTTTGAAACTGCAGTCTGTAACTTTTGGTGCTCTAGTGGTTAATAAACAAAACTGCATGCATCTTGCAGAAGAACATTGTAGCTGGAGCTACTTCTGTTAATGTCTATGACAAGTCATGCAGGTACTGGGCTACTCCACAGCTGTGGAGACCCAACTGGTCTAAAATAGTTTGAATAGAAACACGTATTATAGGTGCACCAAAGTGATTCAGGATAACACGGTTTGGAAAATGGATTATGATGTACTCGCTCATTATATACATTTTGTACATTTTGAACACAAAAAAGTTATGCACTGCAGCTTTAATACCACTGTCTTACTACATTAGTGCTTAGTACAAACCTGGTAAAAATAATTGGCAGGCAATGGAGGAAAGCCTTGTTTTGCCCTCCAGGTGGATGGGTGTGAAAACTATGAATGGGCAAGTATGTGAATGCAAATTTAAATGAATGATTGCATTCTAAAATGTGTCAGAGTGCAAATCATAATGCAAAAAAATGTCTTCGCTCTTCCACAAGGAGCACTATAATGGGCATTAGCAGGATACACTCTGCTAAAGTTTTCTCTTTCCTGTTAATTGCTGTCCTGACTAGTTAATTGCTACAGGTTGAAGAGATTAAAGATAATTAAATTGGTGACGTGAATTTTAATGGAACAGACATTTAAAGATAACTTTATCACTTTGTATTGGTGCATATTTCATCCGGTGTGAAGTTAATATTTCTCTTCTTTTCTTAAGCAGATTTTACTTTTTTTTAATTATTATTATTATTTTAAGATGATTTGTTCTTTGTATTTGTATTACAGGAGTGCCGTCAGTTGAGAAACTTCTCCTCTCTAAGAGCCATCTTATCTGCTCTTCAGTCCAATGCTGTCTACCGGCTGAAGAAAACCTGGGCAGCAATCAGCAGGTAGTGCTTTCTGATCCTGACACAACAGCCATTAAACTTGTAGTAAAATGTTAAGCACACAGTTTGCATAATACATAGTAGTAAATGTAAATCCATAAAATGTGCAATTTCAGGGAGAGTATGACTGCCTTTGATCAGCTGTGCGACACCTTTCCGGATGAGAACTGTGTGCTGATCAATCGAGAGATCCTCATAGAGGTAAGTGTCACCAGTTTGCCTGTTTTAAACCTGTTGTCTACCCTAATCTTATACACTTCCATTAAAAATTTGGGGTCAGTAAGATTTTTTTAAGGTTGTTTTTTTTTCAAGTATCTTAAAGTATGCTCACCAAGGCTGCATTTATTTAAGCTATAATACTGTAAAAACGGTAATATTGTTGAATATTGTTACAATTTAAAATGTTATCTTTAAAAACTGTTATCTATTTAAATGTATATTAAAATGTAATTTATTCCTGTGATGGCAAAGCTGAATTTTCAGCATCATTACTCCAGCCTTCAGTGTCACATGATCCTTCAGAAATCATTCTAATATGAGGATTTGCTGCTCAAGAAACATATCTTCTTATTAACATCAACGATGAAAACAGTTGAGCTGCTTAATATTTTTGTGAAAACCATTATATACTTTTAATGATTCTGTGATGAATAAAAAGTTCAAAAGTTTTACATTCTTTTGTAAAAATGCTATTGTTTACTGTCACTTTTAAAAATAATAATTTCTGTCCAAAAAAACCAACTGACCCCAAACTTCCATCAATATATCTAACAATTTGGGACCTGCAATGTGCAAACAGGTGCCTCTAATGATTTAACATTGTGTGTAACAACTGATAGCACAGTTGAATCTCCGATAAGATTATGACGTGATCTCATCCCATGGCTGTTTTTATGCTCATTTTACTATCTCAAAAGATGCTACCTGGCAACATTCAATATTTTCCACACCGCTTTTCACTCTAGCTCACATACAGAGAGTAAATCAATAGGGGCTGGACGAAGATGAGGTTAAAAATGCAGAATAATTCTGTTTGCAAAGAAACCATTATGGAGGCAAAACATCCCTCAATGTTCTGCAGTGTTTAGTGTTCAATGTGTAACAACAAAACATTCATTGTTGTTATCTACGGTGGCTCATAGTAGTCTATTCCTCTCCTCTTTAGCCTTAATCTTTATCATGTTCTGTAATTGTACATAATCTTGAATTGTGGCAACTCTGTGGGTGTGGGAGATGGCTTTGAATGCCTTTTAAAGTGATTTATGTAAATGTTTCTCCAGGCCAGTTGTTTCAGTGTATCTTGTGCTCGGTTTACAATCATATCCTTATCTAATTCACAGTTAGCGACTGTTTGCATTTCAGTATGCCAAATGTCCTCTTATCTATTTATTTGTGATTGATTTAGGAAGGAAACCTTTCAGCCGAGGTAGAGACTCACTCTGCACCAAAGTCTCCCAGACTTAGTCCTACATCTAAGCACACGGTAAGATTTACTAGAGCCACTTTCATAATAACAAGGCCCTGCTCAATGTTGTGCATTTGTCTTATTTAAGGTCACTGGCTCAACTTGATCTGTTGTTTCTAGGAAACAACCACCCTGTTTGGGATGTATGTATCTGCACTGGCTAATTTGACTCAAGTAATTTCATTTCCAAAACGAAAATGTGTCTAAATGTGAATCTTCCAGCTCTGGAAGATATAAATATAAATGATAACTGTGTTGGCTGGCATTATGGTAATACCCTTACACTCAAAAGGGTGTTACCATAATGCCAGCCGACACAGTTTGGCGAAGTCAGGTTTATCATCAGTAAAGATTCGTCAACAGTGTCAACAGTTCCTCAACAGTCAACAGTTCCTCCTACTAAGATATTTATACTTGGCATAAATAAATTTTAGATGTTAGCTGTGCTTGAAAGAGGAAATTTTAATTGAAACATGTCTGTGAATTCATGCGTTTAAATATAGTGTATAGTACCGTTAAAAAGAACTGCTGTTTTAAAGAAATGAATACTTTTATTTAACAAGGATGCATTAAATTGACCATAAGTGACACTTTTACATTGTTACAAAAAATTTGATTTCAGATAAATGTTTTCTTCACTACAAAATCCTGAAAAAAAAAAAAAAAAAAAAAAAACTATCACGTTTTCACAAAAATATTAATTGGCACTGATTACATCAACTGTTTTCAATATTGATGACTATAAAATCAGCTGATTAGAATGATTTCTGAAGGATCATGTGACACTAAAGACTGGAGTAATGATGTTGAAAATTCAACTTTGCCATCACAGGAATAAAATAATATATATACACTCACCTAAAGGATTATTAGGAACACCATACTAATACTGTGTTTGACCCCCTTTCGCCTTCAGAACTGCCTTAATTCTACGTGGCATTGATTCAACAAGGTGCTGAAAGCATTCTTTAGAAATGTTGGCCCATATTGATAGGATAGCATCTTGCAGTTGATGGAGATTTGTGGGATGCACATCCAGGGCACGAAGCTCCCGTTCCACCACATCCCAAAGATGCTCTATTGGGTTGAGATCTGGTGACTGTGGGGGCCATTTTAGTACAGTGAACTCATTGTCATGTTCAAGAAACCAATTTGAAATGATTCGAGCTTTGTGACATGGTACATTATCCTGCTGGAAGTAGCCATCAGAGAATGGGTACATGGTGGTCATAAAGGGATGGACACGGTCAGAAACAATGCTCAGGTAGGCCGTGGCATTTAAACGATGCCCAATTGGCACTAAGGGGCCTAAAGTGTGCCAAGAAAACATCCCCCACACCATTACACCACCACCACCAGCCTGCACAGTGGTAACAAGGCATGATGGATCCATGTTCTCATTCGGTTTACACCAAATTCTGACTCTACCATCTAAATGTCTCAACAGAAATCGAGACTCATCAGACCGGGCAACATTTTTCCAGTCTTCAACTGTCCAATTTTGGTGAGCTTGTGCAAATTGTAGCCTCTTTTTCCTATTTGTAGTGGAGATGAGTGGCACCCGGTGGGGTCTTCTGCTGTTGTAGCCCATCCGCCTCAAGGTTGTGCGTGTTGTGGCTTCACAAATGCTTTTCGGTTGTAACGAGTGATTATTTCAGTCAAAGTTGCTCTTCTATCAGCTTGAATCAGTCGGCCCATTCTCCTCTGACCTCTAGCATCAACAAGGCATTTTTGACTGCTGCATACTGGATGTTTTTCCCTTTTCACACCATTCTTTGTAAACCCTAGAAATGGTTGTGCGTGAAAATCCCAGTAACTGAGCAGATTGTGAAATACTCAGACCGGCCCGTCTGGTACCAACAACCATGCCACGCTCAAAATTGCTTAAATCCCCTTTCTTTCCCATTCTGACATTCAGTTTGGAGTTCAGGAGATTGTCTTGACCAGGACCACACCCCTAAATGCATTGAAGCAACTGCCATGTGATTGGTTGATTAGATAATTGCATTAATGAGAAATTGAACCAGTGTTCCTAATAATCCTTTAGGTGAGTGTGTGTGTATATATAGTTATTTTAAATTGTAATAATATTTCACAATATTACTATTTATACTGTATTAATTATACCGTGTTTTTGATCAAATAAATGTTTTTTAATATTAAAATATTTTAAAATCTTACCAATCAGTTAACCAGGAAGTTAAGCGTTGGTCACCCCACTCAGAGACCGCGCTACAGGCAGCTCTGGGCGATGTGGATTGGGACATGTTCCAAGCGAGTTCAGCTGACGTAAGCGAGTTCACAGACGTGGCACTTTGCTTCATCAACACGCTTACAGAGCAAGCCACGCAAACAATAACAATAACGTCCTTCTCAAATCAGAAACCGTGGGTGGACAATTCAATCCGCGCGGCAGTGAACGCACGCACTGCTGCTTACAACGCCGGTCTCCATTCAGGGAATATGAATGAATACAGATCGTCCTGCTATGCTCTCAGACGAGCAGTTAAAGCCGCAAAACTCCGTTATAAAGACCGAGTGGAGTCTCATTTCCAACTCAACGACTCGCGGCGCATGTGGCAAGGTCTGAGGTCCATCTGCCCCTTTGGATCTAAATCCTCTGCAGAGGCAAGCGTTGATCCGTTGCTCGTGAACGAGTTAAACTCTTTCTATGCTCGCTTTGACTGTAACCGCGGCAACGCGACTCCGCCAAGTGGCGCGTTAGAGGAAATTACTCAGAGCAGCAACAATCACGTGATCTCTGTCTCGGAGGATGAAGTTCGGAGAGCACTCAAGCGTGTGGACGTCAGGAAAGCTGCCGGGCGGATGGTATTTCAGGTCGTGTTCTGCGGTCCTGTGCTGATCAGCTCACCGGGTTGTTTACATCTATCTTTAATGAGTCCTCGCTACATCTGTGGTCCCCACCTCCTTCAAAAAATCCACCATCATCCCTGTCCCTAAGAACAGTAAACCCTCTTGCCTAAATGACTATCGTCCAGTGGCTCTCACGTCTATAGTCATGAAGGTCTTTGAGAGACTCATTAAAAACACCATTTGCGCATTCATTCCTGACACTTTGGACCCTCTTCAGTTTGCCTATCGTCCCAATAGATCGACTGAAGATGCCATCTCTCATGTCCTCCACTCCTCCCTCACTCACATCGACAGCAAAAGTGGGAACTACGTAAGACTGCTATTTATTGACTATAGCTCAGCCTTTAACACCATAGTTCCCACCAAGCTAACCTCCAAACTCCTGGATCTCGGCCTGAATCCTTCTCTCTGCCACTGGATTGAGGACTTCCTCACTGGCAGGCCTCAGGTGGTGAGAATAGGCCAGTCCACCTCCACCTCCATCACCCTGAGTGTGGGAGCTCCACAGGGCTGTGTCCTGAGCCCCTGCTCTACTCTCTCTACACGCATGACTGTTTGTCCACACACAGCTCCACCTCTATCATCAAATTTGCTGATGATACTGTTGTCCTGGGCCTCATTTCCAACAACAACGAGGCGGCATACTTGGACGAGGTGGAGCATCTAACATCATGGTGCCAGGACAACTGTCTCTCTCTGAATGTTGGCAAGACCAAAGAAATGATTGTGGACTTCAGGAAGAGACAGCAACGGACATACTCCCCCTCATGATCAGCGGGTCACCAGTAGAGAGAGTGAGCAGCTTCAAGTACCTGGGAGTAAACATCTCCGAGGACCTGACCTGGACTGCTCACATTCAGACACAGGTGAAAAAGCCAGGCAAAGACTGTACCACCTGCGCCAGCTGAGGAAATTCAGGGTTTCACCAGCTATCCTGAAAACTTTCTATTTAGGGGCGATAGAAAGTGTTTTAACTCAGTGCATCACAGCGTGGTATGGGAACAGCACCAGTCATGACCGCAAAGCCCTGCAAAGAGTAGTGCGCTTATCCGAGCGTATCTCAGGGTCAGCTCTCCCGTCTCTGCAGGACGTCTACACCAAACGCTGCAAAGGTAGAGCTACCAAGATCATCAAGGACTCTAATCACCCTGCAAACCCTCACTTCACGCTGCTACCATCTGGTAAGCGCTTCCAAGCCTGATGGCCAAAACTGAGAGACTCAGGAGGAGCTTCTTCCCCAGGCCATCAGACTCCTGAACTTAACATCATGTGACTTCACGTCAGGATAAACATCGATATACTGACATTGCACTGCACTTTCTGTTCTCGTTGTTACTGTGTAACAACCTGTCATAAACCTGTTTGCACATTATACTCTTATACATTTGTTAACCACATATTTATAAGTCTACAGTTTACTCACTGCAAAGTCTACTTCAATTATTTTATTCCACTTTATCCTTATTTGTTACCTTTT
Organism: Paracanthobrama guichenoti; assembly: GCA_018749465.1. Lineage (NCBI taxonomy): Eukaryota > Metazoa > Chordata > Actinopteri > Cypriniformes > Gobionidae > Paracanthobrama > Paracanthobrama guichenoti. Next base: position 9,385,089 of record CM031948.1, on the reverse strand, counting down.
TTTTTTTTTCTTGACTTGATTATTTATAATTCTACAGATATAGACATATATATATATATGTATATGTATATATGTATATATGTATATATATATATATATATATGTATATATATATATATATATGTATATATATATATATATATATATATATATATATATATATATATATATATATATATATATATATATATATATATATATATATATATATATATATATATATATATATATATATATATATATATATATATATATATATATATATATATATATATATATATATATATATATATAGTATATATTTTTTATATACTTTTTATATCCTATTTCTATTATAATTTCTTCCTTGTGTTTTTAACTGTGAATTTGCACTGTCCATGGAGCGGACCTGTTTACATTTCACTGCCGGTTGTATATTCTGTATATAACTGTGTATGTGACAAATAAAACTCTTGAATCTTGAATCTTGAATCTCTTGAATCAATCCCTTTTGATCTTTTGAACTATAGTGTATTTTTGCCTGTAAATGTACAACTTTGTTTTTCTGACAGAACCCCTCCAATGGTGAGGTGCCGTACCTGGGCACTTATCTGACAGTTCTCACCATGTTGGACACTGCACTAAGTGATAATGTACAGGTGAGAATTGTTTTCTGACCTTATTCATTTCATAGACATGGTGTTTTCTATTTAAGAGTTTGTTTTTTGTTTAAAAGATAAAAACATTTCTTTGTGCTCACAGGGAGGTCTCATCAACTTTGAGAAGCGTAGGAAAGTAAGTACAATTATCTTAAATATTGTTTTAGTGAAAAGAAGCTCACTAGGTTTTGGTCCAGCGCTAGCATGTCAAGAGTGTTAACGCATGGCTTCTCTGTCTCCATTCCTTTCTGTGTTCAGGAGTTTGAGATTCTGTCTCAGATCAGGCAGCTGCAGGCATCATGTGCTCAGTACACTCTACAATCACATCCTCATATCATTTCCTGGCTCAACAACAGCATGCCCCTTTCTGATCAGAAGAGGTGAGACGCTTCTCGCACATTCTGGTGTGTTCACATTGGCATGTTTGGTTAAATTAAAACAAACCCTGGTGCCATTGCTCTGTTAGTGCGGTTAATTTGAACAAGAGTGAACACTGCCATCCGAACCCTGTTGCCACCAAAATAACAGACCAAGACCCATCTTTTCAGTGGTCTCCAAAGACATGTAAACAAACCAAAAACAGGTCATGATGTCACACAACCCTAAAAAGGACAGAATGCTCATTCATGCCTGTTTTTTTCTCGTCATACATGAGAACCACATCTCCTCGCAGCAGATCTTTGTTTGTGTGTGATGGAAGGATTCCTGGTGCTGTTTTGACTTTTACACACTTGATAAGCTCTTCACGAGGTCTCAGCTGGACAACATACCATCATATGTAGGGGGTGCTAGGGGTTGCACAAACTAGTGAACTAATCGTCTACTCAACTTTAATGCTCTGCCATGACGCTTTAAAGGGTTAGTTTAATTAACATTAGCCCATGATTTACTCCCCCCTCAAGCCATCCTAGGTGTATATGACATTCTTCTTTCAGACGAATAAAGTCTGAGTTTTATAAAAAAAATCCAAGCTTTATAATGGCAGTGACTGTTGGGTCATTTTTGAAGTCCATAAAAGTGCATCTGTCATTCATAAAACTGTTCCACACGGCTCTGGGGGGTTAATAAAGGCCTTCTGAAGCGAATCGATGCATTTGTGTAAGAAAGATATCCATATTTAAAACTTTATAAAGTAAATTTATCTAGCTTCCGGCTAATCGCCTTCCGTATTCAACTTACGGAAAAAGTGTAGCGCCCACATCTCTCACAGTTCAAAATGCATACCGACATTGCACACCAGTTACATTCGTCAGATGTAGCACAAGCATTTTGAACTGCGAGAGGCCTTTATTAACCCCCCGGAGCTGTGTGGAACAGTTTTATGATGGACAGATGCACTTTTATGGACTTCAAAAATGACCCAACAGTCACTGCCATTATAAAGCTTGGAAGAGCCAGGACATTTTTTTTTAGTATAACTGATTTTATTCGTCTGAAAGAAGAATGTCATATACACCTAGGATGGCTTGAGGGTGAGTAAATCATGGGGTCATTTTCATTTTTGGGAGAACAAACAAACTTTAAGCTTGACGTCGACTAGTCGCTGGCCTATAGATAAGCCAGGATAAGCCATTTCCTGACACGCACGCTCCGTTTCCAACAATTAAAATGACAAATAAATGCATACTCCAAGAGCTCTTCAGAAGACATGTTTGATTATGCCACCTGGATGCTCAAAATTAATCAGGAGAAAGCATGTTTTAAATCGGTAAGTTAATCACCGTTCTAAACTACTGCGTGTTGCATTGTAGCGCACACACATGGCTCACACATCATGTGGAGATTGCACGTGCCACACACAGAATCATTCAGTAGCGCACAAAATGTAGTTAACACTGTTTCTGTGATTTATCAATAAAATGGCATAGAAACTGAAAAGTTCTAGCATATTTCTTGATAACTAAAACTCTCAGCTTCACTATTAGTAGAGAGATGCTGCCAGGTAGAATTAACTCACACACATTCGCTCTCTCTCACTAATGCATTTGTATAGATGTAATCTTTATTGTGCTACTTTATCTGTATCTGAACGAGCAGAAATCTGTGAGAAATATAACGACCCAAAGACAAAAGCTGTTATGTAGGAGCAATAACCTTGTGGGCAGCACTGTGTCATATGCCATAGCTTTGCACAAAAAAACCTGCGTTCGTGTCTCCGCTCAAGGTTCGGGCTTATTTGTTAATTAATGACGTCATCAGCGACTATTCAACGTCAACTCGACTTTCATCACATAAATGTCGACTGAAAATCTGAAGTTGTTCAACCCCTTGGGTACGCACATGCAACAAGCGCATTTATTCCAGCACAAAGTATTGTTTTGGATGTTCGGTCCAAGTTTTGTCTTGAAATATAAAAACATAAAAGCTGACCAATCAGGTTGTGAACGTATCCTTATGCCTTTAGGTTCGGTGTTAAAAATGCCAATGTGAATGCTAAACAGACCAGCACTAATGTCTGGACCAATCAAACCAAGCAAACCGAACTACAAGTGTGAACACACCCTAAAAGAAATGACTTTGAATTCAAAGCAGTGGTACTTTGGGTACTTCAGAAGATTGTCATCTCAGCATATCAGATGTTTAGATACCAACTGACAAATATTTCTTTTTCAACAGTTATGAGTTGTCAAGAGAGCTGGAGCCACCAGTTGACCCCTGCCCAGGCTCTCCCAACCACTGGACCCACCGGCTCATATCCAAGAAACTGACCTCGTGAGTGATGTTATTCGCATTTTCAAAGCAGATGTTTCCATTTTATAGACTTGAGGCCCCAATATACTCACAGCATTTTTCACTTAGGGGTAAAAAGAAGTTTTAAATACATTTGCAGCGATAAACTGAAAAAAAACTAAAAAAGCGAACATCCTGACGCCACCTACGCTGCTGACAGCGATATTTGGATGAATACATAAATATGTGCTGCTCTCAATTACAAAATTAACGCACAACAAGAATTACAATAATGAGAAAACGGCATTTAAGTAAGCATCTGGTGGATGTGGATATGTTTGCACAAGCTCTGCAATTCGGCACTCCATTCAGTCACGTTTATTTACATAGCAATTTATACTTGCTATAAGATTGCTTTAAAGCAAGCAGCTTTACAGTATTAAACATGAAAATGTCAAATTTCAATGTCAGTGTCACTTTCAATTAGGATTATAACTTCAATTTGTACAGTAAAGCAGCTCTCCAGAAATGTCACACCTGTTGGTTCTTCGATTTCGCATGAAGTATACAGGGGCCTTTAGACTCGGAAAGTAATGAGACATTTTGCTAACGTGCTTGTTTTTCTGTGATGCGTTTCTCTTCTGCTCACTGCAGATTGCTGTCTGGGAGTGAGAACTTCTCAAAGAAAACTCTTGCTGATCAGATCAGTGTATCATCCTCTGGCTCCAGTGGCTCAGAGATGGAAGATCTCAGCAGCCCCAACCTCTCACCCCTTAGCTACAAAGTATGGGTAAAAACTGCAAACTAGAGCTACAGACGTTTTGTACTATAGTTGCTACAATATTTTCTTCTTTTAATATAAGCGTAGGCTAAAACGTTTAATCAAAATAATTATGTTAAATTAATCAGTAGCACATAATGCCACATATTTGCTGAGAAATTACATTATTGTGGCTGATAAAAGCACTGAATTGACTAAATGTGGCTTTAAAAATTCAGTATATTGATGGTTTTGCAGATCAGATTCTGTCTACACTGTTTTTGTGTACAAGTATGTACACCAGTGTTAACTAAAACTGTAAAAAAAAGAAATTGGGTTGTTGAAATTAATTTTAATATTTGATGACGAACTTAAAAATGTAAATGGTGTGTATATATATATATATTTTAAAAAATTAAGCTGAAGTACTAAATTAATAAAACTAAAGAAAAAGTAAAAATTGTGAGTTATCTCACAATCGCGAGGGGGAAAAAAAGTTAAAATTGTGAGATAAAAAGCAATCACCTTTTTATTTGTTTATTCTGTTGCAGAAACAAGTTTCCATGCAAAACAGAATTACTAAAACTGAAAATATAAAAACAAATAATTCAAAACATGCGTCAGACGGATCTTCAGCTGTTGCATGACGTCTTGTGTTTTCAGTGTCTTTTGGTCAGGGGCAGGGGCTATAATTAAGTGTTATTTTTTTATTACATTATTTATTTTTAATTATATTTATAATTAATTGAACTAAATCAATAGTCCTGAATCTGACAGGCCTAATATAAACTCAAAATCTGTTTAACCATATGTTTATACTGTGGTCTTTGGGTTAGTAAAATCCATTCAGGTGTTTGTGACTGATTTGTTTCGCCTTAACCTTGCAGTCATAAAGTTTGGACTATCAACAAAGAGCTTTAGTGAAGTTGACAGAACACAGTGTTTTAGATAACAACTCCGCCAGCCTGCTGTTTTACATAAATTACTGAAATATTTATCGTTTGCAATCTGTGTTGCTATCTGATGCACCTCATATTGTCACGTGTACTACTTAAAGGAATAGTTCGCCCAAAAAATTTAAATGATCTCATAATTAACTCTCAAGGCATCCTAGGTGTATATGACATTAATCTTTCAGCCAAACACAATTGGAGTTATATTAAATATCCTGGCTACTCCTATGTCATATGTCGGGTCAGAGGTTACCCTTCCGCCAACTCGATTCTCTTTTGAACGGCGTTACTGGCATCACTGGAAGCCACCGTTTTAAATGTGGATATTTTTCTTACAAAATACCATTGATTTGCTTCAGAAGGCATTTATTAACCCACTGGAGTCATATGGATTACGTTTATGATGGATGGATGCACTTTTAGGAGCGTCAAAAAAACAGATACTTTTCAATGCCATTACAAAGCTGGGAAGAGCCAGAATATTATTTAATATAACTCAGATTGTGTTCGGCTGAAAGAAGAAAGTTGTATATACCTAGGGTAGATTGAGGGTGAGATTTTTTTTTTTTTTTTTTTTTTTTTTGTGAACTGTTCCTTTAAATATATCTGAAAACCCTGTGCTGTTCTTACAGATAATTAGATGTGTTGTAGTAAGTAGTCTTTCTCCATTCCTTCAATCACAGTCACCGTCTGTATCCAGTCAGGACATCTCAGTAGACACACCCACCACCTCTCTGACTCCGCCCACCTCCTTTCGAAGATCCCTACAGGCAGATCTGTCTGACAGCCCCTCCCCTACTTCATCTGCAACATCTTCATCATCTTCGTCATCCTCTCCTTCTCTCCAGCTGCACACTGCCCTTCATCCAATGTACAACAAGCAAGTTGCTGATACTTGTATTATCAGAGTCAGTGTGGAATTTGGCAACAACGGAAACATTTATAAAAGTATTTTGGTAAGTTGACTTTAACAATTGGTGGCTCATGGTCCTAGATTTCTGCTCTGTTCTGTTGGTCTTTTTTTATTTTACAGTTCTTTTTAGCAGTCGGTAGGCAATATGTCTGTTAATGAGCTAGTTGTCAGGGCCAGTGATTCTAAAGTCTTGAAACTGTATCATCTCTTTATCTTTAGATAACCAGTCAAGACAAGACGGCTCAGGTGATTCAGAGAGCTCTGGAGAAACACAACTTGGAGGAGATGAACTGCCAGGATTTTAGTCTTGCACAAGTGCTTTCTAATGACAAAGGTGAGCTTCTTGATTCTATGTATGGCCTTGAAAGTAGACTCAAACTCAAAACTAAATTCAAGCAGTCTTATTTTAGTATTATTTATATATAATTGTAGTATCTGTTAATATTTTTAACTGGCTTTTATTTTTAGATTTTTATCTTTATTTTAAAGGGTTAGTTCACCCAAAAATGAAAATTCTGTCATTAATTACTCACCCTCATGTCATTCCAAATCTGTAAGACTTTTGTTCGTCTTTTGGAACACAAATGAAGATCTTTTTGATGAAATTTGAGAGCTTTCTGTCCCTCCATAGACAGCTATGCATCTGACGCTTCAAAAAGTTCATAAAGAGATCGTAAAACTAATCCATATTAGTTTAGTCCCAATTGAAGAGACACGATTGCTTTATATGATGAACAGATTGAATTTAGGCTTTTATTCACATACAAAATCAGTTGTGGTGAACGGAACCTCAAGCATGTTTGACGTGCGAGAACCAATGAGGTTCATTCTCGTGTTACGCAGCACATTTGAGCTTCAGCAAGAACCAATGAGGTTCATTCTCGTGTTACGCAGCACGTTTGAGCTTCCGCAAGAACCAATGAGGTTCATTCTCGTGTTACGCAGCACGTTTGAGCTTCAGCAAGAACCAATGAGGTTCATTCTCGTGTTACGCAGCACGTTTGAGCCTCCGCAAGAACCAATGAGGTTCATTCTCATGTGTTACACAGCACGTTTGAGCTTCCACAAGAACCAATGAGGTTCATTCTCATGTGTTACACAGCACGTTTGAGCTTCCGCAAGAACCAATGAGGTTCATTCTCATGTGTTACACAGCACGTTTGAGCCGCCGCAAGAGGTTGCTCTCGCACGTCAAGCAAGTTTGGGTTGAGCTTCTGTTTATGTTCACTGATCAATGTTTATATGTGAATAAAAGCTAAATTAAATCCATTCATCATATAAGGTGATTGAGTCTCTTCAGAAAATTTGGACTAAACCGCTCAATTCATATGGATATAGTCTTTATGAAGCGTTTTTAAGCGTCAAAGTGGTAGTTGCGTAGCTGTCAATGGAGGGACAGAAAGCTCTCAGATTTAATAAAAAAGATCTTCATTTGTGTTCCAAAGATGAACGAAACTCTTGCAATGACAGAATTGTAATTTTTGTTGAGCTATCCCTTCAATTTTAAATTAAATAAAATCTAAATATATAATAAAATTTATAATGTTATATTTATTTAGTATGCCATAAATCAATGTTATATAAATATTTTTTTATATTAGAGTTGCTGATCCCAGACAAAGCCAACGTCTTCTATGCCATGTGCACCACTGCCAACTATGACTTCGTGCTTCGTCAGCTTTACAAAAATGTAAGCAGAGCGCCTGGTTCATCGTGGAGCCCTGGAGCGGTACTAAAGGGACGCAAGTAACGTGAATGACAACCCACAACATAGTGGGTTTAATACATGAAAATGTGAACAGAGACTATATAACCAATGGACTATTGGGGTGACTTTGCATAGAGCAAACACTCTGTTAGCAAACAAAGAGCTGATCAGGAGAACTGGTGACTACTGGATGTCGAAGCTCGGATGCATTTAAAAACAGACTGATGGATGCAGAATTGAACTCTGAAGCACTCTGGAGTCACACATTATGATAGCATCTCACTCAATAATGTGTCATTGACTAATAACAAGGAAAGCGTAGCATCTACAGCTGCTACACTGCTACAACAGTTCTAACCAGTTAAAACTGAAGGAAGAAAGGATCAGAGGATCCGACCCAGAGAAGTTGCAATAAATAGCCACATCTACTGCCAGTTTATTCAAAGATTTTTCTTTGAAATGGGAGGTCACACAGGTGATTTTTCTCAGTTTTGCTGAGAAACATCTGTATGTCGGTGGATGGACACATCGGTTTTAAATATGATGTACAAATAAAATGTAGCTAATATTCAGTGGTAGGTTAGAACTGAATAGAAAGATACATTATTTAGGTCATTTTCTAAATGACAATTGAAATAATATATTTTAATATAATTTAATATAATTTTAATAAAGATCACATTATTTTAATAGCAATATTTAAATGTTTTGATGCATTTCAGTTTTAGAGTATTTAATTTAACTTGTATATGTGCTCATTAATCTCTTTGTTTCCTTTCTGCACCTGGTTTTAATTTTTAGCTATTTTTATGTGCAATAATCTCAAACCCATAAGCTGTTTCTCTTCTAATACTTTTAAACTTTTATTTAAGACTTGTACTGATGGAAAATGTTTATTGATTGTGGCATTTGTGCCTAATCTTTGTCCTAATGAAAGATGCTCGCACTTCATTATCACTTTTAGAAATGCTTTTCTTTTTCAAAGTTGTTTTTCTAGTAGTGTCAAATGAAGTTACTCATCCATATTGGATATCTTGTGACTTTCTGAGCAAATGCTTTTGGGAGAACTGAAGAGCACTGGGTGCACTAGATGAATCTCATTGACTTTGTATGTGTTTTTTGAAAGTTAAAGTAAGTTAGTTGCTGAAGTCTGTAAAAAGTAAGTGCTTGGTTTGTGTGGAACGGTTTGCTGCTAAATAGTGGTGCAGCTGTTGTGTTTCTTGGAAACTATAAGTGTTTTTTGCTAAATGGAAGGGGGCCTGAATCAGCATTAAAAACACACATTTGCTGTTTTCACAGAAAGCCACAATTCCTGACTGAAATGTGTCTGTCTCTTTATTTGTAATTAAAAATGAATTTGGCACTTTGACTTATTGTTGTGTTTTGCATTATTTGATTTTAAAATACATGCATTTCTGATTAAACAATTATTCTGTTTGCGTTTCTATATGTGGTCATTACACAATAAAAAAAAAATATCTTATAGCACGTTTCTTTTGTATTTCAAATAATAATTAAAAAAAAATTAATAGATATAATAATACATTTTAAATAGTCTTACAACTATATATACACCGATCAGGCACCAGTGGTGACAAGTGAGTGAATAACTGACTATCTCTTTATCAGGGCACCTGTTAGTGGGTGGGATATATTAGCCTCTTTCAGCAGGATAATGTGCCCTGCCACAAAGCAAAAATGGTTCAGGAATGGTTTGAGGAGCACAACAACGAGTTTGAGGTGTTGACTTGGCAGGACTTAAAGGATCTGCTGCTAACATCTTGGTGCCAGATACCACAGCACACCTTCAGGGGTCTAGTGGAGTCCATGACTCGACGGGTCAGGGCTGTTTGGCAGCAAAAGGGGGATCAACACAATATTAGGAAGGTGGTCATAATGTTATCTGTGTATATCTTATAACTTGTATATCTAATGCTGTCTTTACACTGCTTGAATGTGAATTCTATGAATAAACTTGAAATTATGAATGGAAAATAGTAACGTTATAAAATATAGTAAAGTATAACCTGTCATGACAGTGGCAAAATTTAACGCTACTCTGATGCGGTATTTAAATTAACAGAGGCAAAGCAGGACCAGAGCGGCCTGTAAAAGGGGCTGAAGTGGTCAGATCTGTCACATTTAGGCCGTTAGTTATGTGGGTTTTTGTCTGTACAGAGAATTTGGACAAGCGCAGAACCACCTTAAAGATGCCTTAAAGTATAATGTTTAAATTTACAGTTAAGTTAACTCGAATGTAAAATCAGATTTTGGGTAATTTAACAATAAAGTTGAGTTAAAAAAATAAAAAATAAATCTTCCTACCGCAAGATGGCGCAGCCGTCCATTTACCGGTGATTGTCAGCGGCGGACGCGGTTTTTGAGGCAGCCTTTTGATGTATACTTTTTCAGGTGGGTTAAATTCATTCTTCTATTTCTACTAGCTGTTTCTAAATTCCCTTTTAGTGACTTTTTTTGTTTTATTTTGTTTTTTGGCGTCGTTATTGTTCAGCTGCATAGCCGCAGTTTTTAAGGTGCTACGTGATCAGGACGGACCAGTTCCACTTGTTTGTGATTTACAGTTGTTTACAATCATTTTACAGCGATTTATGATGATGATTTTCATTTGTATATTTGCATTCAGTCTCATTGCAAACAGTTCACTTCATTATCCAGTAGAGGGGAGCAACGTTTCATTCGTTAAGTTAGTGCAGTAATTTATTCCCATTTACTGCAGTCTGGCATCATCGGTGTGTGGCATTCATTTTAGGGTCCTGAAAACCGAGGTGTGTTCCCTCATGACTACTCCCTAAAACAATTAAACAAATGATTTACTCCAGTTTACATTTTACACATGCCTCATGTCAGGTATTGAAAATTAAGGTGTCGCTCACCCAAAAAATTCTCATAATTTACTCAGGTTTGTTATTTCAAACCTGTATGACTTTTTCTTCAGCAGGAAACACACAATGAAGGGATGTTAAACAAGACAAATACTGCACTTTTTCATACAGTGAAGAGAATAGTCATCAGAGACTGTAAAAATCTGAAAATGATGGAAAAGCACCATAAATAGGCTACTCCATTTGACTTGTGCTCTATATTCCAAGGCTTCTGAAATCATAGCATCAGCTGTAGATGTCAAATTTCCTTCAGATGACTTCATATTTATAAACATAACTGGAGTGGGTCACAGTGGTTGACTAACTGACTAAGCATCCAGTCTTCCAGCAAACAAGGTTGCTGACTAGTTTGTCTACATCTTTTCTCTTACTTATTTAGTTTTATATATTTATTTTTAATTGTTATTTTTAGCTGTGCTGATTGGGTTTCACTTAGTAAAGTTGTTTAGTTTTTGTTTTTACACACATGAATTAACCAATGCAAATACAAAGATAGATATTTTTTAATGGGATCTTTTGAGCTGGAACAGATGAATCATAATATAATTTTCATCTGTTGCTTTTGTGTGTGTGTGTGTGTGTGTGTGTGTGTGTGTGTGTGTGTGTGTGTGTGTGTGTGTGTGTGTGTGTGTGTGTGTGTAAGCCTCTCCACAACACCCAACCATATCCATCTCACACACACACATGCCACCACACACACACACACACACACACACACACACACACACACACACACACACACACACACACACACACACACTTTGTTTCTTCACGTGATATTTCTCTCCTCCTGCTTGACCCAGTAACCTAAACAGAAACAAGAAACATGCCCATGTCCTGATGCTGATGATTAACCTACTTAAATTATCCCATCTCTCCGGTGTCTCGCCTGGACATGATACAGCAACTAATTGGAAACACACTGATAGTTCTTAGAACTGGTCTATTTTAATTCAGTGCCAGAAGGCGTTTCAAACAAATTGCAAATGGAAGAGAAAAGACATCACATCTCAAAGGAAAGTGCATGAGATACTTTTAAGAAAGTTGCGTGGTTTGTATTATGACTCATACATGATGATGTCAGTATAAAAATAAACACCACAATGTTGAAAAGCAGTCGCCACATGGTCAAGTGTGGTTAGTTTACCGTTCCAGCCTGTTTAAGAGCCTTGTTGGCCTAAGCAAGCGCGTAATTGTGTGTTGACTTCTGTTACCTTTAGTTTTACACTCGCCTGACTTTCCCTCACACAGAGCGCCTGGCTTCATGTGAGCCACCGGTCACATGTTCACACCTCCCATCAACCTGGGGTGTTTGGATTAGAGCTAAAAGAGCAGGACCATTCAGGCTGTGGGTGGGAAGCACTGGAGAGGATGAGAAGAAGATGTGGGCATGGGTGAAAGAGTGCCGTTGTAAACAGACTTCTTTTGTTGTCCCTGTGATTCAGAGCGCTTCCTCCCAACAGCTGCTGGCCACCCCAGGCCCTGGCTTGTGTTTAGTGGGTTTTGTTTGGCTGTAGATATGAAGCTCTGTTAGCTATTATCATGATTCCCTGAGTCACTTGTGTGACAGCACAGCCACCCTTAAAGAAATGCCTTATTTGGCCTGGTTTGAGTGAACAGGACATGCAGAGTAGAAATAGGTAGTATAGGTTTGTTAAGAGAGTTTGGAAAAGATGATCTCTCAGAGACCATTAAAAAAATATAGATATAAATAAAAAGAGTATACTGTGTATGTATGTGTGTGTGTGTGTGTATATATATATATATATATATATATATATATATATATATATATATATATATATATATATATATATATATATATATCCTAATATTGTGTTGGTCCTCCTTTTGCTGCCAAAACAGCCCTGACCCATCGAGTCATGGACTCCATTAGACCTCTGAAGGTGTGCTGTGGTATCTGGCACCAAGATGTTAGCAGCAGATCCTTTAAGTCCTGTAAGTTGCGTGGTGGGGCCTCCATAGATTGGACTTGTTTGTTAAGCACATCCCACAGATGCTCGATTGGATTGAGATCTGGGGAATTTGGAGGCCAAGTCAACACCTCAAACTCGTTGTTGTGCTCCTCAAACTATTCCTGAACCATTTTTGCTTTGTGGCAGAGCGCATTATCCTGCTGAAGCCATCAGGGAATACTGTTTCCATGAAAGGGTGTACATGGTCTGCAACAATGCTTAGGTAGGTGGTACATGTCAAAGTAACATCCACATGGATGGCAGGACCCAAGGTTTCCCAGCAGAACATTGCCTAAAGCATCACACTTCCTCTGCCGGCTTGCCTTCTTCCCATAGTGCATCCTGGTGCCATGTGTTCTCCAGGTAAGCGACACACGCACCCGGCCATCCATATAATGTAAAAGAAAATGTGATTCATCAGACTAGGCCACCTTCTTCCAATGGACCAGTTCTGATGCTCACGTGCCCACTGTTGCCGCTTTCGGCGATGTACTTTGTACTCTGACACCTTTCTATAAGACACAATTTTGAGTTATATCACAATTCTGACTTTTTTTACTCAGATTTTTTTGAGTTTACACCACCGAATTAAAGAGAAAACAAGTCAAATGTAATATGTAAACTCAAAATTGTGTCAGAATTGTAAGATATAAATATATAGTAAAAGAATATAAAAAAACAATAAAAGAATATACTTTTGATGCTGTAAATGGTATTGTATAGTGGTGTATTGTAAATGGATATGAAAATGTTTTTTGCAAAGCTTTTTTTCAGTTCACTTAAAGGTGCACTATGTAACTTTTTTTTTTTTCAGTAAAGTATCCAAAACCACAAGGCCAGTGTTATATATTTTGTTCAATTGAGTACTTACAATATCCCAAATGTTTCCAGCTATTTGTAAATCATAAGAAAATTGCTATTTTAACCAATGAACCGGGACATGTGAGGGCGTCGCCTGTCAATTGCGTCATATCTGCGTTACCCTCGGTTTCTGGTTATATATTGCAGAAACGCTTTACTCTTACTGCAGTGTGCAACAAGTGTCATAGCAGCCGCCGAGCAAATGCACATAAGTAAGCTAGTAACGTCATAACATAATTTTCAACACACTCAGATCTATCTAATATGATAAACAGAGCTGCGTTACCTCATACTCGTGACTGGAAATGGCGCCGGTGACTGTGGCATAATCAAAGTCCTACTGCTCGCAAGGTGCGTATTGCGTTCATCTTATTAACAATCGCTCCAGCGGCCTTGCTCAGCTCCCACAACACTTGGTCCTGCTCTGCTTCATACTACAGTAACGTTAATAATCGCATCCATGAACTTGATTTCTGCCCGAGTCCTATCCCGATTCTTTCCCACCGGCTGTGAAGTTGAAGACCACATGTCCCAAGATTCTGCGCTCAAACTTTGGCGTCATCAAACAACGCCTTTGTTTTGAATAGGCGACCTCTAGCGGATAGAAAAGTTACATAGTGCACCTTTAAATAGCTCGGCGGTGTGCCAGATAATGTTTTAGAAGTCTCAATTAATATTAGGTCATAAAATCTGCATGTCAGTTTCATGTCAACAACTCTCTGAGTTTTCGGTCATATAGTTCTCATTTTGAGTTTGCTCAACTCGTTTCATTCGTTAAGAATGCGTTAATTTACTTACTTTCTCATTAATTCTGTGTGTTATGGCCGAAAGTGTAATATATGTCACTACCTATGCTCTGAAGGAGAAGCTTACATTTGTAGAATGCTTCTACAAATCAGCATCATGTCTTGAAGATTAGATTGTGTTTCAGTTAGCATGTGTATGTCTGTAGCAAGTAGGTCAAAACTGAGCTGTACTAGTGTTGGGCCGTACGAGGGCATCTGACAGGTTGTCAGCTACAGGTAACAGGACAGGAGGAGGAGACAGATGCTTATCTAATGGATAATCGGGTTAATGTGCTTGTGGCACTACTGAACTTCAGCTAAAATGTGGCTAATGCTGTCTAGGTCCAAGGGCAGAAGTGACCTCAGAGAGATTAAAATAGGTGTTTGAATACGGGGAAGTAGAGGGGCCTGAGTTCCAGTTATAGCCCTTCTAGTAATCTTTAAAATGCAGGCCGACTGGAGCTACACTGCTGTATCTCAGTGTCATTTTAATGTGTTACTACAGCAGGATGATGTTAGACAGATTAATGGTTTAAAATATATATTAGAATCAACAATATAACTATATTATAGCCTATACAATTAAAATAGGTCAACGGTTTTCTAGTTAAGTACCAGCTCAGTTACGGCTCATTTGCATGTCACGTCAATGATATCATGTCACCGCAGGTCAGTTAACCTGGTCAGGACTCGGAGTGTGCACCCGGAGAAGGACTCTCACTCAAAAGTATGAGAAGGTGCAGGGGTTGGTTGAGGTGACGTTGGTAGGTTCTGTAAGTTCAAAATCAACACAAATTGAAATTATGGTAAAAAGAAAAACAAGATCTAAGGCACCAGGAGACCAATTTAGAGAAAAAAAAAGAGGAAAAAAGAAGAGTGGAAACGTGCAAAAGAAAAAGGCATGTATGCAGCTATCACTCATCTCATTATGCAAATAATAAATTGGGTTTAAATACTTATGTTATGTTGCTTGCTATGCTATTACACATAGTGCAACAATAATACTTTTTTCTGTCCAACTAGCTTGAATGACTTCGATTTTTATTGCAATTACAAAATTAGTCAAGCCTGAACATGTTGTTATTTGCGTGTGTGTTTTCATTTGTTCTCCATCTTAGATGTTTGTGTTCTGCATTATAGCTGTTTTTTCTTTTTTGACAAATTTTGTAACAGAGCAGCTTGTGTAGTCTTCGCCAAATGGTTGGAGAGTCAGAAGGTAGCAGGTTATGTTCTCAAAAAAAAAAAAATTTATATAAATTACATACACACCGACCGGGCATAACATTATGACCACCTTCCTAATATTGTGTTGGTCCTCCTTTTGCTGCCAAAACAGCCCTGACCCATCGAGTCATGGACTCCATTAGACCTCTGAAGGTGTGCTGTGGTATCTGGCACCAAGATGTTAGCAGCAGATCCTTTAAGTCGCAAGGTGGGGACTCCATGGATTGGACTTGTTTGTTCAGCACATCCCACAGATGCTCGATTGGATTGAGATCTCGGGAATTTGGAGGCCAAGTCAACACCTCAAACTCGTTGTGCTCCTCAAACCATTCCTGAACCATTTTTGCTTTGTGGCAGGGCGCATTATCCTGCTGAAGGAGTCCACAGCCATCAGGGAATACACCAGGGTATTTCCATGAAAGGGTGTACATGGTCTGCAACAATGCTTAGGTAGGTGGTACGTGTCAAAGTAACATCCACATGGATGGCAGGACCCAAGGTTTCCCAGCAGAACATTGTCCAAAGCATCACACTGCCTCCGCCGGCTTGCCTTCTTCCCATAGTGCATCCTGGTGCCATGTGTTCTCCAGGTAAGCGATGCACACGCACCTGGCCAGCCATATAATGTAAAAGAAAACGTGATTCATCAGACCAGGCCACCTTTTTCCACTGGACCAGTTCTGATCCTCATATGCCCACTGTTGGCTGTGGACATGGGTCAGCATGGGCACCCTGACTGGTCTGCAGCTATGCATCCTCATACGCAACAAACTGCGATGCACTGTGTATTCTGACACCTTTCTATCAGAACCAGCATTAACTTCTTGAGCAATTTGAGCTACAGTAGCTCGTCTGTTTGATCGGACCACACGGGCCAGCCTTTGCTCCCCATGTGAGCCTTGGCTGTCCATGACCCTGTTCCTTCCTTGGACCACTTTTGATAGATACTGCCCACTGCAGACCGGGAACACCCCACAAGAGCTGCAGTTTTGGAGATGCTCTGACTCGTCTAGCCATCACAATTTGGCCCTTGTCAAACTCACCCATTGCCCATTTTCCTGCTTCTAACACATCAGCTTTGAGGACAAAATGTTCACTTGCTGCCTAATATATCCCACCCCCTAACAGGTGCTGTGATGAAGAGATAATCAGTGTTATTCACTTCACCTGTCATGGTCATAATGTTATGTCTGATCGGTGTATATGTACACACACACACACACACACACACACACACACACACACACACACACACACACACACACACACACAATGTATATTTCTAATAAAAAATACATATTATTTTTCATATAGGCCTATTATTTGGAATATTATTATATTATAGATATTTATATATTTTTATTTTTAATGTAATATTTTATAATTAAATCTTACAATAAATTAAATAATAAAAATTAAACAGAAAATTAATCCAGAGACTGTTTTAGCTAGGCATCACAACATTATAACATTGATATGGAAATGGATATTCATTTTGAGACTTAATCAAGATTATTTAACAGTGTTATTTAAATATTAGTAGTTTTACTTTAAGAGGATGACTTATGATGACAAGGTTGATCTAAATATAAAAACGGGGACATGAACATGAAGAAATAAACATCCAGAATAAAAATGCATCGTTTTGGAACTCCTCTTAGAATGAGTTGTATGTGAACAACTGTTGTCCATCTGTGAGGAGAAGGCTTCATATTCAATCCCATGAAATAATTGCTATCACAGAGCGATAGGTCAAGAGTATAGTGGTCTGGACTTCATAAAGCTCAAGTGCTCTATTAATATGAAGTGGAATATTGATGCAGAAACAAACTGAGCGTACAATACTTCACACATTCTGGATGTATTGATTTTATGATTGTAGAATAATGCCTTTTTAATGAAGTGCTTTCATTATAGCAGTTGCAACATATTTTGTTGCCTTTCACATTTAAACAATCATATGCAAAGTAACACAATCTGCCTACAAACCTTATGGTCCTCGGCCTCCAGCTGTTCAATCCACGAGCAATTTACCCACAACATATGTCAGACATGTTTTCACATAAGCAGTTCTCACATAAGCATGCAAAAACAACCTCCTCTCTCTCTCTCTCTCTCCATACCCCTTCTTTCCTTCACACAGAGTGTGGCAATACCCTGAGCGCTAGCATTGCATAACTCTAGGCTGACTCATTGCTCTAGTGGCCTAATTCATCCTTCACTTTTAATGGATGAGCAGAAATAATTTCTGCCCCACTTTCTTTGACTTTTTCAAAGTGTAACCTCAATCTCACTCCTTGTTTACAATTCCAGCCTCTTTAATTATTTCAGGGCTGAGACATTGTTTTATCCTTTCTTTTATGGCTGTAATGTTGGCCTTGCTCATATAATAGAATGATGTGACGTTGGTGTGCATGACATAATAAAGAGCTGTTACTGAGGCTGGAGTTTTTATTGGTACTGATTATGTATTCGCTCAGATGGCATAAGAGGGCACTTACGCATTTGCAGTTTGTCGAGGTTGGGTGTGTGCATTTACAACCTTTTACACTTAATTTTAATAATGCAAAATGAAACATACCAATATGTTTTTTTATAGTGCTTAAAACAACCCTTTTCAGATAAGAACCCTACTTCAAAAAGAAACCTATCTGAGTGATTTAAGTGAAAATGTGTAGTTGTTCCCTTTAGGAGTAATTTCTACCTGATCTAACTCTGATCTAATGACTTGGTTTCTTGTAACTTGATGTAGATAAACTTCAGAGTTTTGCAAGTATTACACGTTTGCAAAGATATCAAAGTCTGTGACTAAAAACATTTACATTCATATTAAAAAATAAATACAATTGTTTACATTTAAAGAGTATTTTCAAACTATCAGTTTATTGTCAAATTATCCATCAATAATTCATTTCTTTTTATTTAGGAGAATCATCTGAGACAAAGTTTGAGACGAATCCATGTTTAGACACTTAAGTACACATTTCATCTGAGTGGATAACAAAATATCAAAGTAAGCATCTGCAAACAAATGTTTTATTCATAATAAACATCACTTTTTGGAGGAGCTTTTTAAATCAAAAGTAATCTGATCAAATCTTGAAAATGGGATTCTGAAATCAGATTAGATCAAAAATCCAGTCTTTGATCTGGATCAAATCATCAGTTTGTGTTGTTCAAAACTTTTTGGTAAGATTGGGATACATTTGATCCAGGATTATCCTGATCCCAGCAATAAAACTTTAAAACTGGTCAAAACATACAATTTGTATGACAAATATGCAGTAATGCAGTTTTTTTTTGTAAAACACCACTTTTTAAGAAAACATACATATTAATATGTAGTGTGAAGTCTGATGTTTGAGAAACTGTAAGGGGTCACTAACTTTGTCAATTCTTTCACAGTTTTTTTATATTTTACCGAAATGTGTCCTATGGTGTGACATTGTAACATTTAAGAATATAGGGTGTCGTACCAAAGGACAACAGAACTCATCACTTTAATAGTAGTACCAAAAAGTTAAATATTTGAACAATTCTAAGACAAAAACTTAATGTGCACGTCATGGGCTTCAGTAACATGACCTTGAATGGGGTCCTTCAACTAAATTAAACTTGTCAGTGGAATTGCCCGATTAAAAATCAGGATGTGGTGTCACACCGGAGGACATGGTTTTCAGTGACATTTATCAAGTTCTTACGCTTTTAGAAATATATGGATGAAAAAACGATTGCCATTTACTAAAATAGACACTTTCAAAATGAATTAACGTTTGTACGCTTTTCTTTTAATTTTTAAAAGTTGTAATTTATTGAACCATGCTTGAGACAGTCACACCATAGGACAATCTTGAAATTTGGCTCAAAAATGAAAATAATCCAATAACAAAGCATATACTAATTATATTCATTTTTATCTTGTGTGACAGTGGAAAAAAAGCCATGTCACATCAATAACCCAGTTTTTATTTTGCTCTTGATTAGTTTAGCTATTAAAGTAATAAATTAGAAATAGACAGCTACACTCTAAAAAGATACTGGGTTAAAAACAACCTAAGTTGGGTTGAAAATGGACTAACCCAGCAATTGGGTTAAATGTTTGCTTAAAACAACACGATTGCTGGGTTAGTCCATTTTCAACCCAGCTTGGGTTGTTTTTAACCCAGCATTTTTTAGAGTGTACTTATTAATAAGACTTTAAGATTTTGGCACTATAAAATAATACATTTAATTTTAAATGTTTTTTAATCACTGCATATTGGTACAATCATTAGAGATGAACCAGTCGGAAGTAGTTTCTAGCAATTGCATCCCTTATTATATTTGTTTGTTTTTGTTGTGGGTCACGTGAGGGGCTACGGATACTCTAAAGGGACATGATGATGGGAGGAAAAATTAATTTTAATGTTTTTGCGTTCTCTCGCTAATGTTTTGCTTTCCCCTAAGAAACTTTGCATTCACTGTCAAAATTTTTGAGTTCTTTGCAAATGAGTGCAAAGCTTCTTAGTGGAATGCAAAACTATTGCAAAAGCATTAAAATACAATTTTTCTCCCATTTATTTTTTTCCCCCATCACCATGTCCCTTTGTGCCTCTTAGGGATCTGTTTGTTTAAAGGAAATGAATTGAAAACATTGAGCACTTAAAGTGACCCCACATTGACTCTTCTACCTGTTGTTCTTTACTTAGCTAGCAGCCTAAATTATGAAATGTAACCCCATTCGGAGCAATCCAGATTTGGTCATTTGAAAAAGTGTGGATCAGGGAGATCCAATCCTATTTTGCTTTGAAAAACCGGCACCAATGTAATATTGATTACCTGATACTGGATCGCAAAACATGGGATTTCCAAGTCTAGATAATTCTGATTAAACTTTTTGAACAACTGGGCACTGGATATTCAACACAATCTCATGCCAGTTCGTAACTACTTTAAATTTTGACAATTCATACAATCTGATTTCTACATTTTCGGATGATCTGCTTATGCCCCAGTAGCGGTTAGGTTTAGGGGTGGGGTCAGGGGAGGACCTTCGTGCTTTTTTCCAAAAATCATATGTTTTTGTACGATTCACCTCTTACAAACACACCTTGTAAAAAGGTTTAATTTTCCAATGATATTGGGTTGGGATATTCCATTAATGTTTAACAAACAGAAAATGTCTAAATTGTTTCGATTACTAGTATATAACATTTTTAAACAAACCTCTTTTTTTATTTTTACTTCAAATGTGAAAATTGGAAAATGTTGATCAGTTTAAATTGAGCATCCAAATTTGGATCTCTATGAATTTATGAAGCGACATCGGAGCAATATAGGTTTCTAGGCTTTTATGTCATGAATATTCCAGAATCATTTGTGGAATGGCTGATTTTTATGCAGGCCTATGTCTCTGCCGGTCACATGATCAAAATTCCTCCATTAAAACAGAGTTATGCTCTTAATTTCAAGGCAAGCAGTAAACCCTTCAGCCCCTTTAACTCACTATCGCATGTAATCTGGAGCTGAACACAGTGGGTGATGTGATGTGTCACTATGAGTGGAACATTTCTCAATAGGGTATCCGTCAATATCATTTCACTCTTTGTTTGGGATGATATGTGTTTGATTAAAGTAACTGATTACAAAAGAGAGGATAATGAGAAGAATTTGGCATGTAAATTGGTGATTGTGCCACAGGTGCATGCTGTGAAGGAGGGAGACTGATAGAGAGTCGAGCGAGTGAGAACAATCAACCAAAATTATAAAAAGACAAAAAGAGGAAGATGAACTAGATTGTTACAATTTCTGAGGAAAATGTGAGTGGTGCTCACACTGCCAAGCTGTTATTAGTGATTGGCAGAGTGTTACTATGCCATTGCTAAGGTGTTCAGAGTCGTTTTTAGCGTGTTGCTATGCGACTTTGGGTTGTTTATAGGTCGTTGGTTGATACTATAAAAAGAGTAATATGAGGTATCTAGGGATGCACAATGTTTTGGTACCATATTGGCAGTGTTGGGGAGTAACTACATGCAATGGAGTTATGTAATTTAATTACAAAATAAATGTTACTGTAATCAGTTACAGTTACTGAGAAAAATGTGTAATTAAATTACAGTTATAATAAATGTTAATGATTACAAAGGGGTTACATCTGAATATTTTCCGTAAAAAGCCAGGATATGTTGAATAATATTAATGTGTTGCTTTGCCTGTTTTTGATGTCCATGGTGTCTCCTGGCATTTAAAGGAACACAGTGACTTTAGCTTATTCACCATATCCCCAGAGTTAGATAAGTTCATACATACCATTCTCATCTCCGTGCGTGCCATAACTCTGTCTGACACACCCACCACTAGCCTAGCTTAGCACAAAGACTGGAGGTAAACGGCTCCATCTAGCTTACTGCTCAATAAGTGACAAAATAACCCCAACATTTTCCTATTTACATGTTGTGATGTGTATAGTTACATCGTGTACTAAGACCGACGGACTGATGGATGGAGTACTAAGACCTAGCCGATATGGCTAGGCACTATATTATCATTCCTGCGTAATAATCAAGGAACTTTGCTGCCGTTCCATGGGTGCAGCGGCGCAATTATATTATGCAGCGCCTGAAAATAGGCTAACTTCCGTTAACATAACCAATGTGACAACCTGCTTGCATAGAGAGTGTGCTGGGGACTATTTTCAGGCGCTGCGTAATATCATTGTGCTGCTGCACCCATGGTACAGCAGCAAAGTTCCTGGATTATTAGGCATAAATGAGATTATAGTCCCTAGCCATAATGGTCTAGAAAATTGCAACTTTTCATTTTCCTTCGGCCTAGCAAAATCAAAATTAATATAACTTTTTATATAATATTGTGATGCCTAAATTCACTAGTAACATAAAAAAAAAAAAAAAAAAAAGGTTTTAAAAGTAAAGGAGACTTAAAGAGAGCATAAAGGTAGTGAGTGAATGTTCAATGACCTGAGGGCAAATAAGAGAGAACAAAATTTAGAGGGTCATACAGTTTAGGACTGAGGGAATGGGTGTGGGCAGGGCTGGCTGACCTACATTCTGCCGGCCTTTCAGTGATCTGCCTGGGTGAATCACACTGCCTCTTTTAAACTCTTACCAGCACTTATAATACACTCACACATACCCTCATTAATAAACATCATGTGATACAGTTATTAATGATATACACCTGTTTATAAGCACGCATATCATGTTATAATACTGTTCCACATGACACACATACACGCTCAGACACTTCTTCCCTTGTTTGTGCTCTCTATTTTTTTGACCTACATCTTAGGCAACTCAGTTACGTAACCAGAGTTATGTTGTGCTCTGGAATCCCAGCGCTCTTGCAGATGTTCGGAGACAAAACATCTTCTCTTCCCACTCCATTCCTCTCTCTGCCTCCTTTTCCTCCTTGTTCTTCCACTCCTCATTTTACTCTTCCTTCTTCCTTTATCTGCTTTCCTTTTCTATTCTCATTTTCCTACTTGTCCTGCCTCTGCTCTTTCATTCCTTTATACATGCAGTGGGCTCAGAAAGTCTGAGAGCAGATGGAAAATGGGTCAAATGTGTGACTGTGTGAACCTTTGTACAAAAGATCAGATTTTCTTGCTTCCTTTGCTGTTCTCAGATAACATGGATCATCAGGTTTTGCACAAACCTTTGGAGTTCATGTGGCTAAACCAAATACTAATAAAATAAAAATTACTAATAACATTTTTCATATCAGTTGATATTGGTAATAATCATGATAATTGCCAAATATACAAAGTTCTGTAATGAAAATCTAGATGGTGCAGGCTAATAAGTCCTTTAACGCAATCTGCTTGCAATCAAATAATTATCTATAGGGCACAGCTGATTGGTTCCTGCTGTATCAGTAGCCAATGAGCTTGCATGCTCAACCTTTAAATACTGGTCAGCATTTGCTGTAGCATTTGGAACACGCTTTCAGAAACCCTCCACCGTCGTATAGATCTATTGTATAGCAGCAGCATGTCTTACTTGCTCAAGGCAGCGTGTCGTGTATGTATTGGCAGTAGCAAGTCCCGTACTTGCTCTGTAATAATAGCAGCAGTGTAGCAGTTAGCCCTTAAAACTAATCTTTGGTCACCAAAATTACATATTTAAAAGGTTTAGTTTTTTTCCTGTGAAATAGTTTGAATGTAACTCTACACCCTTGCTTCATTTAGTATACGCAGATCCATGAATATGCAAATTAGCCCCACCTCCACTCACTCACACCAGCTCAGAGATCCACTTGGTCAACTTTACTCTAGTAAATGCTGCACAATGGTAAGTGGACATACTTGTTTTGAGTCTTTTTTCAATGCCGTTTTAAGGAGAAAATGCTCAGCAATGGTGTTGACATGTATTTGCACATGGTTTGTCTTAAAGCATATTAAAACACCATATAGATACACTATATTGCCAAAAGTATTGGGACACCCCTCTAAATCATTGAATTCAGGTGTTCCAATCACTTCCATGGCCACAAGTGTATAAAATTAAGCACCTAGGCATGCAGGCTGCTTCTAAAAACATTTGTGAAAGAATGGGTCGCTCTCAGGAGCTCAGTGAATTCAAGAGTGGTACTGTGATAGGTTGCCACCTATGCAATAAGTCTATTCGTGAAATTTCCTCACTACTAAATATTCCACGGTCAACTGTTAGTGGTATTATAACAAAGTGGAAGCAATTGGAAACAACAGCAACTCAGCCACGAAGTGGTAGGCCACGTAAAATCATGGAGCTGGGTCAGCGCATGCTGAGACGCACAGTGCGCAGAAGTCGACAACTTTCTGTAGAGTCAACAGCTACAGACCTCCAAACTTTGAACGGTACTTGCCTGACTGCATTGTGCCAAGTGTAAAGTTTGGTGGAGGGGGGATTATGGTGTGGGGTTGTTTTTCAGGGGTTGGGGTTGGCCCCTTAGTTCCAGTGAAAGGAACTCTTAATGCTTCAGCATACCAAGACATTTTGGACTATTTCATGCTCCCAACTTTGTGGGAACAGTTTGGGAATGGCCCCTTCCTGTTCCAACATGACTGCGCACCAGTGCACAAAGCAAGGTCCATAAAGACATGGATGAGTGAGTTTGGTGTGGAAGCTTGACTGGCCTGCACAGAGTCCTGACCTCAACCCGATAGAACACCTTTGGGATGAATTAGAGCGGAGACTGCGAGCCAGGCCTTCTCATCCAATGTCAGTGCCTGACCTCACAAATGCTCTTCTAGAAGAATGGTCAAAAATTCCCATAAACACACTCCTAGATCTTGTGGAACGCATTCCCAGAAGAGTTGGAGCTCTTATAGCTGCAAAGGGTGGGCCAACTCCATATTAAACCCTACAGATTAAGAATGGGATGTCATTAAAGTTCATGTGCATGTAAAGGCAGGTATCCCAAAACTTTTGGCAATAAACAACATTAAAAACTTTAATGCCTCCAGTGAATTTTGAGCAATTAATGATACATTTTTCTAAAGTTCTGCATTATTTGCTTGAAATATCATCTGATATTATGCAAGTAGGTTGCGTTTTCTTTAGATAGGGTGTATGAATCATTAAAGGACATTATGCACTGCTACAAAGCATTAAATAATTCTGATATTTCTCAACTACACTACAGCAGTATAATGTGTGTTTTTGCTGTTTAGTATTGAATTTGAATGGTGTTTGGGCACTCAGATCTGTGTAGTGTTCAGTTATTAATGAGATCACAATGCAGCTTTCTGCTTACTCCCTTTAAGCTCTCTGCAGGCTGAATGACGTGTCTGCACCTCCACCCTCTCTCTCCTCCCCAACCCTCACTCTCTGAATTCCCCTTCTCTCATCCCTCTCCTCCCCTTCACACTGACCTACTTTTCCACTGACCTGCTTTCGTAAGGTTGCGCATACTCCGAACAAGTAAAAAAACATGGGGAAAGAGGGGAAAAAAGAGTGAAAAAGATCAGCGAAGAGAACAAAGCACTGCAGCTCTTACAAAGTCACCTTGCTTTTGTTCTTGCGTTGGCTCTCGCTACCGTAGCAACCGGTAGTGCAGCACAGTTCAGTGCTTGTTTATTCATGTGACATCATCAACGACACACACAAAAAAAAAAAAGAATTAGACACTTGTTAAAGAATGTATTGTCAACAGATTATGTCTGTTTTGAATTATAGCTCTGTAGTTGTAGTTGAAAAATGGTAGAACGTACATAAAAAATTAAGGTTGTGGAAGTACCATGCATGCATATTACTTAATGTCGGAAAGGGTAAGTGATATAACAAACTGGCAGTCTATCAGGAGCAATAAATTAATGAATAAATGACAGGTAATCATTAACGCTTAAAAAATATCTAAAAATGATCTGGTGGAGAAATGGTGAGAAAGACGAGATGTAATTTCTTGAGGCAGTAGGTAGAAAAGATTGGATTATGACCTGCACTCCAAGCATTTCTTTTTATAATGTCAGTTGATATCAGAACAATTACATAACTTGTTTTCCACTCTAGACTATCTTTTTCTTTGAATTAGTGCGTGTACTTTGAGTATTTTCATGACCAGTGAAAAGTGGCTAAAAAAAAAGGCTACATCATGTTCCTTTCCAATTATCTCACATTCTTTTAAATGTTGTATAATTTGCAGTTGAATTCTTTTTATGACGTTGGTAATTTAATCCATCGATGCATGTTTGGAGGAGAGAAATGAAAGCATTTGTATGTGTAGTTCTATTCTGTGTGTGTTTCTTTGGGCTGTGACATAAGTGCTGCGACTTGGACAGTGTTACATCATATTGGATGACTCTTGCGCCCTGCAGGAGTACAAAGTGTCCCTATGCATTTGCAAAGCTCTCATTTCAGTTAGTTTAACGTGCTAGAAGGGGAGAGGAAAAGTTAGAAGCATAAAGTCTATTTGCTCTACTTTTGGCCTGATTTTAAATCTCGTGGAGGTGCATGTGTTGGGATTGTTTATGGTAACACTTTATTATGGGGCATTAAGGCTTGCAGAGTAGTATAAACAACATTAGGCGACTTAAATTCAACATACAACATGTTTTATTTTTCTTTCCACTCCTTTAGTGTCATTCTGAGCACCTTGACAGGTGCGCCCACCTCTTTTAACAAACATCTTTTCTTTTTTTTTCTTAACTTCAGTAAATACCACACAATACACCAGCGTACAGAGGTGAAATAGATGAACAGGACATGAAAATACATACTGTATCACATTGAGGTGAACAGACAACAGACACAAGAAATATCAACCCAAAAAGAATAATAGCATTGGAATATAAAATAAAAATACAATATTAATAATTATTATTATAGAATGCCAAAATAAACTTGATACAAACTTAAAATACTCAAAAGAGAATTTGTCTGTACACTTTTTACACAATGGCCAGTGCCAGGCACCTGTTTGGGAACAATAAACACAGATTGTATAAAATCTGATGAAAAAAATTCAGTGCAGAAGCAGCTTTCAGCTGTGGTCAATTCTACAAAGACAACTAGTAGGACTGAATTTGTGTTTAGGTAACACTTAGTTGTGTGCTGCAGCATTTTACTGTGTGTTAACTTTTATATGCAACATTTAATGGGCATGATGATGCAATGGGCTACACGCACCAAAGGAGAAACTCTTCAGTTCTGAGTAACCTCAACCGTTTCTTCTCATGAGGTAGCATGTGAGGCGTCTCTGAAACCTGACCACAGAGGACATGACCATCTTGAGATGGCAATGATATATTTTACACTTTGTACAGTCCGCATAATAACTTGGAAGAGACCACCTTGACATTTCTGAAAGGGCTTTTCCTCTAATTTGGCTAAATGTCAGGTAGATTGCAACTTTCTTTTTCTTTTTTTTTTCTTTTTTTTATATAAAAGGACTGGTCACAGTGACCTTTGAAGAGGGTCAATCCATCAGGCTCCTTTACATTGATACAGTATAGCAATGTACTGGACAAAAGGTGATTTTCACTGGTTAGCGTTGACCTATGAATGACCAAAACACTACAAAGAGAACATTCTGGTATCTCTCAAATGATACAGAGACATAAATACGATGACTTAGAAAATAGAATGGAAGCATCAAGCATGAACATTAGGAACAGACTATACAGGAATTCAAACAGTAAGAAGTAGACAGTGTTTGTAGTCTTTCTCCCACTTTTCTACTCTTAAAGATTGACATGTTTTTCATAAAATATACTGAAATATGATATGTTTAGTCATGTCACAGTATTATAATAATCCAAGTGCTTCAATAATAAGTCCAAAGGCAGAGGAGGAGAGAGACAGGCATAAAGCTGTTGAGGTTTTTTCTTCTGAAATCATTAGGGAGAAAAGGGACTTGTCTTTAACTCCATGAATTGTGGTGTTCAGGAATTACCCATCAATTTAGCTAAGCTACGAAACATGGCAGAGATATGTAAATGGTGGAGTCAAAGTTTGCTATACAGAGTTTTGTAGGTTTGTTTTGAAAGAGGAAAAAGGTCATTAGAAAGATCTCAATTTCCTCTTTGTAACTTTTTAAAGTTATAGTTAAGTGCTTATGAAAGAGAGAACAGAGCTGCATTCAAAGTCACAGAATCGCTCTTGATAAGAAAACAGACCTCAAACACAGGTTACTTTCTTGTTGTTGTTGTTGTGTATAAGCAGTAGACTTTCATGCAATTAATTGGTACCATTTTCGTTTTTCTTTCTATAGGATGGTAACGATGACATTTATCAAATCCTGTCTTAACTCTATCAAAGGATGTGATGTGCCAGTTTCAGTCCCGTTTCTTGTTTCTGCTACCTCGTCCTCCTGAGCTTCTCTTCCCGCTTTCCTTCCATCCCTCTTGCTTCTCTCTGGAAGGAAACTGTTGTGTGCAAAGTTCATCTGCTGTCTCACTTTCCCCTTCCTTGCTTCCAGAGCTGCTGCCTTGCTGCTGGTGAACCTGCGCTAGCGCCAGGTACGGGTGCTGAGGCAGAGCGGAATCAGGTGACGTAGCAGCTGTTGTAACCGGAAAGTCTTGGGAGCCACCATTAGAAAGTGCTCTATACTTAAGCCTTAGCTTGTGTGGCAGAGCGGTGCCTTTCATTTCACCTTGATTGTCTCCATACTGGTAAGAATCACTGATGACCATGGTGGGTGAGGATGCTGACTGGTGGATGGCGTGAAATCCACAGGTATCAGAGGAAGAGGATGAGGGAGATTCATCATCAGTGGAGGCTTCTTTATCTGAGCTGCGTGGGTCTCCGTCACTAGAGGAGGTGTCCTTGCCTGAGGAGGAGTGCTCTTGGTAGAAGCCATCTGCTCTTTGACAACCTTCATACGTTAGCTCTGGTGGCTCCTCGTTCAGACTGCCGAGGTAGGGATTGGACCGCTGGCATACAAGGGCTTTTCCGGCCTCACTAAGCAAATCTGGGGCAAACGAATTTGAGGTGCTATCTTGAACCTGACTTCTGCATTGTCCTTGAACACTCAGGTCTTGTTGCTGTATGACAAACCGCCTGCCCTCCCCGGCCTCTGCCTTGCCGTTAGTGAATTCATAGCTTGGTGAATCCAAAGACCTCCTAGCCAGCTGCTGTGCCACCTCTGAAAGAGTCTCTAAACCATCAGGTCTCATTTGTAGACCACACCCTGTTTGAGTAAAATGGGTGATTTGCCCATTCTGTTGTGTTTGGGATGCCACCTGCTGTTCCATGTCCTCAACCCTTTGGCTCTCAATAGGATAGGAGCTGCTTCCAGAACGAAAGAGGATGACACTTCTTTGGGGCGTGGCAGATGGTGGGGCTGGGTTGTTGATGCCTTCTTGCTGATCCATTTCTTGAGGTTGGTGAGTCTCCAATCGTCCGAGACTTTGATGGCCATTGAACATGCCATTAAGAACACTTGCCTCAAGCCTGTTAATGTCCATTCCAGAGCTCTCGTGTTTGATGTCAAAGTTTATAGGTTCAGGACTGTCCCGTGAAGATCCATCAGACATGTCGGAGAGTGATCCACGGGGGGAGTACTTGGATAACGTTGTGTGACGTTCACTCCTGGTCGGCTGCTCAGCCTCCGAGGAATCAGAGTTCATCATGACCTGAGAAGCACTAGAGTATCCACTGCTTGAGTAATATGGATTTCCAGAAGTTGCTCCTGAACCATTAGCTCCATTAGTTGCTGCCTCAGTACCATTGCTGATCTGCTGGGTCTTTTCCATGTAAGAGGCAGAGCTTATGAGTCCAAATCTCAATTTCAATTGCAGGAGTTCTGTCTTCAGCCGCACATTTTCCTCATTCAGTGCTATTACCCTGTTCTCCAGCACCATATCATTGAGCCGGCGTTTCTCCCTTGACCTCTTTGCTGCCTCGTTATTCTTGCGTCGTTTTTCCCAGTAGGATGCATCTTTTTTCTCATCCGAGATGAACTCCCGCTTCCGTCGACAGGAGGTGTTGGGTTTTGGTTTTATTAGTCGGCCTTGACGAGGAGGACTGGCGATTTGAGGTGATGGTAAGCTCTCACTGTAGTTTGAGTACGTTTCTAATGTGTCCAAGCTGGCACTATTATTTTGGGTAGGAAGATTTAGGCTTTCCATTGTGGTCCTATTGAGGCCAGTTTGTATAACTGGCACGCAGTGGACATTGAAATTTTATGTTTTAATACTGAGGAGTATGTGTTTCTGATTAACTTCAAAAACACACTTAATTGCCAGTATGTGCAATGACGTATGAGGTTCTGTTTTTTCCTCTAAAGAGGAAACGTACCTATTTCCAATTGATGCTCTTTTCCTCCTACTCGATCCAGTCTTCAAACCTTTCAAGTGTCCAGATTGGTCAAAAAGATAAGAAAAAGATGGAAGGCAACAAAAACAACCGTCATTGGGTAAGTGTGTTCCAAGTTTTTTTAGTCCCAGAAAAGGGATAAACTTCTTTTTTTGTTTAGCTTGCTTCCAGTTCTAAAATCTCTCAGATTTTAGACAATGTAAATTTGTTGACTTGGCAAAGCTCCTTGTTCTTGATGGGTGACGTGGTAGTATAGGCTGGGATTTCTTCTAGGAAATCTTTTTTTTCAAGCACCCCCAAAAGATGTTGATCTTTCATTAGATCCGTCTCAGCTCAATGGTTTATCCCAGTCTCTGTTGAACAGATCTGTAAAGACAATGAAACAGGATGTGTTTACTGAAATGTGTCTACAAGAATGAACAAAAACAACTACATCATAGAGTTAAAGGAGAAAGATTAGTTGTTATGAATAGTATATTGTTTTGAATTCTATTGTATTCTACTTTATTGCTTGTTGTAGTTGTGTGTACGTAGTTTAGAAGTAATTTCAATCCCTTAAATTAGAATGTTTAATTTTAATATGAGGGTTTTGTGAAGACCTTTTCCTTTCAATTTCTATCCAAAAGTTGCAGCTTTGATGATAAATACCATGGACGAATGTCAAATTATGCATTAGCAAAATTTATTCTCTTGTAGTAATTCGAAACAACCCAGTGTTCCATTTCCAATCTTGGCAGCAACTGAAATGTTCTGCTTTTCCTCTGTCCTATGAGCTCTAGAGAAATGTAGGTCAGTAGAGTAGTGTAGCACAGTGAGTAGGAGAACATGCTGTGCTGCAGTAGGACACTTATTGTGTAAGATACTGCACTGTCATATAATCAGAGACACCTGACTGACTGCCAGGATTACAGGGAACCAAAGGTGTGGAATATCCGGAATAACCCTCATTATCTTTGCATCATTTATTTGTGATCCAAACATCATTTATTGACAATGTAACTAAGGACATTTTCATTTCTAAAAAGAGGTACATAATGTACACAACTCTCTTTTTAAATGACTTATGATCCCGTTTTGCTAAGATTTGTGCTTTATTCTGCAGTAGAGAATGTCTTTTGTTACTGTGCTTAAAACTATTAGGACTTTGCCCTTGATTTGTTAGCTCATCGTGAGTTCATGTTACATAATCACACACAGCTATTGCACCATCGCTAAAACACAACCTCAACACCTAGCATTCTCATAGTTCAACGGTAAAAAGAGGAAGAGGAACAAAAAAGTCCAACACAAACAGCCCATTGTTCTCAAAAGCAAACATAGAATTTTGCCTATGCCGTTTTGTTTAAGCCAGATTGAATTTTCCCTTATCTTCAACCACACAAGTGAGTATTACTTTGTATTTTTAAATTTGTGAGTTACTTTGTCCATTGTGGTTAGGCACGCAGCATTGTGGGGACAGCATCCTTCCAGAAAACATGAAAGCGCAAAGTATGGTCCATGCATGACCATTTTTCCATAGGAACGTAAATGAGAGCACGGGGAGGGCGGTGGACGTTGCGCGTGTGTCCCACTGACCTAGAAATCGGCTGCTCCGTAAACACGGTGCGTGCGCGCACTGGGTCCAACGCTATGCTGTAAAATAGGTCAGTGGGGCGGCAACGGTGTGTGCGTCCACGGCTGTGTGTCTGTGAGAGAGTGCGTCAGAGCAAGTGGGGAGGAATTATAGTGCCTACCAAAAATAGTGTGCTTGGGTGAGGGAGGAGTTAAGGATTCCAAATGGGGGATGAGAGGAATCTACCAGCATTGCAGAGGTACAAAAAAAGAGCAAATACGTCAGCATCAGAATATTAGATTAAAGCTGGCTATGATTCACGCCAGTGATGCACCAATACGCATCAAATACACTAGCATTTTCCCGAAACACATTGAGAAAGGGAGGAAGATTTCAAAATTAGAGATTCTGCTCTTACGCCACAAGGATTGTCTGATACGGTTCAGCTTTTGTAATATCACTCATCAGCCAGGAATCAGAGCATGCAGTATTGTGCAGTTCAGACTGCAGGTTGTGGCTCAATGCCAGATTATCACAATTGAGGAACATTTTAGGACATTCTGAGCTCAGACACCCAAGTTACTATAAATATAGTGTCTGTAAACCTTTATTTTATGGTAGATAAGTGGCTTGGGATAGTAATGGTGATCAAAGAAAAGAAAGCGGAGAGACATTACATAACCATCCTAACAATATTTTGACCACATGCACATTTGTGTTATTGGTTCCCTTAGCTTGTTTACTTTTCTTCCAAGTATTAAGAGTCTACATTTGAGGAAAAAGAGTTTGAGGTCCAATTAAACACAGTTATGCACCGTCCCACATGGATAGTGTTTACAGCTGGAAGCCTCCCTGCATGTGTTCGCCCTGTCACATGCAAGCAGAACTGTTACGCCTCTAGTCTTCCTTCCAACTTAAAGGCCAAGTAGGCCAGTATGACTGTGAGAGAGTGTTTTGGCTAGACTCTTAATTACAGGGGTTAATGCTGAAAACACAATAGCGGTCTATGAAAGTTGTCAGAGACTAGTATAGCTACCCTTCTGACTAGTTTATGCTGTGGAGGAATAAACTCACCACTAGTATGGACATCTTTTGGATGTTTTTATTTGGTTTTAAGACTGATGCTCCATAATTGTAAGAAGTTTGGGAGCAATGTGAGGCAGTTTCAGATTCCTGGCATTGCTGAATGGGGAGTGGTGGAATTGTAAAGGGGCATAGTGTACTTAGTTTGGGAGTAGGTCATTTTTTATAAGCAAAGCATGCAATGAGGATTGCATCACAAAATGTTTGCACCCCACACACACACACACACACACACACACACACACACACACACACACACACACACTATAGACAAATACATTACACATTTTGCACATCAGTCTGCTTGTAACTAAACCTGCATTTCTCTTTCCCAACCAAAAGTTGGGAAATAAACCATAAACCATGAGATACGCACTCGCATTACGAGAATTTAATTCCCTATGGTGACACGATTTTTTTTAAATATCTCGCGCATCTTTAGAGGGTCTTTCTCTGCTCGCCACTGAACACCGTGCAACCCTTCGCGTGGTAACGTTATCACATTATCGGGAGATGCAAGCCGCCACGCGTTATTTTACAGCCATATGCTTTGATAGAAACGCTGACTTGCAACTTACTTATTGAAAATCACGGGAATGATGCCACCGCAATGCACAGACATTAACTGACCCACAGCCACTCGCGCTTTTGGATTTCGTAATGATCACCACCTCCTCCCCCACGCCACGACCGTCTCGCCTTGACATTGAATGTGAATATGTATGAAAAGCAAAATGCGAGATAATCTGTTGCTACCTAACAGTATACAATAGGCAAACATAAACAACAAAGAGGCAGCCATTGAAAACCAATAAAATCCTCAGTCAGCGAAGCATTTGAGAGCTATGCAGACCCTGAGTCGGTTTCCATGTGAACAATAACATGCCCTGACCACGTTGCAAGGTAAGAGCCTAGCCTACAACTGTTCAGCCTGCTACATGCTCTGCAAAACACAATACACACAGCCCATATTATGAAATATTATATGATAAACAGAGTGCCGTTGAACTCACCTATGTGAAATGGCGCGTTCGTTTAGTTAAACGAAAGAATCCTTTTTTTATTCTTCAATAAATCGCACGTACGCGCATCTATATGCCGTTTCTCGTCCCGATTCTGGTCTTTCGTCCTTTTACAACTTCAGTCTGGGCTGAAAATGTCCCGCGTGGGTCGTGATCCACTCACCGGCTTTGTGTCGAATAATGTGACTCCCTGAATGTGCTGCTATTCGCCGTCTATCTCTCCCTCCCTCTTCGTCCTTGTGTTATGTCGGAGGCTTTGCTCCAATTTTCCTCTCTTACACACACGTACACACACTCTCCTCTTGTCGTCCTCGAATGTGTGTTAGTAGGTCAGCGGTTGCATAACACGGAGCTTTGGGTGCCTAGTCACGTTTTTGTTCATCATGACGATACACAAGCTTCCGCTCCTGCCGAAGTGACCGAAGAGACCGGGCACGGAGTTGGTCAAAAAAGCTCTTCTCCGGTTCCTTGTAACGACGTTCACCTCATACACCGACCACATATACGGCAGTGTGCAGTTGCTCCAACACGCCGCTGTGTATTCAACAGCTTCTCTCAAAGAAGGAGGTTACGAGACTGCTAGCTAATGTTGCGTAAATATTCACGATTACATAAAAGACACTTTGGTTCAAAGAATTGTCTCGTTTGATTACAAACTCATTGCTAACCAAAGACACATTAGATCTATCTATCTATCTATCTATCTATCTATCTATCTATCTATCTATCTATCTATCTATCTATCTATCTATCTATCTATCTATCTATCTATCTATCTATCTATCTATCTATCTATCTATCTATCTATCTATCTATCTATCTATCTATCTGCCATGCTAGCCTTGTGCTCAAGGTCATGACCCTGCAATCTGTTTATTGGGAAACAATGTAATACTTATATTTCTATATACAAAATGTTTATCTGTGGTATAAAATCATATATAGACTATTAAAGATTATTCCATATACTGACCTAACAAATTATAAGACTATAGAGACAAAACTTTATAAAGTAAAACATTTTATAACATAAAATATTATGTTCTCTATTAGGCTATATCAGACATAAATTATTATTATCATTGGTCTGATAATGAAATATTAGCCAATTAAAATGATAATCTAGAGGATGTATACTATTTGTGTTAATGTAGTATATCTGTATATTTACACATGCTGGGCTGCAAATTATCAGTAAATGTAAGTGCATTGTAACAATATGTACATTATAATCAGTCGTTTGTAACACTTTACTTTGATGGTCCACTTAGACATTCTTCTAACTAGAAGTAACTTTGCAACTACACGTCAGCTTATTCTACTAACCCGAACCCTAGCAGTCTGCTACAGTCTACTAATACTCTAATGAGAGTTAGTTGATGTTGCAAAGTTACTTAATAGTTAGTAGAATGTCTAAAGTGGACCATTGAAATAAAGTCAGTGTAACATAGTAGTTAAATACACCTAATAAAACATATTAGATTATATGCATCCATTTATAAATAGAAATGGAACAAACACGTTTTTATCCTGCTAACTAAATTAAGTGTTAGTTTTAGTTCTGCATTTGATTTTCAGTTGCCCAAAAATGCAATTTATTGCTGGCAGGACAGCTTGTTTTAAGAAGGTATAGACTGCCTATTTCAAAACATGATGCCACAGATACAGTCTCAGAGCAGGAAGGCAAGTTCAAGTTACATTCTTAACATTCTATTCTTGTATGCATTTACAGATATATGGTTATGTGTGCTTGTCTGTGTAATTTTTCCCTCCAAGTCACATATTACACAACATGAATGAATAGGTTCTTCCTGTTTTTAGTTCCTTGACCTGAGCAATGATACAGGCTACAGTACAGTTCTCAGAAGATTCTAATTATACATAAACAAACGTTTAACGACATCTCTTAGAGAACAAGTGTAGGGTATTCCAACCGTTTACTCCGAATCCTTAGATATCCGCTTAAAGGGATAGTTCGCCCTAGTATCTTTTACTCACCCTCAAGTGGTCTTTTTTCTGCTGAACACAAAAGAATTTTGAAGAATGTCGGTAACTAAACAGTCGATGGACCCCGTTGACATCCATAGTATGAAGAAAAAAGGAAAAAAGTGACTGGGGCCCATCAACTGTTTGGTTACCCATATTCTTTAACATATCTTCTTTTGTGATCAGTAGAAGAAATAAATTCAAACAGGGTTGGAACCACTTGACAGTGAGTAAATGATGGCAGAATTTTCATTTTTGGGTGAAAGTAATCGCCTCAAACACATCTTAGTAAATGCACTTGGCTCGGGTCCTTTTGTGAGAAAGTTTGTTCAAAGAAAATTTATTTACATTCAAATTCAAGTATGGTAATACAATTATTTTCCCCTCAAATTTGTATGTGAACCTTCAGAACGTTTCAAAATCAACTCAACTATAATATATATGTGTTATGTGTTATAATACACATATTATGTGTATTTTTACCAGTAGCACCAATGTTTTAAAGCCAGCTGCAACAATCTTTATAACATGTGACCTCTTGCTCTGTCTTAATCCACGCTAGAACATCCTAGTGAAGTGCTAGGATCAAGAGGGTCGCGGTAGGAGACATGCCAGTTTTAGGCCTATGCCGCCAGCCCATGCACTCCCCCCTTCATCTGTTGCAGTGCTGACGGACACTACGCAGAATGGGGGTGTTGGCCTTGAACTTGCCTTTCCCTCCCCCTCTGCATTCTCCCCCATTCACTCACAGCTGCGTCTGCTACAGTTCCCTAGGCAACCGTTATGCTGCCTGCCTAGCAACTGGTTCCCCCCACACCCCCTTCCCTCCTTGCAGATAGAGAGGGGTTGATGAGGGGTGCTGGGAGAGACAAAGAACCCAATGTGTGTTTATCTAATGTGGATCATGGAACAGGAAGCAGCGTAGGCATCCTCTGTGAAGCTGTATTGTCTATTTGCCGGTCCACTAGTAGATCTAAGATCCAAGGGGAGCAGATGTTAGTAGTTATGAGGGGGGCAATATTATGAAATCCTGCCTCATTCATAAAATATATGTATTTTACATCTCAGTGTCAAATCAAGACCATCTTTATGTTGTAGATGTGCATATTGTTTATTGGTATGTTTGTAGCTAATATACATTTTTAAAACACACATTTTATTACGTCATAATCAACAGCCAACCAATAAATATGTAAACAAAGCTTGGTAGTGCCCCCAAATGGTAACATTTAAAACATGAGACATTTGAAGTGTTTTAAATGTTCTTGTTAATAATAATAATATACATAACAACAACTATCATTATTAATATTATACCCGTGTCTGTTAAAAAACTAACAGGATTCATGTTTTTACAGCTAATTTAGCCATTACTAACCTTGTGCTCAAGGTCATGACCCTGTAAGGTGTTTATTAGAACAAAAATGTAACACTGATATTTCTACAAATATTCAGTTTTCAATAATCGTGGTTTTCTGTATAAAATCATGTATCAGGATTAGGACTAGCCTATGAAAGATTGTTCCCTTCTGACCTAACAAATTATAAGATTGGAGACACAACATCAAGTATTTGTAGTAAAATATTATGTTCCCTACTATATCAGACATTTATTATTATTTATATTATTATAATAATCAGGGCTTGACATTAACACCTGCCAAATGAGCAGCATGATTTCAGCATTCTCCTACCAGCCACTTTGGCCGGTTGAGATTTTTTTTTTTTTTTGGTGTGTGTGTATATATATATGTATATGTATGTCACGGTGTAGTGCAGGCAGGAAGACGAATACAGATGAATCAGGTTTCAGACATTTAATAATAACTTAAACTCGAGGAAGGTGGGTAAACAGACAACAGCTCAACTCAACGTAACGTAACGGTTACCGGACAAAGGGTGAGGAACAGGGATGAACTCAAATAGCAAACTGAAACGAGATAATTAACTAGACACAGCTGAACAGAACTTACAAGGATAACCTAGGAAATTGACAAGTGCCGGGAAACTAAGACAAAGGAACGTGACAGGATGAAAACACAACTGAAACAACAACTAAACAGACAGACATGTAACACCCATTACATGTATACATGTACCCATTACACCCATATATATATATATTAATACACTCACCTAAAGGATTATTAGGAACACCATACTAATACTGTGTTTGACCCCCTTTCATCTTCAGAACTGCCTTAATTCTACGTGGCATTGATTCAACAAGGTGCTGAAAGCATTCTTTAGAAATGTTGGCCCATATTGATAGGATAGCATCTTGCGGTTGATGGAGATTTGTGGGATGCACATCCAGGGCACGAAGCTCCCGTTCCACCACATCCCAAAGATGCTCTATTGGGTTGAGATCTGGTGACTGTGGGGGCCATTTTAGTACAGTGAACTCATTGTCATGTTCAAGAAACCAATTTGAAATGATTCGAGCTTTGTGACATGGTGCATTATCCTGCTGGAAGCAGCCATCAGAGAATGGGTACATGATGGTCATAAAGGGATGGACATGGTCAGAAACAATGCTCAGGTAGGCCGTGGCATTTAAACAATGCCCAATTGGCACTAAGGGGCCTAAAGTGTGCCAAGAAAACATCCCCCACACCATTACACCACCACCACCAGCCTGCACAGTGGTAACAAGGCATGATGGATCCATGTTCTCATTCTGTTTACGCCAAATTCTGACTCTACCATCTGAATGTCTCAACAGAAATCGAGACTCATCAGACCAGGCAACATTTTTCCAGTCTTCAACTGTCCAATTTTGGTGAGCTCGTGCAAATTGTAGCCTCTTTTTCCTATTTGTAGTGGAGATGAGTGGTACCCGGTGGGGTCTTCTGCTGTTGTAGCCCATCCGCCTCAAGGTTGTGCGTGTTGTGGCTTCACAAATGCTTTGCTGCCTACCTCGGTTGTAACGAGTGGTTATTTCAGTCAAAGTTGCTCTTCTATCAGCTTTAATCAGTCGGCCCATTCTCCTCTGACCTCTAGCATCAACAAGGCATTTTCGCCCACAGGACTGCCGCATACTGGATGTTTTTCCCTTTTCACACCATTCTTTGTAAACCCTAGAAATGGTTGTGCGTGAAAATCCCAGTAACTGAGCAGATTGTGAAATACTCAGACCGGCCCGTCTGGCACCAACAACCATGCCATGCTCAAAATTGCTTAAATCACCTTACTTTCCCATTCTGACATTCAGTTTGGAGTTCAGGAGATTGTCTTGACCAGGACCACACCCCTAAATGCATTGAAGCAACTGCCATGTGATTTGTTGATCAGATAATTGCATTAATGAGAAATTGAACAGGTGTTCCTAATAATCCTTTAGGTGAGTGTATATAGGCCTGGTATCACAGGCAAGGCTTAGATTAAGCCAGCACTAGGCTTTAGTTAAATTTAGGACATTTAGAACATTTAAGTAACTTTTATAAATGTGCCTTAGAAAAAACATTACTGGTGTGCATCTTGAGACAAAACAATGGCACTGACATATTTTAAAATATATAAGTTGCTTTCAGTTAAAATGGCTCACACATGCATTTTAGTCTGGGACTAGGCTAAAGCCTCATCTATGAAACTAGGCAGTATATTATAGCTGTATATGTTACTATTTACACTGTTGTTATTATTATTATTATTATTTCCATTTCACACTTTTCAAATTGACTCTTTGACCCCTTACTCCTAAAAGCTGCTTTACACATTAAATTAATACGTTTATTCATACACAAACAGATAAACCAAGCACAGATCAGCCCAAACATCAGCCCAAAAGAGTCTCTTCAGAATACAGAGCACAGTTTAGGCGGATGAGCCTGTAAACCGTTTGCTTCGATCCACTGGTGCTGCTTGTTTCTTTTTGCATTGCTTTGCATGTTTAACATTTGAGCAAAAATGCATTCATGAATCAATATCTTTGTCTCCCGCTGCTTAAAATAGCAACAGAAGTGCTGATGTTGACATTGAACATGTAGCTGCAATAAACTGTCTCGCAGACAGTGGAAGTGTGGGAATCTCTAGAGGAAATACATTTTTGTTTCTTTCAGCTCTACTACTCACTCCTTGGTACAAGAACACGGTGGACGTGATTTCACCTAGTACAACATGTTCCTGGATCAATACAACATGTTCCTGGTCATCATTGCAATCAACCAATCAGATTTGAGGAACAAGTTTACAGTTTATGTCAATTTTAGGCTTAAAACCAGGGTTAGGTTATTCGCCTGTCATTTCCCTCTGATTTTAAGGAAAAGTTATCGGTACCATTAGGTTTAGAGATAGGGTTAGGACAAAATTTTCAGGAATGTTGTTCCAGGGTCAACAAAATATGTTGATAAAGGAACATGTCTGTCTTGGCAAAATCACAGTGATCCTAAGAACACCATTCCCTGCTTAACCGAACATTTCTTTTAGCTTTGTATAGTCACACCTTACTATAGGGAATCAATGACTTTCACTCCCACTTCTTTAAATAGCCGCTTAGATGCTGACGCTGCCATTGAAGCTGTTGCTGTTATCAGCCACTTATAGTCTTCAGCACTGTGGGAGCCAAATAGACTGTTGCCCTGTAAAGAGCTGCTTGTGATCAGTAGTATATGAGGTTCATGTGCTTTGGTGACAAGAGTTAAATTAATAAATAAAAAGTATATTTTACTATATGAATATGTATAGTTCTGCTCTGAAAGGTGCTTATTAAAAAAAAAAAAAAATATATATATATATATATATATATATATATATATATATATATATATATATATATATATATATATATATATATATATATATATATGATGCTTTTATTTATATATATATATATATATATATATATATATATATATATATATATATATATATATATATATATATATATTATATTTTTATTATTATTTTTTTTTTAATAAGCACCTTTCAGAGCAGAACTATACATATTCATATAGTAAAATATAC
The DNA here is from genome assembly GCA_018749465.1 of Paracanthobrama guichenoti. Lineage (NCBI taxonomy): Eukaryota > Metazoa > Chordata > Actinopteri > Cypriniformes > Gobionidae > Paracanthobrama > Paracanthobrama guichenoti. The sequence goes on along the minus strand of CM031948.1, from coordinate 9,344,358 downwards.
TATATGATAGTAGAGACAACTTAAAATATTAAGAACCCAGACTGCATTTGATCAGAAATACAAAGAACGCAGTAATATTGTGAAATTAAAACAACTGTTTTCTATATAAAACTATTTTAAAATGTAATTTATTCAATGCGATTGCAATCTTCAGTGTCAAGTGATCCTTCAGAAATCATTCTATTATGCTTATTTGGTGCACTCAAAAAGAACATTTCTTATGATTATTAATATTGAAAATTGGTTGTGCGGCTCTATATTTGTCAAAAGTTCAGTAGAACAGCATTTGTTTAAAATGGAAATCTTTTGTAACATTATAAATATCTTTGCTGCCACTTCTTGACACATTACTGTCACTTTTATATGCATCCTTGTTGAATAAAATTATTAATTTCTTTAAAAAAAAAAAAAAAAAAAATACGCACCTTATTTTACAGTGTGTTACATGTTCTTACTGCATAACTGCATGCAACTAACCCTAACCTTATAGTAAGTAAAAATTGGTGTAACACTATTTTACAGTGTCCTTGTTACATGTAGTTAATAACTATAAATTATGCATATTTACATGCAACTAACCATATAAACCACCCCTATTCTTAACCCTATAGTACATGTTTTTATTACTCATTATTACTGCAATAATAATTCTTATTACTGTATAATTACACTGTAACAAAGAAACATTAAAATAAAGTGTAACCAAAAAAAAAAACAACAACTTTTAAATGGTAGTATAATTTGTTTGTGTTAAAAAATAGCTTCCGGACAGTATTAAATAATAAAAATAATAAAAATGCAATTGTCATGATTGTACTTTGTTCTTATCTTATAGATTGGGTATCTCACTTGACCAAAACTATGCAGCAAAAACTACAGTTCATTCTCTGTTGAGTCTTATAGATTATTAACATGAAGGTAAATATAGACTTTGGGTTGTAAAGAATGTGGGTTTGTAGAAAAAATATTATCATAAAAATCTTCTTCAGTGTCATTGTGGACTTTTTGTGTGGTGGTCTACCACTTTCACCAGAGGCTTGTTTTATTTTTATTTATTTTTTAATCTCAAATATTTGAATAACAGACCTGTAATTTAAATCAGAGTTGTAACATTTCACTGCCCTTCTTTCTGAGTAAAAAAATCATCTGACAAGATCACTTTTGCTAGATGGGTAAAATTAATGATGTGTAAAATTAATGTAAAAAGGAACAATGCTTTGAATCCCAAGTGCATTTAAACAAACTGAGAAAACCAAAGTCCATAAACAGAAATTTAATGAAAACATAACGGGTACTGAATAGGAAAATTACACAGAAAAGGTTTGCATTTTATTGCATTGTGAAGGTTCAATGTTGAATATTAAGCACAATACGCCACAACAATATACAGGAGAAAACTGGAGAGCTTTTGTTTGCACAATATTTCTCATTTAATCCAGCAGCACGTAATGAACTTTACTAGTGGTGCAGACAGGCATATGAACATTTCACAAGAATGAAAAATAGCTCTGATTGCCAGCTGTTCCAGTGAACCTCCAGCTGGCTTCTTATATTTGTCTGTAGCAATCAGAAAAAGGAGCTTCTTTCTTGGGATAGGTCAGGAGTCAGGTGTTACAGATTCAATCTCAGTTCACTGCTGCTTTTGAGAGAACAGTTTTTTGAGCTCGGCCACTTCCTCAGTCAAAGCTCTAAGCTGGAATCTAATAGCACTGTGACTTTCTGTGTATCTGTGAATTGAAGAGTTATTCTGAGGTGCTGTTGAACAAGCTGGTGGTACTGTGTGTGTCTGTGGCCTCCATGAACCCTCTGTAGACTGAGACTGTACAATTGAGGAGAGATTTTCAACCTCAGCACCTTCAATTCTACATGGCATCTTAAAACGCAGTTTGTGAGGAAGACCTTTCACATTGTTCTCTTGCCATCCTGACACTAATGAATTCGTATCCACTTCTGTGATACGGCCTGGCTGTTCGTCACCTCTATAAGATCGTCTAATATGTTCACCTACAGCATCATCTAAGAGCTCTGGCCTCCCAATGCTTGATCCTCCAGGGATGAAGAGCCCATAGTTCTGCTGTGGGGTCGACAACAGGTGTCCATGGGTAGGTTGTGTGTTAGTGTTGGGGCAGGAGCAGGGTATTGCTGGAAATGTTTGGTTATATGAACCATATGAGCAGATCTGTGCTGGTGAATCTGTGGGATCTTTGATCAAACCGAATCTGAACTTAAGTGCCAGTAGCTCAGCTTTCAGGCGTGCATTGTCCTCAAGAAGAGCCAGAACTTGGTTCTCTACCACCATGTCGCTGATGCGGCGCTTCTCACGCGAACGCTTGGCAGATTCGTTGTTCTTTTTGCGCTTGTCCCAATAACCTTCGTCTTTTTTCTCGGCAGGGATAGACTCACGTTTGCGACTGCCAACAGTCTCTGAACTTTCTTGGCATCTCAGACCTCTGGGATGGATAAGAAGAGAGCGAGCTAGCATGCTGCTGGACTCTGTTTCTTCTGTGAAGGATACAGCACCATCCTGGCTGACTGGATCAGTTACTCCTTTAGGGTACATCAGTCTCTGTTCTGCCAGCGTATCACTTTGTTCCCTCATGCTGCGAGTCTGGGGTTTAATGAATGTGTAAAATCTCAAGACACTCACAGGTCTTGCAATGTTGGCATTCAAGAAGCTCTCTTTGTTGCCGTCCTGAAGACCTTTAGCTCCCCCTAGTGGCTGATGCAGAAATAAAATTGAGTTGTTTATGTAGCAGGCTCACATATTACATAACTGTAGCAATATGGCAAATTACAAATGAGGGTACACAGAGAGCAAAAAAGGGGTCGAAATTTTACCTTTAGGGGTACAATAGCTTGTCACTGGGGCAGTACCCTTAAAAGGACATATTTGTACCTTTTTACCACAAAAAGGTTCATAGTAGTACTCTAGTAGTAGCCTATGTGCATAGTACTCTAAGGTGCTAATATGCACCTTTTAGGAGTATAAAAGGTACAAAGATGTCCTTTTAAGGGTACTTCCCCAGCAACAAACTGTTGTACCCCTAAAGGTACAGTTTTGAGAATTCTTTTCTCCGTGTGTATATTGTAATACCTTCCGAAAATATGAACATTTTATGCATAACTTAAAAACAGAAACCATGGTAATTCATTATTTTAAATTCTAATGAACCAGTTTTTGAAGTTTGTGGCTTAAATATCACTTTTAATTCTGAAAAAAAAAAAAAAAATGGAACTACAGTGTTTTATCTGAAAAAATATTTAAAAAGCTGATATTTAAATTTCTTACAGGCTACAAAGGCATGAGTGACGTGAACATCTTGATAGCATGACTCAGAAAATGTTGAATACAGTTAATATTTACTTAGAAAAATATATTTGAAAGAAATGTAGAGTAAACAGTGCTAATGTGAGATTTAAAATGGTAGGCACGCTATAGTCATCTTTCTTAACACAAAATTGTTCGCGCTATTGCAGAATGTGGAGTTTTCTTAACGCGATTACTAACGATTAAATGTTTTACGCTTATTTTACGATTATTTCAAAGTCTGTGGCTTTTTACAAAGTGTACTATGTACAAATAGCATAGGCTAGCCTATATAATGGACCATCGTTTACGGCCAACCACGAGCTGTCAAAAATGATTATATTTGCTTACCTTCCAGTAAAACGCTTAATGATTCGCTTAAAAAATCGGAAGCTGCATGTCAGAAGTCAGGAGAAAAGCGATGTCCTCTGTGCAGAGAGCGCAGGGGTCTGTCCTAATCTGTAAACGGCTGCTCGTATATATCTCTCTTTCTCTGAAGGGTTTAGCTCGGGTCGCGAGGTCAGCAGGTTTGAACTCCGTCGGACCGAACAACGAACGCGCGAGATGCACCTCAGTGCCGGATTACACACAAACAGACTGGATGCAAACATGTCTACTGAAAAGACCTTATCACATTGTTAAGGGCAGCGATATACAACTGTTCAAATGGCGACAGTGTTTTCATTACAGTAATATTGAATTACTTGGTGGTGGTGTTGCTTGTAAATGCACTTAATAAACTGAGCTAATTCAACAGCATTTGTGGTATATTGATTACAGCTAAACTTAATTTCGTGTGTGTGTTTAAACTATTGGATACAACATGTATAGGCCTCATTCTCTTCCATTTTAAGCGACTCGGTGTAACCCAAATGTTTTTCATATTCTTTTTTTTTTTTTTTTTTTAAAGAAAGTCGATATTCCTTTTTTTTTCTTAACTTGTGCTGAACGTGGTATATTCCTTTAAATAAAGGCTTGTAGTATGTAAAAACCCTAACATGCATTCTTAACTGCTTTAAAATATTTGTCATGCAGTGATACCAATCAGAAACATCATTATGTCAGAATCTTAACCAAATGAATCTACACAGTAGCTATGCTGAATGGAGAAAGTGACTGAGCTTAAGAGGAGTGATTTAGTTGATGTGTAATCCTGCAGAGCTCCTTACTGACCATGCTGTACTTTCTACATCTCTGCTATACAATACACATGTTGTTATTTGACAGTTAAGCATTAAATGCAGCATTTAATTTTTCATTTTGAAAAATCCTAGAAAGGACAGATACACAGACAGTCATGCATTGGGCCTGTCTTGAAAAAGAACTGTTGTCCTCAGACAGCCAGAGATAAACAACATAAAGACCCTTTGTAAAGCAGCTCTTCATTGAGTTATCACTGTAACAAAGCATGCAATGAAATCTCCTCATACTCAACCATTAGTCTCTTTCTTACCTTAAAGAACCTTTGCCCTTAACTAATAGAGTGGGTGTGGGCAACCAATTTGATCATGCTTAACCACATTATAATATTAATGCTTTACAAATCCAGAGAGTTTGTAAGCAGTTGTAAGCAATGTCTTTGACTGACATTAGTGTTTCATTAGTCTTAGTAGTAATTTCAGTTCAACAGAACATCAATAATTGTAAAATGTCACATTCAGATATCAGAATATGCAGATATGTTTCAAAATGTGCAAAGAACTGGAAAAGAGAAATTATGCATAAAATAGCATTCTTTTTTTTTTTTTGGACCTTTTTTTAGTACCTGCTTTTTACATTTTCAACTTTCTTTAGTGTGTAATGTTGCTTTTATAGATCATAAAAGTTAGTTAAAAAGCTCCAAAGGGAGTTATTCTCTGTCATTGTACACATTTTCTGAACTCACCGAAATGGCTTGATTTGTAGTCTTGAGTTTTCTTCTGGGAACAGTTGCTTTTGTAGTGTGTTGAAACTTGCGCTTATGGTAAGGGGCGTAACATTCAAAACAGTTGATCAATCACAACACAGTGGCCCAGACAACCAATCAGAGTACACTGCGCCTTTCAGAAGGAGGGACTTCATGGAGACAGGAACTAAATAGGGGTGTATTTCCTGTGCAGTGACATAACTCATGCTTAACTACCATATTACCATGCATCATTGAAGAAATGAATGATCTCACACAGGTGGTGCATAATAACCTATTTTAATTAATCAGTTTAAGATCAAATTAATGCCAGATTTTTTATTTTATTTATGGACATGGCATTTTTTGCTATAATTTATGGACATGGCATCTGAGGATTAATTCTTTGTTTTTCTCAGTTATTTTTATTTATTTATTTTACCAGATTTAATCATAGGTTCCTTCTTTCGTACTATACACAAACGCACATGCACACTCTTCAAAAAAGGCACTTTAAATCTCTGGACAAACTAAAAGAAGTAAATTTGTATATATTCGAAATATACACTAGATTGCCAAAAGTATTGGGACACCCCTCCAAATCACTGAACTCAGGCCAAATGTGTATAAAATCAAGCCCCTAGGCATGCAGACTGCTTCTACAAAAAATGTTTGTGAAAGAATGGGTCGCTCTCAGAAGCTCAGTGAATTCAAGTGTGGTACTGTGATAGGTTGCCACCTATGCAATAAGTCCATTTGTGAAATTTCCTCACTACTAAATATTCCACAGTCAACTGTTAGTGGTATTATAACAAAGTGGAAGTGATTGGAAACAACAGCAATTCAGCCATGAAGTGGTAGGCCACATAAAATCATGGAGCTGGGTCAGCGCATGCTTAGGCACACAGTGTGCAGAAGTCGCCAACTTTCTGCAGAGTCAACAGCTACAGACCTCCAAACTTTGTGTGGCCTTCAGATTAGCTCAAGAACAGTGCGTAGAGAGCTTCATGGAATGGGTTTCCATAGCCGAGCAGCTGCATCCAAGCATTACATCACCAAGTGCAATGCAAAGTGTCGGATGCAGTGGTGTAAAGCACGCCGCCACTGGACTCTAGAGCAGTGGAGACGTGTTCTCTGGAGTGACGAATCACGCTTCTCTGTCTGTCAATCCGCTGGACGAGTCTGGGTTTGGTGTTTGCCAGGAGAACGGTACTTGCCTGACTGCATTGTGCCAAGTGTAAAGTTTGGTGTGGGGTTGTTTTTCAGGGGTTGTGCTTGGCCCCTTAGTTCCAGTGAAAGGAACTCTTAATGCTTCAGCATACCAAGACATTTTGGACAATTTCATGTTCCTAACTTTGTGGGGTTTTTGGGGATGGCCCCTTCCTGTTCCTACATGACTGCACACCAGTGCACAAAGCAAGGTCCATAAAGACATGGATGAGAGAGTTTGGTGTGGAGGAACTTGACTGGCCTGCACAGAGTGCTGACCTCAGCCTGATAGAACACCTTTGGGATGAATTAGAGCAGAGACTGCGAGCCAGGCCTTCTCATCCTACATCAGTGCTTGACCTCACAAACGCGCTTCCCATAAACACACTCCTAAACCTTGTGGAAAGCCTTCCCAGAAGAGTTGAAGCTGTTATAGCTGCAAAGGGTGGGCCAACACTATATTAAACCCTACAGATTAAGAATAGGATGCTATTAAAGTTCATGTGCATGTAAAGGCAAGCGTCCCAAAACCTTTGGCCATGTAGTGTATATTTTACTGAATGTCAGCTTGCTTATTTTGCTCAATATAAGAATGTATTAAGTCGATATATGTCATACAAACAAGAAACTATGCTTCTTACCACAGCTCGAAATCGACTTTGCAATGCTGTTTGCAAATGTTCTTTGGAACTATAGTTTCGGTAAACACAGACTTATTGAACTATGCTGATAACAACGGAACTTGCGACCATAGTTCGCTAATAATGCTTTTGGGAAACGCACCCCAGAGTGTTACTGACAGACTGCAAAGAGAGGTGCTGCAACAGTGTAAAATATGTAAAAATGTAAATAAGGTTTTTTTTTTTTTTAAACCATTCAATCAAGAAAACACATACCCATAGACCCTAAAAACAAAATCAAGACTTTGTAAAATGGCATAATATGGCTTCTTTAAATACTTCTTATTAAGACCAGTTAACGAATTTTGTGTTTTAAGAGTGGTTGTCTTACTGCAGTTACGCAGAATAAGGACAAACGCATGACCTGCTGTGACGTCTCTGTTAGATTAAGTACATTAAGGCAGTTGCTTGAGTCTGAGTCACTGAACCTCCACACACACACACACACACACACACACACACACACACACACACACACACACACACACACACACACACACACATACACACAGAGCTCTTGGACTGATATCACAGGGTGAGTTGAGGACAGAGAGATGTCAACACTTACCACCCTCTCTCGCTGTGCGGTTTTCAGTTTATGGTGCATATTGTGTTAGTCTGCAAGTAAACTCAGCTCAGTCTGGTCAATATGCACAAATGCATCTTAGCATAGAATAACAATTAAGATGAGCCATTGGTAACCTTTAATCTCCAAAATACAATTCTCTTGTATCCTGTCTGTGTCAGTTGCTCAGTTTACTGTTACAAAATTCACTACTTTTTAGTATTAAACCTTTCCTGGCTGATTTATGAAAATGCATGACATGCAGCAAAATTCGATTTAAGAAGGGTTTTGTAAATAATGAGAGGATTGTGCATTTATGTATTTTTTTTTTTCTCTCCAATTTTTGAAATGTAAATTGTTCTTGTATTCTTCCAATGATTCAACTTACTCATGGGCATGACACATTTCCCCTAACGTTCTTCTGTCTTGGTAATTTTTAATAACAAATCTTGGCTCTGGATATGGAAGCCAAGTTAATTAACCAGTATGTCAAGGACTGCAGTTCATTGTCAACAGATCGTTTGATAGTTTGATACCAGAGAAAGGTAAACTAATGTGGGGTTGGAATAACATGGAGTGAATAAATAATGGTAAAATGTTTTGGCGAACTTTCTCTTAAAGTCACCATGAAATCAAAATTCTTATTTTTTTATGGAATATCACAGTATTTATTATAAATGATTTGTCCGTGTACATCTTTGTTTTTTGTTTTATTCATGTGCCCTCGTAATCTTTAATCAAAACAACTTTGAATGACATCTCTTCTTTTCTCTGATGATGTGTTTACTGGTGAGAGGGCAGGACAACCTGTCAACCTGTCAACCTACATTTTTTCTTGTTCAAGAAGCTGTTTCACTCAAATATACATCACAATAGGGAAGAAAAGACTATCACAAATTCTGATTCATGCTGACTTTAAGTGCTATTGTGTTGCATTATAGGTGAGCTGTTGTTCTTCCAAGGCTGTACTGACCTTTTGCCTCCTGCCTCCCTTCTTCCTCCCCGTCTTTAATTATGAGTTGCCGATCCTTGTTTAACAACATAATTTTGTTCACAATGATCTTATTAGGCACAGCAATGTGTATATCATGTCATGTGCCCCAGAGCTGAGGACAAGATGTTTTATTCTTTGTCTACTATTACAAAGTGGTATCAGTGGTTAACAATTCCACTGGAACAACATGAGAACAAACCAATTGAGAACATACACATTATTTCTAATTGTGAAATTCCTGAGATGTCTTGAAAATTATGTTGTGCCAGATTCAACTAATTTCAGTTTGTTCTCAGAGTATAGTTTATTCATTGACAAACAAGCAGTGTTCAAAAAAAAAAAAAAATTCCCATCAATCTTTAATTTTCTACCCATGTGTGTGATGTGTTCTAATTAGCTCAGCTACATTGATATTTGGTTTCTCTTTGCCTCTCAAACAGGTTTACAATTCAGCCCCACAATGCTTCTTGTCCTCAGATGCCCCCTTAGTGATCACAAAAGTGCATGTGTGACGTGTATCTGTGACGCTCAAAACATAACCCAGGCTAATTCCAGGCTACTTAATCTCAGTTGTATCCCCCCCAGACAGGTTTAACACCGTAAACCAACTATGGTCTTACTAAGGCCAACAGATCTTGTAAACCTTGTTTGCCTGTGTTTATGGTGTGCATGGTTTGTGGTAAAAGTGGGTTTACTTATATACTTTTATGATTCATATTTATCCAGTGCATGGGCACCATGCTATCTGTTGGTTGGAAATGAGACCTAGCGAAAGGACAGAATTGTAGTTGCTTTATTATTGAATTGAATTTTATTGAAGATCACAAATAGATCATATATTCAGTAAAATACTAAATGCTTCACAAAACACGAACATTATTATAAAAAGCAAAATATATTTGTTTTTGTCTTGATGGTATTTTGTTATATAAATAACGATATTACCATTACACATAAAGACTTTTATGACTTTTAGTAACAGAACTTCCACACAATAAGGACTATAGACAATAAATAGGAAATTAGATGTAAATACTAAATCAAAATGATAAAATAATACAATGCTCATGGCTGAACAGCAACATATATTTTTTTAATATAATTTTCTGTAAAAATCACACTTTAAGCTACATACATTTCTGCATATTTACGTACATAAATTAACGTTAGGTGGATTTCAATTAATTCTTTACCGTTTCCGAATTTATACAGTTTAGCTAAAGGGTCCAGATTGGCAATAAGTCTGATGTTTTTACTGTAAATTATTATTCGGTGTGAAATCTGCTTATGATTACGATTAAATTTGAAAAAAAAAAAAAAAAAATCACCAACTCATCTCCTTTATCACATAATGTACAGTATGTACATGTCAGTTGTATTGTCATGTCATAGTGCTAATATACTTTTATGTATAAACAATGGCAAGCTGAACACAGGTCCTCTCAAATTCTCTGAAATGCCCTCATGGACTAACCTCTGTGTATGCATGCATTTTTCTGTTTTGTTTGTTTGCCCTCACACATGTCTCTTCATGTGTAATGCCAGGTGGTCGGAGCGGCTGAAGGCTCTGTGGCAGAGCATACACTCATATGGCTTCTGTCCCGTGTGTTTTCGAAAGTGTCTTGTCAGCTCGTCCGAACGGGCAAACTTCCACCCGCAACCATCCCATGTGCAGTGGTACGGTTTTTCACCTAAAAGGGGACATAAAAAAGGTAAAGAAATGGGCTAAATTACTACACAGTCTCATGTATATTTTGCTTAGTTTTGTTTGTCTATGAAATTCTGATCTCAATGTCTATACACATTTTTTGGTGTTTTCTGTGCAATCATTTAAAGAGATGTTATTTAAATAAATTATAATTATTTAAAATAGAATTTTTTTTTACATAATGGTCTGTAGTAGTATAATTTACTTCAGAAAACTCCGCCCCTGAAAGGCTGTAATTGGATGCTTTACAGGTCAGTCAGATGGGCTTTTTCTCTCTAAAGGTGCAGTCAAACTATCGGTTTTAAGCACATGAACTAAATCGGACACCACAATGAATACCAGCAATAGGATATGATGTCACACTCTAGAGTTTGCACATGTTTGAATGGAAGCAAATGAAGAGTCAAATCTCTTGCAGTGTTGTTATTGTTGAAATAAAACTTAAGCGTTGTTTGCGTTAATTGAAATGTAGTGGAAATAAAAAATATGTTAAAAAAAATCAAAAATTAAAACTGCTGCCTTGGCAACAAAAATGACAAAAACTGAAATAAATTAAAGCTACTTAGAATCAACTTACATCGAACTAACCAATAACCTACACCTACATACCATATTAACATATAAATAATACTAAAATCAGATTGATCTCATGTGGCCTGGGTGGTTCTCGGCCAGAATTAGCAGCAGTGAAGCCGTAGTCAAAAGTCTGAAAATGTGAAGCTATTTTCTACTGAAATTAATTTGTTTTTGCAGATTTGTAGTTAAGAATATGCCAAGTGCGTTTGCTATTGACAGTGCACTCTAAAAATGCTGGGTTGTTTGTTTCAACCCAAATTTGGGTTATGTTAAATTTTTGACCCAACGGTTGGGTTTGTTCATATTTGACCCAAATTTGGGTTGAAACAAACAGGTATTAAAATAGTGTGTGTGTTTTCAGATTACCTGTGTGTGTACGGAGGTGTGCTTTGAGATGAGAGCTCTTGGTGTAAGTCTTATGGCAGCCTGGGTATTCACAACTGTGTACCGTGGCTTTCCTCTTCACCACCCCTCTCCGAATGCGCTTCCCCTCCAGACCTGCAGGTGGCACTGTGGAGTCAGGCACCATGGTCTGTGTTGACAGATAGTGGTTGGTTGGCTGCCTGTGGACATAGTTCACTTGTTGTTGGTAGAGTCTGGGGTGTGAGTAGTTTTGGATGAAGTTATAGTGATGGTGTTGAGGAAAGACCAGTGCGTCCATGGCGATCCCAGGCGATTGGACATATTTGGAGTCGGGATAGGGTATCAGAGGTGCAGGCTGAGGGTAGTGTCCAAAATCCCATGACTTCATCTTCCCCATGCTGCCTCTCTCATTTTCTCTGTCCATGTCATTAGCAACAGGGAAACTACTAAACTGATGGGGTGTTTCTGTTTGTGAGAAGGATTTCCCTGTTTGCTGCTGCTGTTCCAAATATCCCCCGTTAAAGAGGTCAGGCAGTGAGGAACTTAAAGTCGCTTCATGAGGAAGAAGCTCAGCCAGTGAACTTGTAACAGACACTTGGTGTCTGTTTGATCTTGTCTGGTCCCTCGGGCCATTCAACTCCTGGACCTGGTAAAAATCAGACCTGTGAACCTGGTCCTGAGGCGCTGGCCTTTGGGGAGTGTAGTTTTGAGAACTCGACCTTTCAGGTGATGCACTGCCCCAGTCAGACAGCAGGAACTCCATATCCCAGCATCCCTCATTATCATCATGGTCTTCATCTGTCAGAAACTGTGAAGGTTTGTAGTTGCCGTTGCTTTGGTGTAGATCCTTGCAGTCCAGATCCAAACCGCCCTTTTCAAAATTCCAAGCCTTTAGAGTCATTAAATATATTTTAAAATTGATATCTACATTGATTGATTTAACCATTTTTAATTCTGCAATCATCTAACTAAAAACTAAAGTACACAAAGATCTCTTTTAGGTGATGCATTTGAGCGAGTGGGTTTTTAGTAGCATTTTTTTATTGCTCATTGTATTATACACTCATGCTTAATATAAAACTAGTCATCTGTCATATTAAAAAGTTATTTCATAAGATCAATGTCACTGTATCAAAATGAACAATTACAATTGTTCCTTAATAAAAGCAGTATTTTATCCAAATTTGTTCAAGATAAAATAACTGAAACAAACATACCTTCATGTTTTCTGAGGTGTTGCAGAAGTTTGAAAACGAAGGCAATACGGCTTGAGTCACAGCCATCCGTTTGGTGCGCTTTCAGCATTTATTAGATACAGAAATAATTTTCTAATGATGCCAAAAGAGGCAAATATATATACGTTGCCTTTTATGTTTGTCCAAAAATACTTGTGCAATAAATAAAGGGCAGGAACCCAGAAATTAGTGTTAAATTAAAAAGCTATTTACAAAAATAAAGTTCACAGTGGCATTAATGCTGGTGACTCTTTCCCCCTCTTTCTTTCCCCCTCTCTTTTCTCTCTCTATCAGTGTTAAACTTACGTTTAAGACCCTGACAGTTGTGATTGTGGGTGGAGTTTAAATTTGAACCTAGACTTTTGAAAGTGCATTGCAATTCAGTAAATTAAACTTGACCAAATTAACAGAATGAAGCTATGTGGCAGACAAACTAAACATTATTATTATTTATCTTATCTATTTAATTCTGCTGAACCATTTGTAAAATACATGTTCATCCAAAAATATCCCTGCTATGGCTGTTTACTGTTTCTGAAGGTATTTTAATCGTAAATGAAATAAGTATTAATACAGTATTAATGTATTAATATAAAATGTATATAATATATTAATATATTATTATTATACATACAGTAGTTTAATTGCTGTTACTGGTCAAAATAAACAAAAAAATGCATTTAAAATTTCAAAAATAATATTTAAAATAAAATGAAAGGAATTCAGTAATGTTGAAATTAAATACAAATACAAGGAATTTTAAGTAATGATATTAAGTAGTATTGGGAAAAAATGAATGTTGAGAATGTATAATTAATGCTTACAATAGAATAAAAAATAAAAATAAACTACTATGACATCAAAAGTTAAGATGAGTGGAACATTGTTTGCAGACAGTATCAAGGGAGCTGAAGTGAAATGCAGTGTCTACATTTACGTTCAGAACTCTAATTTCATGCGCTACAGCTCTCCTGAAACACATAAACTCAGTTCAGTGTCTGTGCCAGTGTGCGATTCTCAGAAGGCCGGTGTTCAGTAGGTGATTATGTTCTGGAGAGCAGTTATCAGTGTGCTTAGGCTGATGAGAGGCCTCCTGTCCTGTGTGAGATAATAGAGCTCTGGGTCCCTCTGATGCCTCTTTCGCCACAGATAACAGCACATACACACATTTACAACGTCAAACCTTGCTGCTGAGATGCCTTTGTTGAAAGCAACTACATTGACTCATTTGAATGGGAACACATCATTTACCTATGCATTTTTGGGCTTGTGAGAACAAAATACACAATCAAACAGGGTAAGGTTGCTCAAATGAGTGGCTAAATAAACACCAGCAGATCAGTATGTCAGTAAGAACTTGAAATCCAACTCTGCTGATTATTCCTGCATCTTGAGTCTGCAAGGTGAGCTGGAGCACAGCCTGTGTGAAAGAAGCAGACAGAATATAGCAAAAATGGCCTTAAAGGGTTAGTTCACCCAAAAATGAAAATTACCCCGTGATTTACTCACCCTTAAGCCATTAGATATAAGCCTTAATATGACATTCTTTCAGACAAATACAATCAGAGTTATATTAAAATATGTCCTGGCTCTTCCAAGCATTATAATGGCAGTGAATGGCAGCCCAAAATTTGAAGCTCAAAAAATTGTATCCATCCATTATAAAAGTACTCCACACGGCTCCGGGAGTTAATAAAGGCCTTCTGAAGTGAATTGATGGGTTTTTGTAAGAAAAATATCCATATTTAACATGTTACTAAGTAAAACAAATTGCTTCCCGCGGACATTAATATAACTAATAAATATCATATACACCTAGGATGGCTTATGGGGGAGTAAATTATGGGATAATTTTCATTTTTAGGTGAACTATCTATCCCTTTAAATACTTTTAATTTTAAAGGGGTCATGAACTGGCTTTTTAAAATTTTTATACTGTTGTCTGAGGTCAACTTATGACGTTTGCATGGATTTTACATTCAAAAACATCATAATGAATAAGTAATAGGCTATTTTCTATCCTGGTTTTGAGCCTCTTTATGGGCGTGCAACACTGAAGACTTGGAAGTAAACGCCTACTGCTATGATTGGATAAGATTTGCATATTTAATGAGCTTCGGCTCCCTCGTGAGTACACGTGAGGAATTGTTTTGAAAGTGTGTGGGAAAACAGCAACCGGAATGATTCGCCCACAGGGCTTGCAAAACGTCTTTATCAAACAAACAAAATGATTTATCTCTCATCCACCCGCGATTGATTGGAATCTTATTTTTTATTACTTGGCCCGCCCGATTGGTGGATATAACCGCGAACTGTGCATCACTAACACACACACATGCATGCACAAGCCTCGCTGCAGAGTCAGACAAATCAGCATGATCAAAACTTCTGTGATTGTATTTTCCCTTCAAATATCAAGTCAAGAGAGTGAGCAACGCACATCAAGAAAGGAATGTTATTTCACTATTTAAGATTTAGGCCAGTTATACATTTTGGTAGTCCGTCTGGAAAACACATAGCCGCGGGACGTTGGGCTTTGCGAGCCCCGGCCCATAATGTTACATGTCTGAGTCTGATCACGAATCGCAGCACAATGAACCAACAACAACAACATAATTCTCCAGCCTGTGACGGTGTGCTAAGTTATGTTCAGTTAGACACGTACACATAATCAATAGATCTGTAACAATGCAATACTATCACATATAAAAAAATTTTTTTTTACTCACATTGCTTCATTCATTCATGTAATCTCCTCCTGTCTGCAAATACAGCCTCTTGTTTACAAACAAATCCGTGGTAAAATGAAGGAACAACGCGCAGTGTCTTACCCACATGAGCTGGATATTCATTAAAAATAAAATTCATCCATGCATTCATAATATTGGAATCTGAATGAAGATTATGCAGCATGTTTATTGCTTGGAAGTTCGATCCGGTTTAGCCGATGTTATCTATAATACACTTACCTAAAGGATTATTAGGAACACCTATTCAATTTCTCATTAATGCAATTATCTAATCAACCAATCACATGGCAGTTGCTTCAATGCATTTAGGGGTGTGGTCCTGGTCAAGACAATCAAAAGTATTTTACAATCTGCTCAGTTACTGGGATTTTCACGCACAACCATTTCTAGGGTTTACAAAGAATGGTGTGAAAAGGGAAAAACATCCAGTATGCGACAGTCCTGTGGGCGAAAATGCCTTGTTGATGCTAGAGGTCAGAGGAGAATGGGCTGACTGATTCAAGCTGATAGAAGAGCAACTTTGACTGAAATAACCACTCGTTACAACCGAGGTATGCAGTAAAGCATTTGTGAAGCCACAACACGCACAACCTTGAGGCGGATGAGCTACAACAGCAGAAGACCCCACCGGGTACTACTCATCTCCACTACAAATAGGGAAAAGAGGCTACAATTTGCACAAGCTCACCAAAATTGGACAGTTGAAGACTGGAAAAATGTTGCCTGGTCTGATGAGCCTTGATTTCTGTTGAGATATTCAGATGGTAGAGTCAGAATTTGGTGTAAACAGAATGAGAACATGGATCCATCGTGCCTTGTTACCACTGTGCAGGCTGGTGGTGGTGGTGTAATGGTGTGGGGGATGTTTTCTTGGCACACTTTAGGCCCTTTAGTGCCCATTGGGCATTGTTTAAATGCCACGGCCTACCTGAGCATTGTTTCTGACCATGTCCATCCCTTTATGACCACCATGTACCCATTCTCTGATGGCTACTTTCAGCAGGATAATGCACCATGTCACAAAGCTTGAATCATTTCAAATTGGTTTCATGAACATGACAATGAGTTCACTGTACTAAAATGCCCCCCACAGTCACCAGATCTCAACCCAATAGAGCATCTTTGGGATGTGGTGGAACATGAGCTTCGTGCCCTGGATGTGCATCCCACAAATCTCCATCAACTGCAAGATGCTATCCTATCAATATGGGCCAACATTTCTAAAGAATGCTTTCAGCACCTTGTTGAATCAATGCCACGTAGAATTAAGGCAGTTCTGAAGGCGAAAGGGGGTCAAACACAGTATTAGTATGGTGTTCCTAATAATCCTTTAGGTGAGTGTATGTCATGCACAAATCTGTGGGCGGGGCTACAGAATCAGGCTTCTTTGGTTAAGGTGGTGTTTCACCACAGTCTGACGTCACAGCCTGGCACATTCCCAGATCAAGCGTTTGCTGGGCCTGGTGTCAATAAAAGGGCTAACAAGGAAGTTTTCAGCTCTGAAATTTACAGGATATTCTTATATTACCGTGACCTTTTATCAAAAGCTCAAGGGAAAGATGATTTCTCAATTCATGGCCCCTTTAATTTATTACCACTTTATTTAAATTAACGAAAACCATGTTTAAAGGGTTAGTTCACCCAAAAATTAATTGCTCATTAAATTAATTACTCACCCTAATGTCGTTCAATTCGTAATGGATTACTTTTACGATCTCTTTATAAACTTTGAGGCGTCAAAGTAGTAGTTGTCAATGGAGGGACAGAAAGCTCTCAGATTTCATCAAAAAGATCTTCATTTGTGTTTCAAAGATGAACAAAAGTCTTACGGGTTTGGAACCACATGAGGGTGAGTAATTAATGAAAGAATTTTCATTTTTGGGTGAACTATCCCTTTAAGTTAATATCTACCTGGTTGCAGGCTTGTGTTTAGCCTAATCCATTACTCTAAAAAGACATCTTCACAGGTGGCATCTCATGAAGTTGGTTGAGAGAATTCCTAGAGTTTGCACAGCTGTGATCTATGCAAAAGTTGCTACTTTGCAGAAGGCAAAATATAGAGAGGTTTTTCATTTAACATATTTTGATCAAAATCCCCATACTTCCATTTCTGTTCCATTCTGTCCATTTCATTGTTTGTCATGACTTTACTGTTATTCTAAAATGAGGAATATGAAAATAACAAAGAATATGTAGACATGTGTTCAAACCTTTCTCTGGAACTTTATATATAGCTGGGTAATTTTTTTTTGTGTGTGTGTGTGTGTGTGTGTGTGTGTGTGTGTGTGTGTGTGTGTGTGTGTGTGTGTGTGTGTGTGTGTGTGTGTGTGCATTAAACCACAAGACTAACTTACTAAATGGTTATTTTTAGATTATCACTGGGTTGTGTTGGGTGATCAGATCATTACCTTACTATTATGAAAAATAAATTTACAATTTAGAAGTAGCCTGTAAATGTAATGCAGAAGACTATTGTGAAAAATAAAAGTGTTTGTTGATTGTGAAAGCTTCATATGAAATGCTAGATGTGACAAAAAGACATCATTATATATTATGGTGGGTTACATGGGCTCAAATTATTTAGGCTTGGGGACCAAAGGTCATTTATGAGATGGTTTAAGTATCAATCCAATAATTTGAAAGAGTTCAATGATTAAGAATGAAAAAGGGGGACAATGCCCAAGACAAGACACAGTATTGGCAATAGTTGTTTTTCCTGTCCATGTGACTCTGACAAAACAATCAAATGACCACAGTTCCTTCCAGCTGTTGTAAACATGATGTTAGATTTAAAATACTGTTCCTGCATTTACTATCCTAACCACATGTTCAGGGCTGAGAGGAAAAAATAAAACCATATTGGTCGACTCAACTGGATATTGGGAAGAATGCATCCTCCTCAGTGTCTGTGTGGCTTACGGTCCTGCTTACTTCAGAGCTACACGCATACACACTTTAATGGACAAATTTAAGTTTGCTTAGAGGGAGAGGACACATACATAGATGAGTGAATTCTGCACATGAATTTCCTGTCATTGTCATATGCAGTATTAGCTCACATGGGCCACTCATGGGAGTGTCTTTCTGCCTTTCTTCTATGATGTGATGGAAGGATGTGGTTTTCTTAAACATATGAAACATGTTCGTTGGTGTTTTTAATGTGTGGATGAGGAAGTTTGCGCAAGTGAGTGGGAAGGGAGGTTCAGCTAGTGGTAACTGTATGACTATCAAATCATAAAGACAATTGGTCATAAAAACACAGATCGCTTGGATTCTGAATAGCTGTGAAAAACCTGGAATATTTGGAGTTCAGCACTGGAAGAATGTCATTTTGTGGTTATTTCCTCACAGCTTTGATCATCCTCAGGCAGCGTTTTAGTGGTAAGTGTGTTCACATTTCATATTTATATTTCAATATGTTCACAACATATCTGTCCAACTGTAATCTAAATTACATAGCAAATCACAGTGTTCTTTGGCTTTTTACTGTGTACAAAACAATGAGTGTAAACATATCTAAATATGTCATTAGAGTTACATTTCAATATTGAACTCCTTTTTTTCTTTTAACGTTTTGCATTTTCATGTACAAACCCGATTCCAAAGTTGGGACACTGTACAAATTGTGAATAAAAAAGGAATGCAATAATTTACAAATCTCATAAACTTATATTTTATTCACAATAGAATATAGATAACATATCAAATGTTGAAAGTGAGACATTTTGAAATGTCATGATAAATATTGGCTCATTTTGGATTTCATGAGAGCTACACATTCCAAAAAAGTTGGGACAGGTAGCAATAAGAGGCCGGAAAAGTTAAATGTACTTATAAGGAACAGCTGGAGGACCAATTTGCAACTTATTAGGTCAATTGGCAACATGATTGGGTATAAAAAGAGCCTCTCAGAGTGGCAGTGTCTCTCAGAAGTCAAGATGAGCAGAGGATCACCAATTCCCCAATGCTGCGGCCAAAAATAGTGGAGCAATATCAGAAAGGAGTTTCTCAGAGAAAAATTGCAAAGAGTTTGAAGTTATCATCATCTACAGTGCATAATATCATCCAAAGATTCAGAGAATCTGGAACAATCTCTGTGCGTAAGGGTCAAGGCCGGAAAACCATACTGGATGCCCGTGATCTTCAGGCCCTTAGACGGCACTGCATCACATACAGGAATGCTACTGTAATGGAAATCACAACATGGGCTCAGTAATACTTCCAGAAAACATTGTCGGTGAACACAATCCACCGTGCCATTCACCGTTGCCGGCTAAAACTCTATAGGTCAAAAAAGAAGCCATATCTAAACATGATCCAGAAGCGCAGGCGTTTTCTCTGGGCCAAGGCTCATTAAAAATGGACTGTGGGAAAGTGGAAAACTGTTCTGTGGTCAGACGAATCAAAATTTGAAGTTCTTTTTGGAAAACTGGGACGCCATGTCATCCGGACTAAAGAGGACAAGGACAACCCAAGTTGTTCTCAGCACTCAGTTCAGAAGCCTGCATCTCTGATGGGATGGGGTTGCATGAGTGCGTGTGGCATGGGCAGCTTACACATCTGGAAAGGCACCATCAATGCTGAAAGGTATATCCAAGTTCTAGAACAACATATGCTCTCATCCAGACGTCGTCTCTTTCAGGGAAGACCTTGCATTTTCCAACATGACAATGCCAGACCACATACTGCGTCAATTACAACATCATGGCTGCGTAGAAGGAGGATCCGGGTACTGACACACAGTGGGAAACATGGCCTTGTCCCAACTTTTTTGAGATGTGTTGATGCCATGAAATTTAAAATCAACTTATTTTTCCCTTAAAATTATACATTTTCTCAGTTTAAACATTTGATATGTCATCTATGTTGTATTCTGAATAAAATATTGAAATTTGAAACTTCCACATTATTACATTCTATTTTTATTCACAATTTGTACAGTGTCCAAACTTTTTTGGAATCGGGTTTGTACTTTTTTTCAGACATGTTTGGATATGCTAGCTTTTCATGTTTTATTGTTGTTATAGTTAACTTGAAAAGATCCAGACCAGCAGTAATTTCCATGTTGGCCCAGGTCGCCTAATCTGGCTGGTTGACTACTTGACCATACATGACTGAGAGTACTTGAGTTGTAATAATTATGTAACTAATACATTGTCTTTCCTTGATCTTTCAGCTGCCGAACTCTCTGCCCCACCGGCTCCTACCCTGACCCAGACAGCCGTCAGAGGCTCATCTGTGGAGTTGATTTGTCAGGCTCCACAGGGTTATGGTGGACTTGTATTTAAACTTTATAAAATTCGTGACCTGATAGACACCATAGAGCATTCAACCGAACAACAAAGTTCTCGCTTTGTGCTTCGGGGAAAAGATACAGAGAAAGAGAATTTATATTGCTGTCAGTATGGAAACAGCATGTACAGTATGTACATGCAGCCAGGTGAGTATTTATATTATATTATACTATAGCCTGGTTTTACAGACAGGGTTTAGATTAAGCCAGGATTAGGCTTTAGTTCAATTAGGACATTTAAGTAGATTTTATAAACCTTAAAAAAAAGCATTACTGGTGTGCATCTTGAGCATATCTTATATTTTAAGATATTTCAGTGCAAGTTGTTATCAGTTAGTCTGGGACTAGGCTTAAACCTTGTCTGTGAAACCGGGGGTGTATTACATTACATTTTACATTTACATTTATGCATTTGGCAGACACTTTTATCCAAAGCGACTTACATTACATTACACTTTATTTTGATAGTCCACTTTAGACCTTCTACTAACTATAAGTAACTTTAGAACTACATGTCAACTAACTCTCATTAGATTATTAGTAGACTGTTAGGTTAGGGTTAGTAGAATAAGTTGACATATTTATAGTTATAGTCAGTAGAATCTGTTGGAGGAGCATTAAAATAAAGTTAGCAGATATTAAGCAGACAGTCTACTAATACTCTGTTGATATGTAGTTGCAAAGTTATTTATTTTTATTTATAGTTAGTACTAGTATGTCTAAAGTTGGCATTCAAAATAGTGTTAATTAATTTTTGTGTTTATGATCCTGCATAAATCTCTGTTGTCACATCGGCTGAGGCACAGCTTTAGCATTGGTAGTTCACAGCTGTGTTGTAGATGTAGAGGGAAGTGTTTTGAGGCCACAGAGGTGTGACGGTTAAAGAAACTGCTCTGTCTTGCTGAGTTGAAACCCTCTGTTTTAACCACCAAACCAAGCTACTCCACCCAGCAGTGCTTTACATCTTTACATATTTCAATCAGTATGTCAGTATTACTGTCTCTTATCTTTAGTTTTGCACACATATATTCTAAAACACTATGTGCTCTTGACTTTCTTTGTTCTTCTAGAAGTAGTTTCTCTCAGTCCCCTGCCATCCCCTCACTTGATGGTCGAGCCCTCTAGTGGGCATGTAACGCCTGGTGAGACATTGTCATTCCATTGTCAGGCTCCACCTGACCATCAGAAACATCCCCCAGAGGCTTTCCTCCTGCTCCGGAGTGCCAAAGGAACCTCAGGCTCCTTGGTCGCCCCAGCCAAGCTGGTGTCTCAGTCCCAGGAAGCTCACTTCAGTGTGAAAACAATGGGACTGGAGGACAGTGGAGAGTACGTCTGCCTCTACCAACTCAAATTACCAAAGACGGGACAAGTGAACTCCACAGCAAGTCAGCCGGTACACATTACTGTCATAGGTGAGGAGAAAACTGTCAGATTGGTGCTATTCTGATTACATTTCATGTCCATATTGTCTTGTTTTTTAAAATGTCTTGATAGAACAACTATGGCAAGTGTCACTATTGATCTATGTATTGCATTTTCCAAACCCTAGTGAGCTGCCTATTGAGGCAGATATAACTTAATTATATCCTTTACGGCAGAAAGCAATCTCAAAATGCACTACAGCAAGCTCAGTCACGGCCAGTTTCCCTACATCATGTTTGAACCATAGATTCAATGGTTGTTGATTTTTCACTCTGATGACGTCATTTGGAGGCAGAGTTTGTGGAGTAGTGATCGTGAGGTGGAGCCGCAGTATCAAGGTCCTGCCTATACTTCCTCTCCCACAGACTCAATCGCAGGCACAACTGTCAATCATGATGTTACACCCCTTTTTATAGCATCAAATAACTAACTAAAACCAAACTTATTTGAAAAACAAACACTTTAAACATTTGTCAGTGTGATGAGAACTTCATAATATGACCATAAAATGTATACAAATGAAATTATTTGAAATATAATTGGACTTTTTAGTTTGGCTTGCATCCCATTCGATTACATGGAGAGAGCAGGGATTATGACTTATACTGCAGCCATCCACCAGAGGGGCGATCAAAACATTTTGGCTTTGTTTATCAGGATATGCGACACACTTGGTTTGAACGCTTGTAAGGTGTAAAATACACCGAATGACCTACTATCCTGTTGATGTCATGATGACCTGATATATTATGAAAATATTGGGCCGTGGACGTATCATGTCTGCATTGTATTCATTTTCACACACATGCATATTTATAAAACTGTTGGGGGTTAACAGTTTATGACCCAAGACCAGTAGTGAAAAATGAAGACCAAGAGTCAGGAGTGCAATTAATTAAAGAAAATTTTATTGAAGAATAGTTTGCAGTTTCCTCAGCAGAAGCCAGCTTCAAGTCGCACGAGGAGTTCATAGGCCGCGCTCCCTCTCTACCGGTCTCGTCTTACCGTACATACAATCGTCCCAGCAGTTATACTGTTTTCAAGGTCTATCCACGTCATTACTGCAAGGTGGATGATTCTGATTGGCTCAGAGAAAATGAACAGTCATGGTAAATTTCCACACATCGTCAGTTAATCAGGTTCACGTGTCCATAAATCACTTGTTGACGCTTTCACACCGGAATTAGGCATGTAGTGACCTTCCAGATCTGGAGCAGGCGCCAGCTTGCCCAGAACAACAAGTCCACCCATCTCTTGGGATGCCTGTAATCCACCTCCAAGACTGATCTGTAACACAGAATACTACACGCATACACAGATACACAGTTTCTCCAAGGTTGGAGTTGATTAAGCTCCAGTTCTGATCAGAAAGTTTCCCAAAACATACTGATAACATGTGCTTTCTCTCAGTAAGAGATACAGACAGTAGTACAGGCAATATTCATCTTGATTCTTTAGTGTTTCAGTAAAAGGAAATATAAAATGAATAAAATATAAATAAAATGAAAGACAAATCCATATTTCATATCTGGAAGCTGGGCTAAGTGAGTAAGCACTGTTACTGCACTCCTGGCATGTTAGGAGTGTTTGATATCTCCAAAATCCAAACACACGACAACATATTGCTTTCAAGTGTTTAGCGACACATCACACATTCCTAGGCCAGACCCTCAGTCACCACTCAAAGACCAAACACACACTTTAGAAAACAAGAAACAATCAGTGGTTCTCTTGATTAAGCAAAATCATAACTGGAAAGAATCATTAAAAATCATTATAATAATATAGGAGAATAAATATTGATTAAGGCTTTGATTATGAATTTAATTTGGATATATACAGGTATATTGAAGCGCCATTGGATTTCAGAATCCACCTTTCAGTTCAAAAAGTTCCCTATTGAATGCAGTACATACTCTGACAGTATGTGAATTCAGATGCAGACAAGGAACAATATAAATATACATATTTTATTCAACATTAAGCATTGATAAAAATTGTTTTTAAGATTAAGAAATGTATTATTTTACCCAATATTTGTGCGTGATATGCTTAGAGTATAGTGCTATTATCTTGGCAACATCCTAATGTAATGGAGGCCAGCTAGTAAGAGCTGTGTGAGTAAACCTTACTCCTCTGGCCTCAAGAGGTGCACTAACAACTGATGTTAGAGACTGCGGTCTTTAGTGTCCTTGTTAGCGCACCCACCTCCTATGCCGTAAATGCTGGTTCGAAATCCCCCTCATTGCGGTGTGAGTACAACCGGAGGGGTTACATTGGTGCCGTGACCCGGATGAGAGTGAGGTTTGGGGGCTGAGTCTAATGGAGGCCAGCTAGGAAGAGCTGTGTGAGTAAACCTCACTCCCCTGTCCTCAAGAGATGCATTAGCGGCAGATGCTAGAGGCTGTGGTATTTAACGTCCTTGTTAGAGTGCTGGCCTCCCATACCGGAAAAGGCGGTTTGAATCCCGCGTGAGTTGAACCAGAGGGGTCACACTAACAGCAGGGTTCCTGCCTATGTTGAGTGCTCCAAAATGGTCACTTAATGTACGGTCACATTTACCATTGTTTAGTGAATTTTCATGAGTGAAATGTATGAATATGAAAGTCATTTCATAAACATACCACATGATTGGGAAGTTTGCATGAGGTTGAAAGGCATCTCACTAGCTTTTGGAACAGAGCTTACTAAGTGTTGAACTTTGGCATGTGACCCGTCTCGCACATTTGTGCTATTAAGCAAAGGTTCTCATGTATCTGTGTCTGTGTGTGTTTCCTCTCACAGAGCTCCCAGTCCCCACTTTATCCCGACATGAGGGTGAAGTTCTGGAGTGTGTGGGGTCACCCTCATATCTACAAGGCTTCTTCTCTTTATTCCGTGTGGGTGTCCTGTCACCTGAGGCGACCCATCAGGCTTCCCTGACCCAACACAGTGCTAGATTTCCCATACCCACTCATTATGAACATGGTGCACAGTATCAATGTCAGTACAGCGTGTCACTGGGCAACTACCGGGCATTCTCTAAAATGAGCATGCCTGTAACTCTCCCATGCATTCCAGGTGTGTACTGAATGTGTGATATATCTCATTATGTCATATAAATAAGACCCTAAAATCTTTATTGCATAATTTTTCAGGGTATCACTCATGCACACAGACCTCTACAGGTAAGACTCAAGTCTTAATACAGATTTGTTTGCCACCATAGTAATGCAGCAAATCTAATATGCCATGTTCTCCTTTTGTTTTCATACATGTCTATGGAAAGGCAGCACAGACCTGGCTCTTATTGTTGGCTCTGTGTCTGCGGGTGTTCTGTTCCTCATGGCGGTGTTACTCCTGGGCTTTGCCGTGCACAGACATAGTGAGTCTTATTTTAGTTGCTCATAAGTTTACTTTGGTTTAGTCTGGTCTCTCATGAACTTTAATATTCAGTGATTATCTTCAATCCGTTTAATTAAACACTGGAACAAAACAAAGTGAAAACACCTCTTGTTTGTTTTTCATTCATGCATGTAATCCTCATTAATATATATATATTGCATTGTAATCATTATCCATTTATCCACAGTCAAAAACACGTCAGAAAGAAGGAGACAAAGGTGAGACAATACTGAAGAGCGTACCTGATATTTTATTAAAATTACTTTTACATTTATTCATCTGTTCTATTCAAGTGACTTGCAGTTTATTCATAGTATACACTTGATCTGTCTCGCATTGTGCTCAACCAGTTGAGTTACAGGAATAAAAGTTATTTAAATAATTTAAGTACCGGTATAAACTACCATTCAAAAATGTGCGTTCAGTAAGAATTTTTTAAAGAAGTTACCTTTTTTTTTTTTTTTTTTTTTTTTTTAAAACAAGGATACATTAAATCAATCAAACAGTACAGTGACAGTACAAACAAGTGACAGTAAAAACATTTGTATAATGTTACAGATTTCTATGTAAGATTCAAAATTATTAAGAAGTTTCAAATAAATGCTGTTCTTTAGAACTTTCTATTCATCAAGGAATCGTGAAAAAAAATGGATAATGGTTTCCACAAAAATATTAAGAAGCACAAGCGTTTTTAACATTAATAATACAAAATGTTTCTTGAGCAGAAAATCAGCATATTAGAATAATTTTTCAAGGATCATGTGACACTGAAGACTGGAGTAATGATGCTGAAAATTCAGTCATTTTAAATTTATATTAAAATAGATACCATCTATTTTAAATTGCAATAATTCACAATGTTGCTGTTTGTTTTACTGTTAAATAAATGTAATCTTGGTGAGCATAAGAGACTTATTTAAAAAAATTACTTACACACCCCAAACTTTTAAAGAGTAGTGTATATATCTATAATAATTTAAATGCATATCTATATACATATTTAAAACACTTACTGTATATAGATAATTATATTATTATTTTATATAATTATTTAAATTGTTGTATTTATTTTTCTAATATGAATGTTTTAAAAACAATAACAAATATAATACAACTTTCCATAGAGAACAAGAAAAATTCTGGCTACATGTTCACTCCAGAGATCATATTGCTGGTAAGTCATTGTGACAGTCTTTTCAAAGCAAGTATCATCCATTCGCTACTGCGCACATACACCGATCAGGCATAACATTATGACCACTGACAGGTGAAGTGAATAACACTGATTATCTCTTCATCACGGCACCTGTTAGGGGGTGGGATATATTAGGCAGCAAGTGAACATTTTGTCCTCAAAGTTGATGTGTTAGAAGCAGGAAAAATGGGCAAGAGTAAGGATTTGAGCGAGTTTGACAAGCATCAACAGTGGTGAACCGGCGACAGGGTCATGGGCGGCCAAGGCTCATTGATACACGTACGTAGGGAGCGAAGGCGCCAACTGTCCAATCAAACAGTCGAGCTACTGTAGCTCAAATTGTTCAAGAAGGTAATGCTGGTTCTGATAGAAAGGTGTCAGAATACACAGTGCATCGCAGTTGCGTATGAGGCTGCATAGCCGCAGACCAGTCAGGGTGCCCATGCTGACCCCGGTCCACCACCGAAAGCACCAACAGTGGCACGTGAGCATCAGAATTGGACCACGGAGCAATGGAAGAAGGTGGCCTGGTCTATTGAATCGTGTTTTCTTTTACATCACATGGATGGCCGGGTGCGTGTGTCGCTTACCTGGAGAACACATGGCACCAGGATGCACTATGGGAAGAAGTCAAGCCAGCCGAGACAGTGTGATGCTTTGGGCAATGTTCTGCTGGGAAACCTTGGGTCCTGCCATCCATGTGGATGTTGCTTTGACACGTACCACCTACCTATGCATTGTTGCAGACCATGTACAACCTTTCATGGAAACGGTATTCCCTGGTGGCTGTGGCCTCTGTCAGCAGGATAATGTGCTCTGCCACAAAGCAAAAATGGTTCAGGAATGGCACATCAATGAGTTTGAGGTGTTGGTCTCCGAAATCCCCAGATCTCAATCCAATCGAGCATCTGTGGGATGTGCTGAACAAACAAGTGATTTTTGTTTTAAAGGATCTGCTGCTAACATCTGGGTCTAGTTGAGTCCATGCCTTGATGGGTCAGGGCTGTTTTGGCAGCAAAAGGGACCAACACAATATTAGGAAGGAGGTCATAATGTTATGCCTGATCTCTGTATATGCACATAACTGCCATTATTACATCATACATATCTGATTTTGCCTTCGTTGATTTTCTTATTTTCTCATCAGACCTCACTCTGCAGCGTGTTGACATTGGATCTGTGGTATGTACCATTTCAAACCTTCTCTTGTGATTCCCTTTTCAAAAGGCCCACTACAGTAGTATCTCGTATCTAGTAGTATCTAAGGTTACCAGTATGCTGATTTGTTTAGAGAGGACGGAGACAGGAAGAATAAGATCACAGAATAAGATTGCTTTACATCATGCAGTGTTTTTTCAACATCCTGTTGCATTATGTCCGCTGTTAGAAACACTGACTTATCACATCTCTTACATGTTTTTTAATATGCATGTTTCCAAACTACAGGGCATTGGAGGGACGCTTAGAGGAAGACCCTCAGATTCAGAGGCTATCTATGACTGTCCCATGACAACCTTTAAGAACCCTTCATTTTGCTGATTATCTATCTGTCTGTCTGTCTGTCGCTACATTTTGTTTGTCCTATCCTGTATACTGTGTTTATTTAAAGCTGAAACATTTTGTATTTTTAAATTATGTATGAGTAAACAATTGTCTATTGTAGTTCTGTAGTATTTTCCACTGCGATATGAATTATTCTGTCAGCAGGGGGCTCTGAACATCCAGATATAACGTGAGATTGATTGTTTCAGTGAAGCATTGTTAGTTTTGAGTGTTGGTCACCAAATCTTTGCAAATCATTTGATAGATTTTTAATCACCTGAAGCTGAAAAGTGAATGCTTTCATGTGTTTCTTTTCACATCTTACTCATTTAGTTCAAAGTAATGCTTAAGAACTTTGCATTTCCTCATTTTTTTATCACGAAAACATGAAAAGGGAACCATTTATTTGACAGTCATGCCAGAACTACATTCCTGTAATGAAATGAAACATCTATTATATGATAGTTTTAGACTCCTTATGTCTTCACATAGTCTGTCCATACTGAAACTCTGATTATCAAACCATAAACCATTTACAGCTCTTTTACAGTCATCTACAGATCTACAGTTGACTGAAGTTTCTCTTAACCCTGCATTTATACAGAAACATTGGTTGGTTGGTACTGTACAAAACAATGCCAGTTACAAGATTTCTGTAATCAAATACTGATTATATGTTGTGGCAGAAACTAGCCGTACGTCACTAATCATATTCTGGTTTCCTAAAAATAGTTTGTCACATGTTATTTGTCTTAAAGGTCAGTTAGACTAGACTTATTGAAGACTGAAAGCAATGGGCTGCTGCCATATTTGAAATGAGCATTCCCATACAGCCTTTGCTAAATTGTGCTGAGAAAGAGCGAATTAATAATTCACAGGCAACTAGAGGGTCAGTAAAGTGTGTGTGTGTGCATGTGAGTTGTGATCTCACTCATGACTAATCTCGACCAGGCCCGGACGTTTTCTTTGTACCTCTCCTACAGTACCATCATCACCATGGCGACACATTTGAATGCCCACTGGCGTGTGGAGTCACGACAACCATGTATTCATACCTCACAGCACGGGCGGAGAGGGCTAGAATGGACTGTGATGTCATTAAGCAAGCAAAGGGTTTTGACATGGAAGCTGAATGGAATGCTAGAACGTCGCCCTCTTTAAGTGTTGTATTGAAAATCAAAGCCATAGATACGGCGTAAGCATTACATCCTGGCCATTGTGCCTATTGTGAAGTCAGTGATGTAGTTTCGGACTCCAAGAGCCAAACCTCCATATTAACGATGAGTCACATTCAAACCATTTGAGTTTCGGAAAATTTTTCAGCACATTCATAAATACACCCCCCCACCCAAAAAAAAAAAAAAACTGATCAACACATTTTTATTCATTTTTGTTTTATTATGTATATATATGCATCAATAAGTCCATTTTCCAGTTAGTTGAATTTAACTTTTTCCTAATGAGTAATCTATGCAATAATTTTTATTAAAAGATCTTTCTTATATAATCCAGTCTGTTACACTGTTTTCATGCTATGGGATGAGCAGCTATGTTTATTGATTATAAATAACTGTATAACCGTAAAGCAGAGATTTACTTTGACAATGACATAATTATTACACTGAAATCAACCCATGTGACACCAATCAATACTGCCTAACAATCATATCTACTACCATTAACACCATCAGTTATTTACATGATGTGTGTTGTAGAGTGTTATTTTGGATATCCAACTCGCAGCATCTTTTTGAGGTGATTCTCTTCATCCACCCATAATGGCACGAGGTACTGCTTTACTTTAAAAGATCAGAGAATTTTCTGGGGAAACTGATCATTTGTTCATATGCTTTATTTTTAATGCAGGCGCACTTGGTTGTCCAGGCCGTTCATATTGTTTATCTCAGGATGCTGAAGTTGTCGTTCAGTCTCAGTTGTTGTTGTCTTCCACATGGCCGTTCACCATCCCTGACTCCCAGCGTTCAAGTAACTGATTTCGCTGCCTTGGAATCTTTTGCGTTTTCTGTATTTATCAGAACATTAATAAGAACAATAGTGAGTGCATTTGAAATTTAACACATGCAGAACCTGATTTCAGCAAGAGCAAAATGCTCCTGGGTCAACTTCTTTGTTGCTTCTGGAACAACATTCCAATCAACCAATCAGATTTGAGGGACAAGTTTATGTCAAAATTAGGCTTACAACCACAGTACATCAGTGATATTCACTATCATTTCCTTCTGATTTTAGGGATAGCTTTAGGTAGGTTAGGTTTAGAGGTAGGGACATGGTTAGGACAAAATGGGTAACACTTTAGAATACTGATCCACTATTAATGAATAACTACACAGGAACAAGTGAGTAATGACGTATTAACACTCTAGTAACTACTATTAACTAACAAAAAAAACGATTAATAAGTTAGTTAGTTAGGGTTGGGTATCGTTTGGGTTTTTTTATGATACCGGTGCCAAACCGGTACTTTTAAAACGGTACCGGTGCCTGAACCGATACTTTTAATAAAATAAAGAGCCACAAAACAATGGTGGATGACAATAAAGAATGGCTTTTATTTTTTTTTATTTTTTTTAAATAAATGTATTAACTTTAAAGTATACTTAAATATATACACTCACCTAAAGGATTATTAGGAACACCTGTTCAATTTCTCATTAATGCAGTTATCTAATCAACCAATCACATGGCAGTTGCTTCAATGCATTTAGGGGTGTGGTCCTTGTCAAGACAATCTCCTGAACTCCAAACTGAATGTCAGAATGGGAAAGAAAGGTGATTTAAGCAATTTTGAGCGTGGCATGGTTGTTGGTGCCAGACGGGCCGGTCTGAGTATTTCAAAATCTGCTCAGTTACTGGGATTTTCACGCACAACCATTTCTAGGGTTTACAAAGAATGGTGTGAAAAGGGAAAAACATCCAGTATGCGGCAGTCAAAAATGCCTTGTTGATGCTAGAGGTCAGAGGAGAATGGGCCGACTGATTCAAGCTGATAGAAGAGCAACTTTGACTGAAATAACCACTCGTTACAACCGTGGTATGCAGCAAAGCATTTGTGAAGCCACAACACGCACAACCTTGAGGCGGATGGGCTACAACAGCAGAAGACCCCACCGGGTACCACTCATCTCCACTACAAATAGGGAAAAGAGGCTACAATTTACATAAGCTCACCAAAATTGGACAGTTGAAGACTGGAAAAATGTTGCCTGGTCTGATGAGTCTCGATTTCTGTTGAGACATTCAGATGGTAGAGTCAGAATTTTGGCGTAAACAGAATGAGAACATGGATCCATCATGCCTTGTTACCACTATGCAGGATGGTGGTGGTGGTGTAATGGTGTGGGGGATGTTTTCTTGGCACACTTTAGGCCCCTTAGTGCCAACTGGGCATTGTTTAAATGCCACAGCCTACCTGAGCATTGTTTCTGACCATGTCCATCCCTTTATGACCACCATGTACCCATTCTCTGATGGCTACTTCCAGCAGGATAATGCACCATGTCACAAAGCTCAAATCATTTCAAATTGGTTTCTTGAACATGACAATGAGTTCACTGTACTAAAATGGCCCCCACAGTCACCAGATCTCAACCCAATAGAGCATCTTTGGGATGTGGTGGAACGGAGCTTCCGTGCCCTGGATGTGCATCCCACAAACCTCCATCAACTGCAAGATGCTAGCCTATCAATATGGGCCAACATTTCTAAAGAATGCTTTCAGCACCTTGTTGAATCAATGCCACGTAGAATTAAGGCAGTTCTGAAGGCGAAAGGGGGTCAAACACAGTATTAGTATGGTGTTCCTAATAATCCTTTAGGTGAGTGTAAATATAAATAAATACAAAACAACAAATTCACTTAAATTCACAGTAAAACCTAACCCAACTACAATAGGCCTAATTTAACACTAAATGACAGTAACAGTACTAATAACAGCAAAGTATTCTTGGTATGCTACAAACCATCTTCAAGGTTCAGCATTATTTTTCAGAAATATGACCATATTCTCTGGCTAAATATTTTATAATGCATCGCCTTATTGTTTCCATGGCGACGCATCATGCTTCTCACATGACACACAGCAGCCGCAATAGTGCTGTATCACAGATGTAGCCTATCGGTTTTATTTTCCGTTTTTGATTTTTTTCTTCAAAATACACAAAATTGTTAACTATGTCATGAACTATCTGATATTCAGATTTTCAAATGTGTGTAAGTAAATGTGTGTTAGTTGATCTATAATGCATGATGGGCGCCGCCATGTTAGTTTGCGCCTCACTTGAGTCATTACTAAAGAGTTACTATAACCTTCACTTTAGAATTAATTATACATTATGCATTATTCATGTTAATTATGAACCTGTATATAGTAGTTCTTATAGTAGTCCTCTGGGAGTAAAACAAATAGTAGTTATTGATAAGCTAATAGTGAACTACCACATTTATGGTTCTCATGTCAAATGTGAATATGTACATACTCAAATATAAGGAATTAGATATGAAGTAGATTTGAGAAATTAATTAATTTCACTGAATAAAAATGAAAAATTTTGATCTGCTCCCCACACAAGGATTTATCACATAATATAATGCACAACTTTGTGTGGATTGCTTTTTCTTTTCTTTTTTTTTGTCTTTTCTGGAGTTTGACAGCCTCTGGTCACCATCCACTTGTTCTATGGAAGAGAGCTTCAGAATTTTTAGTTGGGGTGAATTATTCCTTTTTAAATTGTTAAAAAGAAGAATAAACGCAGGAGCAGCACATGCTCATTTAAGCACTCTTTCTCCAAGCAAATGAGAGCTGAGATGAGCTGAACTGATAAAAGGCCTCTGTTTTCAGATAAAGGCAATATTCACTTGGCAGCGCCTGTCGGTTTTGATTGTGTCTCTGTTACATTATACTTTCCTGGCTGAGGAGAATGATTCAGTGGCAATAATGACGGTCAAGACCTGATCTTGATTCTTAAAGTCAGCTTAAAATCAAGCTTTTAATGTTGTTTATATGTCTATGTGGTGTTTTTAATATGCTTTAAAGGGATAGTTCACCCAAAATTGAAAATGACTCCATGATTTACTCACCATTTACTCAAGTCATCCTAGGTGTATATGACATTCTTTCAGATGAATACCTTCTGAAGCACATTGTACGCACGTTCACGAAAGACTGGCGTTCCAGTGAATGACTTAGGACGTGTCGTCACCAGAACTTACCCTACGCCTGCATGCTACATCATAAGCTGGAACGCACGTACGATATGGATATTTTTCTTACACAAACGCATCGCATCGCTTCAGAAGGCCTTTATTAACCCCCTGGAGCCGTGTGGGACACTTTTATGATGGACTTCAAAACAGAAACAGCCATTCACTGCCATTATAAAGCTTGGAAGAGCCAGGACATTTTTTAATATAACTCTGATTGTATTAGTTTGAAAGAAGAATGTCATATACACCTAGGATGACTTGAGGGCCAGTAAATCATGGGCTAATTTTCATTTTTGGGTGAACTATCCCTTTAAGACAAACCAAGTGCAAAATAATGTCAACACCATTGCTCAGTATTTTGTCCTCAGAACCGCAGTGAACCAAAGACAGTCTCAAAAACACAGTTTGAAATCACTGATGTTTCTGACGTCACAAACTGCCTTGTAACCAATCACTGTGAGTGAGTGGAGGCGGGGCATAATTATAGAACCGTGTATACTAAATGAGTCAAGGGTGTAGAGTTACTTTCAAGCTATTTTGAACTCTGCTCCCGTTTGAATGGTTATCTAAAGGACGATAAGCTTATTCAGTAGTGTCACATTTAAGTGTCTGTGGTTGTGTTTGCACAGGGAGGGTTACTGAAACTTTGATACTCTCTGATTACCTATTGAAAGGTTGAAGAGCATTGGTATTTGTTTATTGTTCAGTTAACTCGCCAATTCATGGTCTGCCAAATTGACCTCAGACTTTTAGGTTACCAGCCCAACTCTTTAGCCACGTTACCAACACAGTGATATACACATTTATTCCCATAAAAGATAAGAGTGAAGAACATAAATGATTAAAAGATTCAAACAAAAAGTCTTCTACCTCTGGCAATGGTCTTTGTTCTTCATCAACTTGGGGTGGTGGCCATGTTAGGTCCAGTTTTCCGGTGGATTGTCGAACTATAGAACAAGCAAGAGACAAATGTTTATTTCAGAGAATGTACAAGCCATTACTGAACTGAATGTTCATGAAAATATCCACACATATGATCACAGGATGAGAAGACAAAGTACAGTTGCAGTGAAAAGTTTGGACATACCTACTCATTCCAAATTTAGAATATTGGTAACAAATTGAAGAATGGGAATTATGCAGTGTCCAGAAAATCGAAATGTTAAACAAAATCATCTTGTATTTAAAACATTGTCACCCTCCACCAGATGTATCCACCTGGGAAGCTTTTTTAAAACAGTACGGAAGGAGTTCTAATAAGAAAATGCATGGGCACTAATTTTTCTATTTTTTATTAGCATATTATTTTATATTTCTCTACAAAATTAGATCAAGATTTAGATGAGAAACATGAATTGAGTGTGTCCGAACAGAATATTTAAAAATGTCACAATATGAAGGGCAAAAGTTTAAAAGATTAGTAGCAGCAGTAGAGGTAGCCGTAAGTTTAATTAACATATCACTCCAGTATGAACTGAGCAACAGTTCATACAATTCACTTCTATTTCAACACAATAAAAATCACACCGTACTCGGTTTTACATGAGTAAAGTTATGACATCAGAAATATTGGTCTATAACTGTTAGCTGCCATTACACAAATGCACCACATTTACCACAGTTTCTTCAAAATGACCACAGTTACTAAAGTTACAATAGAGCTGTGCTAAATTGACATTAGCCACCATCAGCAGAGAAAGAATTTGAAATGACAGAATGAGATTAAAAGGATATCCCATATTAATTATGATTTTACAGTAGAAAAATATCTGTAGTAACTATATGGCATTTTGGCAGAATAAAAAAAAAGGCAGATGCTAAAGAGAAAGTAGAAAAACTTTCTAGTACTAAATCTATGTGTCATTTATTGTCAGCATGAATGCACAGTATTAAAAGATAAACTCAAGTCACAATCATAGTTTATGTATTGGACATGCAAACACAATACTGCATCTCACCCACACCTCAGGTCATCATCTTTCCAGATCACAGTACTGTCCATACTTTGCTCATTTCAGCACATTTGACTAACACAGAAATTTCAATATCCAGTTTATGTTAGTACTAGTGATGTAACCCCACATTAGCATTTGGGTGTTTGTTTGTTTGCTGGCTGCCATGGTGAAGCACAAACTAGCTTCCAGTCAAATTATAAAATGTTTATGTAACTGAAGTTGCTACACCTCAGGAAAGCTTCAAAAGTCTCACTGTTAACTAATAGTTCACAAGTGCAGAGTTTTGGCAATTTTGCTGATATTAAGATTTTACTGTACAGCTCAAACTGGCGCTAGCAATGACAAAGTCATGGGTTAATTTCCAAAGCAGTTCACAAACTGATAAAATATCTCGAATGCAATGTAAATCGCTCTGATAGAGTTGTCTGCCAAATGTATGGCGTTCAAATGATTCGTTTTTTATTTAGATTTGTGTCCTTTGCATATACATCCTCTCTATATCCTCTCCTGTACCTAAAACAGTAGAGCATAGAGCTATCAATTCAAAGATCAGGAGTTCGATTCACATCAAATGCATGAACTGACAAAATGTATATTTTGAATGCTACATAAATTTGTTTTGAATGACAAATGTGTAAAATGGGAGAGTATGGCCTACACATTTTATAGATTCAAAATTCAAGAGTTTTATTTGTCACATACACAGTTATATTCAGAATATACAACCGGCAGTGAAATGTAAAATAGGAGTTTTATAGGATTTCTTGGAAATCCTGAAGTTTTTCAGGATTTCCTGCATAGATTATCTGTATTTGCTCCAGTAGCTCAAAGCAGTCGTAGTGTTTGCCATGCGGACTTCATAGGTTTCATTTCTAGGAATACTTGAACTATTAAAATGAATGCTGTTTCTTTGAATGTTAAATGAAAGCTACAAAGGTTTCTTTCAACTGCTCTGTGAACAAAATGTTCACATGCTGCTTTAAAATGACTCACCTGATGTAGTGGCGGTGAACATCTCTGATTGGCGGCCTGTTGGAGTCAAATTTGTCAGTGGAGGTGGGGAACTAAGAATCTCTTTGTTAGATGATCCCGTTCCCTCTTTCACTCCACTTTCTGTCCTCAAATCCATTCTTGCTCCCCCTCCTTCTTCCAGATCCATGGATGCTCCTCCATAAAGACTGTTTCTCTGTCTCTGTAGTTCTCTTTCCCTTTCCTTTGCCTCCTTAATATCCAGCTCTACCTGAGACAGCAGAGTCATAGAGGAGCGGAGCTTGAAGAAAGGGTTCTCCTTTACTATACTCGAGTCTTCTTCTTCAGTCACTTCAAAATTTGTTTTTTGTCTTGCATTAACAGGCTCTGCAGAAGAAGCCCTCACACCCACTGGATTCATCACTTTTGCGGATCCTCCGTCTGTCCATGAGGCTGTCTTATAACCCCCGTTTGGTCCTCCCACAGTTGTAGGAAAAGAGTCGGCCTCTATTATGATTATCTGGCCCGTGATTCCCTCAGTTAGACCAGGTCCTCGAGCAGCAGGCGGGTTGCTGTTGGTGCCTCCATACTGCGCCATGGCTGGTGGGGTGGATGAATTTTGTGAGAATTGCATTAGGCGTTGTCTAACAGCAGAATCAACTTCCTGTATTCCAGCAGCAGACTCTACGTATGTGGAGTTTGAGGCAGATCTTCTGCTAAAGGCTGCCGCTGATTCCTTCTGCTCTTGGAATGACTCAAAGAGCAGCTTTTTTTCTTGAAGCTGTACCTCTGTTCCCTTGTCATAGAAACCAGGTAGTCTGCCCAGTTCAACCAGAACCTTCTCTCTCTCAGTCTCTGTGCTGATTTCCTTCTGCATCTTCTTTCCAGCAAACTGCCGGTCCTTGTCAAGGCTTGGGTTGGGTCTTATCTGGAGGTCCTGAGATAGAATAGGTCTCCTCATTGGAATATCCACAAATTCATTAGTCTTGTCAGTTATGTCGCACAGTCCCCGAGAACGCCGTAGACTCTGCTCTCTCTTCATAGTCAAACGGATCTCCCTCTCAATGGGAGTTTCGTTCGGTGGAGATTCAAAGGGCTGAGGATCATCAGTGCTAACAAGGCCCTCTGAGACATCTGTTGTGCTGTTGGGGGAGAAATCTGCTGATACGCCACTATCGCTCTGGCTGTCATCAAAATGATCCACCTGCATTTTGTTGACTTTCCCTTCTCCCAGATGAGGCTTTGTGTTTGACTGGGACTGTCCGTTGTTTTCCCGTTCCTGTCTTTGATCTTTAACCTGCTTTCCTCCGGTCCCACCTGCTTCTGTGAAACGCACTGTTTGCTTTCGCCCTTCACCTGTTTCACTAACGTCTCTCTCCTCCTCCCTTTTACTGTCCCTCCTCCTGTGTGGCATTATCAATGGCTCTTTTACTTCCGTAGAGATACAGACAGAGTTACCTTGCTCTGGATTGGCTGGCGCGGCTTCAACTGTTTCTAGGGGCGGAGCAGCACCACACACCTGTTGTACCAACTCATTCTCACTCACGCTGCTTAGGTTGTTTAGCTCAAGCGCCCCCTGCTGGACGTTCTCTGCATTAACCCCAGATTTAGTAATGGGTACACTTTGGATGCTTGATGAAGGTTCGGTCTCAGTGAAAAGACTTTTTGAAGGGATTCTGGAATACGTCAGGTTAGGTGGTTCATCACAACGACTGTCCCGTCTCACCCACTGCTCTCTGGTGGTGGGGAAGTCCAAAGATTTGCAGTCTATATTTAGCTCTTCGCTGTTTTCTGATAGGAATACAATTGAGTCGGAGTCACCATGTGACTCGAGCTCATGTCCCTCTTCTTCTTTGATCACCTTTGGTATTTGTGGTGAGTCAGTGACTTTGTCTGGCTGTGTCTTGCTGACAGGTTCTTCACCCTCAGGGTCTTGCACACATGTCTGAACATCTTCACTCGGTTCAGTGTTTTCCTTCACCTCATCCTGACTCAAAGTGGCTTGACTCTCATTCCTCTCTGGTTGGATATCTTCTTCCAGTCCTGGCACTGGTGGCCACTCTTGACCCTGGTCACCATCCAGAACATTTTCAACTGTACTGCTCAAATCTTCCCTTGTTTGCTCAGTGGCTCCGTCTGCTGGCAAGGAGGTGGGAAGATCATGAGGCTGAGGATGGAAACTGCTGTCAGGTGTTTCTGTTTTTTCTAACCCACTTATAGCTTCTGTGTCCTTCTTGTTCATGTCTTGGAGGTCTGTGGCTGTGTCTTGATTTTTCATCATATGATCTTCTATTATTGCTGTTTCCATATCTTCAGTTAAGTGGGCTATTTCTGCCATTTCTGCTATTTCTATTTCTTCACTACTGGATTCATCCTGGGATTCATATTTCTGAGGGCAAGTCACAGAGTCTGTTTCCATTTTGCACTAGATCTGTATAAAATAATAAACAGCAAAATGTGTTTATACAAAACAGAATGACAAGCCAGAAATGGCTCCACTTACTGCTTTTCTCACCCTGTTTTGAGACCCCTGAAGGCCTTTCCTTTATACAGGCAACACTTCTAGTTTTTTGCTGATTTAAGAAACTATAATCCGCTTATGCTTCAATCCCAGTAACTCAGGAGAGCTCATAATAAATGGAGTTATAGTGCGACTGCTTGGGAACCTTTTTCACTTGCTTTTGTGTTCTTGCTTCACAAATCTTTGACCTCTATGTCAGTCTTAATTCAATTCATTAGGTCATTTATTCTTTAACGCCCATGCCTCAAAGTCAGATTAGTGTCCTTTCCTATTAAGTTCACCTTGACATAGGTCACCTGAAACAATTACTTGTAATATTTATTTTAAGTTTTCTTTTTCTTTTCTTTGTACCAGTCTGTAGATTAAGCATCTCTTCTTGTAACCATTGTCTTCAATTTGCTATAGTGTCATTGTCCTGCACATACAGATATTTCCACATTAGCACATGCGATTGAGAATGATTAACAAAATTATTAAAATTGGAAGAACATTAAACAGCGTGCACGGTGGACCTTTTCACCTTCACAGTCGATGAAATTCCTCTCTATTCTTTAGAAAGTCAAAATTTAACCAGGTCTTCTGCGAATCATATTTACTTAAATGCAAAATCAAATCTCCATGTAAATCGGGTAATATTTCTTTGTTTACAATGAGTGGATCATTCACAATATAATATTTGGACTCTGTATTGCATTGTCTACTGGAAACAAACACAAGGATTTAAAAGGTGTGTCATAGCATAATGCTAATTACATAAGGAGCAGATTAATACAGTTTAATCAGATTATACTGTGGACACAAGTAACAAAACAACATGGAAATTCTGATTCACGAATAATACAATAATGGTGAGGTGTCCTTATGAATTAAAACACAAAATACTTAATAAAGGGATTTTTTGTGAAAATGTGAATATTAAATAAATATATATAAATAAAACCTGGTAGCACACATATATACTTTAGCTATACTGAAAACTACTGTCAACATCCACAAATCTCAAAACAACTGTGAATAACTGTCATTAAAAAAATCTGCGTCAGTAATTCTAGGTAAAACAAGTAACGTGGATGTTAATTTAATTAATCCCAAATTGAACATTGTAACACACATAAAGTATACTACTCAGTTAAATGGCTATATGGATTATACAACATATTCATACACATAAAAACATGAGATGAAAATGGAAAATAGGCCTACCAGCTGATGAGGTGAAATAAAAGATGAAAGAAGACAGAGGTCAGCTGAAAGACAAAAAACTCAAATGAGCTTTGTGAAATCTGGCCCTCTCTCCTTCTTACTCTCTCCTTCTTCCCTTCCTTTCCTTCTCTCTTTAACTCTCTCTCTCTAAACCTCCACCCCTGCTTAGTAATCAAGGTTCAAATCTGTGCAGTTCTTTCCTCTTCTACTTCCACAGTGCACTAAAGCTGCGGAGTAAACCACCGGCCTTGCATCACTAATCCAAACAGCTCTCAAAGCTCTCACGAGTTTGAACAGTGAAAGCGAGGGATCTCTTTCTGTTCACTTTCTTTCTAACGTTTAGGTTCACCCACAATAAGATCTAAATGTAATACTTTACAATAAGGTTCAGTTTGTTTATCATGAAGTGACAATGAACAATAATTTCACCTCATTTATCCAATTTTTACATATACGAGTACGAGTTTTTAATGCATTTTAATTTCAATCTGCATAAATTAACATTAGTTAATGTATTATGCAAGGACATTCATTTAAAAATGAACGATAGCATATTTAAGCATAAATTACCTTTTTAATTAAACCATTAATAAAGGCTTGTTCATTAGTTTATGATACTGAACACATTAACTCGTGTTGATGAACTGAAAACTTGCTGTTACCAATGTAGCAACATAAGTTAAACAGTTAAATATAAATATGCAAAAGGTTCAAGACTGCGACACAGAATATACTATATTCTTTGTCATGTTTCATGATGAAAGGATTACGGTCATTGTTTTTTAAGGCAT
The DNA here is from genome assembly GCA_018749465.1 of Paracanthobrama guichenoti. Lineage (NCBI taxonomy): Eukaryota > Metazoa > Chordata > Actinopteri > Cypriniformes > Gobionidae > Paracanthobrama > Paracanthobrama guichenoti. The sequence goes on along the minus strand of CM031948.1, from coordinate 9,303,588 downwards.
TACTATTTGATTCTCTTTCATGCATAACTTACAAAAGAATACTGTTTTATCTTTATGCTGACAGAGCTATCCTCACTGTATGCCTCCTCAACTATTTATTTTGTATGAAGAAAAAAAAAACAGCCTTTGATTAAATTTCATCATTTTATTTATTCTTCCAATGTAAACTTTCTATACAAAATCCTCACCGCTTCTTTGTATATACTATACATACAGGCACTCAGTTAAGGCACTGAGAATTTGCATCAAACTTTCTATGCTGAAAAAAAAAATTATGTTCCTGAAACCGGCTGAAAACTTTGAATAATATTGATTACATATTATGGTATGAAACTTGAATCGCACAATTTAAACAACCGTTAAAAAAAGACAACAGAAAGAGTCCTTACAGAAATGTTAGTTGGAGAATTAACCTTAAAAGATTGCTAAAGCGATTTATGCCATATACTATATACTGTTCGGGAATAGTACTGTTCACAGGGTCACATTAAAGAGATAGTTCACTCAAAAAAAGTTAATTCTGTCATCATTTATTCACCCTCATGCTGTTCTAAACCTGTATGCAAGACAAAAATATCTTCTTTTGTCATAGGAAGTTGTTTTGGAACCCATTGCCTATCACTGTACAGACAAAAACACTCAAACACTTGAAACACTCTTCAAAATATCTTGTGTCTTGCAGAAGAAAAACTCAGTTTTGGAACAACATAAAATGATTTTCATTTTTGGATGAACTATCCCTTTAAGGTCTAAAAACACTTCTGTCAGCCAGCTGAAGACAATAAAAGCAGTCAAATTGAAACAATTCACATCAGCCATACAAATCTCTGAAGATGTTACAGCATGTATAAAATCACAGGTAACCATTCTGTCTTTGTTTTGACTCATAATCAAGGCACACATATGGTTTATAATAGAGTATGCAATTATTGAAAGTAGAGTAGTATTAATTACCACTGTGGGTTGATTCCCACGGCACTGATGAAAACAAAAACATTTTTATGTGGTAGTGTTAAAACCGTCAAGGCCTCTGTGGGTCGGCAGCCAACGCTCTAGAGTCGCCAGACATAAAAACAGGATCATAATCACTAATCAGACACCAGAGGCTGGGAATGCAACCAATGGTGACGCATTAACAACAACAACAACATCATGCACACTTAAGCCTATTCCAGTCCTTTCCTGCAAGGCAATGCACTTTACAAAGCTTCTTTTTACACAGATAGGAATTATGGGCATCCAATATGGAGAGGACAATGCCAGTCTTTACGTTTTACGGCTCTGTTTTGAAGGTTTTCTTCAGTATATAATAAACACTTTGTGCTTTGACGCCACAAGTCAGCTGAAGATCAAAATACAAACGTCTTGAAATACAAACTGTATATTCAGAGTAACAGGCAAGTTGAAAAATAAAGAAAATTAAAAAGTCACAGGCTAACGTCAACAGACCGGTCACATGACCGAACAACACTGGCAGTTTTTTCGCTTTGGTGCTCCTGCGTCCTCTGCTCGATTTGGGGCGCTGGTATCCAGCTGGGCCGCTGCTTTGGAGATCAGCAGAGGTTCTTGTTCGGCACGTTGCTTTACTGTTTCAGCCATGGTGTTGGACTCGTCCAGTGGAACCTCCTGAAACTGGCTGAGCGAGATGCGCGAGGCGGGCATGACCTCCTCGTCTTTTGGGGTTTGTGATTCTGTTGCGTTTGCTTCGACTTTTGGTCTGATTGTTGGAGAAGGTTCTGTTGTGGAATACATTGGAACGTGGGAAGCCTCTATAGGGCTATCTACAGTCACATCCTGGGGTTGCGTATCAGTGGAGTCTGGGAGCTGTTGCTCCATTTGCTCTTCGACTTCCACTGCCACATCTGTAACTATTTCCTCAGCAGGAGTATCTTCAATCACTTCGACCTCCTCAAGATCAACAGAAGCTTCCCGATCATACTGCGTCTCTTCTTCAGCACCCGTTGCTTCTGTGCTTCCGGATGTGTCTTCATTTTTAGCATCCGTAGCAGGTTCTTCAGCCATGCTGTCATCTTCCTCTGGGATTTCCTCCTCTTCGTCTGTAATGATGACTCTTTCTGCTCGGATAATCGCTCCACCATCATCGTCCTCATCAACTCCGTGTCCGGGCTCCACCTCCTTGAAGCCAAGGAAGGTCATAGTTATTCCACCAGCACCTGTTCCTTCAGCAGGGTGGCTGGTGAAGCCGTTAGTAGAAGCAGGTTCATCCTGTTCAGTATTGTCTGATGTTTCTCCTTCCCCATTTCCATTAACAACAGCTGAAGTTGTTATGGTGTCAGTTTCTGTCTTAGCATCAGTGAGAGGTTCTGCTTCCTCCATGTCATGATTCTCAGCATGCGCAGAATTATCTGCAACAAAGAACAACAGTATGCATCAGTCGGCAATGCTTTGATTCTATAATTGACCGTTCGCAAAGACCCGCCCCCTTTAGTTACTGTTGCCATTTCCGACAAACCATGGCATTCTCACGCAGTGAAAAACACATCGCAGAGCAAAGAGGAAACTGACATCACACTGGCAGACAGGACAGGTTACTTTTAATATGAAACAAAGTGTCAACTCTCAAATTTAGTTTTTAAAGAAATGTAATGTGTGATGACAGATTGAGTCGTTGAAGCTGCTCGTGAACCGATCACCTCTTCCTTCTAGTTAATTTATAGTATCAAATTAACATGAATGAACTAAAGAAGGAATGTTGTTTCAAATGGTATGCATCTTGCTTATCTACTTGTGATTCAATCAATAAAAATGCATCTTAAAAAGGGATAGTTCACCCAAAAATGAAATTTATCCCAGGATTTACTCACCCTAAAGCCATCCTAGGTGTATATGACATTCTTCTTTCAGACGAACACAATCAGAGTTGTATTAATGTCCTGGCTCTTCCAAGCTTTATAATGGCAGTGAATGGTACATGAGATTTTGAAGGTCAAAAAAGCGCATCCATCCATTCTAAAAGTACTCCACACGGCTCCGGGGGGTTAATAAAGACCTTCTGAGGTGAAGCGATGCATTTTTGTACGAAAAATATCAATATTTAAATCTTTATAGCCTAAAATAACTAGCAGATGCGGAAGTGCAACAGATTAGTCTAAAACGAGAATTTTTAAAGAGAAAGGTTGGAGGATTTCGATATAAGAGAAGAGGAGTTTGTTGCCCAGCCCTATTAGTTTGAACCGTGAGAGGAGTCAAAGCTTATGCTACTCCTACATGCTACGTCACACATCGTGTCAGGGGTTACTCTTTTGGTGCAAGTCGACTTGCGTACGGTCGTCTGCCGGAAGCTAGTTATTTTAGTCCATAAAGATTTAATTATAGATATTTTCTTACAAAAATGTATCGCTTCAGAAGGCCTTGTGGATTACTTTTATGATGGATGGATGGGCTTTTTTGACCTTCAAAATCTCATGTACCATTTACTGCCAGTATAAAGCTTGGAAGAGCCAGGATATTTTTTAATATAACTTTGATTGTATTCGTTTGAATAAAGAATGTCATGTACACCCAGGATGGCTTGAGGGTGAGTAAATTATGGGATAATTTAAACTATCAACTACCCCTTTAATATCAGGTGTAAGTAGGGCCATAGAGGTTTTCAGGGCGTTGCTAGGGTGTTTTACTGGTCATGGTCATTCAGGTCTCTCCTTCAATGTAAGTCTAAGGAATTTTTTTTGCCTATTTTATCATCTGCCAGAAAAAAAAGGGTAAGTTTGATCACTTAGAAAATTAAGCATTAAATTATAGAGTGCTCCTAATCTAGCCATATGATGATCTCAGCCCATATGACTGGAAAGATACCAAAATCTTTACCAGGTGAATAAGACGACAGCATAGTATATAATATATGAGAAGAAAGAACTGATATTTTATACCTTTCTTTTCCTCTTTTCCATTCTCCACGATAGGTCCATTAGGGGCCGTCTCAGCAACTGCTGTTTGATTAGAAACATTTATGATTGATATTAGTTCCATATCATGCTTTGCAAGTTCTTCTGTTATTATTTTAAGTGTTTACATTACAGTCTTTTTTTTTTATTAAATCTAAATGGTTTGATGCACTAATTAAGCCTAAAAAAGATTAAGAACACTTTACAATAAGGTTCAATTCCATAACATAAATATAAATATTATCATAAACATACACTACTGTTCAAAAGTTTGGGGTCAGTAAGATTTTTTTAATGTATTTGACATAAGTCTCTTAAGCTCACCAAGGCTGCGTTTATTTGAGCACAAATACGGCAAAAACAGTTATACTGTTAAATATTATTACAATTTAAAATAACTCTTATTTTTAAATATTTTAACATTTATTCCTGTGATGGTAAAGCTGAATTTTCAGCATCATTACTCCAGTCTACAATGTCACATGATCCTTCAGAAATTGTTCTGATATTCTGGTTTGGTGCTTATGTAACATTATTTGTGAAACAAACCATGTAAAAGTCTATACTGTCACTTATAATATTTAATAATAGAAATAAATGTATTAAAGTTGTTCATTGTTAAATCATGGTTCCTCTACTAATGTTAACTTATAACTTTATAATATTCAAAATATTGTAATATTTGCCAGAATTACCATTACTATAAATGTTATAAATGCTGTGTAAATGATGTTATTCATCATTAGTTGATCCCTAAAGCATTGGCTAATGTTATCAAATCGATCATTAGCCTTATTGTAAACCCTTACCAATATAATGAACTAGGAACTAATTTAACAGATCACCACTGCCTGTTTGTCGAGGATTATCCTCTTTTGTGTAAGCAATATTCAGGTCTGGAAAGTAGACATGTTATAGTTAGATGCTCTATAACTGCAACAGATACACAGATGGTCAGCAGCGCAGAGAACAGACAGATGGCACACACTCACCTGTTCCCACTGCCTCCACCACAGTCTCTACCTATTGGATGAACGAGAGAGAAAAGGTCAACAGTCATCCTTAGAGAGGACACATCACACCCTTTAGCTGTTTAAACCATCGCATTCTGCTGGTTAATATTTTATTCAAGGCCATGGAACATTTATGGGAGGAACAGCTCGAGACTAGAGAAGTTTCCTATCGAAGTTCATTAACATGCACACCAATAACCCAACCTTCTCCCAAATACTGCAGCACTCTGGTTACAATGTGATTTGTAGATGTACCATAAACCATTTACTAATCGTACACTCAGTAGTTTTTCTCATTAAAAAGTTTTACACACAAAGAAATTAATAGCTTTTTTTTTTTTTTTAAATGCTTATAAAAGCAATTTTATTATACATGCCCTTTCATGTTTAAAATCACATGACCAGATGAACACAACTCACTTCATCTTAGAAAAACCCCTTGTTATAAGACACTTTTGCTCATGGAATAAATGAATCATGGCTGATGACAAATAGCTAGGAGCTGACATCAACAACAAAAAAAAAGGTGTTTTTAATTAAAGTAATATTAATACCATAGTCATGGTATAACATTCAAAACATAATTCAGTTGTAATATGAAATCGTTTTGACCTGAACTGAAAATTACCAAAGACTAGTTACCCAGTTTCAGGTTTGTGTCAGATTTGTGTTAATATTATATTATAGCTCACCCTTCCTCTATTATTGTAAATATCAGCAGTCATCTAATTAATGTGATGCTTTTCTATTCACTGACTAATAACCGCTAATACTGTACTTTCTTTCACTCACTCTGATTAGATAATTAGGGAGATCTTTCATCAAGATTAGAAAAATATGGTTGTGTTGCCAGATTCATTTATTAACAGACAGGCACATCGGTTTCAGTTGCCACAAGGTGGAGTCACGCCAACACTATATTGTTCATTTTCCGTATGCAATGCAGGCTGTATTTAATCAATGCAAAATTGTAATCAGGGAAAAAAAAAAAACATAACACTGATACGGCATGGCTTCTCTTTCTTTTTCTCATTATTATAAGCAATATTTCAACTTGAATTCTTATTTGGAGTCTCTGAGATTTAAAACTTAATTATTGTACACACTGTAGAAGTTCACATTCCATTTTAGACCTTCTACTAACTATAAGTCACTTTGCAACTACATGTCAACTAACTCTCATTAGAGTATTAGTAGACTGATAGGTTAGGGTTAGTAGAATAAGTTGACATTCTGTAGTTGCAAAGTTACTTCTAGTCAGCTGAATGTCTGTTGGAGGAGCATCAGAATAAAGTGACTGGACTCTAAACAAAGTCAGTAAATTCAATCTCATCAGAACATGAGGGATAACATCAGTTCCTGTGCGTTTGACTTCATTGCCTTTGAACTTAATTTGTCTCGAGGAAACACTGTAAGACCAGGACTCCACGTGAGGCCTAATTCTAATTCAGTTCTATGATAAAAGCTATAATCTTACAGCAGCCCATCACAGCAAGACAGATTCAACAGCCTTGCAGTGTGTGTGTTTTTAAAGTCAAATGAATGTGTTTACTTACGGTTCAGATGACCTCCGTACAAGGCTGTTTGTTGTGATGGTAACAAGTGTAAAATAAAAAAACAGCAATGACTTGCTGCCACTTATAAGCAGCTCATAATGATTTTAGTGAGCTGTGTATCATACAGTAAACTGTGCACATGAAGCGTATTGACTTAAATGTTTAAGCATTAAGGATTTGAAGAACTGTCTTATGTTGTTAACTTGCAAACCTTCTTATCTTACACCGCCATTTAAAAGTTTGGGGTCAGTAAGATTTTTTAATTTTTTTTAAATAAGTCTCTTATGCTCACCAAGGCTGTTTTTATTTGATCAAAATATAGTACAAAAACAGTAATATGATTACAGTATCAAATAACTGTTTTCTATCTGAATATATTTTAAAATGTAATTTATTCCTGTGATGGTAAAGCTGAATTTCCAGTATCATTACTCCAGTCTTCAGTGTCACATGATCCTTCAGAAATCATTCTAATATGCTGATTTGATGCTCAAGAAACATTTCTTATTGTTATCAATGTTAAACACAGAACATTGTTCTGCCTAATATTTTTGTGGAAACAAAATGATCCCTTTGATGAATAGTCAAACCGATTAGTTCAAAAGAACAGCATTTATTTAAACTAAACTCTTTACTGTCTCTTTTGATCAATTTAATACATCCTTGCTGAATAAAAGGGTACATAATTTAAAAGGTACATCATAATTTCTTTAAAAAAAAAAAAATTCTGACCCCACACATTTGAACAGTAGTGTAAATAATTCCAAAAATGATTTAAGAGGTGAAATCACGACAGAGCAGAGCAAACGTGACAGTGACAGACGTGTGTTCAGCGTGATCATGCTGTCAGACATGGTGTCTCACCTTATGGTGTGTCTGAGCATCTGTGCCAGTTTGAGTGGAACCGTCTTCAATGAGTTTCTTTAGTTTGAATTCTTCCTCTGCCAACTGCTCGGATGTCACCTGTAATCTAATGCACATACACACGTGTCATGTCTTCTATGGTGGGCTGGGAACCTACTCTGACTTATGCTGTTCTTTAAGAAAGATTTCTTTCTTACAGACACCTTTGGAATTTTACATGTGAAATAAGACATTTCCTATTAGAAGCTGTTTTCTGGGAAGAACAAGGTAATGTTTGTGAATTACTAACTAAAAGTAGTAACACTACTAACTTAACAGCATTTTCCAGTATCATTCCAGCAGTGTAGCTTGACACTGATTCATTTAAATCCTGCACAGTATTTTACACCTTTTTGTTTTTGGAAGCAATAGACAAAATGATATTTATTACAATAACTTTGCAAAATAGTATAAAATTAAGTCAAACGTTGCGGTTCCTATGTTTCCAACTATGTTTAGTTATAAATATTATGGTGATTTCTTGGTGGCATTTATAGGCGGAGGATGAACCAACTCCAGGGTAAGTCTAAGGAGATATGGTTTTCCTTTAAAACACATTTAAATCGATTTCCTTGAAATTGTTTCAAGGTAAGCGTCACCGCACAGCCTACACATCCCATACATAAACATTATATGTTTCTTTATATATCTCTTTTCATTATACATCTCTTAGCGGGCCTTCTGGCATGCACTATCAAGTCTTTGCAACTGATCTAGAATGCAGCAGCGAGGGTGGTCTTCAATGAGCCGAAAAAAGTCCACGTCACACCTCTCTTCATCAGTTTGCACTGGCTGCCAATAGTATCGCATCAAATTCAAGGCACTGATGTTTGCCTACAAGATAAACAAGCATTGCCTGCAAGACTGGCTCTGCACCAATATACCTAAACTCGCTAGTTCAGACTTATGCGCCCTCCAGAAGCTTGTGTTCTGCAAGTGAACGACGCCTCGTGGTGCCATCTCAAAGAGGCACGAAATCACACTCACGGACCATTTCCTGGGCTGTTCCCTGCTGGTAGAACCACTTGCCTCTCTCAATTAGAGCCATTTCCAAAAAATAGAAATGGACACGTATTCTATTCCATTAGTTTTTTTCTGAAAAAAAAAAAAAAAAAACTTTGCTATGTGCACTGTGCTAGACTAACTGAGACTTGTTAAAGCACTTGTATACTGTTGCCCTCGTTGGTCTGATTGCTTCTGGGACGCTTCTTAAACGTGCCGCCGCATGGCTGGTATTAACACAAGCATTGACTAGAGTGGCCGTGATCAGCTCTGGTGGCCGTGTCGGAGCCGTAATGCAGTGCAGACGTGTGCAGTGTAAAAGGGGTAAAGGCACCGATATACTTCAAGCAAAATCGAAGAATGAACTGATGTGGCATCATTTCAAACAAAATCAGGCCAAACAGAGTTTGAAATGGCTTTGCTAAAATGCATTTTTCTGAAAAGTTGGTAAACACCTTTGTATTATCATTGGTCCGTGGTGATTACTTAATAGGTGGGCGTGTGTGGAGGCTCCGCCTTCTTTCACCTGGAAATCTTTTCCGCTTCATTTCTCCTAGTCCGTCAAGATCGCAGATGTCCGCGATTGAAAACATGGAGAGGTGCTTCATATTAGTAAAAAAATTAAGTTGTACTTCTGATGAAACAAGACACTGACACTGATAAAATGCTATATAAATAAACGTGACATGACTTTACTGGAGTGCCGAATTGCAGAGCTTGTGTAAACATATCCACATATGCTATGATCAGATCCATTCTTATGCTTATTAAAAAAATGGTTGCTGTTTTCTCAATTTTGTTGTGTGTTTATTCTGTCATTGTGAGGAATGTGCGCAGCACATATTTACATATTCATCTAACCGTCGCTCTCAGCAATGTGGGCGGTGTGGGGATGTTTGCTAACAGTGCATCACTGCTCATGTATTTAGAACTTAATTTTACCCCTAAGCGTAGAACGAAAAAGAACTTTGCCGTGAGTATATCGGGGCCTTAAGTATCACACATAATTCTAAAGCAATGATTCAGTCAAAATGTAATAACTTGTTTTTCCTCTGAAATGACTTTCAAAATATCTATGTAGGCATGTTTAAGAAAACTCATTCAGTCTGGCTGCATTCTGGCCTACTTTTTAAGATCCAATAGATTCCCATGCTACTATCCTGTTTCACTAAGAAATATATTATGGAAGTAAAATGAGCAATTAACATTGCTTTGAAAATGCCCTCCTAAATGGCTTCAATGTACTTTTAGTCTAACTAAGAACTTTTCCTAAAGTGTAGTTTGACTGTAGTCATGATTGGCTTGATAACCTACAATTTCACTGGAGCTTCCCCAACAGGCTCCCAAAATATACCGTGGGTCTTTCAGGATTTACTATCAGACAAACAAGTGAACCTGCACTCACGTGGACTCATTTACTCACGCAGTTCTCTCTGGAAATCACAGCATGCTTTATAGCTATATAAAACTGCATTGTAACAAATACACGCATTAAACAAATCACTCCTCATTGGATGAGAAGCCTCAGACGGCTGTTTACACACCATGAAAGTGGATTCCCTATAGACCTGCGAGCAGCTTATTACTGCCAAACTTTGCTCAGACTAATTAAAGCCCTTATTCAACACAGAAGAACATCTCAGCGGCCAGCTTATTACAGTAATCACCATCTCCTTCAGTCAAGCAAATAAATGCTGATGTGCAAAGGAGGAACATCAAAAACTCCTTCTCACACACACACAGAAATAGAAAGATATTTTGGGGGCTAAAAACCGATCTCCTGCTTGGTGCTCCAGTACATTGGCAGGAATAATTAGTGGTGTTTGCAAAGGGAAGCATCCTTACCACTGTACGTGTGATAAGAGATTTGAACAAGACACTAAGTATTAAACTTCAGTGTGTAACTCATCTCATACATTATTCATGAGAGTTTATATGACAGTTTCAAAGATCGATTAAACCATCAAAATATGAGGAAAATATTTTATATATTTAAAATATGGTTAAGTTATTTATCTGACAAAATGATTTAGCAAAATAGGGCAAACTACAGCTGCAGGTTTTATTTTACTATGCAAAAAAAAAAAGCTGACAGGAAAAAGTATAAATTGACAACAACATAATCAGTTGTTAATATTTTGTTGGTTCTCTCATTTTTGCATGTGTTCATAATTTCTTTGCAAGATAGCCTGGCCAAAAATTATGTCGACACTATTTGGCATGTTTCATTGCGTTTTCACAAATAAAAAGCAGGACTCCAAGCACAACTATGCAATACAAATGCTTACAAAAGATGTCAATTTTCCTAGGCCGGACTTCCTTACTGTATTATTTGTATATTTTATATAATATATATATATATATATATATATATATATATATATATATATATATATATATATATATATATATATATATATATATATATATATATATATATATATATATATATATATATATATATATATATAAAATCCATAATATATTTTCAATAAACAATATATTTTCTTAAGCTCTGCTGTTTACAATATATTTATCATATATCTGCAATATATTTTAGCTAGAGATTTGGGATCGCACAGCTAAGGTATCATTTATGATACCAACATGTACAACATGTATGATATCTCAAATCATGCTGTTAGTTGAGGAGAGGTGTGCAATTATTTTTCCAAGCAATCATATTTATAAGTGCCTATTGGACAAAAAAATTTGAGCCATATATTGAGAATATAATAGAGACTTCTAGCAACCATCTAGCAATGCACCAAAACACACTTGCAACTGTGTAGCAACATGCTAAAATACTTAAAACAACCTATAAACTACATAGCTATGTGCTAAAATTAAATCAAACAATTAAATTGTACTTGTTAATGTGTGTCTCAATCTCCTGAGCCTTATGGCCCCAGAGGGGCGATCGGGGTCCCGTACTATCAGGAGATGTGGGAGGTCCTTCCATTAGCCATTGGTCTCTGAGGGACTTCCTCTGTGAGAGAAACAGGGAAAAGGAGGTAGAATGAGAGGCAATTAATGCGGCCTATACAAAATTGAAATTGATTTCTTATCAACAGTTCACACTAACAGCCAAACAAAGCCTTTGTTACAAAGGCATTGCAGCACAATGGTTTCTGGAGTTTGAAGGTCTATTCACAAAAATTAAAGGGATAGTTCACCCAAAAATGAAAATTCTGTTATCATTTACTCACCCTTAAGTTGAGTAATTTCTTACAACAGTTGATGGTCCCCATTGACTTCCACAGTATTTTTCCCCATAGGCTTATAGAAGCCAGTGGGGCCCATCAACTGTTTGGTTACCCATATTCTTCAAAAATGTTTTCATTTGTATTCAGCAGAAGAAAGAAACTCGTACAGGTTTGAAACAACTTGAGGGTGAGTAAATTCATTTTCATTTTTGGTGAACTGTCCCTTTAAGATCACAAAACTGGTAATTGGCAATACAGTCTCTAAAATGTTCTGTAAGTTACTAAATATTAACTTCTTGTTTATTCAGCTGTTCTTGTTATGTTGCTTAATTGTGGCATGGTAATGTATTTTAATAGTCTTTCAATATCACTGTATTCCTAAAAGTTGACAAAATAAACATTTAGCAGAGATGCATGTAAATACAAATTTACATTCTCTCCAGGGAAAAACTGTGTATACAAATTTTGTCTAATATCATGTCTAGAATGAAAATTTCCATTTGCCTATTTTTATGCAAATTTTGGGATATTGCATAAATGCTGGACAGAAATGCCAAGATGTGTATGAATTCTAAAAATGCACATAAGAAAACGAAAAAATGTCATTTTTATTACAGATATTTTGTGTCAAATTCCCAGGAAATGAAGATTTCGTTCTCTTGAACACATTGGAAGGAAGCAGTAAGCGGCGTTTTATGCAATATTCCAAGTAAAATTCACAACTTTGGATGGAAACATAGCTAATGTCTTTGATTGCACTAACATTCATACTCTGAAATTGCTTTTGTTCATGGTACAAGTGGTCAAGAGTGAAAAAAAGACAAGCTGTTTGATATGTTCCACCTCAACTTCCTGTTTCAGCAGGAGACAATATAACAAAGAAAAGATAAAGTGTTCGTCTAACCATTTCATTGGGTCTTTAAAGCACTAAAGTATGTAGAAAGTTGAAGTGCACTTGGAATGAATAATTGTGCTGCAAAACTTCCTTTATACAATTTAAAAAATGCCAAAAGGTTAACGTCTAAATGAAATTTCCTGCTGAGCATAATGTACTTTCACTCCTCTGCAAAAACAAGTAACAACCCATTTCTGAAAGTTATCAGAACCATCTAGAGTGTATTTTTTTATGTCTTTTAGTAATAAAACACGTCTCTATGTAGATCAACGGGGAATTCCACAACATGCACAGAACAGTGCAGTCACCAGATGCCACACAGGAAGTGATGCGCACCATGGAAACTGAAAATGTAAGATGACTAATATAAACTAACAACAGTGGCTGATCATTAAACTTTATCTACATGCATGATTTCATTATGATTATGAACCCCAAACACATTTAATACTTCTTAACATAAGGGTGTTTTTTGCCCATTTGTCACATTTACACCGATCAGGCCTAACATTATAACATATTGTGTTGATCCCCCTTTTGCTGCCAAAACAGCCCTGACCCATCGAGGCATGGACTCCACTAAACCCCTGAAGGTGTGCTGTGGTATCCGGCACCAAGATGTTAGCAGCAGATCCTTTAAGTCCTATAAGTTGCGAGTTGGGGCCTCCATGGATCGGACTTGTTTGTTCAGCACATCCCACAGATGCTCGATTGGATTGAGATCTGGGGAATTTGGAGGTCAAGTCAACACCTCAAACTCGTTGTTGTGCTCCTCAAACCATTCCTGAACCAATTTTGCTTTGTGGCAGGGCGCATTATCCTGCTGAAGGAGTCCACAGCCATCAGGGAATACACCAGGGTATTTCCATGGAAGGGTGTACATGGTTTGCAACAATGCTTAGGTAGGTGGTACGTGTCAAAGTAACATCCACATGGATGGCAGGACCCAAGGTTTCCCAGCAGAACATCACACTGCATCTGTGGCTTACCTTCTTCCCATAGTGGAAGATTCATCAGACCAGGCCACCTTCTTCCATTGCTCAGTGGTCCAGTTCTGATGCTCATGTGCCCACTGTTGGCGCTTTCGGCGATGGACAGGGGTCAGCATGGGCACCCTGACTGGTCTGCGGCTATGCAGCCTCATACGCAACAAACTGTGATCACTGTGTATTCTGACACCTTTCTGTCAGAACCAGCATTAACTTCTTGAGCAATTTGAGCTCCAGTAGCTCGTCTGTTTGATCGGACCACACGAGCCAGCCTTCATTCCTCACATGTATCAATGACCCTTGGCTGCCCATGACCCCATCGCCGGTTCACCACTGTTCCTTCCTTGGACCACTTTTGATAGATACTGACCACTGCAGACCGGGAGCACCCCACAAGAGCTGCAGTTTTGGAGATGCTCTGATCCAGTCTTCTTGCCATCACAATTTGGCTCTTGTCAAACTCACTCAAATCCTTACACTTGCCCGTTTTTCCCGCTTCTAAAAATGTTCACTTGCTGCCTAATATATCCCACCCCCTAACAGGTGCCATGATGAAGAGATAATCAGTGTTATTCACGTCACCTGTGTGTGTATGTCCCAGTGTTTGGTTTGAACTAATACCAAGACATTTCAACTTTTCAACTTTATTGCTATATAACAGGTTACATTTAAACTATCTTGGAAACGTGTGTCAGAAAATAAGCAGAAGTAAAGGTAAAGCTGTCATTTTGTCAAATTATGACATATATATTAATGTATATATACACTATGTTGATTAATTTTATTACAAAAATGCTTATAAATAATTTGATTTGAGATGTGGTGGAAATGATTAACGTGACAAAAAAAAAAAAACAAATGTAATTTGCTGTGATGCATTATATACACTGTTGAATATTACTAATGGAAGTTAAATAACTAGCAGTGTGTAGAGTTTACTTTAGGAGACTTTCTTTCTACAAGGAAATAAGGGCCTGTAGTTGAAGAAACACCCATGAATGTACACACACAACGTAGAAAGAATTTGTCTTGGAACCAACTACGAACACAAAGGAATAGGAAAAGGGAACGCCAATCTGGAAATATTATTCAAACAATGGGGTGAGAGAGAGACAGAGTGCGCACACACACACACACACACACACACATCAGAGGAGGCATGAAACCACCAGAGTAACATTTCAGTTTTCAAGAAGGGTGTGTGTTTGAATACATTAAATGTTGAGCCTGTATCTGTATCTTGTGTTGTACATGTGGCTCTGGTGACTGTGCATTTTTGGTTTTTCTGTGTGTGCATATAGGCCTAAGTTTGTGAAATTCCACCCCATGACGCAGCCTGCTTAACACAAACGTGACCTGACGTGTCTGGCTGCAAAACAAGGTTACAGGTTGTGCAAGCAAGGCAAGTGTGTGTGTGTGTGTGTGCGAGGTCACACCTTTAGCTGCTGAAGTCTCAGTCGCTCGTCCTCCATCTCTCTCCTAGCTCGCTCCTGTTCTTCCTGTATCCGCCGTTTTTCCTGAAAGCACAAATTATAATAGACTTGATGTATGCTTAAAACACCTTTTTCAGAATGTTAACACAAGCTAACATGTTCCTTCCTATACTTTAATGTGGCTTCCCGCTAGCTGGATACAATAACATTTTTGCAGGGGATGTCGCATCTACCAACAGGTTTTGATGAAATCTTGATTTTTTTTTTTTTTTCTGTACTTTTTGGTCTGTCACTTTGACTGATAAACAATGGAATGGGGGTGACAGGACATTGGAATTATTTTCTTTTCTTTTCTTTTCTTTTCTTTTCTTTTCTTTTCTTTTCTTTTCTTTTCTTTTTTTAGCAAAAGCACATTAAATTGACCAAAAGTGAGAGTAAAGACATGTATAATGTTACAAAATATTTCAGTAACACTTTACTTATCGCTTTTATGTATAATGCATTATAACAGCATTCATAATGTGCGTTATAATGCATTATATCTTTTCATAAAGAATTGTAACAAAAATTTAAATGCATACTAATATTTCAGGTTACTTGTTACATCTGAAATTGGTTGCTTGTCATAGGTTTTAATTTTCTACAGGTATAACAATGATTATTATAATTTAACAAAAATTATAATTTTGATAAATTATTCATGAGACCAACATTGATGAATGAAATGTTTTTTTGAGCATATTATAATGATTTCTGAAGGATCATGTGACACTGAAGACTGGAGTAATGGTGTATTCCTTTGCCATCACAGAAATACATTAGATTTTATAATATATTAAAATAAAAAAAGAGTTATTTTAAATTGTAATATTACTTCACAATATGACTGTTTTTACTGTATTTTTGATTAAACAAATCATACTTCTTTCAAAACAATGAAAAAATCTTTTAAATGGTAGTGAATCAACAAAATGCATTATTATATATTATATAATAACCAATACATTTAGGTTACACACAGCCATGAAACAGAAACAAGGTATGTTATACCTCTTATTTTAGTGATAAACTCAAACAGTGTACAGTATATGTAAATGTAATATGCAAACAATAAACAAACATGTGAATACAAACACTTCAAGATACAAGTGAGTGTGTTTGCACAAGAGTAGAGTATCATCTCTTCACCTGGATTGTATTTCCAATCCCACTGTTGTCCTCTGTAACCATAAGCTTTCCATATTGGCGCTTCTTACATATTTTGGACATAATCAACCATCATGTCATCATGACTTGAAATTAATACTAGAATGCATTCAGAGGACATGAATATTTTGTATGTCAGCGAGCAGGTGAAGAAGTTCCTGGGTACGGCGTCATTGCTGTTGTTTGGTGTAGTTTTACCTGGTCTGGACAGACGCCATCACACTTAATAATTCAGGAACAGAGCTAACCCCAGTTTCCATGCCTGTGTGTGTATTTTTAGAGACATAACAGTCTATTTGTTATCATGCATGTTTCTATTAAAAGTACAATTCATAACGGCTACCTGCTGAAAGACCACAGGTACTGCAATAATAAGTGTTGTCAAACAGCACCAGACGCTAATATGATGGATGTGTCCATATGTTTCAGCACGACACTATTTGTGGGTCTTAAGTGGTGCTGTCATTTAAATGGTGAATTAATCAATTCACGCTGTAAGCAGGTTCGGTGTGTCATTTAATGATATATGAAATGACGTACCGCTATAGCCTGCAGTCGTTGCTGGTATTTCTCCGCTTCATGTTCCATCCTGGACCTGAAATATAAGAGACAATGGGTACATTAGATCCAGTTGTTTTTTGTTTTTTTAAGTTTAATGTTAAAATGTTACTATACAGGTGAATAAACGTTGCATGGACTATTTAAAAACAGACATCAATTATGCACCCTTTTGATTATAATGGGAAATAACAGATTTGAGTAATCACTATGAAATTAATATACTTTTCTTCTTTTCGTCTTTTTTCAATAATGATGCAGTTTTATAGAAATTGCTGTAGACATTTATAATTTTACAAATGACTTTTTTATTGTTCAAAGAATCCATGTGCAGCAATGAAAGCAATAGTTTTTGCATTCTTGTATAGATATTCAGGTGAAATTTCATCTTGTACTTTATTTGCTTGTAGCACTTCTCATAAACTATAACTTACTGTAAAACCTACTGTAAATTCATCTACACATAATACTTTTAATCATTTACCAACAAGCCTTTCTTTTTATCAGTGTTAGATGTCTTGTTTTCTCTGCTTTAAAAGGTGCAGTATGTAACAATCTCAGCTAGTGGTTGAAATGGGTACTGCAATCCAAATTCAAAATATTGTTTGCCCCATCATCCCCCCTCCTCAGACTCAACGCTCAAGCGGGTTGACAGTTTGAGGACAAGCAACAGGAACAATGGAAGGCGAGGAGACTTAGACACTGTAGGTTGATGAGTTGATTTATCCACGTTTTAACGTGCTTCAGTTTACAAAGATTTTAGATGGATGCTGAGGCTTTTTAGGTTGGGTAGAATCTGTAATCTCTGACCCAGTTTGTTTGTTGGCTTCCATGGCAGCAATACACTGTGTTTTCCTCTAACTGGCAACCTGTGGTGGCGAAATACTATTGGGTAAACTGGCAACGAACATTATCTTACAGACATCGCAGACACATCAAAAGACAGACATTTCTAAGTAAAATAACTGACTGTAGCACTGTTTTTCAGAGAAATGAGTATGCTAACTTAGCATGTTTCCTAAATATCTGCAAACATATTATGATATTTGTATGCTTTAGTACAGTCAAAAACTTACATTCAGCAAGTTTTCTGATGTAATCATTGTTTCTTTAATACATTGTTAGCTAACTGCGTGATTTGTGCATGTACATTACTTGGATATAGTCACCTCTGATAACAGAGCACTCTAAATTGTAAAAGCAAGCTGCTTTGAAACGATATGTATTGTGAAAAGTGCTACATAAATAAATGTGAACTGAAGTGAACTGAAGCTGGAGTCTGTATGCCTCAGTGAATCTTCTACTGCAGCTGCTTCTATCTCCAAGACTCTGATCAATCCTTATCTTGTTGCCTGGGCTGTCCACTTTATTCCCTCTATTCTGTTTAGATCATATTTGCTTTCTTCTTTTAAGACAGTAATGCAATGGCCTTAGTGAGCAGAGAAAAAAAAAAAAAAAAAAAAAAAAACTTGCCAACCCCAAACAACATGCTAAAAAAAGAGAGAGAAGAGACCGTAATGCCCTTTCTATACTTCACTAAGCAGCACAAACATTTTCATCTGTGCTAATTATAAAAAAAATAAACAATAAAAAAAGGTTTCTTGAGAACCCAATTAGCACATTAGAATAGTTGTACAACACATTTTCTTACAAGGTTGGAGAAATGGCTGCAGAAAACAGAGCTTTGCCATCACATGTAATAACCAATATTACTTTTGTAGTCTTTGTAATAGTATTAATAGTAATAGTATAATGATTCCAAATGACATGACAAATATTGTAGGTAGTAACGTAATCCATTACATTACCGTTACATTACATTACGTGACCGTGGACCACAAAACCTTCGTCTTAATATTTTGTATTTATTTTTTATAAATTGAGATTTATACATCATATGAAAGCTGAATAAATAAGCTTTCCATTGATGTATTGTTTGTTAGAATACGAGATACAACTATCTGAAATCTGATGGTGTTAAAAAAAAAAAAAAAAAAAAATTGAAATATTGAGAAAATCGTCTTTAAAGTTGCCCAAATTAAGTCCTTAGGAATGCATATTACTACTAATAATGCATTTTCAGTAGGAAATTTACAAAATATCTTCATGGAACATGATCCTAATGATTTTATGCAAAAAAAATAATAATTTTGACCCAATGTATGGTTGGGTATTGTGACAAATATACCGTATGACTTATGACTGGTTTTGTGGTCCAGGGTCACATTTAAGGTACCCAAACTACTTTTTGATTACTTTTGATTAACTCGTTAATCACATTGATTTTAATAGGATAATCTTTTACCATATTGATATAAAAATACAAATAGAAAGAAATATATCTTTGTTATGAACAGCATGAAGTGCATTAAATATTACATTACGTCAGGGTTTCCAAGTCTGGGGTTCTTGCTTCACAGGGGGTTTGGGATTTTAATGAAAAGCTATGAGTTAAATCATAGACATTTTTAATTAATATAAATAATTTAAAAATAAAAACTAAATCAAAATAAAACGCTTACTAAAAATATACAATATTTGTTTACCTCTATGTCATGTGACAATTAACCAACAGAGAACAGAACTTAATAATATTAATAATACATAAATATAAATAAAATTAACTAGTTTTATTATTGCTCTAACTTATTAACTTAAAATCTCAGGGGAACTACAAGTAAATATTTTAGTTCAAAGAGGTTCAGCTGACAAAAAAAGTTGGGGAATCCCTGCATTCCATGTAAGTATGATATGATGTGAATTTGTACATTTTAATGCGTTTGAAAGACAAAAGCCTTCCAAAGACAGTAATACATGGTTAAATGATTCGCTCAGTGATAATTCAAATAATTAATGTGTTTGTCAAGAGTTGATTGTAAATCCAGTGATCAAATGCTGTGTGGGTCTCAGTTTTCAGTGGCTGGTCAGTGTGTTAGAGATGACCTTCTGAACATATACAAGCAGTAGGATTTTTTTATTTTAATTTTTTATTATGAATAATTTATTACTATAGTGAGAATAACATGTAATCATGAATAAAAAAAAAGTAACTATAGTCTGATTATGAGCATTTTAAAATGTAATATAATCTAAGTACAAGTACTTAATTTTTGGAATCTGATTATGTAATCCAGATTACATGTAATCAGTTACTATCCAGCACTGATCCCTTGTATAGGACAGAGAGAGAGGACAGGACATGATGATGGGAACAGGATCAGAAAATGACAAGCCAGTGGTAACCCATATGCATAATATCAGGGAGCGATTGGGGGTTAGGTGCCATGCTCAAAGGCACCTCTGTCGTGGATATTGAGGGTGGAAGAGAGCCTGCACCTACAAAATGGTATGTTCTGTTCATATAACCAAGATAAAACATTTTTAAAACATAAAAAACTGGATGTCTTGAATGTTCAGTGAGCATTCAGAGATAACTTTTCATAACTTGAGAACATTAGTAAAGCGTTCTTAGAAATGGGAGCTCTAGCGTAGTTCTACCTGGAAGACTGCAATGTCACGTCATTCACTAACTATCTAGCTAGCCAATCATTATTTGTCTTTTGTAGTATATATGTTCTATTCCCAACCTTTACTACGTTTGCAGATACTGATGCCAGCGTTCACCCCCATCCTCCCCACCACCACCAGGTCAGTACCTGTCCATACATCGGGGGGTAGGCTCCCCTCCTGCCCTCATCTTCAGGCAGGAACTGCAAGCATCCGTTACCCTCCGGATTCCGACTATGGCCAAAGAACTTTATCATTTCATTTATTTGATACTCATTGTATACAAACTGTAAATAAATCTTATTCAAATGTTTTTCTTGCGTCCTGAGTCTTTCGGGTAGAACATGTTTTTGCTCGCTGGGAAGCCACGGCTCGAACGATTTTCGGGGAATTTACAGCAGTTTATACATTTCCTATTGGAATCAAACACATATGTGACCCTGGACCACAAAACCAGTCATAAGTTGCACGGGTATGTTTGTGGCAATAGCCAACAATACATTTTTTGACATGTATGGGTCAAAAATCATTAGGATATTAAGTAGAGATAAGTTCCATGAAGATATTTTGTAAATGTCCTACCATAAATATATAAAGAATTCATGATTATTAGTAACATGCCTTGCTAAGGACTTCATTTGGACAACTTTAAACTTTTTCTCAGAATTTAGAATTTTTTGCACCCTCACATTCCAGATTTTCAAATAGTTGTATCTCAGCCAAATATTGTCCTAAAATGTCCTAAATGGAAAGCTTATTTATTCAGCTTTCATATGATGCATGTATGTGATATGCATGTATGTGACCCTGGACCATAAAACTGGTCATAAGGGTCTTTTTTATTTTTATTGAAATGTATACATCATATGTAATATAAATATATATACTATTTTATATATTATATATATTGACTGGGCAAATATGAACTGTTTTCAGATAAGATATTTGATCACTTTCATATCATACAGGCCTGAAGCGCTAACAGAGAGCTGAGAACAGAAGCTGTTCCCTGCAGATCACGTTCGAGTCTGCATACATGAACACACACAGATCGAGTCATTTGATCTTTGTTGATGTTCGTACCTGGAACACCCTGCAGGAGAGAGAGTCTGTTTCTCGGGGAGGGAAAAATTATGGGTCTGTATAATAAATATATGGAAGTGCAAAGGCTAAACAGAATAAACCCACCTTTGTTTGAGTTTTTGCCAATGAATACAGCCAGACCAGTAATGTTAAATATAGGAGGATTAAACAAAACGCTTCTCTTTTCTTTCTGACTACAGCTTGTTGCAGAGCTTGTTTTCACACAGGTTCCAGAGACCTCCGGGTGTCTATGGCAGAGAATCACAGGACTCATAAACTATGTCAAATGAGGCCGACTGCGACAAAGAACCTTCCGGTGTCTCTCATGTGCAGTGCGAGAGAGGAGAGATATGCTTTTACCAAGAATGAAAGTGTTTACTCATCTTCTTCCCCAAGGCTAATGGGTAACTTCCAAACGGCCGCGAGGGGAACAGGCTGTCTCATCAGATTTCTGGAGACAAACTTTGCCGAGAATAGCACCGAGGAATAAACAAAAACGAGCCTTTGATGATTCACTCTCTTCAGGTCTCAACAGAAAGTTCGATGCTAATTAAAATGTGGAGCTTTGCGTATCCGTCAGGCACAAATAAAGAGAAGAGGAGAAGAGAGAATTAAAGCAGAAAAGAGAATAAAAAACACAACAGAAAAGGCGAGAGAAACAATACGCTCCTCTGCTTTCTCATTCACACCCTTTATTATCAGGTGTGTCCACCCAAGCTGTTGCTATGGAAACATGCTGCCATCTACAAAGGTACAATGACACCAACACCCACTTCAGGCCCGATTCTACGGGGTGCTAATCACCCTCAAAAGCAAGCAAAAGCACCCTCAGTTGATACTGTAATAATATTGGCGAAACAGATTTGGCAGATTTGCACATTTGTGTCCGAGCTCTGGAGAGCGTCAAATCCATCTATTTACAGCGTGTTTTTGCAGCGGTGAGTAATGTAGCCAATCACAGTTAGTAGATGTTGATCTCTCGAACACCGCTCAAAATGCCAGAGTTTTTAGCGGTTTTTAGTCTATTCAGTGCAGGCTCGCGAAACCTCTCATTAACAAACAAAGTCAAGACACAATGCAAGTAAGAGATTTATTGTTGACAACATTTTTATAAATGTAACTTTGTGAGATTGCGATGAACTGACAAAGCAACAGCATTTAATGATTGTGATCTTGGCTAGTCTATAACATTCATTTAATAAAACTATTGTTGTTAAGAGGACCGACGGCCAATTGCATGCTGCAAAGTTTCGGAATTAATATATATAAATGCCACTCTGCACGAGACAGAAATATCCTCCTGAGACCCAGAATAGAGGTTTTATGAGGCTTTATATAATGAGGACATTATATTTTAGTGAATTTCTCTGACAACATACACAGTTTTAAGTCTGGATATTCTGAAAATATTATTACACATCTTTTACATTACATATTGTCCCAAAATACATTAACATGCAAATTAGATACAGTGTATAGATGCATTGCCTAGAATGGGAATGGCATATATTTCATAACATTGAGAATCATCTTTATACAAAGTTTGGATAAAAAAACTTTAAAGCGTAAAAATTGATTGGTGAATGAAAGAATTTTTTTTTTTCCCATTGTTTGTCTATTCATGTCTTTTAATTTTCTCAATAAATGGGTTCTATAAATGAATATGGTGGAGCCATTGCTTAGCCTATCTGCACTTTACTAGAGCACCCTCAGTAATTTCAGAAGCACCCTCAGTGATTTGATTCTGTAACCGGGCCTGACCCGCTTAATTACTATTGTGACCTGGAAACTCATCCAGAGAGCTACATTATATTAGGATTACACAATATTATAAAGATGTATTATCTAACAATGCTACTGCTCACATATGTGCCTCAAAAACAACTCATGCATTTATGTTATGTTTTCCAGATGAATACTCAAAATGTCCATGAACTGAAAGCAAATTTGCTTAATAGACTTAATTAAAAAAAAAAAAAAAAAATACTTAAAGGCATAGTCACCCAAAAATGAAAATTAGCCCATGATTTACTCAAGCCATTCTAGGTGTATATGACATTTTTCTTTCAGACGGAGTTAAATTAAAAAAGTCCTGGCTAATCCAAGCTTTATAAAGGCAGTGACAGTGACTGGTCATTTTTGAAGTCCATAAAAATGCATCTGTCCGTCATAAAACTGCTCCACACGGCTCTGGGGGGTTAATAAAGGCCTTCTAAAAATTATTACATAATTTTACAATCGTCAATACAAATTTGCATTTGGTTCTATTGAACTGAAATTTCTTCTTCTTGACCCGTCTTTTTTGGCTAAGTAGAACTGAAACACCAACAAATGCACCTCGTAACATTTTAACACACACACACATACACACGTGTCAGCGACTTTCGCAGTTTTCTCCACTGCGCACCCTATCGTACAATTATTCAAACTCCGTGTTAAGCATGATGATATGGTAAATGTTACACTGAAGTAGGCTGTAAAACGCACATTCGTTGCTTTTTACAGTGAAATGAGAGTTGTGTCTTTAATAAAATCAACACATTAATGATTCATCTCTCCATCACCCGCCTGAAATTAATTAGAATGTTAGATTTTATTATTTGGTCCGCCCGGCCCACGATCCGCTCATCACTAACACACACACCAAGTAGCCTATGTTATCTTCACTGCACACAAATCAACATGATAAAAAACATCCGTGATCTTATTTTTCCTTCAGACAACAAGTCAAGAGAGTAAACATCGTAAATCAAGGAAGGAATTTCATTTCACTATTTAAAATAGCAGGCGGTGACACATTTCGGTAGCCTAACTGGAAGAATAGCCCCAGGACATCAGGCTAGACGATTTTGCAAACCTGTATTCACACAGGGTACTAGACTAATACACACCTGGACAAAAACAGGGAACTGATCATCAAGAAAACTACAAAGGACTACAATGTGGCACAGAAAACAGGAAAAGAACAGGGAAGAATACAACCTAAATGTCTAAATGACAAAAACACAAGGTACACAAAACTGGGAATATATAACAAGACGACATATTTTGCCTTTCTTTGGCAGATTTATTCACTAGTTAAAATGTGAAAAAATTGCTAGCACAGTAAAAGAAATCTAGATACAGTCTTACAGTTACAGATACAGTGTTTCTTCACAAGAAAATATCCTATTTCCTATTTAAATATACTATTCCAGTAGTAATGACTTCAGTCTTCAAATTTAGTCATGCTTCAGAGCACTTGAAAGTACAGCAATGAGTAGAGATGATATGGTTTTAGGTCAAATATGTGTGGTGGGGCGGTCGGACAGAGTGTATATTTACCCTGCTGGAGACCAGGCCTGACTGACATACCCCACTGGAAACCGTGAGAGATGAATGGAGCCTCGGGGGGAAGGGGATCATGGGAACTGAGATGAAACACTCTCTCACCTTCAGATGCACACACACATACCGACACGCCTCCCTGCCACTAATATTCACAATGTTCAACCGTTTACATGAAGGAAGGTTGTAAAATGTAGCAGAAAATATAATAATGGATCTCTCATCATATAGCTTTACTGTTGTAATCTACACTACTCATCCTCTGAATTATGCACATTCATGAGAAACCGCAGTAAACCCTGAGGAAACCAAGCGAGTCAGCAACATCTGTGTGTATTTTCTCGTTCTCCATGTCAGCTGCACGTTTTAGATAGAGGGAACTGAGAAATTAACAAAAACTTTTATATGCTGCCTGGCCACCACACAATCACCCACATTCTAGATGTTTGCCAGGGCAGTGCTATACAGATGCTAAGATGACAAGAGTGTCAGTGCTAGTCAAAATAGGCCACCCACGTCTTTTTTTTTTTTTTTTTTTTTTTTTTTTTTTTTTGGAAAATCTTTAAGGAATTACATTTAATAACTCTCTTTTCTTGAGAAAAAAAAAAAAAAAAAAAAAAAAGGAAAAATCTGTAATACACTTAGGCTACAATTGAAACTAATAGGGCCGGTCCATAAACATTAAAATGCTCACTGTATCAAAAGTATAAAGGCGTCATGATTTTAAATGTAAAGTTATATTCAATTTTACAACTTAGCTACCATAATGTAACACCATGAACCCTAAACCTACTTATTTAAACAGCTTTAAAGCTGAAACAACAGAAATTTTCAAAGAATTGTTGTAATAAAATGTTATAAAAAAATAATTACAAGCTTCACATTTCTGCTTTTTAAATGACCCCCACTTATATTTAGTGCATCCATAACCTTGATTTTTTTTTTTTTTTTTTTTTTTTGTAACCATTTATAATCCACTTTAGACATTCTAACTTTGCAAATACATGTCAACTAGCAGTCATTAGTAGACTGTCTGCTTAATATCTGCTGACACTTGATTTTGATGCTCCTCCAACAGACATTCTGACTATAAGTAACTTTGCAAGTACATGTCAACTTATTCTACTAACCCTATCCCTAACATAAAGTGTAGCCTTTTTTAAGAATATGAAGGAAGAGTAAAAATATTGTGGTAGTCAATCACTTAGGGGAAAAAAGCACACTTTTCTAAAACAAGTTGAATAATTTCAGGTACCATTCATGTCTGTGGCACAAACTCTAATATTCTAAGTTTAATATTTAGGTTCAGGACAGGAGTTTTGTAAAAAAATATTTTGTATTGAGCAAAAGTGATGCATAACTTAGCAAACAAAACTTGAAACACAAAATTATATACTCATTTCTCATATTCATTTGTCTATTTTCTGCCTGGTCAAATTCTTTATTCGTGATGCATTACTTAAATGTACAGAAATCATAATCAAAATAATAACTCTGAGCAGCAAATGTCACAAATGCGACAATCCAAACATTGAGTAGAAGCAGCCATGTGGAAGCCACCGCTGCTAAGCTTCTGCCTCTGGTACAGTGTGACACACTTCTCCACACCGACTTGCATGCTTTCTGCTTTCATACTCTCCATTTTAACAAAGGTCTACCCCATTTTATCCCCATATGACTGAGCAGACGTTCGCCACAGCTGTGATAGGCAGCCCTATGCTCGGCTAAGTGAGTTGTCAACCATGACTGTGCACTCTGTGGCAATGAATGGTGATGCATTATGAATGCTTATCGATAATGCTGGGAATGATTGTAAAAATATAATTGTTTACTTCTGAGCTTTTGACCAAAGTATTTCATGAGAAATCTCATTTCCCAAAATAGGCTGAAAAAACCTGCCTCTACCTACACTATTGCAAAACTCCAAAAATGTACCAATACATAAAATTCATTGTAGTTTTCAGCTGAAATAAACAGAGGCAGCAAAAATAAAGGCAGTCAGGCGGTTTCTTGCATAATACTTTACTATGACCTCAAAACACATTTACCATAGCGCATGATTTGTAAACATTTTATGTTTGCATTACACACCAAGCTCCACACGTATGGCTTTTCATGCAACTTTTTTGCAGAAATGACGCCACAGGCATGTTTTACAAACGATTCTACAGTGGTAGTGCCAACTAGCATGTTAAAAAAAGATCCCTAGCAGGAATTATGACAGTCGTACAAATCTATGAGAAATCTGTCAACAGGGAACCTGAAGCAGGGCACGCAGCCCACCGCAGGGAGAGGAAACACATCTGTGCTCAACTAGCCTTGAATGTCGACGGCTGAAACGGCAACAGGAAGCTGCATTGATGCGATTGCTGGGTGTTTGTAGTCTTGACCTGACTGAGTGTTCATTTCCCACATTTGTCCATGCAGAGATTTTCAAACAGCATTAGCCACTGGCAGCTTAATACCAGCAGTCTACTGTAATAAACACTTCCAAACAATAACATTTTCAGATATCTCTATAGCAACTGCTCGTTTTTTCTCAACCTAGAGGTTTAAATCCTGCTGTTATTGATTGTGCTTTTAAACTGATGTGGACTTCATGCAGTTCCAGACATCTAGCTTTTACAACATCTCTCTTCTAAAACCAATGCTTTAATGTCAGCGATATACACTCACCTAAAGGATTATTAGGAACACCTGTTCAATTTCGCATTAATGCAATTATCTAAATCAACCAATCACATGGCAGTTGCTTCAATGCATTTAGGGGTGTGGTCCTTGTCAAGACAATCTCCTGAACTCCAAACTGAATGTCAGAATGGGAAAGAAAGATGATTTAAGCAATTTTGAGCGTGGCATGATTGTTGGTGCCAGACGGGCCGGTCTGAGTATTTCACAATCTGCTCAGTTACTGGGATTTTCACGCACAACCATTTCTAGGGTTTACAAAGAATGGTGTGAAAAGGGAAAAACATCCAGTATGCGGCAGTCCTGTGGGCGAAAAGGCCTTGTTGATGCTAGAGGTCAGAGGAGAATGGGCCGACTGATTCAAGCTGATAGAAGAGCAACTTTGACTGAAATAACCACTCGTTACAACCGAGGTAAGCAGCAAAGCATTTGTGAAGCCACAACACACACAACCTTGAGGATGGATGGGCTACAACAGCAGAAGACCCCACCGGGTACCGGGTATCTCCACTACAAATAGGAAAAAGAGGCTACAATTTGCACAAGCTCACCAAAATTGGACAGTTGAAGACTGGAAAAATGTTGCCTGGTCTGATGAGTCTTGATTTCTGTTGAGACATTTAGATGGTAGAGTCAGAATTTGGCGTAAACAGAATGAGAACATGGATCCATCATTCCTTGTTACCACTGTACAGGCTGGTGGTGGTGGTGTAATGGTGTGGGGGATGTCTTCTTGGCACATTTTAGGCCCCTTAGTGCCAATTGGGCATCGGTTAAATGCCACGGCCTACCTGAGCATTGTTTCTGACCATGTCCATACCTTTATGACCACCATGTACCCATTCTTTGATGACTACTTCCAGCAGAATAATGCACCATGTCACAAAGCTTGAATCATTTCAAATTGGTTTCATGAACATGACAATGAGTTCACTGTACTAAAATGGCCCCCACAGTCACCAGATCTCAACCCAATAGAGCATCTTTGGGATGTGGTGGAACGGGAGCTTCGTGCCCTGGATGTGCATCCCACAAATCTCCATCAACTGCAAGATGCTAGCCTATCAATATGGGCCAACATTTCTAAAGAATGCTTTCAGCACCTTGTTGAATCAATGCTACGTAGAATTAAGGCAGTTCTGAAGGCGAAAGGGGGTCAAACACAGTATTAGTATGGTGTTCCTAATAATCCTTTAGGTGAGTGTACACAGGTAGTTTCTAAAGACTTCAACATATCGGAGTTTCAAATTTAGTCTATGTATTGGCTGTAATGTTACGTTTCACTGTTTTTTCAGCGTGTACTTTATATACACTTTCACTGCACACGAAATTTCATACTTTCTGCGTACACTGTAAACCCTAACGCTCAAAAAAATTCATTGGTTTGAGTACAGCCAACTCAAATTAAACAAATTAGTTCAAACAAATTACCTTTTATGAGTATTTAGAACTTTCTCTTTTTTTTTTTTTTTGAGTTCTCAAAACTGACACATTTTAAGTGATCTGAATTTTTTAATTGTTTTCAGTTTTATGAACTTATTTCTAATTTAGACTAACTTAAATTTAACTGATACTGGGCTGGGATTTCTATTTCCCAGCATGCTTTGCTATGACACTCAAAAGGTACAGTAAATGCCAAAATTAAGTGTTATATTATTTATTTATTTTTGTGTAGGATTTACGTTAAGTGGGAGATTTAGTAGTGTTTAAAGTTTTGTTATGCTATCTTAGAAGAGTTTAACTTTTTTTTTTGTAGGGTTACCATCATGGTCAGGGTTGCCAGGTTTTCACAACAAAACCTACCCAATTGCTACTCAAAACTAGTCCAAAACAAGCCCGCTAAAAATCCCTGCTAAAAATCTCGTTCCGGGGGATTCAATATGTTTTTTTTGGCAGGGTTCCCTGTTAAAATTTGCATTCCCGGGGCTAAATATCACAGAATAACAACTTGCGGCAACGGTTAAAGTGACTTGGCAACACTGATCATGGTGACGAGTGGAGCATGAGCTTAGTTTGAGAACAGATATGTTAAATGTATTATATTGCTGTCCTCATTCAGCAAGTGCTATGCTATGCTATGCTAATGTTACCAAAGCATTGTGTAACCAATTAGCAAGGTGGCATTTATTGAATTAGCTAGTTAAAGCTAGTCAGGTTTCTACTGCTAAAAATTTAAGATTAAATTTTTAAAGCTGCAGTCCGTAACTTTTTTTGGTTAAAAATTCAATTAAATCCAATGAATCCATTAAATCCAAAATCTATTTTTGAGCAAGTACACAACAAGACCGTATTCAAAATCTCCTTACCTTAGCCCCATTCAAAACGGTAAGCTTGTAATAATGTGTTATAATTAGAGTGGTATGGTGAATTTCCGCGGGAAATTCAAGCATGTCTTTGCGTCATTACATCACGTCTGTATACATAAAGAAAGAGTCTGGCTAGTAGTAGTAACGCACGTGAGGAGTGTGTTGTTCAGCGGATCATTTATAGCCTTTTCTCACAGCAGCTGGAATAATTAAATTTATCATTTTGACAGCAGATTGTAATCCAGAAAGGCCCAAACGACATCAGTGACAACTGGAGATTCACCCCTGTTTGATGTTATACAAGCGATCATTAGATTTAATTACCATTGGTAACGCGACTTATTGTAATGTTTTGTTCCCAAAAGTAGCAGACATGTTACTTACTTATTCAGAGGACATTTTCCGGTGAAAATTCTTATTTAGGTTATACTCAAGACATAGAATCTGTAAGTGTATGAATTAGCTTCAGAGGAATTAAAATGTATGTTTAGAAAATAGAAATATGTAAGTTCTGCTTACGTAAACTTTAAATTTCTTAACTGATTGCCTAATTTTTGTTTTGCCAACTTATTCAGATGCATGTATTTAAATTTGATGATGAACTTACTTTGCAACTGCTAAAAGTGTATTCTATAAAGTATGCATGTGTAGTAACATTGACTCATAATTTGAGTGCACGTCAGAGAACACAGGCTTGTTTGCAACCTGTCTTTCAATGTGACATGCTAATGCTACGTCTACAACAGACATCTAGTTTATCACCTCCTTGCAAAGTTGACAAGCTCTACGTTAGCTTGACATCAGTATGTAGCTGTTGTATGTAGAAGTCTTTTCCCTGCATGTCAAACCAACACCCCACATTTAGACACAGGCTGAGTGATCTGACCTGATGTTCGATAACACAGGCATAAATTTATCAGATTTGTCTTGGAGTGAAGAACACGTCAAGTCTTTTCCGTTAGTACAATAAAAACACATTTCTTATTCTATTGCATAATCCGTATCGTCTAGTTTGAATACCCATGGTTGTTTTGTGCACTAGCAAAAGCAAAGCTCTTTGTGGAGGCGATTTCTTTCAATACAATGCCTTGTGACCTAAATGAGGCAGAGATTATACAGTATATACAATAGTGGCAATGTGGTTTGCGTGTACAAATGTCCTGCGATTATGTAAATGCAAAGCATAATAAAGACATAACTGAGGTTGATTTAGTGAATGCATTTTCAGTGCTGTGGTATTCTGAATTTTTACTGTTAGTCTGGGAAAGCATTGCATTAACAATGAATGAAAAAAAAAACAGAGCAGCATGAAGTTTTGTGTGCTGTCGGGGTGGGCGATATGACTACAATCTTATTTTATAACAATGTCAAAAATTTTTAAAAATAAGACAAAGATGCAAACAACAAACAATAGGACAAAAACAATATAGAAAAATGAAATAAACAGCGCTTTAAGTACAGTAGGTATATTTAATAGTAGTGTTCTATTAGTATTTCTTACTACCAAAGACCTGGATTAAATGGTTTGAGGGATTGCTTTTTTGATAATCTTTATGAATGTTTAGAAGCATCAGAGTTTTGGGTGAACAGACATTCAAAGGAGGAGAAATCTCTCAGATTTCAGTGAAAATATCTTTCTTTGTGTTTCAAGATGAATATAAGACTTTTGGTTTTGGAATGACATGGTAACTGTAACTGATGACAGAAATGTCATTTTTGGGCAAACTAACTCTTTAAGGCAGGGATGGGCAAACTCGGTCCTGGAGGGCCACTGTCCTGCAGAGTTTAGCTCCAACCCTGATAAAACTTACCTGCTTGTAGCTTTCTAGTAATCCTGAAGGCATTGATTAGCTGGTTCAGGTGTGTTTGATTAGGGTTGGAACTAAACTCTGCAGGGCTGCGGCTTCCCAGGACTGAGTTTGCCCATCCCTGCTTTAAGGCCTACAGTGTGGTCTTTTTTGAATAAACATTTAAAAAGAACATATTACATTATGAACCATTCATAATAGTGAAACATATTAAAGGGGTGGTTGATTGCCCCATTTTACAAGGTCCCCAGAGTGTGTATGTGAAGTTTTAGCTCAAAATACCTCACAGATATTTTTTATAGCATGTTAAAATTGTCACTTTTTGAGGGTGAGCAAAAACGTGCCGTTTTTGTGCGTCCCTTTAAATGCAAATGAGCTGCTGCTCATGGGGCGGAGCTTCAAGAACTCCAGTTAGCAGCTCTGATTACCTCATGCAGACAGGCAATGAAACTGTTCAGCCTTTTATGTTCAAACCGGAGTTGGACAATGATGGAGAGACTCAAGAAGAAGTGACAACATGAAGCTACTTGAGCAGCTTCAAGTACCTGGGTGTAAACATCTCCGAGGACCTGACCTGGACTGCTCACATTCAGACACAGGTGAAAAAAGCCAGGCAAAGACTGTACCACCTGCGCCAGCTGAGGAAATTCAGGGTTTCACCAGCTATCCTGAAAACTTTCTATTTAGCTGTCTATCTAACAGCGTGGTATGGGAACAGCACCAGTCATGACTGCAAAGCCCTGCAAAGAGTCGTGCGCTTATCCGAGCGTATCTCAGGGTCAGCTCTCCCGTCTCTGCAGGACGTCTACACCAAACACTGCAAAGGTAGAGCTACTAAGATCATCAAGGACTCTAATCACCCTGCAAACCCTCATTTCACGCTGCTGCCATCTGGTAAGCGCTTCCGAAGCCTGATGGCCAAAACTGAGAGACTCAGGAGGAGCTTCTTCCCCAGGCCATCAGACTCCTGAACTTAACGTCCACGTGACTTCACTTCAGGATAAACATCGACATACTGACATTGCACTGCACTTTCTGTTCTCATTGTTACTGTGTAACAACCTGTTATAAACCTGTTTGCACATTATACTCTTATACATTTGTTAACCACATATTTATAAGTCTACAGTTTACTCACTGCACAGTTTACTCCACTTATTTTATTCCACTTCTTTATTTTTATTTTTTTACTTTTTCTTCTACTTGACTTGATTATTTATAATTCTACAGAGATTTTATATATATACATATATACATACACATACATTATATATATACATATATATATATATATATAAATCTCTGTAGAATTATAAATAATATAGTACAGTACTTTTTTATTCTATTTCTATTATAATTTCCTCCTTGTGTTTTTAACTGTGAATTTGCACTGTCCATGGAGCGGACCTGTTTACATTTCACTGCCGGTTGTATATTCTGTATATAACTGTGTATGTGACAAATAAAACTCTTTATTTTTTTGAATGGTTAGTTGATGAATTTATGTAGCTGATGTGGCGTTAACTATCTTCAAGTCATTGATTATCATATTCTGTCATGATAATCTCATCCCCCTTTGTTGTGTGTTCCCGGGGGCGGGGTTTATGTAAATTTCAGGGTTAGTGAGGTCACTAACCTGGGAGGAAGCTTGTGTAGTCCCTACCAGCCGTTTGTTGTAGTCCTTAAAAAATTATTTCTTTAAAGTCCTCATGAAATCAAAATTGACCCCATTTACTTTGTTAGCACACATTAAAGGTCTTAGGGTGAACAATTAATCTGTGCAAGTTAATACACAGAAAACATTTTTTTGTTGCGGTAATCTTTAATCAAAATCTGAAAAGTTACTTCCGGTCTGGAATGACGTTCCTTCTCAGATGATGTCAGTTTGACGGTTTGGGTTTGAATATCGTTAACCACTCCCCTCCAACCGTTAGTCTGCTATGAGTGAGGGATGGAGAGGAGGAGCACTGAAGTAAAACCCTGTCCTCTATTCAATATTACGGTTCTCTTGGAAATACGTCACAGCACTGAAGAAAACTCACTTGCTACTTCCGGTTCACTGGGACTATAAAAGAAAATATCTCCTGTCCCTTTGCTTTGAACTTTGAGTGTCATAACTTTGCAGGTGTTGTTTATGCTCAAACAGCAACATTACACACTAACTAAAGTTTAAAAATTAAAATCATAAATCAACCACCCCTTTAAATTACCCTAGCTCTCCAATTTTAAATGTGCTTGCAGTGGTTTGTCACCCTCAAGTCTGAGGAAGTTTTAACTTGCGCTGCATTTCCTACATCAGCATAGCCCTGGTTCATATTTCTGACTTTATTACTTCTCTGGAGGCAGCTCTTCTACGAGCATCGATTCACTGCGGCTGTTTTCTGCAGTCCGGCCCCGTTTCGATCCTCCTTATAGGCCAGACACCAAAATAGTGTTTGTGGAATTTGACCGTAGCACTGCAGAACATTGCCTGTATATTTTTGAGTGTGTGTGTGTGTGTGTGTGTGTGTGTGTGTGTGTGTGTGTGTGTGTGTGTGTGTATACTGGAGGGGGTATGAGAGGAATTTGAAACGTTTAGTGTGGCGGTTGTAACAACGCTGCCAGGTCTCTGTGAGTGACACTGTAAATGGGCAGTGTATGAAAACACAGGATTCCAATGAAGTTTGTGTGTGAATCCAAACAGAATATGCATGTGTAAACGTGTGAAAATGACTGCGTGTATGTCACAAATAGCCCAATAGTGTTAGACACCCCTACGGGCAGATTTCAATAGGTGATATCATATACTATGATGACATGTATGCCTAGAAACAACAGAAAACGGAAACAATGTGATATTTTCTCACAGGTGCATTATGTTCTGTGGACTAGGGATGTGTGAGACTTGTCGACTAAACTGCTGCTGCTAGTCGACATTGGAGATACTAGTAATTTACATTTAATTTTTTTTTGCACATTTATGTTTTGCTTTATATTTTTACAAAGGCTATGTTCAAATTATTGTCATGTTAATGTTAGATTTTAAAATGATACATAATTTTATTGTATATCTGGAGCGGAAAACAAAATCATTTCATTTTACCTGAGATTTTGCATGCGTTATTTTGACTTTTTGACTGAAACTTGAGCAGTTTTGTGTAGTCTATATCAAACTGGCACACAACAGTTAGGCTTGCTTATAGGCTTGTTGTACTACAGTTTAAAATAGGGAGACATTTCCTGCTGATATGACATTTTATATTGGTTTAAAGGGAAACCATTAGGAATTAATCTTACTTTACAATAACAGATCCTATATGAGTATTCATCACTCTGGAGTCAGTGATTCCACTTATACAGGACTCCAAGACATTGATCTGATGTTTTATTTTAATACATTTGTCAGGTTTTTGTCCTTAAAATGCTAGGACTAATTTCTTACGCATCTCACCCCAAGCCTCCATTGCTAATTCCAAAACTTAATTTTAGAGCTAGCAATGGAGGCTTGAGCCATTGATAGAATTGGAGAGATTGATAGATTGCTTGAAATCACCTGAGTCTGTGTGTCTCAAAAGTGTTTGGGAGCAATGCCACTGCTTCAAAAACAGTGTTGTTACTATGTCAATATTAAATCATGTTACTCAATGTCATGTAGTTTTGCAGATGTGAAATTATTTTATTGATAAAGTTGTGGGGCAACGCTGACAAGTTTCTGTGTGTATGCTGTGTATGTTTGTACTGTATGTGCGTGTGTTTGTATGGGAGAGAGAGTTGGAGAATGAGAGCGTGCTTTCCATAGATAATGAAACATAATTTTGTGGGAAAAACATGGAAAGAGCTTGTCATTTTTATCTTATTGTTTGTTATATTTATTTGCTTGCTCAGTATCTTTGTAGGTTTTGGTTAATTTGCTGTTGTAGGCTGTAAGGACCTTTGAAATAACTGAAATGATTTTGCGAAGTGATATGGAATGGTCTGAAGACCTGCCTGGAACTACTTTACATTTACTGGAAAATAATTGCCCAATCCTGTACCTGGAGTCTACCTTCCTGCAAAGTTCAATGCTCCAGGACAGGTTTGAGAACTCCTGGACTAGTCGTGGTGCACATCTCTACTTAGGACTGTCCCCTGGTGCAATTTCAGCCTGTGTTCATAGTAGACCCTCCTGCCTGCAACTTCAGTTCAGCCACTGGTGTAATAACATTTCTTAAACCTCTCTAGGGAGGACCAGGGGTTGCTGACCAACAGACAGCTGACTGTGTCGGCCTCCCTGGGCGTCGCTCTTTCTTGCTTGGGATGTTATTGAGCTGCGCAGGGCTGCGGGAAATGGATCAATGGCCTCTCTGTCAGGTGCTCCTTTAAACATTAGTCGCCTGGTACAATAGAGTCTCTGTTAAGACAGGAACAAGCATCTAAAGCTCTCCATCTGTAATATCCTTTGCACAGTTCCAGACCCAGGTGAGACTCAATGGAACTCATAACGGTGATATGGCACCTTCATAGTGGAGTTCAGCCACCTCTGCTAACCCTAAAATGGAATGCATGGAGGAGGAAGGAGGGTGTGTGTCTATGTAATGCCTGCAGAACAAACCTCATGACCGTGGTCTAATGAGCTGCATTGATAACCTGACACTGTCATCAGGCCAGCTGCTGTTTCTGATACGGTTTTGTTTGGTGTTAGTCTGATGGGACACCCTCGGACCTCCCACTGACCACTCACTGACCGTCTGGTGCATATTGCACACAAAAATACCAAAAGCTTTCTCAAACACTTAAGCTCTGTTTTGCTGGCTTTAAGTAATTAACAGGAGTCATGATGCAAAACCAGTTCACCAGAGAACAAAGTTTGGTTTAAATAAGTTATTTTTGTTATATTTATTAGTACATTTTTCCAAATAAACAATATCTAAAATGTATAAATGCATTAATAAGAGTATTAATATTGCAGTTAACTAATGTTAATAAATGACACCTTAAAAAACACCTTAAATGTAAAAGGTTGCCATTCTTACTGTACTGGTATTTTTTTTTTTTACTTATATTAAACAAAGAAAAAA
Source organism: Paracanthobrama guichenoti (assembly GCA_018749465.1). Taxonomy (NCBI): domain Eukaryota; kingdom Metazoa; phylum Chordata; class Actinopteri; order Cypriniformes; family Gobionidae; genus Paracanthobrama; species Paracanthobrama guichenoti. The sequence continues at coordinate 9,267,167 of CM031948.1, read as the reverse complement.
TAAACATTTTTAAATATATATTAAATTCTGACATAATTTTCCTCACATCGTTCCAAACCTGTATGTCTTTTCTTCTGCTGCTGAACACAAAAGATGAAAAATTGTTTTTGTCCATTCAGTGGAAGCCAAAGGGGTCCAAAACAACTCTTGGCTCCTTTGACTTCTATTGACTTCTAAGGGCAAACAACACATTTCTTTAAAAATATATTTTATTTTCTTCAGAAGAAAAAAACTAAAGTTTGGAATGGCATGAGGGTGAGCAAATTATGTCAGATTTTTCCATTTAGAACAAAACTACAAAGAATATATTTCTGCAGTGGTGTTTGTCTTACTGTAAAATTGAGTTATTCTTCTTCAGCATGTAAATGTCCTGAAATGTCAGCGGATAACAACAACAACAACAGCGGATGGTTTTTACCGGTTGGTAAAGTTTCAAGACAGACAACCAAAAGTCTGAATTTGCAAGACTACTTGGATGTTGTGAAAGCTACCTAAAGATTTTTGGCGGAAGGCTGGTCATAGATCAGAAACTGGGTTTTTGCACAAGCACTGAAACAAGATGAGTCAATAAGTCATACAGTGAGCTAATCATCAAGCTGAGATTCTCAACAGTCTGTAGTCTGTAGATTGCTGCAAGTGCTGCTATCCATCAGCTTAACAGGAGATCCGGTGAGATTTTAACTTGAGATTTAACACTGCATGAGTTTATTTCATGGTAGATTCCAGGTGTCGGCTGGAATATTTCAAATATTCTGTGGCTTGCACTAGGATATCGGAGCAAGCTTCACCTAATCAATTTAGGATGTTTCGAACTGTGCAGGAAATGCTCGAATGCAGAAAAAAGAAAAGGAAATGAAAGCACATTAGGAAAGGTCAGTCCTCATCAAAATGCATAAGATTACAGTTAAGCTAATTATAAACTGGAAAAGCCATCAAATCCTCAGATTCATAAGAGGATTTCATATTTATACAGTGAAATGCGCTTTAACGTTGCTGTAAGTTGTCATATCTCTTGCAGGTTCAACAAAATGTCACCCTCTGGGCTGTCTATAATCTTCTGAAGCCATACAGGATAACATCCATCAAATCCACTATCAATTATCATCAAAGATCATTTTTAGAGACTTTTCATTTTTCTTTATCAAGCAAAGCACTAAGCTCTGTTTGAACAGCTTGGGAGAAACACAGCCATGTGCAAGCAAAGACCACAGATTAAGATGCAACTTCTGAGTCATGACTAGATAACCACAACACCACTGCAGGCACAGCATGCAACGTGCATGTGCGTGTTAGTGCCATGCTGTTACCATGACAGAACAGATGTCAGGTGCCTTAAATTAATGATAAAGGGCTTCATTAGGTTTCCCTGTTGCTCATGTTTACTGAATGGGGGTTATGTGCAACAAACCTCCATATTATGTTGCATCGGTACCAGTCCAGGTCTTTTGTATGTGCTGCATTAAAAATAAAGCTGTTTTACTCGAAATGCCTTCAAAGGAGCAAGCAAAGATGAGCATAAGCGATGTAAAGCCCATTGTCAAGTTTTTGAATTCATGCTGCAAAGGCATGACTCATGTTTGTTATGGTACTTGCACGCTTGTGACTTTGAAGGGCGGGAAACAGTGTTTTGTGCTTTTTATTTCTCTTTTTCTAGGACTCACACACACATTACAGAGGAAGGGAAGAGCCCTTATCAAGGACAGGAATGTGAGCGTTCTGTGTTCCCCTTTTCCTCACTCTCTATGTACTGGTGGAATGCCCAGATTTTGTTTGCTTTTTGGTCTGTTTTTAATTCAATCTTCTGTCTCCAAGTAAAAAAACACCTCCAAGCTATGTTTCTACCAAGGCTATTTTCAGTCAAATGTTTCTCATGTTCTTTTTTAATGATGCAATGAAGCTTGGCATTTAAACAGTCTGAGGAGATTTCACTACACTGTAAACCCTAATAAGTTAGCAGAACTCAAAATTGAGGTAATCAATTTTTTTTTAACAAACGCAAAGATTAGAACAGAACTTTACATATTGAGTTTGTACTACAAAAATATGTTAATTGCCATTTAACTGAAAATATTGACTAAGCTACCTCATACAATTAAATAACAAAAATCATATTAACTCCGGTCTTTCACCATTATTTACTAGCTCATACACTACTAACTACTAGCTAGGACAGTAGCAAGTGCTAATGCAACTAGCCAAGCGAATATCATTATACAGTAGGGGTGGGCGATATACCGTAGACACGATTAACCAGTAGAAATTTGTCAACAAGTAGAGATTTTGGACTATCGTCTCTATCACAGTTGCGTTCACTATCACTTATTGTTTGTATGCTATTTTAAGTATTGCAGTTTAAAAACAGGTGATTTGAAACCGTTGAAGCATGTGCCAAGAGACGTGTGAAAACTGAGTGCTTTTTGCCACCTAAATGGGCTTAAATGGTAATATACACATACCTGTGTCAAAGTGACAAAGTGAATATATGTATTTGCAAGTAAATAGTCATTTATGTCTTAAGTGAATGGTAACAGTTGAGAGAGAAATTCTAGATCGAGTATAATGGATCTGTGCAGTCGGTCTTAAAGTGACCGCATCCAAAGTCACTTGCTGTCGTTATTAAAGGTGCACTATGTAAAATTCTTTCAGTAAAATATCCAAAATCCACAAGGCCAGTGTTATACATTGTTCAATTGAGTACTTACAATATCCCAAATGTTTCCAACTATTTGTAAATCATAAGAAAATTGCTATTTTAACCAAGGAACTGGGACGTGTGAGGGAGTCACCTGTCAATTGCGTCGTATCTGCATTACCCTCAGTTTTATTTTGCAGAAACACTTTACTCTCACTGCAGTGTGCAACAAGTGTCATAACAGCCGCCGAGCGAACGCACAGAGTAACGTCATAACATCATTTTCAACACACTCAGATGTATCTAATATGATAAACAGAGCTGCGTTACCTCATACTCATGACCGGAAAAGCAGAAATGGCGGCGGTGACTGTGACATAATAAAAGTCCTACTGCTCGCGAGGCGTGTGTTGCGTTCATCTTATTAACAATCGCTCCAGCGGCCTTGCTCAGCTCCACAACACTCAGTCCAGCTGTTTCATACCACAGTAACGTTAATAATCGCATCCATGAACTTGATTTCTGCCCGAGTCCTATCCCGATTCTTTCCCACCGGCTGTGAGGTGAAGACCACATGTCCCAAGATTCTGCGCTCAAACTTGGCGTCATCAAACTACGCCTTTGTTTTGAATAGGCGACCTCAATCGGAAGGAAAAGTTACATAGTGCACCTTTAATGCTAATCAAACAACAACAACAAAAAAAAGAGGGAAAATCCTCACTGCTCTTGACTGAATCACTTTTGTAACTTTAATAAGAATAAATGTATATTTAATTTCCACAGTAAAGACGCATTGTTTTTTTTTATACATTTGATTACTTTATATATTTTATGTAGTATTTCTAGTGCTTGAATTTATACAATTTCAGTTGTGTATGTTCTACTGTAGTTTGTTTTCTTTGCTTGCTTTATCAGTTTACTTGTCTACGGTAAGCTTAAAGAGTTTAACGCTAGTCTTTTTAAATTATACTGAAAATGATAAGAATTATGATATTTCAAATGGTATCAAAAATGTTGATATCAAAAACCTTATTTAAAGCAAAAATAATTGACTAATATCATTTGACTGAAATTAATATTTCATTTTACTGTTCATTTTATAGTGAACAATGCACAGGAAGTGTTTTTCACAGCAAACATTGTTCCTATTATAACTACCCGCAATCCAGTTTAACCTAACATTATATAAATTTGCATGGTGCATTCTGTGCTATTCCAGTGCCAATAAGTCAAAGTCCTTATTTTCATGCAAACGCGTCTACTTTCATGTAAATTAGGCTTATTATAGCTTGCACCTTACAACAAAAGGCATACTTACATCAAAAAACGGTTGGCACACATTCGTCATGTTAAAGAGCCGGTTCAGGTACATAGACTGCAGTGATAAAGAGAAGTTCTTAGTTCAGGTGACTAGTTATTTTGAAGTGCACGCTTCAAGTATAAACATGTTTCATATGTTTCCTCAAATTCCTCACAAGAAATAAAAATAGGCACAAGAGTCAATTGTTGACATGCAGAAATGCTCTCTTGTAAAAAAGGCATTATACTGCAGGCATGCTCGCAGTGCAAAGATTGTTACAAACACTTGACATCATAATTATGCAGCATCACACATATCTTTACAAAGGCAATCCCAGAATTAGGGGTGTAATGGTACATGTATTTGTACCGAACCGTTTCAGTACAGGACTTCCGGTACGGTGCACTAGTGTACTGAACGGTTCCGAATGCTGTCTTTAAAAGTTAACAGTTTTACACACGTTCCCACATGAACATATTAAGTATTCAGTCCATTTTATCATGAAATTCAAACAGTAAATGCCGTTTTGATGCTCTTTAATATGACGTAACAGATCACTGTAGACGTGTCAGTTCCAGCGGCAGCGCGGCGAGCGACTGAACGCAATCATCTCTTCCTAGTTAAAGAATAAACATGAATGAACATCTAAAGGTATGTTGAGGACACATTACAACTTACTGAAACATATCATATGTCATGTAATCGCTCAATCAATGTTTCAAAGGCGGAAAGACGTCAATAAAACAGCTTGTAAATAATGTCACATAGCATTACATTTACCTCAGGCAAGTCATTCAGTGTCCACAGCTGTTAGTTCACTAGGGAAATGAACTCTTTTGCTAAATATATGCACTATCAGCCTATATATTCATTATATTCTACTTAAACTGTTAGTGATGTCTTGATTATTTAATGTATGTTTAAATAAATCTGTCATGAAAATGACAGACACTGTGTATAAATAATTAGATTTCAACAACGAATTGGAGTAAAAACATTATTTTATAATTAGATTTAGAAGTAATGCAAAAACTGCCTCATGTGAAGTTTACGTTTGCATATAATAATCAACACTCAATTAAAACATTGTATCTAAAAATAAATAGCAACTGAATTTAGGCTAATAGTTTGGGCTCTGTTGTTAACCTTTAATATACAAACCCGATTCAAAAAAGTTGGGACACTGTACAAATTGTGAATAAAAACAGAATGCAATGATGTGGATGTTTCAAATTTCAATATTTTATTCAGAATACAACATAGATGACATATCAAATGTTTAAACTGAGAAAATGTATCATTTTAAGGGAAAAATAAGTTGATTTTAAATTTCATGGCATCAACACATCTCAAAAAAGTTGGGACAAGGCCATGTTTCCCACTGTGTGGCATCCCCTCTTCTTTTTATAACAGTCTGCAAACGTCTGGGGACTGAGGAGACAAGTTGCTCAAGTTTAGGAATAGGAATGTTGTCCCATTCTTGTCTAATACAGGCTTCTAGTTGCTCAACTGTCTTAGGTCTTCTTTGTCACATCTTCCTCTTTATGATGCGCCAAATGTTTTCTATGGGTGAAAGATCTGGACTGCAGGCTGGCCATTTCAGTACCCGGATCCTTCTTCTACGCAGCCATGATGTTGTAATTGACGCAGTATGTGGTCTGGCATTGTCATGTTGAAAAATGCAAGGTCTTCCCTGAAAGAGACGACGTCTGGATGGGAGCGTATACCTTTCAGCATTGATGGTGCCTTTCCAGATGTGTAAGCTGCCCATGCCACACGCACTCATGCAACCCCATACCATCAGAGATGCAGGCTTCTGAACTGAGCACTGATAACAACTTGGGTTGTCCTTGTCCTCTTTAGTCCGGATGACATGGTGTCCCAGTTTTCCAAAAAGAACGTTTTCTGGAAGTATTCCTGAGCCCATGTTGTGATTTCCATTACAGTAGCATTCCTGTATGTGATGCAGTGCCGTCTAAGGGCCCGAAGATGACGGGCATCCAGTATGGTTTTCCGGCCTTGACCCTTACGCACAGAGATTGTTCCAGATTCTCTGAATCTTTGGATGATATTATGCACTGTAGATGATGAGAACTTCAAACTCTTTGCAATTTTTCTCTGAGAAACTCCTTTCTGATATTGCTCCACTATTTTTGGCCGCAGCATTGGGGGAATTGGTGATCCTCTGGCCATCTTGACTTCTGACTTGACTTCTGAGAGACACTGCCACTCTGAGAGGCTCTTTTTATACCCAATCATGTTGCCAATTGACCTAATAAGTTGCAAATTGGTCCTCTAGCTGTTCCTTATATGTACATTTAACATATTTTCCGGCCTCTTATTGCTACCTGTCCCAACTTTTTTGGAATGTGTAGCTCTCATGAAATCCAAAATGAGCCAATATTTGGCATGACATTTCAAAATGTCTCACTTTCAACATTTGATATGTTATCTATATTCTATTGTGAATAAAATATAAGTTTATGAGATTTGTAAACTATTGAATTCCTTTTTTATTCACAATTTGTACAGTGTCCCAACTTTTTTGGAATCGGGTTTGTATAGTAAGGTGCAAGTAAGGGCTCCCTATATAGTTTACAGCATTATCTTTAAGAAACTTTTAGTTAAAATTGAATTCATTTAGGACAGACACAATTTGTTCAGTAAACCATTTAATAAAAATAAATAAAAAGCAATTTTTTATTTCATTTTCTTTCCCCTGCTGTACCGAACCCATACCGAACCATGACTTCAAAACCGAGGTAGGGGAGCACGGGGCACAACCTAATGCGGGGTTAGTTGTAACACACATGGTTTAACACTTTCCACACATGCCAGCATGATGAAACTTTGTGTATTTACTAGCTGCCATATCAACATTATTTAGAGAAAAAAATGCACCAAAATTAAGAAATCTTTGGAAGATATCACTGAACATTTATTTAACCATAGCAAAAGTACATTTCTTAAGTTTATTTTTCATCTGTTTTTGTTTATTTAAAATAAGACAAATCTGATATTATTGTAATCTTATATCTGTTATTTAACAGTTGAGGTGGTTCTTTAATGCTGATCTAACAGCAGAAGACACGAGCCGTGGTTAAATCCCAGTGGAGCAGGTGGGGTGTGTTGTAACACTGCGTTACAATGAGAACTAGAACTACTAGCGTAGAATTAGAACTACGCTACTATATTCTATACTTATGAATTATTTTGAGAAACCATGAGAAAAGGATGAATAATGAGTCAATGTTCAGAAATGATTCATTATTATCATGTTTTTAACTCTGCTGTATAGCTGTATTTAGTGATGTGTTTATGGTCAAACTCAAAAATTAGTAAATTTTTAATGATTAAAAAATTGCCATTATTTTAAAAAGTTTATAATTGTGCTTTATTGACAAAATATTTTAGTTTGTTTTGGATATTTTTTTTTTTATTATATCAGGTAACATTTTAAGCTGTCATTTGGTCATATTACAGTGTACCCCACCTATGGGGCATGTTGTCACATTTCACTTCCATTCTTTTGGGGTAAATCAAGAAAAACAGTATACACTGTATTAATGAAACAAAACCACATAATTGTTCTAGACATGTGAGAATATTTTGGGAATAGAAGAATATGTCAATAAAAGCCTAAATTCAATCCGTTCATCATATAAATGCTCAATTCATATGGATTGGTTTTACAATCTTTTTATGACATTTTTGAAGCGTCAAAGCATCAGTTGCGTAGCTGTCAATGGAGGCACAGAAAGTTCTCAGATTTCGTTAAAAAGATTTTCATTTGTGTTACAAAGATGAAGGAAAGTATTACGGGTTTGGAACGACATTAAGGTGAGTAAATAAATCAGAGAAATTTCAGTTATGGGTGAAACTAACCCTTTAACCACTGACGTCACTCATGTAAAATGTATTGTGACGTGTGCTGTATGTGACCAGAACATTATACAGTATATAGAATGTAAAATCTTACACTTTACTAACAACATTCAAGTAAAAAAGCAGGGACAAAAGACACCCAGATGGTGAGCACCTGTTCTAACAGACCCTGACAGCGCCTTGGGGCTTTAGGCATTAAAAAGCACGTCACCTCTAGATGAAAACACCTGACATTCCACTTCTGCTGCACATCACCCTACATTCACAGGAACAAACAGCTCTGATAGTGAAACCTGAGAGTGTATAAAAATCAAGCTTTTATTTATTTATCACCTTTAATATTGCAGCATATTCAACATCACTGTTGTGCCTGTGCTCAATCAGTTTATTGCTGATACATGGGCTTAGATAACACCAGCGGTTTAACATCAACGCGTTAAAGTGAACTTCTGTTTCACCAAAACTCTCCTGGGCATTTTCCTCTACAAACTCACCCAGTAATATTGCAAAATTATAGTCTTGGCCTCAGACAGCATGTCCACATACTGAAAGTTCCAATCTGATTGGCTGGCTGCTATACAATTTCAGTAAGTCGAGGTGCTCAAGACTTTATCTAGAGATGTACAGATATTTCTGATATTTATTTTCATGTTTTGAACAATAACCAATGAATGTCCAATATAAAAATTTGATATTTAGTCTAAAAACTAAAAAATTCAAAAGCAATAATTTGAAATGGTATAAGACTGCAGGAATAACAATACTATAATGTAAATTTTTATAATGTATATTACAGAAATATTAAATATTATACATATTCTATAATAGAAACTCACAACGCAACCAAATACAGAAACGCGTTGTAACTGAAGAAAACACAATGAATATCTACATGAAGATAGGTTACTAATACTTCTGACATTCATCCAAGCTTCTTTTAAGCTCCAATGTCAATTATTCATTTTGACTTTAATGAACACAGATGCAGTAAGCCACAGTCAATGATTAAACATCTCTTTCCCCAATGGGAACTCAGAGCAGACTTTCGCACCTGAACTTTCATAATGAATCGTTTCAGGATATTTCACCAGATATTCTTGAGATGAGCTGGCAAAGTGACATGTAACGGCATGTTGCTGTTGTTGCCTGGGATTAGTGATTTTCTTAAAGAGGTTTAGGGAAGAATGTGAGACTAGCCTAATCCTGCCTAAACCAGACACACTGATTGCCATCAGCACACTTTAGCACCAGGACCTGGAGAACACACAGTACTTCAGCCATGTCATTATACTCCGTCAAACATTATTATTGACCTTCCTCACATACACACGTCCACTTATAGATGGCCTTGTTTCGTTTAAGCTGCTGAAACGGTCTCTGAGCTGTGCTCTGCTTTCCTGCAGTTACAAATACTGTGAAGATATAATGTGCACCTACTATGAGCAATTTGAGCAAACCCAACTACAAACCCGATTCCAAAAAAGTTGGGACACTGTACAAATTGTGAATGAAAACAGAATGCAGTGATGTGGAAGTTTCAAATTTCAATATTTTATTCAGAATACAACATAGATGACATATCAAATGTTTAAACTGAGAAAATATATAATTTTAAGGAAAAAATAAGTTGATTTTAAATTTCATGGCATCAACACATCTCAAAAAAGTTGGGAACTGAGCGCTGATAACTTGGGTTGTCCTTGTCCTCTTAGTCCGGATGACATGGCGTCCCAGTTTTCCAAAAAGAACTTCAAATTTTGATTGGTCTGATCACAGAACAGTTTTCCACTTTGCCACAGTCCATTTTAAATGAGCCTTGGCCCAGAGAAAACGCCTGCGCTTCTGGATCATGTTTAGATATGGCTTCTTTTTTGACCTATAGAGTTTTAGCCGGCAACGGCAAATGGCACGGTGGATTGTGTTCACCGACAATGTTTTCTGGAGGTATTCCTGAGCCTTGACTTCTGAGAGACACTGCCACTCTGAGAGGCTCTTTTTATACCCAATCATATTGACAATTGACCTAATAAGTTGCAGATTGGTCCTCCAGCTGTTCCTTATATGTACATTTAACTTTTCCGGCCTCTTATTGCTACTTGTCCCAACTTTTTTGGAATGTGTAGCTCTCATGAAATCCAAAATGAGTAAATTTCAAAATGTCTCACTTTCAACATTTGATATGTTATCTATATTCTATTGTGAATAAAATATAAGTTTATGAGATTTGCAAATTATTGCATTCCATTTTTATTCACAATTTGTACAGTGTCCCAACTTTTTTGGAATCGGGTTTGTATACACATGACATACTGCACTAATAGTCCATTGGTCAAAATCATGTGGTCGATTAGATGAATATGTGGTGTATTTCTGGGGTAATTAACCAACTTTCATTGAGCCCATATGTTGAATCAAATGCGCATATCTGTCTTTGTCAGTCCAATCAAATGCAGTAATGAGTTGGTAATTGTGGGAAATTACAACCAAAGATGGAAATGCCCTTCTCCCATTTATGAGTGTTTAAAGTCAACATGAAATCAATTGACATGAAGTCAATATAATTGATTATATTTACTTTCTTAATGTTCCCAGCCTTATACCTAATCCATCAGTGTATGTTATTCCAAAGAAAGAAAATGTTTGTGTTTGTCACCAGGCTTCACAGGCTGTTAGTTCATGTTAACCAGTAGCAAAATAGGTATTTTTGTTGGGTGTTGCAGTAGCTAATGCAGCCTTTCTAAACAGCAAAGGTTATGGCACTAATCAGGTATTGCTCAGGTATGGTATGAATGTTGACCATTATTTCACCAAGTACAGTATGTTCCTGGATCAACCAACCAATCAGATTTAAGGGAGAAGTTTACAGTTTGTCAAGTTTAGGCTTACAACCAGGGTTAGGTAGGGCCCTATGAAAACTATTTCTGTTTTATTTCTGTCAGGACCACTATCGTCAAAGATGATTGATTGACTGTTAGCACATAGTTTGGATTGGCGGTATGGTTCTGTTCTGGGCAAGAACTCCTTACGCATCCATGCAGCCTAGCATGGATAAGAGCAGTTTATGATATGATGATAGTTTCTCAAATGAAACAGTAAAATGTTTATGTAGTGACTCAGAGCAGCTCTGGAGATGAAGTTCATGCATTCATGTCCTTGTATAGTGAGGCGGCAGATGCTGAAAACACTGAGTGTCACATGTGCTTCAGTGCATGTGTAGAATTAAGACACACAGAGACACACAGGACATGCAGTATTCGTATTTAATAGTCTTTTTGCAGTTTAATATTCACAGACACTAGTCTTTATTGTGATTTAATTTAGGTGTACTGTCCTGCTTTTTATTTATTCATCAAAAAAAATTACAAATTCCATGAAATTCTGTGTAAATTCCGTTTTTATGACTATTCTGCGATTCTGTACGCGTTTTCTGCATCGTGGAAATCACAGGGCCCTAGCTGGGAGCTTCTACATCAGGGATAAGTTATGGGTAGGGTTAGGTTTAGGTTGTTCCAGGAACAACAAAATGTGTTGACCCAGGAAGATGTCTCACAGTGACCAGTATGAAAACCCAATTTTTACATTCTAATCAATTCCTGATGGATCAAATTAATTTTTGACCTTTCCCCCTCCCCTCAAAGAATGTCTAATGTTTCACTCTGAAAAATATCACATTAACAGAAAGGGTTATGAATGCAATTTCATGCTGACTTTAATCCTGACTTTGTGCATGTGTTGCAATATTACTATATTTTTACCTTAAATAGATTAACTTTTTCAGAAGAAAAAAAAAACATCTGCCCTTTAGCAACCAGAAGCAGAGTCATTGTTTTGTCTCAGTGGATTAAGTGTCTAATGTTTAACACACGTGCTTCTCTACTGCCCTTGAGTTAGCAATGACAAATTAAAGCCAGTTTGAAACCATCAACACAAAGTGATGCTCAAAATATGATTACACAGTGTTGAGACAAGTAACAATTCTTTCTTTGCTTTTCTTTAATAAAGATAAAGTTGTTTAACTCTTTGGGTGAATCTCACAAACTGCCTGGGTCATATTTCCCAAAAATCTAAAGGAAAAGGGACCAGGGGTATTCCAGAAAGCAGGTTATGTGACATACCTGGGTATGTTTAAGAGTAAGTTAGCGGATAACCTCAACTTTTGGTTCCAAAAACGGAGGTAACTTTCAGGGTATGCAAGTAGCCATAGCAACTCACTCTCTCCAGAGCAGGTTATGCTCCAGGGTTAGTTTGCTTAAGAGGTATACAGATGTGTGTTATATAATTAATATAGTTATATTAATATTATATAACCAAATTTGTTATATAGTTACAGTTCTATAAATACAATATTATATATTAATTCTAAAGCACTATTATAACAAGGTAATGTTTAAATGTTAATTAAGTTCAGATATATTTATTTTATTTGTCATCTCACACATGGAACTGCATTCAATTAATTAGCAAACAAACAAACAATATCCTTATGCTCAGTGAATAAAGATTACTTATTAAATGAAGAACCACCAAATAGGAGGCGATGTGCACTAAACAGGTTGTGTAAATCGGCATTAAACAAAAGAAGATGGAAGTAGAATGGTGCGGTTTTTCCTAGCGTCTGTTTCCATGGTGAATCATCAATTAGTCTCTCTGTTGAGAATGTCTTGTGTGTTAACCGGGAACATGCTCTGAGTTGTCTGAACTTACTCCCGGACTCATTTTTGGAACCAGCACACCTCGAGTAAGCAAGGTTTGGGTCAATCAACCGAGAGTTCAAGGTATAGGTGACGGTAAGTTAACCTTGCTTTCTGGAATACCCCCCAGTAACATTTCTTTGATTTGTGACTATTTTCATTATGATTAGGCACATTTTCTCCCCCAGTTCTAATTAATCGCAGAACAAAAAACTCACACTCATTAATGTAACAGATAAAGCACCCTGTCCTGGTCCGTTTTTTTTTTTTTTTTTTTTAAATCAACAAATTAAATTCAGTGCAAAAAAATATATAACTATTTTACAAATGGACAATTTAGTACATATGCACTCATGTACAAGGTTCAGTCAGTATGTTTGCTGCATTTAAGTCCAAGATCTCCCAGAATGACAAACAAAATGTAACCTCAAATAATATCATTAAATCATCAAATTCATTGTCATTTTATTGCATTGCAGTAATGAGAATGAGATGTTTTTGCATTTCTCTGAAGTTCTCTTTTATTGTGCACTGTCAAACTACAAAAGTTAGCTTTAGTTATCTTTGACTGACAGCACTGGCTTATTATGTCTAATAGCTCAACCCACTTTACAAGGCAACTGACATCGAACTACACAGCGTGTAAAGTCTTTTAACAACACACTACTGCTCTCATGAACTTAGCTTTGTGAAACGTGAGACAACATCTTATAGAGATATCCTGCAAACCTTTGTAGCATGTCAACAAGATAATCGGGATAAAGAGGTGGTAGAAAGGTCAGAAAACATTGATGGGATTCCACATTCAAATCAATAAAGCAGCTGAAGTAAATAGCTAAGCAGATAATTAGTGGGAAAAATAGTTTCCTGGCATGACAATCATAATGATTTGGTATATTGACCAAACTAGCAGACAATATCAATATCCGTAGTCAAAAAGCGTGCAAACAAGGTACACCAAAGGTTCATTTAAAGCATTTCACAGCATCAAATTTGAGCTTTTTAAGCATGTCTTTAACAGCAGCTGAATATAAATCATAACACACTGTTCATAAATAATTACAAGCATCCCTATCTGCCCTTCATGCAAGCAGAGGAAATTAATCAGGTAGCGTTCTAACAGCAAGCCTGCGTTCAAAATATTCATAGTTTTCATTACTAATTCCCAGCTCCATACGGCACAGATGACAGAAGAGCTGTGACCTCATATCCTTCACGCTCTGCAGGGTATCTGAGCATCTGCTGGGTTTAAAGCCTCTTCATGAGGCTAATTCATTGAATATTTTTGCATCAAATTGTAAAGTTCAACACAAAGTGTCTTTTGATCCATCTCTGATAGATCAATTTGGAGAGAATGTTATAATCAAACCCTGGTCTAAAGGCCACCGATAAACGACGACCGATTACAGTACGAAACTTTTCAGACATTCCACAACCCAACAAAACAAGCACGGACCAAAGCCAACAGACAGTTTTGTAGCCGAGACCAGTACATTCGAGTCCGAGTCAAGAACAAGTTCAGAGAGGACTGAGTCCGGGTCGAGACCGAGCCTTCTGTCAGACATTTTTGGGGGGAGGTGCTCAGTGTTGAGACTGTCATCTGTCATCGTATCTGTATTCATTTTTATTTTTTATTAATTAATTAAACAAGATTTGGTTTTCTCTGTGACATTTTTGTCCTACTTTGTAAACAGTAAATATATTAAAATGACACAGTTGAGACAAATAATGCAGCAATGTGACTTTCTGGAAAGTGAGATCACTATATGTTGATGGCAGGTGGACACAGCATAAAATAGAAGTGAGAGCAGGCAGGTCACAGGTGTGGGAGAGAACCTGGCAGGAGTCTTTGAACTAACGTTAGTCTCAAGTCATCCGCAGTTGCGCACAAGAAAAATCAAACATCAATTTAAAAATTATTAACATACAGTAATAATTATGAAATATTTTTAATTTGAGTGGACTTGGGAATAAGTCCATTTCCTAATATGTTTGAGTACGAGTCAATACCAAGTCCAAATGCACATGAGTCTCGAGTAAAATATGGTCTCGAGTCCGAGTCTCGAGTACTACAACACTGCCAACAGACACCGCCAGGTGTAACAAACACACTAATCCAACAAAAGTCGACAGTATCTGTTGCTGTTAGTCGTTGTCTGTTGGTGCAGTGTGAAATGGCCTTAAAGGTGGCTGGGTTCTCTTAACTAGTCCACTGTTATAGGTTTTCAATGGCTGATGCTCACACCAATATCCAGGGCCATAAACACTAAAGACATTAGTGTGACATGTCAATTAATTGATATGTTGTTTCAGTGGCCAAATCTTAAACTTTTACATTTAGTTGCATTATTGACAACATCTAGAAATCAAAGTGGCCATTGGCCGATATAACGCTAATAATGCAACTAAAAATAACATATGAGTCTTGACATTTGTAATGAGTGACATTTACAGGGAAAAAACCCCTAAGAAATATTTAAAGTTTCTCATGCACATTAATATGTTTTCTTCAAATGTCACTTTAGGGGCCCCATACATTACACAATATTTAGTCAAAACTAAATTAACCATTGAGAAAGTTATAATGAAGGTGACACTCTTTGTCTACTTCTGTTATTCAGCAAAACGGGCATGTTTCTTGCGATAATTCTCAACATCAAAAATGCCCAAATATTGGCTAATTCATTGGCCTGACAAATATATCAAACTATCACTACTTTAAAACAAGTAAAGTAAGTAAACAAAATAAAAACATTTTTGGGCCTGATTTCACAGACAGGGTTTAGATTAAGCCAGGATTAGGCCTTAGTTCAGTTAGGACATTTAAGTAGCTTTTATAAATGTACCTTATAAGAAACATTACTGGTGTGCATCTTGAGACAAAACAATGGCACTGACATATTTTAAGATATGACAATGCAAGTAGCTTTCAGTTAAAACAACTCAAACATACATTTTAGTCTGGGACTAGGTTTAAACCTTGTCTGTGAAACCGGGTTTAGTATCTAGAACCATAATTTACTCACTTATAAAGCTAACATAGCACAGAGCAGAACCTCTCTGAGGGCCACAATAAACAGAGGCGCTTGGTAAACTTCAGATTTGTTACCTGCAGGCCGATGAGATGTTAGCTTCCTAAGGCCCGGCAGCTTCTCTTATATGAAATAACAATAAGCTCTGAGTGACAGTGAGTCCAGTGGAGATGTAATATTGCATATTTTCAACCTGAAATCAAGATGGGATACAGGCAGTTTGATTTCTAACAGCTTTACTTCACCCTTCACCTACACCATGAAACTATCACGAAAGAAGACTATAAACACACTGAAATAAGACTTTTCCCGATGAATCGATTGTTTTTTTGACCATCCACGTTTGTATTAATAATGATATTAACATTAAAAGAGTTCACCCAAAAAGTCACAAAAGTACAATAAAAGTATCATATATGTGGGTAATACGACTATCCGCTTGTTTAGTCGTGACGTAAGGAACGCTGTTTCTGGGTCCAAGCTTCAACTCATTTCACTTGAGAATGCCATTGACGGCTGTATATGAGCGCTATTTATTCATATTAAACATCAAACATTTTAAATACACTCACCTAAAGGATTATTAGGAACACCATACTAATAAGGTGTTTGACCCCCTTTCGCCTTCAGAACTGACTTAATTCTACGTAGCATTGATTCAACAAGGTGCTGAAAGCATTCTTTAGAAATGTTGGCCCATATTGATAGGATAGCATCTTGCAGTTGATGGAGATTTGTGGGATGCACATCCAGGGCACGAAGCTCCCGTTTCACCACATCCCAAAGATGCTCTATTGGGTTGAGATCTGGTGACTGTGGGGGCCATTTTAGTACAGTGAACTCATTGTCATGTTCAAGAAATCAATTTGAAATGATTCGAGCTTTGTGACATGGTGCATTATCCTGCTGGAAGTAGCCATCAGAGAATGGGTACATGGTGGTCATAAAGGGATGGACACGGTCAGAAACAATGCTCAGGTAGGCCGTGGCATTTAAACGATGCCCAATTGACACTAAGGGGCCTAAAGTGTGCCAAGAAAACATCCCCCACACCATTACACCACCACCACCAGCCTGCACAGTGGTAACAAGGCATGATGGATCCATGTTCTCATTCTGTTTACGCCAAATTCTACCATCTGAATGTCTCAAAAGAAATCGAGACTCATCACACCAGGCAACATTTTTCCAGTCTTCAACTGTCCAATTTTGGTGAGCTTGTGTAAATTGTAGCCTCTTTTTCCTATTTGTAGTGGAGATGAGTGGTACCCGGTGGGGTCTTCTGCTGTTGTAGCCCATCCGCCTCAAGGTTGTGCGTGTTGTGGCTTCACAAATGCTTTGCTGCATACCTCGGTTGTAACGAGTGGTTATTTCAGTCAAAGTTGCTCTTCTATCAGCTTGAATCAGTCGGCCCATTCTCCTCTGACCTCTAGCATCAACAAGGCATTTTCGCCCACAGGACTGCCGCATACTGGATGTTTTTCCCTTTTCACACCATTCTTTGTAAACCCTAGAAATGGTTGTGCGTGAAAATCCCAGTAACTGAGCAGATTGTGAAATACTAACAACCAAACAACAACCATGCACCAACAACCATGCCACGCTCAAAATTGAAGTGAGTGTACTTACAGTCTACACAACAGTCTCTGTGCTCACAGCATCACAGACATTAATATTTTAACGATTTATAAAAGATTAATCACTGTCTGGCCATCTGGAATTTTGGTATGGAGATAAAGGTTATGATAATTTTTTTTTTTTTTGTAGTAGTAGTATTACACCACATTGTGTGTGTATATTAGCACCCATTGTTGTTTTTCTTGTGGTATGAGAGAGAGCGTTTGGACCCGGAAGCGCTGCCGCGTGACGTCAGACTTAACAACCGGATATCTTTTTTAATTTGTGTTTCAGGAAAGAAAGTAATACAGGTGTGGAACAATTTGAGGGCGAGTAAATGATGACAAAGCTTTCATTTTTGGGCTAACTATTTCTTTAACTACATTTGCATGTGTGTGCAAGCAAAAAATCTGCAATGTGATGTTGTGCATTGTCCTCCTGTGGTTTTCCACAGTGGTTCTCCATCAAAAGCAAACACGTCTCCAGCAGTTAGCCAATTCTTTAACCAGTAGGACGCTGTGAAACGGTCCAAGCGCACACTGAGAGAGGAGTACTGAGACAGCAGCTAGGGATGATGGGAGAATATTCTGTGTAAAATTACACACCAAGCAAAAGCGTCTTTGGCCTCAGGCTGTTGTAGAAAGAGGTTCTCTGGAAGGCTGCATATATAAACAACAATTTAGCATAGAAGAAACTGAAAGGCATCTAATAGCACAACAACAAATCTCAAAGTAGATCTGTTTGCACCATCCCATGTGGCTTTTAAACTCCTAGACAGGTTGCCTGACAGAGTTTTCTGTCTTATTTTTCTCTGATTATGCTGATGGTGTACCTTTGGGGGTAAATTCTCAGATTGATTGTAGCCCTCTCTCATCTCTCTTAAATGATCTTGGCAAACATACAGGTCCAACGCCTACAAAACAGGCCTGAGAGGAACCTAAAGAACTGAAACATCTATTCGGCAGCACAACATTCTTTCATTAATTACTCGCTCTCATGTCGTTTCAAACCTGTAAGACTTGTTCATTTTCTATACAAAAAAAAATTAAGATGTTTTGTCCCTCCATAGACAGTTAAGCAACTATATGTTCTATTCACATATAAACATTCATCAACTCACACATCAGTTATGGTTGAACGGAATCTCAAGCATATGCGCTTGATGTGCGAGAATCAATGAGGTTCATTCTTGTGTTATGCCACACGTTTGAGCTTCCGCAAGAGGATTGTTCTCAAGCATCAAGCAGGTTCGGGTTGAGCTTTTGTTTGTGTTTGCTGATCAATGTTTATGTGTGAATAAAAGCCTAAATTCAATCTTGTCATCATATAATTTAATATATAATATATTTATATTACTTTTACAATCTCTTCATGGGCATCGGAACCATTGTATGTGGGTGGGATGAGACCAATGATATTGGACCCACTCACTTTTACCGTCAAAGTGTCAGTTGCATAGCTGTCTATGGAGGGACAGAAAGCTCTCAGATTTCATCAAAAAGATCTTCATTTGTGTAACAAAGATGTAACAAAAGTCTTACGGATTTGGAACAACATGAGGGTTAGTAATTAATGACAGAATTTTTATTTTTAGGTGAACTAACCGTTCAAAGAAAATGTCAAGTCATTCTAAATCCAACAATTAAATCTGAAGTAATTTCTGCGCCATACCATAGCAATACCTAACCGAATTGCTAAAACCTCCCCCCAACTGTCATTGGTCCGGAAAAACAGCTAGTCCCGCCCCAAACTTGTGCTATTGGTTGAGTCATTGTTGCCATGTCAGGCTGCTCTGCAAGCTCAAAGTAACATTTGTATAATGCCACAGAAACACAGTTGTCACTGCGGAGGATTTAAAGGCTTTGGCGTGGAAAAACACTACACACTTCAATTTTAAATGTTTTTATCACAAGAGACTCAGAAGAGATCACTGTCTGTCAAAGTGTGTGTCCTGCTTTAAATCCAGAGGCAAAGCTTCACAGGTCATTTTTCTTTGTGTAATTGAGTATTTGACAGCATGGTGACTCCATGGCAGTGAGGAATTTCCCTTCTGCAAACTGAACATCCATCATCTAGGGGCAAAGGGCGCTTCAGAGAATCTTCACCAGGACACGATGGCCAAGTGAGGCCGTTCCTTCTCTATAGTACCACTCAATTGTTTCTTGCTGACTGTCTGCACTTTTATTTTCATTTTCTAAATCTCTGTACTTTTCACTCCGGTGCACCTGAACAGCACTTTAAAGTTCTTCCCTTCATGGGTGGAGAAGCACCAGATGGAATTTGTTTAAATCACTTGAACAGGTTGCAACTGCAATGACAAGGAGGGTTTCCAGCTACCAGTTTTTTCAGGCCTTCTTTGTTTTTTCTTTTGTCATTTCCAATAAACCTTTATTTTTCTTTTTTTTTTTTTTTTTTTTGTCAATGGTAAGCAGTTCTTGCACAGACAAGCAGGCAACTTAAGTGAGGAAAGCTTCAGGTGGATTCTCTTTTTCTCTCCAATCATTCAGTTCAGTGAATTTTAAGAGCTCCATTTTGCTGTTCATGCTGTGACACATACCTACAATGTCCAAATTCTGTGTGTGGATGCTTTTAAAAATGACTGCAGCATGAAATTGGGTTGGCAACTAATCCTGCAAAGTATCAGACATATTCTTACCTAAAATATTGAATATGCAAACTTGGTACTTATTTAGAGGTTATAATACTTTTGTTCTGCTATGGATTACACAGACAGAACAAATCCAGCAGCACCTTACATTTAATATACTAATCCTTGCATCAACTGACAACTGATAGTCTCTGAACTGATATCTTTAGTTCTGTTACCATGTAGGCTGATGGGATTAAAAGCCCAGGGTGTCACAATTCCCACTTTAAATATGCTTGGCACAACTAGTTACATCAAGCCATATGAGGTTTGACTTTAAACAAAGTACAATATTTGTGCATTGACCATTTAAACCCCTTAAAATTAGCAAAAATAACGATTTCAAAATGTTCAATGACAGCAGTGTCTAAAAAGTGAATGCTTGTGTAGCTGTACTATAGCAAGAATAACTGTAGTGACATGTGGCATTGTGGCAAAACTGTGGTCAGTATTCTAAGGGTTACTTGACGCTGTCAATCTATGCATGCTGTAGGCTAATGTACGCAATGTGAAATTACAACAACCTAAACCTTTTCTGTGATTAAATCTGTTATCAAATTTTGCATTCTTAAAGTTGCATTAATTTTGATATTTTTTGTGGAGTTTAATGTCAAAAATGTTTATGTGGTTTAACTGTTTAGCGTGAAAAAAGGTATTACGTGACAAGACAAAAAAACATGACATCTCAAGGTTAGAGCCATGAATACAAAGATTACATTTCTTTCCAACTGTGTTTTAAACTAGATTTAAAATAACTTTTTTTTTTTTTTTATCTCAGCCATCCTTATTTTGTCATTTTAATGATAATTCTTGCAGAATTAAGCAGGACTGATCGTAAACCGCGAGCAAACAGATGTGCTTTTTATTACTAACCGTGCATGCGCGAAGGAAATCCCCGTAAAACGCTACCTGACTAACATGCATAAAGTAACCGTCAACACACCTCAACAGTTTAAAAACATCCTTACCTGATGTTGGCTACCGGCCCGTATGTCCTGCCGAGTAGGTGATGAAGTGTAAAATCTACAAACAGAACAGAAAGCGGAACTAATACAGTTCAAATGAAGAAGAGTTTGCAGCGCGATCTAAGATCTACACCGAATGGACGTAATCCGTAAACTTTACCGCGTCTTCTGCTTGAAGAACAAAACACCTGAGGAGCTTCGCCAACAAAAGCAGGATTTTATGGCTTCACTTCAACACTTAAAACCGGTTAGTTCAAAACTGCTGCCAAGCAACACACAAAAACGTCGTTATGACATAAAATACAAGAAATGAGCCTCAAACATCCACTGAAAACTTTGTGCCTCTCCCAGCTCGACGCACTTCATGTGTTTCATGCACGAATGAAGGGGAGTGAGTGAGAGGTTTCTGGTTACCTGACTCGAAAGTTCCTGTTTGTGAGGCCAACCCACTCCTGGCAAACAGTTTCCTTTTTTCTTAATAAAAACGCCAAGACCTTCTTTATATTTGTTTTTTGGGACTGGTTAAAAATTAACTGCTCATGTGGTGTGCAGTTAAGTAACTACTGACCCATTTTATCAGCTAAAGACAGTGGAAAGGCTTCTAATGTCTACTGTAGCTTGTTGTTTGAAATCAACCTGTTAGACAGAGACTTATGATCTGTTACACATCTAGACAAGAAGAAGCAGGCTAGGCTACAGCCTTTCCTGGGGTCTGGAACCATTGGGAAAAGGCTGCATAAAACAATTTATTATAACAATTGGATATAAATATTTGAAAATAAAATTCATTATAATAACATTTGAACTAAATGTGAACTGACCTTGAATTTATGATTTTCTATTTGGTTTACATCCTCTATTGTTTATGACGGCATTCAAGTTGCATGAACTTACCAAATTTCTTTAAAACCTGGGGCCAGTTGTTCAAAAGTAATCTAATTGGATTTCGGCTATTGGATTGGATCAAATTGTGAAAATTGGTTGTTCAAAATTAAAATTTGTTGTGATTCTGAAATCACAAAATCCAATCTTGGTTTTGATCTGGATCAAATCACCAGTCTGTGTTGTTCAAAACTTTTTAGTAAGATTGGGACGCATTTGATAAAAAAAAAAAAAAAGACAAAAGAAAAAAAAAATGGATTATCCTGATGCCAGCATGCAGAAGGGTGGATTTCAGGAACAAAATATTAATAAAAACACACACACACACACACACATTTTTATTTTGCTCTTGATGAGTTTAACTGTTAAAGTAATAAATTAGAAGTAGACATTATTAGACTAATAGGTCAAACTACCTATTAAGCCTATCGGTAGCCTACAGTAAAGTCAATAAAATAATCCCCAAACAGATGTAAATATCAAACAAACATATATTTAATTTACAGTGGGTTTTTTTTATCACTGTTTGTAAAGTACATTGGCACAATCAAAGAGACAAATCATTAAAAAGAACACAGTTTCTCGGGTGAACACTACGCAAAACTTTTCTGAGAGAACGCAGAACGCAAACATTTTTCCCATCACCATGTCCCTATATTGTCAGCTGTGGTTACAAAGCCGGGCTGAAACCTTGCACATCAGCAAAGTGCAGCTGTGCAGCTGCAGGTCTGGCCTGTACCAGTTATTGTTCCTGCAAAGGCAACGATGTTATATGCTGCAACATACTTACACAACACCAAGAACACATAGAGAGGGAGCAAGAGTCTGGAGAAGATGATGACAGAACAGACTAGGATAGTGAAGATGATGAGGCTTTGCCTGAAGGTGGTAGCCAGTGTGTGCTTTGTGTGGTGTGGAGGTGAGGCCCTCTCGGTTAGCCTTGCGTCTGGCAGAGTTTTAACTGGGCCCTCGTTGGATCTTGCGACTTACGGACCAATCTGGACAACCCCTTCTGCCATTCAGGCGTTGCCCTAGTGACTTGCGGCGCCTGTCTTGTGTGGCATGTATATAGGGTATATTTGTACATAGTTTGTTTATCACACATGGTGATGGGCTTAGGTGATGTCATCTCATTGGGTGTCTTAAAGAGCTACCCCATTAATATGTATCGTACAGTTGCAGGATCCAAGTTATGGCAAATACCTGCATTGCTTTTTCCTCCACAAATGCATAACATTCAGCCTAACAAAGATTCATCATTTATCCAAAAAGAAAATTTGAATCTTCAAAAGTGTCAGGAGGGGATTCAGCTTCATTACACCCTGAAAACAATGCATCAACATTCATGAGAGCACTCATGATTCTGAAATGTAAGATTATTTTGTTTACCATAAAAATAACCTAAAATGATGCCTGAAAGTAATCAAAATATGTAATAAAATTAGCTCAAAAATAGCTGACAAATGAAACGAGCATCCTCTAAAACCTCTAAAACCACTCACCTGTTGTAGAAATTGGCCATACAGTGCAAAATATATGGTCAAAATGAACGATTAAGCTAATACTGTGAATTATGCAAATGGTTCAACATATGCAAATTAGCATCCAGCAGTTTCTGTATGCTGGAGACCCATACTTCACATTTTTGCAATAAAACTTTGGTGTACTTTCTGGGTTCACCTAGTTGGCTACTAGACTAATAGGGGCTCTGTAGAGCACTACTTATTCCAGATTTGGTAATCTGAAAAAGTGTGTATCTGGATCAGGGTGATCCAATCCCATTTTGCTTTGAAAAACCGGCACAAAAGTAAGATGATCTGATCTTGGACAGCAAAACATGGGATTTACAAATCCAAATCATTCTGATCCAGATAAACTTTTTGAATCACTGGCCCCTGATGTTCTATGTTATCCAGCATGTTATAAGACCGTTCCAAAGAGCAGGTGCAATGGAAAGAATATTTCTTAAATATTTTTAAGAAATTCTAATGCATTTCTTCTTTTTTTAAATCCTACACTTGTCTATATATTTCCATTTAAACAGGGCTAAGAATCACAGAATTTCACTGTAGTTTCAGAGTTTTGAACTGTATGTTTAATATTCTTGTCTTGCTTGTTCCAATATCTTTTTTATTATTTTTTGTTCCATTTTTAAAAATGTATAAATAATCCATGCCTGTCAAACATTCCGTTGCCATTTCCATAAAATTGACTTGGCCACTGTCCACATAACATAAATCAGGGTGTGCAAGTATAGGGCGACCTACTTTGAATCTCTGCAGCAATGCTCTGGAGGATCTCTATTGAGACTGCTGCTAGATATGGTGAAACCTTGTGATGTATGTGTAAGAATTGTGCCAGTTCCACAGCAAGGCCAGATTTTCACCTTCCTGTCATCGATTCAGTTCCCCTTCGGTTTTTAGTGTTTATCATCTGATAAAGATTGAATGGACGGAGGGAAATGCCAGGTCAAAACATTTAAAGTTGCATGAGAAATAAAAGTGGCTACTTTCAGAACTACAGGCCTAAGAGGATAAAACGGTTGAAGCACTTTTACAAAGATTACCTAGGTTCACGTTTTTAAACACATTGATGGATCCCAGCTAATTAATTAACAACTAATTTCTGTGTCAACTTTATGCTTTTTCAAATTCAACTTGGGTATATTTTGGTTTCCAACTTTGTCTTCCAGGGACATGTGAATTCCAGGGACATGTGCAAAGGAAGATTTCAGATGCGCAAATGTGCATGAATCTAGAAAATGTGGGCTGCATAAGCACAGTGCGAGTGAACTCTGTTGATATCGAATTTTACATGTGCAAAACATAGCTGCAAACAAACAGCAGGAGCATACTTGGGCCTTAAGGCAACATATTAACAAACCTCATAAGTGACTGATTTGGAACGCTCCACATAGGCAGCAACTCAGCACAGCACATCACACAAATATTGCTCCACACAGGGGCTCAGTTTGCAACTGATTTCAGTTTTAAAAAGATGGGCTGCATCTGAAAATGCATACTCTCTTGAGTAGGTCCTTAATTTGAATAAGTAATTACTTCATGGCCTTTAAAAATGTGCATTCTATATTGTATGAATGTGTGAATGATATCTGGACATACTACATTCACATGTTGCCCTTATCATGTGACCTACCAGTGTCAGTTGCGTTGCGACACACAGCCATTCACAAATATCCTCCCGTGGACTCATGGGATAGTAAAGTGACCATCATATGCAGAAATAGGTCATCCGTGTTCTTTTTGCCAGTACTGTGAATTCAGACATAGTTCTTTTGTTACGTGCTGTTTTTCGCCTACTAGTATGCGATTTTGGATGCAACCTTGCTGTTAGTGTAATGCTAAACTTATAATGTGATACTCTTATAAGCAAAACAAATTTAAAATAATAAAACAATCCAATTTTATTAATACTTTATAGTGTTATATGAAATATGAAGTATACTGTATTTATAATCAACATTTCTTTTGCTTCACATTCTTATATATTTGTTCACTGAGATTATTGTAATGCATAATGGGATTGAATTTTCTATTAAGGACATGTGTTGTTGCCTTAGAAGTGGGCCAAAACAAGGGATTTTCAAGAGATAGTTCACCCAAAAGTGACCATTCTGTCATCATTTACTTACCCTCATGTTGCTCCAAACCTGTATGACTTGCTTTCTTTTGTGGAACACAAGACATTTTGAAACATTTATTTTTCTTTCCCATAGCTACATATACAGTACATGCAACCAAATAATCTGTTAATTGATGCCTCAATCAAAGTCCTTCATGTAAATGCCACAATCCCAAAAACTTGAGCTCAATCAAATCAATTGTGATGGACGAGAACAGTTGAATCATTCTTCAAAATATCTTTGGTTGTTTGGGACAACATGAATGGTAAATAAATGATTATAAATAAATGGGTTGGGAAGCAGCTCACTAGGGTTAACACCAAGCATAATAAAGTATTGCACAGTTTTAAATGGCTTGTTTTTTATTGTTTTTACCAGTGCCTGTTGTTGTAATAGTACACACTTTTTATCTAAAGTAATGTACAACACACTATTTGCTGTGAAGTTTCTTGTTCAAGCATGTCAGTGATGATAAGGCTTCTTGCAGTAACCCTGGAGTTCAAAGGTCATTCCTATCAGTGCTTGTGTTCTGACCAGACCAAAGCTTTTGACCTATTATCAGCACACATGCATATCATGACATATGTGCTACCAAAACAAAAGCAAACAGAGAAATCATGTGAACTAGTTCTGGTTAAAAAATAACAAATAGAGTATATTTGACTTAAGTGTGTTTATATATATAGTGTGCAGTGTCGTGGAATGTAGCCTATACACCAAAATGAGTTTTGCTGTGCATATGGTACGCAGTTTTTCGCGTGCATATGATACACACTTTATGGTGTGTATATTTCTATGGCATCACTGTCAAAGGGAGTATTTTAGTTATTGAAGAGTCAACGAAAGTTATCATGAATAATGTAATGTTTGAAGAGGATGTCACAACAAATGTCAGTAGACTAGGAAGATTTTAAAATGAGCAGTTCATTCATAAATCCGAGTGCAGCACTCAAAAGGGCAGTGCTACATAAGGTCTATAGCAGCATTGGCTCAATCATAGGTTTGGGGCAGGGCTATAAGTTTGTCCAACCAATGGGAGATGGGGAAAAGTGCTTAGGAAACCTGTTTGAAAACAGTGATTTCTAATTCCCTTCAATGCCACAGAAATTACACACTTCAGTCAATTTATGTAAAGTGACTGACCAAATGTTTTGTCTTTGTACAGTTTAAGGTAAGTCGGTAGGCAGTCTTGTAAAGTTTTCATTTTACTTTGATAGTTCTGATAAAAATGAATTTGCTTAACACATTCTGTTCATGCGTTGTTAAAGTGTTGTTCTGCTTTGTTTAGCTTGGCTGCTGTTAATTTAAAACATTGCAATTTTCACATAGATCGTCCAAGGGATCCGTCGACGTTAAAGAGTGTAAGGGAACATCTCTCTTGTGAGGCATGGTGCCCGAGTTTCCATGGGAACTGCAAATCTACCTCCCGCCCTACATGTAGACCTTGTGATATTTTTTAACAATGTCATGCAGCAGTACTAGCTCACTAAAAGCAGTGGGTTGATCATAGTCCCCTCCCTCTCTCTGTCTTTTATTTCTCACATAGATTTATTCACAGCTTTTCAGTTTTATCTTTTTTTGTTTTATCCAGCTACTTAATACTCCCACAGCATATGCAAACACACTGAATATCACAAACGATGTGTATTTATGTCAAAGAGCCTATAGGTTTTTAGACAGCAAGGCTCTAAATATCTGTAAACATTGATGATGATCTGTTTATCTGATGCTTTATAAGTCACAAATCCAATCACAAACTCCATAGTGATTAGCAATGCTGAAATATTGTACCTTAATGAGTTATTTTTGTTATTTGATTAAACGTCAATTAAGCAAATTTTTCTACCTTTACACAAAAAGCAATTGCAAATTAGTTTTATTTTATTTATTTTTTATTACAGGCACAAAAAATGTCCTCTCCTCTTTACCTTTTCCTCCTGTTCTTCACTCCTGTTTCATCTAATTCTCTCTCAGACCCTCATTCAATAATAGACTATTAATGAATTAGCTTGAGCTTTGCTCTTGAATGCTGGGACTTATTCACATTACATCTCTTAATGTGAAGAGGGGTGGCGCTGATGCCACTGGCAATGTGTGTGTGTCGAGTGAGAGGAGGAGAGAGAGAGAGAGAGAGAGAGAGAGAAGTGTGGCAGTATGCCTCTGGTGAAGAGACAGCCGTTTACACGCAGAGAGCTGAGTTAAGCAGGTGCTGCTGTTTCATTCAAACACTTCTAAAACCACTTGTGTTCACATCCAGCCGGAATGGCTGTAATATAGCACCTTTACTTCCATCACTGCTTTTGCCCTTAGAGGTAAGCCATCTCTCTCTTTCTTTCTCACTCTCGCTGATGTGTTTATAATGGTGAATGTGGGCTGGCATTTGGGCAGCTCAATAAGCCGGCTGTAATGGATGCAATCCTTTAGAATGCAAAAGCAACAGAGGCGGTACTAGATCAAGGCTGTTGCAGGGAGAAGTGTTCGGGCTCTGACCCACATCAAGGAGTCGTAGCGCAGTGGCACTGGGTCGCACAGAGTGACTTTGTCTTTTCCTCTAAAAAAAAGTGAAAGTGATGTAAATGTAAAAGTTTTGCATGCTAACTTACTGCACGATGGAGTGCATGATGTGCTTTTGTTTGTGGGTTTTAGTAATGTGTGTGCCTACAAAATAAAGTACACAGGTAAATGTTTTTACAGCTACATTTGTGTTTTAAGGCAGTTATTACTTTGCAGACTGTATACTTGCACTGTTTTGTCAGGACCTGCAGTATGCAATGATGAATACACTGCCTGTTAGTCATGCATCAGCTGTGTGTGTGTGTGTGTGTGTGTGTGTGTGTGTGTGTGTGTGTGTGTGTGTGTGTGTGTGTGTGTGTGTGTGTGTGTGTGTGTGTGTGTGTGTGTGTGTGTGTGTGTGTGTGTAAACCCAAAGCCCTAATGTAATCAGTATGTAATCAAAATGCTCCATCTCCCAAATTCTAGTGTCAGCTTCAGACGACATGCCCACGGTCTGCCCACAGTCTGTTCACTGACCGCCTGATCCAAATTGCACTCAAAACTGACAAGCACTATCCAAAAACCAGTTCAAATTCTGCTTAACTTATATTAAATATTAAAAACACATTTTACTTGCATTTATTGTATTAATTGTTAGCATGCTTTTGTATACCATTAGTGTGCCATAACTGGGTCAGAGGTAGAAGTAGGACGTTTTACATATAGCCCTCATCCAACTCCTATGCTGAAATAATTGAATTAACCTTTTTAAAACATCAAGTCAAATTGCAACTCTGTGCCAATATGTATAACAGGAGAAGGATCTCATTTGGTTTCTATTAAATTCATAATTTCACTGATTTTATTAGCTTGACCTCAATGCAGTGATGGACTGCTGGCAGTTTGAGCCCATCATGCTGATAAAGTTTTACCTAAAAACCTACTAAAGAGATGAATATTGTAATTTGTATTGTATGAACAGTTACACTTGTTAAAAGTTTAGGGTCAGTAAGATTTTTTGTAATGTTTTTGAAAGAAGTATCGTATGCTCAAGGCTGCATTTATTTGATCAAAAATACAGTAAAACTGTAATATTTTGAAATATTATTACAATTAATGTAATGTATTCCTGTGAGTTAGTCTTCAGTGTCACATAATCCTTCAGAAATCATTTTAATATGCTGATTTGCTGCAGAATAAACATTTCCTAATATTGTCATTGTGTAATGAAGATTTGTAACTTTTATCATGTGAAGATGATGATCTGCAATGTCATTTTCCATTTTGTTTCACATTTGACAAAACTGAGAGGCACACTTTGGACCCGATACCAAATTCTAGGTCACAAAATTATGTTATATCAGGGGGCAATTAACCTTTTAATTCAGTGAAACTGAACCCCACCCTCCAAAGCATCAGGATTTGATAAAGTTTGCCAATTTTTTATTTCATTTTGAAGCACTCATTATAAAGTAAAATACATATCCAATAGAATCGGATGTTACACAAGTTCTGAGTTTGACTTTGAAATCTATACTTCATTTTTGTACTGACAGAAATTGGTATTTCAATGTCTGCACACATCCCTGCTAATATTGGTTGTGTTCTCTGTAAAACTGCATATGGACCAAACACTTATGTGTATTTAAAGGTTAGATCACCCAAAAATGAAAAAGACAGAATTAATGACAGAATTTTCATTTTTGGGCGAACTAACCCTTTAAGTAATTATTATAATTAAATTGTTTTAATTCAATTATTTTTAAACCCACCCCTATATGGCTTATAAGAACATAACAAATTGTAGTGGGTCAATTTCCAAACAGTCAAGTGGCCTTTTCCTGTCTATGTAGGTGGCTAGAATAAGCTACAATCAGTGTGGACCAGACCAGTCAGAAGCCATACCCGAGATTTAGTCAAAGTATAATTAAATCACAGTGTGTGGATGTATCTTGGCCACTTTGTAGAGGATAAAGCAGCCAGTCAGCAGCTGGTACTGAAGATTTCTGCACTGTGAGTGACACAGAGACCCACGCTCTATGTGTACATAGAGAGCATGAAACATCTGAGCAGTGTCATAACATTCATTCTGTAACTTCAGATCATACTGGTTGAACAAGGGGCATCTCTGTCTTTGAGTCCTCTGCTGATGTTTGAAATGCAACAGAGCTGAAAGATAGCAGCAAATCACTTGCCATGGATCTGATAAGCATTCAGATCCGTTATGTAGAGACATTCACAGTTACAGCATATAGTTAACAAATAGTGCACTGTACTGATGGTTTCACACAGTAGGAAGAACAATATTAAGCCTTTTACACTTGAAATTCTTCACGTATGGGTTCACACTTTTTTTTATTCCTTTGTTAAAATAATCTTATCTTGTTCCATGTTTCATACTGTTCATACTTTACCCCAGGATAGTCATTTATCAAGTTGGTTTTTAAAATTTCACTGTGTTCATGATGAAGTTATAGTTGTCAAAAAGAATCTTGTTGGTTAAGCTAGCTATGAAAAATGGAAACACTAGCATACCAGAATTCCATGCAAAAGCATAGAAGGAAAAAACAGGACCTTCTGTTGCCATTTTATCTGTTTTCCTCAGATGCTAAACATCTAAATAGCACGTGAAAGTTTTTGTGGCTGTACCAAGTGCATGAATATTTAAAGAGGTAAGCGCTTAGGCAATTTTCTGTAGTTTAGCAAAACTATTTTTAGTGGCAGAATGTTTCCTAAAAGTGTTAAACGATTTCAATCGTTTTTGATACACTATTCTCCAAAGACATGCAAGCCGACCTGATGTCAGAATACCAAAGGTTTTTGCGTGTTGGCATTGTCCAGTTATCTCCTTCTGATATATCACATAGCTACACCATTATGGGAGCAAATAGAGTTTTCCTTCATTGGCAAACATACTGTATTCTCACAAATAGATCATTTCATAATATAATAGTAGAGGTTTTATCAGTGCTCTATTTTTGGAATGTTCTTAAAAGCGTGAAATGGACTTATGTTTATCTGCTGCCTTTCACGTCACAGCTCAGGACAATCACTAGGGTTTGGGACCGCCTGTGTTTTTGTGGTACCAATCAGTGTTCTCAGAATATTTTCTTTTAGTATGTAGTCTTGTTCTAAATGACATTCATAGCCTTAAAAATGGATAGTGTTTTAAAATGATTGTTAAAAGTCAAGTTTTTAACCCAATTAGTGCTACAGAAGACTCTTGCTTTGTTGTCCTGTCCTATATTGTTCCACTTTGTGGTTCTTCCTGTCCCTTGTGCTCTCCTTGTTTCTAATGTACTCCTTTGCAGCGACCTGAATTTGTCTTTCCCTCTCTCTGTTGCTAAGAGTGAATGTTTTAAAGAGTTCAGAGGATAGATGTATCATAAGGGGTGCAGTAGACTTGCCTTTGAAGATGGATTTCTTAGGAACGCACACCTATGCTCATTTTTCCTGTGCTGTGTGTTTGCTTTAAATGTAGCGGCCCACTTTTCAGTGTGGTGTGACAATTTATGATGCATGTCAGTGGTCTGTCAGTGCATTGTTAATTGCAAGAGCAGTGTACACCAACACTCATATTAGAGGTTTTGACAGTTCACTTTCAAGAGTTTCAACAGTATGAAGTCATTACACCTACTCAACCAAATCAAGTTTTTAGGAATAAAGGATTATACAGATGCAGCTGGTCCTCAGGACATAAACTATAATGCGTTAGTGCCGCTGTCACTTCAGCAGCTAGTCAGCACAAGGCTTCAAACAGAATTTTAGACATGAAAACATGGCAGACAGGTTTGAAATGATGATGATTGGTTTAGCCCAGTTAAGATTAGCCCAGCAAAAACAGATTGTTTCCCTATTATTACACTGTAAAAAATGATAATTTTAACTGTAAAAGACAATGAGAATGCAACGGTGATTAGTTGGTTAATGGGACGTTCCCTTAATCTATTCTGTGAAAAACTGTAATAGGTTTAATGGGGCTTTTCATATAATATTACAGTAAAGTATTTTTAAATGTGCAGTTTTTCTCGAAGTGAAAGAGAGCGTGAAGTGAAGTCATCTTATAATTTATGATGAAAAAACGTCATTTTTTTGTGAATATTTTTTAATCAGTAATGGTTAGGTTAAATTAGGTTTTTATGTTACATCTTATGTTGTTAAATTAATGTTTATTGCATATTTTTATTATTTTAGTGTTAATTTGTGTATGACATGCGTGCATCCATACATTTATTTTGACCTCCGCTAGAAAAGCTACTTGTGATGAAGTTTGATTCGTCATGTGACTTTTTTTCTTTGTGTTTTAAGGCAGTTGTTGAGTATAATGTTAAAAACCTAGTTTTTAGTCATTTGGTATATTAACATTATTTCAGTTGATATAAATTTAAGATCAATCTGAAAGATTTTACTTTAAAGTTCTGTCAACCAAATTTTTTCTGTTTGCTTTTTAGTTTTAGCTTTTTACATTATGTGTCCTTTTGGGTTAATTCATAATATTCTAGAAATTTTTGTTAGTGTCCTTAACCTTGATTTCTGAGTACCCCATATGATTTCTCGGGTATTACCTGGTGTGTAATATAGTTGTTTTGTGCATGCAAAAGCTCTGCAGATCAAAGATCAAAGTGCCCAATAAATGAAGTTATTGTGTTATTGATTCTGAACTGCCTGAAACGAGTCGTCAGTGACTCTAGCTTTACTTCCTAAACTAACCTACGTAGGTTTGTAACAAATTAGCTTACCTTAAAACCCTTGTTAAAGTCCTCATGAAATCAAAATTGACCCTATTTGCTTTGTTAGCACACATTACAGGTCTTAGGGTGAACAATTAATCCGTGCAAGTTAATACACAGAAGAAAATTGTTTGTCGCAGTAATCTTTAATCAAAATCTGGAAACGGCGTTCCTTCTCAGATGATGTCAGTTTGACGGCTTGGGTTTGAATATCTTTAACCACTCCCCTCCAACCGTTAGTCTGCTATGAGTGAGGGATGGAGAGGAGGAGCGCTGAAGTAAAACCCTGCCCTCTATTCAATATTCCGGTTCTCTTGGAAATACGTCACAGCACTGAAGAAAACTCACTTGCTACTTCCAGTTCACTGGGACTATAAAAGCTCATAGTATCCTTAGTCTGTGAGCGTTGTGTGTGAGGAACAGGACAAAATGTGTTGTTTGCTGATAATCTTGCCTTTCCATGCATCAGTTGGGTTGCACTAAATTTGACAACATTGATGCCAAGACATTAACTTTTATCTATTAATTTAGCAGACTTTTTTATCCAAGTACTGCAATACAAAATTCTAAGATTGTTCAGAGAAGTGCTTACTAGAACAGGGATACAAGAAGTGAGAAACAGACAAATAGTTGTTACAGAGAATAGTGAAAGAATTATTCAAGAGAACGCCATTGTTAGAGGCTTCAGCTAAACCAGCACCAAACAAAAAAAAAATATGAAAAGGTCTGTTTGGGCAATAGATGCCTGGGAATAAATTATTAGAAGCTTTCTTTACTTTTTATGTAAGACTGTCTTTTTAAATTGTTGAAAACTTTACTGCACCAATAAGAAGCACAGATATCTTCTTCCTTTTTTTAAATCACATTTGTTCTTTTCAGTTTAAGCCTCAGCATTTTTAGATGAATTTTAATGGCTGTGTGTAGATGGTGACAGCTACAAGATGTTTGTGGTGTTGTTTTTTTCTGCTGGGCCTGAGGAACACAACGCTAAAGACAGAAACTAAACCTCATGATTTATTCATCTGTCTTTATTCATCTCTCTCCCCCTCATTATGTAACAATAGTGGAGAAAACATAAAAGTGATCTTGATCATTACAGAGTCTCAGAAGAGAGCTTATATTCATATTGTTGGTCTCTTTAATGCATTCTTTGCTTGGGGCAACATGCATGTGAGTGTTTGTTTGTGACCTATACTGTACATCAAACGAGAGAATTCTCTGCTCTCTCAAGTGGTGGACTAAGATTATAATCTCAATTTTCAGCTCCATGTCATCTTCTGTGCAGCACAGTGGGAATTCAGTTCTCATTCGAGTCCCTGTCGCAAGTGAAATGAGCAGTTGCTGTGCTGATAATGTTCTTGATGCTGCACTGCTAGACAGGATTTCAGTTTGCGAGTTGGTGATGGAAATATTGTCAATGCATAATAGTTTTATGGATAAGCTCTTGCTATTGTGCCATTGCTCATGAATATTTGCAATAATATGTCGTGCAAAACATGCATCTGGATGCATCACGATAATCTTCAGTATTTAGATAATCTGATTATTTTTTCCCTCGAAAAAAAAAGTCTTATCTTTAATCATTTTATGCCATAATTTCACATATTTCTAAGATGATATGATTTTTTTAATGTGTAATATGATTTTTTTTTTTATGTGTAAACCATTTAAAATATGTTTGCAAACATTAAAGAATTAAAGTTCACCAAAAATGAAAATTCTGTCATGAATTACTCACCCTCATGTCGTTCTAAACCGAGACCTTCGTTCATCTTCGGAACACAAATGAAGATATTTTTGATGACATTCAAGAGTTCTCTGATCCTTCCATAGACAGCAATTTGATTACCTCTTTCAAGACCCAGAAAGGTAGTAAAGACATCATTAAAATAGTCAGTGTGACTCCAGTGGTTCAATCTTAATTTTATGAAACATTGATAATACTTTTTGTGCGCAAAATACAAACAAAAATAACGACTTTATTCAACAATTTATTTTTCATCTATGTCAGACTCTTTACGTTGTTGACGTAGTGAACAGTGCAACGCTTCCTATTTCTATGTCTAACACCGGCTTACCATTATTTTTGGGTGAACTAGCCCTTTAAGTGCAAAACCTTGTCATGCTAGGACCGATGTAGGAGGCTATAATCAATCTTGCACACACCAAAAGTTAAAGAAATATGAGGTAGGAAAACTAATTTGTTCTCTTTAAGTTACCATTTTTTTGCTTTCCTTGTCATATTATTACATTTGGTATTCCTGTCAGTCATTGCATTACCAATATAAAAGTCAGGATAAGAAGTTAACAATTTATATACTCTTAAAAAATGCTGGGTTAAAAACAACCCAAGCTGGGTTGAAAATGGACTAACCCAGCAATTGGGTTGTTTTAACCCAGTGATTGGGTTGTTTTAAGCAAACATTTAACCCAACCGCTGGGTTAAAACAACCCATTTACTGGGTTAGTCCATTTTCAACCCAGCATTTTTTATAGAGATAAAAAGAGAGAATGTATTGGTTTCCTCGTGGCACAGCAAATAAGAGCAGCCTAATGGATATATTAAAGTAATGGAACTTAATATGTTTATTTATTAAAAGAAATTCATTAAAAGAACTGGTTCATATTTGTTCTTGAATTGGACTACAAAGGTTATGCTGTACGTTTTTCCCTCAGTACGAGAAACACTAAGGTCTGCGAAATGTCAGAAATGTTTATGTGTTAATTCTCATTGAATCAAGCTCTTGAAAACTATTCTAACTCAAATATTTTTAAAGAGTAGTCCAAAGATCCAAAAATGTTACTCACCTTCAAGTTGTTCCAAACTTGTATGAGTTAGGAAAAAAGAAGATATTTTGATGAATATGGGTAATCAAACAGTTGATGGACCCCACTGACTTCCATATTATGGAGAAAAAAATACTATTGAAGTCGATGAGGCCCATTAACTGTTTGGTTACCCATATTCTTCAAAATATCTTCAAAAAAAAAAGAAAGAAATTCATACAGGTTTGGAACAACTTGAAGGTGAGTAAATGATGACAGAATTTTCATTTTTGAGTGAACTATCCCTTTAAATACAGACTGAAAGTGTTGTCAGAAGCTTAATTGTGGCATTGAAGTCATGCGACCGTGGCGTAGTTCATTTAGCTTTTTACTTCTGCCGATTGTATTTATGAACTCGTAAAAGTTGTTAATTTGTGAAAATGATCATGATGAACAAAACATCTAAGAATCATAAACTTTTGTTGGTCACAGAGCTTATTTTCTGCAACAATCCAAGAGCCATAAAAAAATCCTATTGGATAATTTTTTTTTTTTTTTTTTTTTTTACTTTCTTTTATTGTAATTTAGATTTTTTTTTTTTACAGAACATCTCCCATCCCAACATACAAACCCCTTACATCTGACGGAAAAAAATAAAATAAATAATAATAATAAAAATAATAATAATAATAATAATAATGATGATAGTAGTAATAATAATAATAATAAAAATAGATAAATAATAAGTAGAGAAAAAATTCTGTCATCAAAACATTTTCTTTATGGAGGACACTTTTGTACAAAAGGTAACAGGAGCAGGTTACATTTGTTACATTAACTTGCCATACAAGTCTCTATGATCTGTCTTATTTACATATCTAAATACAATGTAATACTTCTCCATCTTTGCAAAAATATATCCATCTTCATTTGTAGACAAGCAGTCATTTTTTTCCATTTATATAGACCTGTTTCAGTCTCTGAGTCCATTGAACCAAACTTGGAGGTTCTTCTTCCTTCCAGTGGACTTGTGCATATAGCAATATTCGCAGTACATATCTTTTCCTCATTATACATTTTTTTGGACAATGTTCCCAACAAACATACCACTGGATCTAGAGGTATCTCTACCTCTAGTATCTTGTTTATTTCTTTTTATTTCTCGTTTAATTCTTTGGGCAATCCCAAAAATGTGCGTATGATCTCCTGTTTTTATTGGATAATTTTCAACGGAACCAGGGTGATGCTAACTTCCGGATTGGTCTATAAAAATATGTCATCACTGCAGCACTCTATAGAGGTGCTAATATACATTAATTCAATCTAAATGTTGTCAGCATGCACTATCCAAGTGAATGAGATGATCTCACTGAAGTTGTCGATTTCTGCCTGTGTATGTTCCAGGTGTCTTGACTGATATACTGAAGACTGGAGAGATGGATGGAAGGAGGATTGTGGGTAGGGGAGGAGTTAAGAGGAGCAAATATATAGTGCCATGCTTCTTGTTAGTAGAGGTGAGTTGTAGACTGGATTAGAGGTTGTTCACTTCTCAGTTCACATTTCCAAATGCTTCCATATTCACTGTGTGAATGTTGTGCTCTGCCCTCTAGTGGAACTAAAAGGAATTTAAAATTTTAAAGTCTTCAAAAGGTTAGTATACCCTCTTTGGTCAAGCATCTCATTTGAGATTTTATCTGGTCTTTGTAGCTTATGAAATATCATAGTAACTCTCCAGATTCACCATGGGAATACTCATGCCTGTGATTATGTAAGGAATATAGGACTAGTTCACCCAAAAATTTAAATTCTGTCATTATTTTACTTTAAGACCTTTGTCTAATTATCCTTTTGTATTCCATGAAAACAGAACAGAAGTGAGTAAATACTGGCAGAATTGTTACTTTTGGGCAAACTATTTCTTTAGTTGGTGTTGCAGAGGGTGCCAACAGCTTTAAGTGGTAATAATGAATTCTGAAAAAACTTGAAAAATGTTCAACATTCCTCTGTTAGAAAGAGAAGAGTTTTTTTGTTTTTTTCCAAACACTCCACCTGAGACGTGCACTGCCATTTTCAATCATTTGTGGAGTGGAAATACATTAAACTGTACCTGAAACTCTGCTCCCCTGACTGGCAGCTCAAATAAATACTTCCAGAAGCGAACACATTACAGTCTCACCTGACTGCGACGCATGAGTCACTTAACATTAGAATAAACAGTACAGTCATCCTTTGAACTCAGTCACAGTATACTGTCAGTCTGCCAGAACTCTATGACCCTCTTTACTCATCTGTGATGTTCTCTTCCCACATCCCTTCATTCCAGAGTCCTCGTTGGCTCCTAGGTCTCAGAGGCATATACCCTCAAAAGTGCTCTTAATTAATCCTGCTAATGAGCAGCGTTAGCGTGCACAGCGCCTGATTGCTTCAGTCGCCTTAGGCCCAATGCGGAGGCAAAGTCTGCAGCCAAAAACGTTTGCATCAGTCTTACATAGAAATTTGATGGGACTAAGTTTGCGTGCCTGCAAACAGATTTCACAGGCTTTCCAAAGTAAGTTAAAACCTGCCAGCCAAATGTATGTATTAATGTAGCCAAAATACAAATTGGACCAAAAGATTATATTCAGTGGTTCTCAACAGTTTTTTCTTCAGGAACTAGATTTTACTTTGGATATCAAGCGATTAACCAACACAGCTTTTTTTTTTTTTTTTTTTTTTTGTAAAAAGGCCTTAAAATGAAACGTTGAAATTTGTGTGACAAAATATTATTTTCTTTCTTTCTTTTGTGGAACAAAAAGAAAACATTTTAGAATTTTTTTAATTAATTTATTTATTTTTATCTTATTATTTTTTTTGCTCAATGCAATAAAAGTTGTGGCAT
This sequence comes from Paracanthobrama guichenoti, assembly GCA_018749465.1. Lineage (NCBI taxonomy): Eukaryota > Metazoa > Chordata > Actinopteri > Cypriniformes > Gobionidae > Paracanthobrama > Paracanthobrama guichenoti. The sequence continues at coordinate 9,229,006 of CM031948.1, read as the reverse complement.
CCACTGTTGTTATGGACATTCTTCAAAGTATCAAGTTTGGAACATCATAAGCATATTCATGTGGTCCTACTCGACCCGGCCAGGATTCAAACCGTGGTCTCTGGCATGGGGGGGCGGCTGCAGACTCTAACGCGCCTCCTGAGGTGAGGTGAGGGGAGTGAGGTTTACACACACAGCTCTTACTGGCCTACATTACACTCACCCCCCCAAACCTTAATCCAATTAGGGTTATGGCACCAAATGTAACCAGTCCTACTCGACCCGCTCTGAGCGGGATTCGAAGCAGGGTCTCCGGTGTGGGAGGCAGGTAGCACCTCTTGAGGCCAGAGAAGTGAGGTTTACACGTACAGCTCTTACTGGCCTACATTACACTCACCCTCCTAAACCTCAATCCAATTAGGGTCATGGCACAAAATATAACCGGTCCTTACTCGACCCGTTCCAAGCGGGATTCAAACCGGGGTCTCTGGCGTGGAAGGTGGGCAGCACCATTTGAGGCCAGAGAAGTGAGGTTTACACGCACAGCTCTTGCTGGCCTATGTCCGTTACATTCAGAATGACAAACTTTTCATTTTAGGGTGAACTATCCCTTTAATATTAGCATATACAACATCATGATCTGCATATGCCCAACAATATGCAAAATTATGAATGTGACGTATACTGAGTGAGTAACTTGACATTTTGTTTTCTTAAGATCGGTTGGATTTCAGTGATTTCAGAACAAATGTTTATCCCTGCCTCAAGTGAACCAGAATTATTATTATTTTTTTTTTTTTATCTTGCATACTTTGTTTTTCAGGACACACCTGTGATCCTTTTTTGGTCATATTCCACTATTTGAAAACTACTGCACTGAAACTAAAGCCCTACTGCTTTAAAGAACATCTGAAAGATAGCAATTGAAAGATAGCAACTTAACACCTGCCATTTTCGCAGGTGCTGTTCATCCAACTTTTCAACTTGGTACATTTACAGCATGGATTGAATAACTCAGAGATAGAGTCTGAGGTTAAAGCTCTTGTAGTCCACAGACCACCCACAGCCTGTGCAGAGACCATCTGGAAAAATTGCACACTAAATTAAATTTGAAAAGTTCTAATCTGATTGGTTGGCAGCTCTACAGTTTCCACTGAGAAACAAGATTTTGTTTACAGGTGACCAGACTTCAACAATGAGTATATTCTTACCAAATGCTTGTTGAATATTTCAAAGTGAGTCTAATTTTTTTAATATATTGTTTTGTTTGAGCCAGTTATTTATTTCTTTATTTCTTTTGCTTTCTTGGATTTACTAGCAAACTAAAAAGAGTATTAATAGCATACTAACTTTCTGCTCTTAGTATTTCTGCAGTGCGTAGTGTGCATACTGTGCAGTTTTTAATTCTTTTTAATTCTATATTTTTGACTCATTTGATCAGAAGTTAAGACAAAAGTTAAAACATTGTTATGAATTTTTAATGCATTTAAGTTGATAAATAGACACTACTCTTTTAGAATGTGATGAGGTCATTTGACAACACTGTAGAATACTACTGTTAATAAACAGTGGGCAGTATGCAGTGTATACTGCACAGTATTCAGTAAGCAGCAACGGTGCATTCACGCCATGTTGTAATTACTGTAATTCTGAGATTTCAACTTGTAAAAAGCATTCACGTTCTCGTAGAGCTCATAATTACATCTTTGTAAAATGGGAATATTCTGAGAGCTCCTACTTGTACCACCTGACCTCTTCAGATTAATTTCGGCATTGATAGTGCTGCCAAAGAAACGCATAATTCCCAGTCTGAGGATGTGAACAGCTCTAAATAGAACATCACGTGTTGTCATCTCGAGACTACGGCAATTATGACACGGCATGAATGCAGCATAAGCTAGTATTCCAAACTGTGCCAAAGGTTGGTGGTAACCAGCCCTGAAGAGCCTCCTCAGTGTCTCCAGTACACTTTCATGTCACAAAGTAGCGCTCTCTGCTGGAATCCAGTCCTCTCTTGTGGCCAATAATCCTTTGTTCTACATTTGCATCTCATTATCAGTTGCTTTTGGTAAAAATCTCTCTGGCATTTCTTTTTTTCCTTTCCTTGATGCAGTTCCAGCTCGGTATCATTTGTGCTTCATCTCAGCACTGTGGGACATATGTTATCTGCACGTTAAAAGCTTGAGGATCTTTCAGCACTGACAAGCTTCATCCATGAACGCTTGGTGTGGCTTAAATAACTTTTTTTCCAGGAAGTCCAAGCTGGTCTAGCTCTGTCTGCAAAGTAAGAACATTGAAACATGTTAGATACAGAACTTATTGGTTTCTTCTAATTAAACTGGATTAAGAGTTAATACTTAAACTTTCCATTTAGAAACTGACTTCACTGTTGATCCAGTCTCCATGGCAACTAACACTGTTTTATGTCACTCCATATGTATAAAATCCCCCTCATATAGACCTTAATCGCACTGCTCTGTGCTGAATGCTAGGCAGAATGCTTTACATTCTAACACAGCGAATTTAATCTACTAATTATTGTTTGATCTCAGACTATTTTCTGTGGGGTAAAAAGAAAATAATGAATAAGACTCCAAAATAAATAATTTATATAATATAATACAATATTAAGTTGAACATATTTTAAGAAGCTCACTGTACAAATATATGACTCTGTCAGTCAGAAATTATTATTTTTAATGTTGTTGCCATCATAAGCATCATAACTATGTGCAAGCCATTAATATGATACTATATGCACTTTAAATTCAACACTGGCATGTGTATGAAGGTATTTTTGGTGCAAAACAACTGAACGTGTGAGAGTGTAATTTGTAGCTGTAGAGCATATCCACAGTGTATCAATAAATTTGAAGTCACAGAGAAAAATCTTTTAGGAGTTGTAAACTTGTAGCTTTTTTTTTCTACAAACACAACACAGCAGTTACACCTTCACATATTCTTCACTGCAGGTGCACAAATCCTATTCTACGAATCACACATGAAGAAACTCATACGCTCACATTTTCGCTACAGTTGCTGCAGTGAATATGGTGCAAAACGCATTCACACACCCATATCAAAAATGTGAAGTCACAGACAAATTTTGCACATTCGCAAATTAATATGTGAATCCATGCAATGAGAGTTGCACACTTGTAGAATATTTGGTCATAAATGCATTACTTTGTTTGGATATTTTTCTAACACAATCACAAGTCCAATCACTACAACTGCTTGAATCTGCTGCTACGAGTCTCAAACGCAGTTTTTTCGCCTGGAATACATGTTTTTGGCCTGGAAAATGTTGGAAACCCCTGTTTTAACTAGAGTAATTTTAGTATCATATAGTTTGTTTGTTTCATAATGTTTATTTTCATATTTTCTGGTTTTGTTTTGTTTTAGTTTGTTGTTTTGGTGTTTTTGTCATTTTATTAGTTTTTATACTATACACCAATTAGGCATAATTATGATATTCCTAATTCCTAATATTGTGTTGGTCCCCTTTTGCTACCAAAACAGCCCTGACCCGTCGAGGCATGGACTCCACTAGACCCCTGAAGGTGTGCTGTGGTATCTGGCACCAAGATGTTAGCAGCAGATCCTTTAAGTCCTATAAGTTGCGAGTTGGGGCCTCCATGGATCTGACTTGTTTGTTAAGCACATCCCACAGATGCTCGATTGGATTGAGATCTGGGGAGTTTGGAGGACAAGTCAACACCTCAAACTCATGTTGTGCTCCTCAAACCATTCCTGAACCATTTTTGCTTTGTGGCAGAGCGCATTATCCTGCTGAAAGAGGCCACAGCCACCAGGGAGTACCGTTTCCATGAAAGGGTGTACATGGTCTGCAACAATGCTTAGATAGGTGGTACGTGTCAAAGTAACATCCACATGGATGGCAGGACATTGCCTCCGTCGACTTGCCTTCTTCCCATAGTGCATCCTGGTGTCATGTGTTCCCCAGGTAATCGAGACACACGCACCTGGCCATCCATATAATGTAAAATAAAATGTGATTCATCAGACCAGGCCACCTTCTTCCATTGCTCCGTGGTCCAGTTCTGATGCTCACATGCCCACTGTTGGCTGTGGACATGGGTCAGCATGGGCACCCTGACTGGTCTGTGGCTATGCAGCCTCAAACGCAACAAACTGCGATGCACTGTGTATTCTGACACCTTTCTATCAGAACCAGCATTAATTTCTTGAGCAATTTGAGCTCCAGTAGCTCGTCTGTTTGATCGGACCACACGAGCCAGCCTTCATTCCCCGTGCATCAATGAGCCATGGCTGCCCCTGACCCTGTCGCCGGTTCACCACTGTTCCTTCCTTGGACCACTTTTGATAGATACTGCCCACTGCAGACCGGGAACACCCCACAAGAGCTGCAGTTTTGGAGATGCTCTGACCCAGTTGTCTAGCCATCACAATTTGGCTCTTGTCAAACTCACTCAAATCCTTACACTTGCCCATTTTTCCTGCTTCTAACACATCAACTTTGAGGACAAAATGTTCACTTGCTGCCTAATATATCCCACCAACTAAATAAATAAAAATGTTTATGAATGGGTATATTTATAAATGATAATAACCATGGATCTAGCACAGTCATAATAAGAAATATAGAAAATAACACAGTGAAAATAAAGTGGTATTTTGGGTTAAGGTTATGGAAACGTCTCCAGTTACTGACGTAACCTTGGTTCCATGAAATGAGTGGATGAGACGTTGCGTTATGATGGTGCTATGGAGAAATGCGTTCAATGCATTGCCATGTCCAATGGCGTTCAAGCACACAAATCAGGGGCAGGAATCACACTACGTTAATCAACACAGCGTTAGGCGCCACATCCTCAGAATCTTTCTCCTTTATGCAAAACGGTGACATCTGTCATCATTTCGACATTGAATCACCACAGAAAAGTGGATTTAAGAGTACAAGATCCCCTTGTGCGCTCTGGTGAACAAGCATCTCCTTAAAGCCTTGTTCCGTCTGTGTGGGACCTATAGATGGACACAAGATGTGCTTCTTTTGCCTGGGCTTTTGCCGCCGTCAAGGGCTCTACCTGCCCACACTGTGAGGCCATGAGTGTCGGGACTCTACGGATTCGGATAGCCCTCATGCATAATGAGCAACTCTACTCCAAACCACCACAGCCCCCCTTCAGCCACTCCCTCTGAGCTGCCGTTCAGGAAGAAGCAGTGCCATGTGGATCTGCAGTTACATGGTAAATACTATCATGAACTACTAATAAAACATATGGACACTGATCCTGATGAATAATGAACATCATACTGTATCTACTGCATGTGCCTCCACATTTGCGCAGAGTATATTAAAAAGTGCACTCTGCTAGCACAATGCAACCTCTGACAGGACAGTAAAGTTTTTCTGAGGTGAGACTTTGTAACAAGTTACAAAAATAACGAGAATAATGACCCTGGCATATAGCCTGATATTGTCTAATCTGACAATCCCCAGCAAATTGCATCTGACAGAAGAGTCAACAGCTTTCACGCAGATCTTTCAAAATAAGTTTGAGAAACACTGCTTAAAAACAACAGATCTTCCCTTTGGGATTTGAACCTGCAACCTTTGGGTTATTAGCCCATCTCCTCAACTCATGAGCTGCCACCAGCAAGTAAAGGGAAGGGAAGGGATGTGACGTGACGGCCAAGTATGGCAACCCATACTCGGAATTTGTCCTCTGCATTTAACCCATCCAAGTTGGTGCACACACATTAAGAGCAGTGAGTAGTGAACACACACACACTGCAAACTAGTTTTGTCAAAAGTACCGACTGCAATACCAAGTCGGTACTTTTGACAACACTACTGCAAACCGTGGACACACACACCCGGAGCAATGGGCAGCCATTCACTGCGGTGCCCGGGGAGCAATTGGGGGTTAGGTGCCTTGCTCAAGGGCACCTCAGTCATTTCCTACCAGTATTGAGAATTTAACCCACAACCTTAGGGTTACAAGTCCGACTCTCTAACCATTAGGCCAAAACTACTCCAGAAGTAATGTCTGTTCTGGTACAGATGCAACTTATTGCACCATTTCTGGCCACAGTACCTCTTGGGGTCTGGGCATTTGCCACACAGGATTCGAACCCACAACCTGAAAGATTTAGCAAGTTGCGCCACTCAGTTGACACTTTTAATCTGCTAGGCTTGTTTTGTGAGGGATCAGTTTTGAAGTCCCCACTTATGTCCCCAGAGGAGAAAACTCATTCCCATGTTGACGTTCAGCAAATGTGTTGCTGAGATTAGATAAGACCAGAGATAAGAGACTAATTCTGAACTTCCACAGAACAGCAGAGGTGGGTGGAACACATGGAAGTGTTTGCCAAGAGGAAAGATTACTTTGATCACAATTTGTCTTAGTTCTTGCAAGCCCAATCACAAAAGCAAGTTGAAAGCAAATTAGATAAAGAATGCAATGTGCTGCTTGAAAAATGTAATGGTTAATATGTAGCTTGAAGAAAGTACACGCTGGAAAAATTCACCCAAGTAGAGAAACAGAAGTAAGTGCTCCAAAGAAACAAATACAGTGCTCATACAATGTTAATAGAAAAGGCAAAATCTGTGACATCAAGCAATATCATTGCATGAATAATAAATTTGGCTTGCTGAGAAAAAAAAAAAAAGATCTGGTAGAATTTGAGCAGTTTGCACAAAATATATTTTTCTGAAAAGAAAAAAGAATATATATATATATGTGTATATATATATATATGTGTGTATATATATATATATATATATATATATATATATATATATATATATATATATATATATATATATATATATATATATATATATATATATATATATATATATATATATATATATATATATATATATATATATATATATATTATATATATATATATGTGTAAATATATATATATATTTTTTTTTTCTGCTCATCCTAAAGTTGGTCTAATTTTTGTAATGGTAAAACCTTCACTAATGTATTCTCTTGCATACAGAAATACCCGGGCAATCGTGCAACTTTTTTTCATTGAATAATTTGGTAAATTTAGCATTAATTTGGTAACTTGCTGAAACAAACAACAATAAAACCATACAAAAGAGTTCTGTTCAAAGTTACTTTCCTCTGAGATTTACAGACCCACTTTGTTATTCATCTCAGATCAGTTATTTTAACAACGTGTGGGCATCATTGAACATCCTACATGAGCTTCAGTGAGCCAGATTTATGATCTCACAGCTTCAGTACTTCTGCCACTTTATTATGTTTTCATACAGAAAAACGAGTTACATTCAACAAGTTGCAAAATGTAAAACCCAAATGTCATGCAGTCTACACTACATACAGAAAACTGTGGTTTAGCTATTGCAAAAAGCACTGGAATAAGGCATAATAAAGAAAAGATACAGCTAACCTCTCAGCTAGTGGCTCTATGGGTTTCTGGAGAAGGAAGAATAAGATTAATAGGAACGATCCACTTTTGACCAAAGTTTTCTATTTGTCCTTCTATAAATAAAACACTTATTCTAGCACATAACTTTGTATGCTTGCCATCTGTTCACAATGGCAGTTTTGCACATGGAGCTGAAGCACTATTTTTAATATAGTCACTCTGCATAAAAGCATCTGACAGATTCCTTGCAAATAAAATAGTGTGTGTGTGTGTGTGTGTGTGTGTGTGTGTGTGTGTGTGTGTGTGTGTGTGTGTGTGTGTGTGTGTGTGTGTGTGTGTGTGTGTGTGTGTGTGATTCAACAAATTTTAAACTAGCCCACAAGACAACATCATGTTTCTTTTGTCAGGTAACTGTTCTGTTCCCTACATAAGACCTGGATAGTTAAAGAAAGCCTCTTAGATGAAAAATAATCAAGATATCAGTGACAGATGAGTTTGAATTTGTTTGTTTTTTTGTGAACTCCCTTTGAAATAATATAAGTGTGTGAACAGCAGAGGGCACAATTATCCCACTGGTCTGGGTGGAAGCTTCCTGGAAAATGTATTATTTAGGTGAGAATATTAAACTGTAATATTGCTGTAAAGTTTTTATTAATTGTTTTAAAATACAAGATTTTTTTTACTGTCATTTGTCAAGGAGGCTTCTTTACTTTTAAATGACTAACAATTAGTGAGTTAGAAAATGGATTTGAAATCACCCTGAAAATATTTTTTCTGGCTGGTCTTAAGTGGTTAGTTTATCTGCTCCCCCAGCCTGGCAAAGCTGAAGCTGGTTTGGCTATAGTCACTCAGCTCAGCTGGTCCCATCTAATACCCATATAAACCGGCTTGACCAGGCTGGGAGATTGATTAACCACCATTGAGTGGTTTAAGCTGGGTTTTCTGTGTGTAAAAGCTAACGGTAACAGCTAAAGTTAGCCAAAGACATTTTCTCTCCGTCACTGTTTTGTCAGTTTTCTCCATGTTTTTGACAGAGTGGCAGCGTTAGCATGACGGCTGAATTTTTATTTGCTGGCACAGCAGTTAAACATTCAGAACGAGGGGAAAAACTGACTAAGCAATGGACTCTCTCTGAGAAATGAGGCCAGAAAAGTGGACCGTTCTTTAAAAGTCCCATGTGTGATCAAACACATCTGTGAAATTTATCTCAACAAATAAATTCAGATTTGCATTTATGGCATTCGCAGCATCCAAGATACTTCAAAACTATTGTTTTCTTCTACTTGTTTCTTTGTTGCATTATTTCATATGAAAGTGCTTGGTTCATTTGACTTTGTGTCCATCTGTCCTGTTTGTGTGAATGTGACCTTTCTTCTTCAGCATTGCTAAACAAGGGCACCTTCTGCTCTCAATTAGCAGGTCTGCTGAAAATGAGATAATGAACTTAATTCAGTCACTCCTGTCAGGTCTTTGTGCAATGCACTTATTTTCCACACTTATTCATCTTGACAAAGAACCTTAAGGATTAGCCCGAACTGATTACATTATATAACAAGCATTAACATTAAACATGCAGGCTCTTTAATATCAGGGATTGTTGTAAGATGAAATGCACATTGCCTTTCAGCCGTGTGTGCACATGGGGCAATGGAATTGCATTTCAAGTCCTGGTGATCGTTTTGAGCTTTAAGACAATTATAGTACACATGGGACATTATATCACAATACAGTGTTTATTGTGTTTGAGGTCAGTAATATAATTTTTTTATAAATCTTTTGTGCTTATGTATGGCTGCATTTATTTGATCACAAATACAGTAATATTGTAAAATATTATTACAATTTTAAATAACTGTTTTCCATTTTAATATATGTATTTTAAAATGTAATTTATTCCTGTGATGACAGTTGAATTTTCAGCATCATTACTCCAGCCTTCAATGTCACATGATCCTTCAGAAATCATTCTGATATGCTGATTGAAATATTATATATCAATGTTGTGCTGCTTCAATATTTTTTTTTTTTTTTTTTTTTTTTGTGGAAACCCTGATACATTTTATTTTTAGGATTCTTCAATGAGCAGAAAGTTCAAAAGAACAGCTTCTAGAAATCTTTTGTAACAATGTAAATACCGATACTGTCACTTTTGATCAATTTAATGCATTAGTATTAGAACTGTATGAACAGTATGTGTTGCGTAAAAGGATATGAACAATTGAACATTTAAAATTACAAAAAAAAACATTAGTATTATCATTATATTATTATTTAATATAATATGAATATTTAATATGAAGACACCTTATATAAAGTAACACTTAATATTTATTCTTAAGGTTTGTAATTGGAATCTTCATATTGTTTGAGAGAGTTTTTATCAGTTTATATTTCTAAATGCTAGATTTCTTACAAACCAGTTTAGAGAGGATTTCTCTGGGTTATGTTTGGAATAGGATTAATATTTTCAAGCAAATTGTTAATTCCACACTAAAACGAATTAGAATGTTTGTGTTTAGAATATTGTAATCAACACAGGATTTGTGAGGCATGAGTGAATTTATTATTCAGAGCCTTGTGTCAGTTGTTAGCTGTAACCTACTTTGGAAAGCATTTTTTTTTCTTTGCATTTAAACCCTGTAACATAGGACTATAGGACTATATGAATGGGGAAGGAGTCAAATTGTTTTGTTCCTACCAAGAAAGATTTCAAAAAATATGACTTGGATTGGATTTTATGTAACCTATAAATAAAATCATGGTTTGTCCTTTCTTAAAAATAAGTTTTTAAACAGTATAGCCTACCTGGCCAATCATGGAGAATGACAAACAAGCAGCAACAACCTGCACCAGGGCCCCAGATACACTAGCTACGACCCTGCTTAAAGACTGTGTTCACCTTATCAGTTTTTGGGATTGACAGCCGCATTTACTTACAGCAACTGCACGGTAATCTTTTAACTGCACATGCAATAAGGCACGACAGGACAAGACATGGTAATACTTATGCTTCTGTTTGAAGCGCTTATAAATATAAAGCATTCTCATGTTTTGGACAACTTGGATCATGTACCTTTCCTGCAGCAGCTCACCCTGTGTCCTCCGCTATTTTACATACGTTTTGTCCATTGAAATGTGTTATTCACTACTGTAAAATTATGTGACTGGCTGATGGTTTCCTGGG